>JAHHFK020005089.1:0-600000 GCA_024533555.2 Aedes koreicus | reverse complement strand
TTTTCAAAAAGCTTCTTAAATATTGCTAATTGGTTCTCCGTGGATCTCCCCAAAGACTTCACGAATCACGAGTCGTTTCGGACGTCTTGCTGATTCTTCTAAAACGACTTTGTCTTTTTTCCATACGTCTTGCTGATACTTCTCAGAAGGTCTTCCCGACTGAACCATTTACAAAAACAAAGTGGAATCGAAATACTTCCTTACTTAAGTCAGAACAAAACTGAATCTGTCCAGAAAATGTATTGAGTCTTTTCAAGAAAACTTCTTTTGTCTCTTTCTTTGAAGTGCTTTTTTTTCTGGTAGCGCAAGAAATAGGCCACATTATATGCTACTAATTAATTATGTTTTTATTGCGTACAGTGCGCCAAACTTAAATTATAATGTTTCGAAATTGGAAATATCTTCTCAACTTCATGGGATCCCAGTCGTGAACAGCAGTCTCTGCTAGAACCAAAGATGTGAAGAGAAAGTCCGTTCACTACTGGGATCCCTTGATGTTGAGATGATATTTCCAAATTCAAAACACTTTATATGGATTATACCTGAATAATCCAAGCAGGCTTTTAAGTGACTTCCAGAAACTTCCTCGAAGGCTTCCTGAATCTACCGCCTGAATCCTGAATAACTTCCGCTCCAAAATTACTAAGCCTTCTCAGAAGATGTGTTGAGTCCTCTGAAATAAAAGTTTTGATTGGAAAGGCTCCAGAGATCTTTGAAAAAGAACATTGGGGCAGACCCATCTCATATGACTTCCTGAGTCTTTACAAATGACTTTCTAAATCTTCTGAAATGATTTCCCACAATTTAACAAAACGCATTCCTAAAGGCTGTTTTAGCGAGAGGCTAATTTCCCATACTATTTCTTCTTTTCCAAAAAATTCCGAAGTTTTCTCAAAAGACTACTTAAGATTTTCTAAAAGAATAGTGGAGTCTACTCAAAAGACTTCATATATCGTTTCAAAGGAAAAATCCAATTCTTCCCAAATAAATCTATCCAGAGGGCTTCCGAAAATTTTCCAGAAGACTTCACAAATATCCCTGAAAGATTCACTGAATCCTTCCCGAAACGAAACCTTCCAGAATCTGGCTAGAAAACTTTCTGTCTTGCTAAATACGCTCAGAAATCCTCCTGCTTCTGCACAAGATACTCCCTTAGTTCTTCCCAGAAAACTTCTTGAATATTGCTCAATCGATTCTGCTTGGGTCTTTTCAAAATATTTCACTAATCTCGAGTGTTCTCGGAAATCTTCCTGATTTTTCAAAAATGAATTTGTCAATTTTTCCAGAGGTCTTGCTAATTTTTCGTAGAAGTCTTCCTGACTCAATCTTTTAGAAAAACAATTCTTAAGTCTGCTCAAGAAAACTTCTTTAGTCTTCAAAGAAAATTTCTAAAGTCTTTTTTTTAAGTGCTTTTTTCCTGGTACTCGTTTGTTTGAGATTCCCTAGGTTTTCTGTGTCTTCGGATAAGACTTTCTGAGTTTTTCGAAACACAACCCCAAGTCTTCTCAAAAGACTACTTAGGACTTTCTATAAGACATGCAAATGCATTCCAGAAATCTTTATATGCCGTATCAAAAAATAAAAAAACTAAGTCTTCCTAAAAGATTCACTTGGTCTTTCAAGATCTTCTCCTGAATCTCTCCAGAAGACTACACAAATCTTCCAGAATGGTTTGTTGAATCTTTCCAGAAGCCTTCCTGAATCTGCCTAGAGAACTTCCTCTCTTTCTCAATACCCTCAGAAACCTGTCGGTTTCTTCACAAAAGGCTTCCTTAGTTCTTCTCAGAAAATGACTTGAATATTTCTAACAGATTCTCCTTAGGTCTCCGAAACAAAAATCCCGAATCGCGAGTTTTTGCGGAACTCTTCTGGATTCTTCAAAAGCGACTTTGTCAATTTTTCCAGAGGCCTTGCTGATTCTTCTCAGAAATCTTCCTGATTGAATCATTTACAATAACAAAGTTGAATCGAAATACCTCCTCTCTTAAGTCAGAACAAAACTGAATCTTTCCAGAAAATGTCTTGAATCTGCTCAAGAAAACTGCTTGAGTCTTTTTCTTTGAAATGCGTTTTTCCTGGTAGCGCAACCACTAGGCTACATTAAATGGATTATACCTGGATAATCCGGGACAACTTTTAAAAACCTTCCTTGAAGGCTTCCTGAATAATCCCAAAAGACTTTTCCACTCCCTGTCCAAAAATCCAATGTCTTTCCAAAAGATTTTTTGGGTCTTCTAAAAGAATCGAAAAGGTCTTCTAAAAGACTCAAGAAACCTTCGCAGAAGGCCATTTCATCCCCAAAATACTTTTTTAGCCTTCCCAGAAGTCTTTTCGAGTAACCTCAGTTGACTTCCTGAGTCTTTGCAAAAGACTTTCATGATGTCTTGAATTACAAAACGCCTTCTTTAAACTTGAAGAATTTTTTTTTTGAGTTTTACCAATGAGCCTTTCTATGTCTTCGCAGTTTTCCAAAAGTTTCTCAAGTCATCTCAAAAGACGACTTAAGATTTTCTATAAGCCGAGTGGAGTCTTCACAGAAGACTTCATATGTCATACTAAAGAGAAAAAAATCCAAGTCTTCCCAAAAAACTACTTTGTGCTTCCCAAAAATCTTCCTAAATCTACCCAGAGGACTTTCTGAAGCTCTCCAGAAGACTTTAGAAATCTTCTTGAGAGATTTGCTGAATCTTTCCATAAGGTTTCCCAAAACTACCTAGGAAACTTCCTGTCTTTCTAAATACCCTCGGATTATTTACAGAAGACTTCCTAACTTCTTGAATATTGCCATTTGATTTCGTGGGTCTCCTCAAAAGACTTCACGAATCACGAGTTCCTGATTTTTCTATAATGGTTTTTCAGATTTTTCCAGAATTTTGCTGATTATTCTCAGAAGTCTTTCTGGTTGAATCTTTTACAAAAACAAAGTTGAATCAAAATATTTTCTTATATGAGTCAGAACAGAATACTTCCTGAACATTTCCAGAAAATGTCTTGAGCCTTTTAAGGAGACTGTATAAGCCTTTCGCAAGGATTTATTCAGTCTTTCCCTACCGGTTTGCTGAGTATTCCCAAAAGGCTTTTTGAATTCTTTGCAGAAGTCTGCCTGTGCCTTCTGAAAAGGCTTCCTGAGTCGATGCAAATATTCAAACCTTGTTTGTTAATGTTTTTATTCATTATCTAAGACTTTCGAACACTTAAATTTACCTTAAATCTCGAACGAATACCCGTTTCATTGCCAGATCGCCATAATCGCCTTCCAGATCTTTCCAAACCCATCTTCCACCGATAAAACCCTGACGTATGGCTGGGTGGTCAGTTGCTCTTCGTTCCACCCCGCTGACGACTATAAATATTCTTCGAAATGGATTTATGGATCACCCATCGTCGTGGCTTTCGAAAAGGATTAATCCGATATGGTCGAGATACGGAGAAGGGCAATGTGCAGAACAATGCAACTGCAATTGATCTAGCTGAGCTGTTGCTGCTGCTCCGGGTGAGATAAGGTAATTGCGGAAGGCTCTCGAGCACGCACGCACGCACGCACGCATTTCGATGCACGAGGAAGGGACTGGGACGTTGTTGAAAAGGGATTGTTCTATTGAGATAAGGGATCTAGCAAAGCGGTTCTCGGGATGGATGTGGTAATTATATGGTGGTGGAAGGCAGGGTCCTTCCGAGGAATCATTGAATGAAATACGTTATTTATCTGGGTGATTTAAGGTTATATGCTGGCTATTTGGAGCGTTTAGCTGAACGGTTGGGTGATTTCGGGTGGGATGGACTATTTTCTGAAACGTGATGGAGCGATATGTTTTGGTCTTTGTTTTGGAAGGAGATTTTGCACAGCGTTATGCAATGGCTTGTATGCAAGCTTGTTCAGCCGGCTGCCTACATTTAGGAGATTTAGCAAAACGTGTTGAGGTGTCGTTAGTTATGCAGTCTGCATTGTTGTTGTTCAATGTGTTGAATGAGGCTCTCCCTTCCCTTCATTGTAATAATTACAAACACTTCAAACTATAAACTGTAACAAAAATCCCACACAATTTCCTACAGCACAAGGAAATAGGAGGCTTTGCTTGCTTCGTTTCAAAGACGTCATATTCGACGGCTGGAGTGTAATGTTTACTCGATTGCAATCCGGCATAAAACATTCATCCTCACGTGTATCCTAACGCCCGTAGTTCCGCCGGCAGACACCCAGGTTGATCCACTTTGAAATCCACTCCCAATAGCAACGTGGATCGCTTGATCCCATAAATCATTTATTTAATTTTCGAAGGGTAAATTCAATTTTCCAAATAACAGCAGCAGCGTGAGAAACCGGAACAAATTCCTCCGAGCAATCATCGCCATTTTTCATCTTTTCTGGCGTGTGAAAAGTCCGACCAAGCTGCGGGAAAGACCGGGGTGTCGATTGCCAATATTATCTGTTTCGATTTTTCCACTATTTGAAGCTTCACTCGGTATGCGGAGGGGGGGGGGGGGGGGGGGGGGGGTGTATACTTCTTTTGGCTGCAATCGTTAATCTTCTCTCCACCACCAGCCAAGGTCTTTTCTATTCGGCAACCAACAAACGAGGTGCATCTCGGATCGATGCTGGCAGTTCTTGAAAAGTGCACACTTCTACTCGCTTCCATCAGGCAGGAGGGGCACGCGGATGAAGAGGATTCAATTGATTCCGTGGTAGAACGTGTTTCTCGGAGCTTTGGTTGTTTGGGGTTTTTTTTTCGTTGAGTTTATTTGATCTTACCACCCGCGTCTTTTCTCAACTCATTTTTCCACGGAGATAAAGTCCAGTCTGAGGAATTCATTGATTAGAAATCGAGCATGGATTCGTTTCGTCGTATTTTTACTGGCATGAATCGAACAACATTTCTATCATAAGAGGTATTTTGTTCACAAAGGTATGTTTCAGCATGATTGGAAATAGCTTTAACAGGGGAGTATTACCGATGAAATCAAATCTGTTAATTCTACTTTCAATGATGATTCGGCAATAATAGCGGCCATTTTAGTTGATTAACTAACAATCAATTCTGTTGTGAAAATAGTCCAGCACCTGCTGGTTGTTTCATATAAGCTTCCAGTATGTAAGCTTCTTTTGAACATTGAAGCTGCTTAGAAAGACGTTGTGAACTCTATAGAAACTTAAATACGGCCATTTCTGTAGCCTCGAAATTTGTTATTTATCTGATCGCATTAAGGCGACAATTTGTATTCAACGTGAATGAACTTTCTTGCAGTGAATAAATTGAACTAGCAACGACTTTTTCAGAACGGAGAAGTAGGCTCCCAACCCTTGCGCCGTTTGAATGATATTTTGAGTTCTCCTCCATTTATACCCACTCTATTTTGTTTATGTAAGGTCTGTATCCACATTAATACGGACACCTTCAAATCATTGTATTTTTTGAAATGTTGCACGTAGGAATGAAAAATTTCACTGTGGTATAGCTGAGAGTCTATGATGAAAACGACTATGATTGATGTTTACATTTCATGTTTAGTATTCAAGATGGCGACGAAAGAAAAACAAGTGCGCGAGCGAATTTTGTACCGGGCTTACGGCAAATCCTGACTTGTCAATACGGGACCTTGCTAAAACATTGGATTTGCCTAAATCCACTGTTCACGATGTGCTCAAATCATTTTCGGAACATTTGACGGTGGAGAGGAAACCGAAAAGTGACAAAAACATTGGTCGGCGCTGATCTTGTCATGGACCGAAAGGTGAAAAGGATATTAACGAAAAACCCAAATCTCTACATTCGAACGGTGGCTCGTAAAATAGGGATGTCGCCTGGTTTTGTCCAAAAATCAAAACAACGTTTGGGACTTAAGTCGTATAAAGTAAAAACAGTTCCAAATCGCAACGACAAACAGAACTTGGCAGCAAAATCACAGGCTCGACGTTTGTACTGCGAATATTTGACGAAGTTTTCATGCGTTGTTATGGACGATGAAACTTATGTCCTGGAGGATTTCAAGCAGCTTCCAGGACTGGCTTTTTATTCTGCTATGGCCAGAAATGCTACAGCTGAGCATTTCAGAACGAAGAAGGCATCGAAATTTCTCAAAAAATACCTTGTGTGGCAAGCAATTTGCACGTGTGGCAAAAAGAGTAAATCTTTCGTCACTACAGGCACAATCAACAAGGAGATCTATCAGAAAGAGTGTCTGCAGAAGCGTTAGCTACCCTTCATCAAAAGTCACAAAGAAAAACCTTTGTTCTGGCCCGATTTGGCATCATGCCACTATTCTAAAACTGTGATGGAGTGGTACCAAGCAAATCAAGTGAACATTGTACCAAAACCCTCAAACCCGCCAAAATTGCCCAGAGCTACGACCAATCGAGAGATATTGGGCTCTGATGAAGCGGAAGCTTTCTGGAAAGAAGCAAGGAATCAACGACATCAAACACTTCCAGCAAATTTGGACAAAGACGGCTTCTACGATTTCTGAAGAGTCTGTACAAACCCTAATGGACGGAGTTAAACACAAAGAAAATTTTATGCAAATACCGAATAACTATGTTTTGTCTTCACGAATTGTTAAAACACATCCCATGAATCTGAAATAAACAACTACGACGGAAATATAATGCGAAATTTATGTTTTATTCATGTTTTGAGGTGTCCGGATTATTACGGATACAGACCTTACTAGTCTTAAGACATCGTATTTGTTTTGAAGTCATTCGTTATCTTTCGATGTCTTTCGATGATGTCGTCCTACTTGCCGCTGTATTTTTTTTAAGCAAATATTGTCAGTATCAGTCATTTATATTCGCCATTTTGTTGATCTGTCAATTGAATGCCTTACTGAATTGAAACTTCAAAACTAACTTGCTGCTTCATGCTGCTAACCAATCCTATACAAACACCACTTTTGTTTCAAAATTTAGCTGGCCAATCTTAGTGAAAGTGAATCCCGATTGGGTTTTGGAAAAAAGGTTGAAATTTTAGCTTGAGAATGGGGGGAGGGGGCTTATTCCGAGAATCGACGAGACTTTTGTGACTTGGTGAAGCGACAAAAATCCCGTCGCTGTTAGGTAACTTTCCATTTGGATTACATAGAAGCGTCAGGTCACTGTGACGTGAATTTTCTCACTACACTTTTTCGCTCGACTTTCGCAGTAACACCCTAGGTTAAGTATTTAGAAGAAAAGATAAATATATAAGCACAAATATCTACGAAATAATGTTTCGTTAAATGTCTTTTCCAATTCAAATGAACAAAACATATTAACATGTTATCTCGAGAGTGATCCCAAACTAATGATCAAAAGTTCACATATTATCGAATGAAGCGCTACTTTGGTAGTAGATCAATTCCCTTGTTTGTTCTTACTAAGCAGTATTTAAACCTTATCAATACATGATTAGTGTTTCAAAAAATGCAAGTAATGTGCTTTGAATACCGTGGAAGAATATCGATGACTAACGAGGATTGGTCCGATGTCAAAGTACTGCTCGCCCTGGATTCAATTTCGTTACTCTAGCAATTTTCCAAAACATTTTCATTCGATATTTTTTAATTCTCAAAAGTGTGTTTCAATGGCGTATTTCTAGCAAACAGTATGTCATCAATATAGTCAATGATTTTACCATAATCGATCAGGTGTTTTGAACTTTGTGAAACAATCTTTGAAAAACTGCAAAAGAAAAAAGGCGAACGTGCATATTCTTAGAGATCGCGCAGAGTTACAAAAGGGATATACTTAGTAGGTTTTCTAGTTTTGTGAAGTCTCGATTTCAAATCAACAATTGAAACCATAGTTCTATCTTTCAAATAAAAAAAATCAAGTGTAATGTTCGAAGTTTGCTAGGTGGACTCAGAAAGCAGACGTCTTTTGAGATTTTTTAAGGAACTTAAGTCCTTTTGAAATACTCAAACTGTCCATTGGCAAGATTTCATTCCACTGAGAATGTCAAGTGAGTGTATGTGTATTCAATCTAACACTCATTGGCTGGCAGTGGTATTAGGGAAAAACAATCTGTTTGCAACAATCCTGTAAGTTACCATTGAAAACATCTTTAATCCGGGAAAGTGGTATCTGTACTGCAGATCCTACAACCCATTTCAGAATTTTTGGAGAGTCAAGCCCATTCCAAGGTTACTTTCACATACAATAAGCCCCGCATTTAAACATTATCGATATCATTTGGAAACGGGTACTGCAACACACTTCCAGATTAGGCAACGTAAAATTTCTATAACTGGCATGTATTCAGTATCATTTGAAAATAAGTTTTTGTGATATATTTATAATCAGGTAGATCTCACCAAACGACGCCTCCTAAATAACACTAGTTTGTTCATTCGTTAGATTTAAAATGTTCAACGTTGATTCGTAATAGTTGTATAAACTCGCGACAAATTAAATTTAAAAAATTAAACGTTGCCAAACCGCCCCTTACATATGCAACCGGCATAACAAAACTCTGTTGATGACCTCTGTTTGTTCGTTGCTTTCGACTAGCAAATAGATATTTTCTTCATCTCATTGATTTTATTATCATTATAAACAATTTGTTCACTCGACTCTCTGCCAATAATCAAAATCCCCCGCAATGGGGCGACTCTAAATAGAATTTCAAAACTGCTAATAATCATTACTATAATTCACTTGCGACAAAGCGCAAAACACATTGCTTCCATACTTTTGGGATACGGAAGTTCCTTCGAAAAACCGTCCGGGAATGCACAGTTTTGGTCACACCAGTGAGCAAAACCCTTTCAGAATCCGAATAAATTACATCATAAGTTGCCACAAAAATGAAAAGTTTACTTCCCTTAGATTGAAAGTAATAAATTTAAAAGTGAATTGCGGAATATTTCGCCAGTATCACATCTGATGTAAGTGCCTTTATATAATCGTCTTACGACGTGGCAGCGAAAAAAAATGCAGAATATATGCTACTTTCAAAACTGGTCAAATTCTTAGTCTCACATGCAGATCTATAAGCCCAATCACCAACGGCTAGGTGAAAAATTTGACCTTCATTCATCTGGGAATGTCAATAACTCAAAAAGTCTTCGGTTAAGCCTAAGGAAGTGTTTTGGAAAGACCTGGTAAGACTTTTTTTTTAATAAATCATGAAGACTTCTGAAAAGACCCAACTCTGAAAAGACTCAACTCTTTGGAAAGATTCAGACTCAGGACAAATTTTAAAAAGACTCAAAAATCTTTTGGAAAAAGTCATGGACATGTTGAAAACGACTCCAGAATGACTACTGAAAGGCCCAGTAAATCTTCTGGAAAGACTCTCGAAGTCTTCTGAGAGGGCTCAAATAGATTTTTGAAAAAAAAAACTCTTGAGTGCTCTGGCTCTTACAAGATGACTTCTTAAGCGCTCCAAAAGACTTCTTCTAAGAAGTCTTTTGGGGCGCTTAAGAAGTCATTTTGTAAGAGTCAGAGCACCTTTTTTCGAGTGCTTTGCAAAGTATAAGGAAGTTCTGTGGGTACAAAAACAGGAAATCACCTATGAAGACGGAGGAAGTGTTCTGAGAAAACATAGAGAGACTGTTTGACTGAATGACTTCTAAAAAGACTCAGCAAGGTTTTTGGAAAAAATCAGGCTCAAGATGTATTCTGGTAAGATTCGAGAATCTTTTGGAAATAATCTAGAAGATTTATTGAATGACTCAATTGGTGTTCTGGAAAGACTCAGTACATATTTTGGAAAGAGTTTTTTCAAGGGCAAAGAGAAGTAATTTGGGACCCGAAAGCTGAGAAGTTTTCTTGAGCGATTTAAGAACTCATTTGATAATATCATATATTTTTTACAAGTTTTGGAAAGTTATTTGGGATGCTTATGCAAATTTTGTGGGATTCAAATTGACTTCTGATAACACTCAGGAAATCATCTGTGCATACTGAGCAAGTGTTTTACGAAGACCTGGTAAGACTCGGAAGAATTCTGGAAATGCTCACCAAGGCTTTAAGAGAGATTTAGATAATCTCTCAGAAAAATTTGTTTTTGTAATACTCTGGAAATATTCTGGGAAGACACAGAATGTGTTTTGAAATGCTTCAAGAAGGCTTTCAGATCTTTTCGTCAACTTTTTTGAAAATTTTAATGAAGTTTTGTGGGATTTATTTAGTGTTTCTTTAGAGATTTGCAAAGACTTTTTTTGAATCTTAAAGAAGACTTTTGTAGAGACTCATAAAGTCTTCAAAATTTTTTTTGGAAAACTCTCAGGAAGAGTGGAAAAAACTTTCGGGAAGACTCAAGGACGTTTCTGAATCAACTAAAAAAATCTGCTGGAATGTCTTCCGAAGTTTATTTGAAGTGATTTGAGAAGTTTAAGAATGTATTGTGGGATTCAGAACGACTTTTGTTCGTACACAGAAAATCATCTCTGAAAACTGAGTGCGTGTCTTGGAAAGACCTGAAAGGTTATTTTTTGGAATACTCGGATAAATGCTGTAAAGACTTGGTCCTGGCACATGTTATTGCTCCATAGAACCAGCAGAAAGGAAATCACCATTTTGGAAAATTGTGACACAGCATAAATGTATCAAATGACATACACTCTATTTAAAGATATTTCCTTATTATATTCTATATTTGACATATATTACATGAACCTAAATATAATTCATTGATTTAAAACATTTCAATACTGGGGTGGGAGGGTGCATCAGGGCATCATTGAAGTTGCAATTGGACAATAGAGTGGACAGCCAACCGGAGTCTAGGAGGGGATGTGTCTTTCATTTATGATTGGTACATTCCACTCCAACAGTTGTAATGAATTTGACGCGCCTTTCTCAAACAAACCATCTAGTGGAAAGCTTAACTGAATTGCGTATTTTGTTATTCGTTTTATTGGATCATTGGAGATTCTCTTATTCCCGCAGGTTTCGCGTAAGTGTCTCTGCTTATGGGCCTGTCCAACCCTTTTTGGCCCTTCGTACATCAGTATGTTGAATTTAGAACGGTAACAAAGCATGATCTTTCTGTTAAGTGGAACCGCATGCAGGGCAAGGCCCACGCTAGGATGGTGGCTTCCTACATACATACCTACATACTCGGATAAATGCTGTAAAGACTTATCATGGCCTTCAGAAAGATTTCGGATTTTTTTCAAGAAAATTTGGTTTGTAATACTCAGGAAATATTTTGGGAAAACATTTGATAAAACTCCGAGGAATCTTTAGCAAAGACTTGAATAGTGATTTGAGAAGTTTCATGAAGTTTTGTGGGATTCATCATGGCTCAGGAAGTCTTCTGTGACGATATGATAAACAATAATCATAGATTGAAAGATTTACAAAGATTTTGTTTGAAACCTAATGCAGACAAATCAAGTCTTCTAGAAAGTTTTAGGAAAAATCTCACCCTCGGACAAGTTACGTAAATATCCAAAAGGTATTTGAGTGCTTACAACGGGAGATAAACCAGCCCAGGGCTGAAAATCTCGATAATCGAGGAACTAAAAAAAAAGTTTTAGGAAAATTTACAGGCAGACTGAAAAAGCCTTTTGGGGAGACTCAAGAAGGTTTCTAAATCAGCTCAAGAAATCTTCTGGAAAAGCTTCCGGAGCCTTCTGAGAGTCTTCAAAAACTTTGGGATAAGACAAGAAGTCGTTAGGAGAGTTTTAAAAAGTCTTTTTGTAAGAGTTAAAGTAATCTTTTTCGAAGTCATTTGTGAAGAATGAGGAAGTGTTTTGGAAAGATATACAAAGATTTTTTTGAAGGCCTCATGAAGAGTTTTGAAGAGACTTATCAAGTTATTTAATAAGATTTACCTAATCTTACAGGAAAACTGAGAAAATTTTGTGCGAAGATTCAGGAAATATTTCAGAAATTCTTAAAAATGCATTTTGAGAAGTTTTAAGAGGAAAGATCGAGTAGAGTTTTTGGAGAGACTTCCAGGTCTTTTCATAGAAGTCAAAGACTTTTAGGAAAACTCTAGAATTCTTTTTAAATGTTTGAAGAAGTATTTTTGTTAGAATCAAAGCAATCGTTTTTGGAGTGATTTGCGAAATTGAAAGAAGTTTTGTGGGATTCAAAATGACTTCTGTTAATACTCAGGAAAGCATCTGTAAATACTGAGGAAAAGGCTTTTTTGATAACTCTGAAGAACTCGGGAAAGACTCATCAACACTTTTGGAAAGTTTTCTCAAATTTTTAACGAAAATTCGTTTTCGTTATAGTAAAGCAATTTTTTTGGGAAAACAAAATATATTTTTGAAACGCCCAAGAAGATTTCTGGAAAGACCCAGTAAAGCTGGAAAACACAAGAAGTTTTTTGGAAGAATTCATGAAGTCATTTGATAAAATTCAGTGGAATCTTTGGTTAAGACTTGAACAGTGATTTGAATATTTTAACGAGCTTTTATGTGGTTTCGGAAGACTAAGGAAGTCATTTGTGACGATTTTGTAAGGTTTTTGAAAAGATTTATAAATGACCTCAGAAGCTTAAGAAATACTTTTGTAGAGACTCATCAAGTCTATTAGAAAATTTATTAGAGAAAGTTTTAGAAAGACTGAAAAAAACTTCTCAACGAATATGTCAGTAAGACTGAAAGAACCCTTTTGGGAAGATTCAAGAAGATTGCTGAATCTACTCAATCAGGGAGAAATCAAAGGATTAAAAAAAACCCAAAAAAATCATTCGGAGCGTTTAAAATTTTAGTTCATTGTTCAAAGAGTCAAAGAAAACTTTTTTGAAGTGATTTGTAAACCTTAAGGAAGTGAAGTGGGAATTGAAAAGACTCAGGAAGTCATCTGGAAAAAGAAGAAGACTAAGGAAGTGCTTTGAAAAGACGTGGAAAGACTTTTTTAAGGACTATGAATGAATTTTGGGGCCTCCTTTAAGGAGTGTATCGAATATAAGCTATCCACATACATTTGCGTTGTACGCATGTATTTGTGATGGTTTTTTATGCTCATTACACTGCATGCTGTGCGTTTGACTGTCAGCTTTCTTTTGTTTACTTGTTTGTGCGGTTCAAATTCTGCGTTTTCAAAATGTCGCGTATTGAAAAGGAAGTGAAAATTAAGGTTCTGGACACACGGCTATGTGAGAAGGGTATTACTATGCGAAAATTGGCGAAGCGGTTTGGAATTCATCATGCGAGTGTTAAAACCATCATTAATAAGTTTGGGGAACACTATGCTTTGGATGAGCTACCAGGAAGAGGCAGAAAACCCGGTTCTTCCAACCCGAAACTGGAGCAGAAAGTGGTATCTCTAATCATGAAGAACAAATCAATACGTGATTTGGCCAAAAAAGCAGGAACGAGTGTCGGAATGATTCAGCGTATCAAGAGGCGAAACCACCTGAAGACCTACAAGAAGCAGAAAATCTCGAAACAAAGTGCAGAACAGAAGAAGCGAGCAGCAACAAGGGCTCGGAAATTGTATTCGCGTCTTTTGCAGCGTCCGGATGCATGCGTTTTGATGGACGATGAGACCTATGTAAAGGAGGACTCAAAAACCCTTCCAGGTCCACAATACTTTACTGCCGTCGTTGGGGAGGATGTGAGCGATGCGGACAGGTCGATTTAAGTGGAGAAATTCGGTCGAAAGGTACTGGTATGGCAAGCAATATGTTCCTGTGGTTTGAAGTCAACCATTTTTTACACTACCGGAACTATAAATGCGGAAATCTATCGATCTGAGTGTCTCCAGAAGAGATTGTTGTATATAAGAAGCATAGTACACCTCCACTGTTTTGGCCGGATTTAGCGTCGGCTCACTATGCCAAAACCACTCTCAATTGGCTTGCGGAAAAGGGTATAGATTTCGTTGAGAAAAATATCAATCCACCAAATTGCCCTCAGCTTCGACCCATCGAACGTTACTGGGCAATCGTGAAGAGGGTCTTCAAGAAGACTGGTAAGGCAGCTGGGAACATGCAGGAGTTCAAAAAAATTTGGGCTCAAGCGTCCAAAAAATGCGATGCAACACTTGTCCGGAACTTGATGAAGAGCATTCGATCCAAAGTTCGAAAATTCGTGAAGGAATAACTTAAATTTCATCCGGTCTTCATTATGTTCAAGTTTAACCTCGTACAATAAAGGATCAATTTTTTGTATGAATAAAACATCGGTTTTCAACATAGTTTGAAAGAAAGTTTGTGGATAGCTTATTTTCGATACACTCCTTAGCTCAGTCGATAAAGGCACAGCTACGAAGCAACACTATGCTGGAGGTGGCTGGGTTCGACTCCCGGTCTGGTCTAGGAATGTTGACGAAAATTTAAACCGTTAAGGAAAATTTCTCGACAATCGTACTAATTCAAAAATGGTACTTGAGGAGAGGACTCAGAAAGACTCAGAATTTGTAACTCAAAAGCTGACTCAGAGAAAGATGACTCAGAATTTGGATCTCAAAAGCTGACAATTCTTTTGGAGAGATTCAAGAAGTCATTTGATAAGATTTCTTGTGGTAGATATAAAAAGTTATTTGGGATGTTTTTGGAAATGTTGTTGATTCAGAATTATTTATGCTAATACTCAGAAAATCATCTGTAACGACTGAAGAAGAGTTTTGAAAAGATATGTAAAGACTTTATTTTGAGGTCTCAACAAAACTTTTAAAGAGACTTATCAAGTCTTTTAGAAGGATTGAGTGTGTTACAGGAAAACTGAGAAAGTCTTTTGCAAACCCTCAGGGAATATTTCAGAAAGTCTGAAAAAGCCTTTCGAGAAGACTTAAGAAGATGTTTAAAACGACGAAACTTCAGGAAAGGCCGAGCAAATTTGTTGAAAAAAAAATCCTAGACCAGACCGGGAGTCGAACCCAGCCACCTCCAGCATGGTGTTGCTTTGTAGCTGCTCTTTAATCGACTGAGCTAAGAGGGGACCCACTAAACCGACTGAGATAAAGGGGGATTCCACTTCATAGGACTTGAATTTTTTTTGAAAAAATTACTATGGAATGTTTAAAGAACTAATTTAGTAAGAATCAAAGCAACAATTTTTTAAAGTGATTTGATTAGTTTAAGACAGTTTTGTGGGATCCAGAATGACTTTTGTTAATTCTCAGAAAACTCCGAAAATCATCTGTGAATACTGAGGAAGGATTTTGGGAGAATCCTGGAAAGACTCATCAACGCTTTTAGAAAGATTTAGGAAATATTTCTGAAAAATATTTTTTTTTGTAAAATTCAGCAATTATTTTGGAAAACACAAAAAGATTTTTGAATCGCTCAGAGAAGACTTCTGAAAAAAAAAACCCAGTATAACCCAGTAAACTCAAGAATTTTTTGAGCGATTGATGAAGTCATTTGATAAAACTCAGAGGAATCTCTAAATAGTGATTTTAAAATTTAAAATTTAAAGTGATTCAGATATGCTCAGGAAGCCTTTTGTAACGATTTAATTAGTGTTTTGGAATAAACAAAGGCTTTTTTGTGAATCCTAAGGTACACTTTTGTTGAGACTCATCAAGTTTTTTAGAATGTTTTGGGAAAAGTTTCAGGAAGACTGAAAAACCTTGTACAAGGACTCTTAAAATATTTCATGAAGCCTGAAAAAAACTTTTGGGACGACTCAAGTAGGATTCTGCATCGACTCATGAAATCTTCTGGAAAGTCTTCCGAATTCTTCTGAGAGAATTTAAAGACTTTTGAAAATCCCCAAGAAGTCTTTTGGGCCGGCGTCGGTGGTGTAGTGGTAAGCGTGACTGCTACTTGGCACCCCAGTGGGTCTGGGTTCAATTCCAGTCGACGTCGGTGGTTTTTCTGAGGCGAAAAAATCTGGTCACGTCTTCCTTCGGAAGGGAAGTAAAGCCGTTGGTCCTGGCTCATATTCATGAGTCGTTAGGTAGGGTCCAGGTGGTGGAGTCGTCTTCCTGGCGTCGGTTATTGTCACCATGTGAGGAAATAGGCCGACGGAAAATAAAGAAGAAGAAAAAGAAGTCTTTTGGAGCGTTTTAAGAAATCTTTTTGTAAGAGTCAATCGGCAATCTTTTTAATAGTGATTTAGAAAATGTTAGCCCAATAAGGGATAAGAAAGACTTCTATAAATACTCAGGAAGTCATCTGTGATGATTGAGGAAATGCTTTCGATATGCAATGATGTTACGAAGGCCTTACGAAGACGTTTGAAGAGACTTAGCAAATCTTAGAGGAAAACTGAGAAAACCATGTGCAAACAATAAGGAAATAATTCAGAAAGACTGATAAAGCCTTTTGAGAAGACTTAGGAAGATTTCTTAAATGACTCGCAAATTGCTTCTGCAAAGACCGAGTAAATTTTTTGGACAGACTCTCAAGGTCTTCTCATAGGAAAACAGTATTCTTTTGGAATTAGTAAGAACCACAGCAATCAGTTTTGAAGTGATTCGGATGTTTTGTGGAATTCAGAATGACTTTTGTTAATACTCAGGGAATCATCTGTGAATACTGAGGAAGTTTTTTGGGAGGACCTGAAAGGCTTTTTGGATAAATCAAAGGAAAGATTTAGGAAATTTTTCCAAAAAAAAATTAAAGGAATGATGTTTGAAACACCCTTAGAAGACTTCTGAGAAGATCCAGTGAAACTGGAAAACCCTTAAAGGTTTTTGGAGCGGTTCATGAAGTCAATTGATAAAACTCAGAGGAATCTTTGGCAACGACTTGAATAGTGATTTGAAAATTTTAGCGAAGTTTTGTGGGATTTGGGACGACTCAGGAACCCCCTGATTGATGTGGACAAATCGCAAAGATCGGATAATAATCGAATAACAGTTACTATTTTACTGTAACTCAGCAAAATGCTGAAAACTTTACTTGGAAAAATTGCAGGCAAAATTTAAGCACTTTTTAGTCAAGTTACTCAGTTCACCTTATGATCGTTTGTGAACGCTTATCGGTATCAACATGAGACCTGAAATCCCCTCAAAATATAGCACTCAATAACCGGGAGGGGATTTGTCCTCACCTAAGCAGCTGCTCCCGGAGTGATAACACACTGGCACATAAATTGTCTTGTCCCATTATTGTCCGCACGCCGGCCGCCGTGCCGCCCGGCTATTGATTGTGTATGTGAGTATGTGTAGAAAGTAGCCCACTCGTGATGTGATGTGATGTGTGATAAGAACCCACCATCAGTGCAAGGATTACCTATGGCTGCAGGACTATTCTCCGCAGGTTGTTCTGAGAGAATAGCCTACGTGATGGCTTCTTGTAGCAGGGTCAGCCGATCTCAGTGAGGACCTTCGGAAGACTACGGCCAGAAGGCTGCGTGTCTTCGCATGACAAGGGACTGGCGACTCCACGAACCCTTGTCCAGTCAACAAATCCTTCGACTGCCTTAGGCTACCCCCCTTGGGCAATCCCCGTTATATAGTTGTTAAAGGAACAGTGGAAATTTTTAGCATAAATGACTTATAAAATAAAAAAAAATAAAAAAATGTTAAGACAATAACAAAATTCCACGGCTATACTGAACTTTAGATTCAATTAACACATTTTATTTGTTTTTATTTGCACCAGTAAATGTACTGGGATATTGCAAATTTCTACTGTTCCTAATAATATAGTTGTGGGCAATAAAATGAGGAAGGATCTTATCAAAAAATTACATTTCAAATAACTTACCATAAAAGCATATCAGTCTCTATGTTGCATGATAAAATCAAGGGATACTACTTTCCAACGCATCTTCCGCTGCATGTTATTTGTATAGGACTAATTTGCTTTTATAGACTGATCCAATATGAATGGATCAAGAGCTTAACTGCATATACTGTGCTGGTTTTTACAAGGTCTCACTCTTCTCATATTGAAAGACATCATGAAAGACCCAATTGCTATATATACAAATTTCATCTTGAATAATTTACATGGAATTTTACACTGTACAAATTAAATTACTTGACTATGTAAAGAACAGCTAAAGTAAGTCAATGCGCTTCCAACCGTTCACTTACCGAAAACCCAACCTACCTCTTGTTGCATTATTAAATCCTCGTAAATTGAAATTTAAAGTGACAGTAACTGTAGTGATAGTAAAGTGATAGCAGCAATTCACTATCAATTCAGTGATAGTAAGTGTAGTGATAGTAAAGTAATAGCAGCAATTCACTAAAATCTCAGTTTGAGGTATCCTGAAAAAGTTTGTTACATCTATTGAAATTTAATAATTTTATTTTACTCATATTTACTGGTCACTATTTGCTGCTTGATACTGATTTTATAACCTCATCTATGAAGTAAAATCAATAAAACCACAATTATCAAATATAATAATATTGTGAGTAATGATAAAGTAATGACAAGGATTGAACTGTAAAATCAGACACAAGCTAAATGAATACAACGCTGTATAAATCATATCCGCTCGAATTTAATAATAATTGCAAAAGCCTATCACCGACTCCGTTGCCACCTTCTGACATCTAATGGATTGTTACTGAAAAATAAATAAAAATTAGATATTTATTAATCTCCTCCTAGTCCTGGAAATGCTAAAACAGTATAGATCATTCCATAAATCAAAGATGAAATTTCAATAAAAAATATTATTTTATAAGACATGTTGTAATATTTTTTCTAGTAACATTTCAAAGATAGCAATTGGAGTAATCGAAGAGTCCAGTTTGATGATATCTGAAATAAATGGCTTATTTAATAATAATACCACCAAACAAAATATTTAAATATAATCCTTTACTGCTTAGAAGCACATGCCAGTCTTTTATGAATTTTGTGAAAATAATTTTTTTTTTCGTCTTTTATAATTTCATGAAAAATAAATTGAGCCTTTTATGCTTGTCATGTTGCTCCAGGGTCTTACATGGTTTGGAATGCAGAGATGATTCTAAAGCGTGCTGAAATTATTATTAAAATGAGAATGGAAAATATGCAATATGATTTAAAGGTACACGATCTTCAGTCGCACCCCCTCACTTCGCTATTGTCAGATTGACAACATTGCCCAGGCTACGCCAACCAGCGTCTCCATGTTTCAGCTGGCAGTCTTTTGTGATCATATGACTCGTGGAGGCGTGAGGTAGGAACTTGTGAGGACCGGAGGTCGGTTGCACCCTCCTTCGAAGTTGTCAACTCACCATTTGAAGCCCTGTGTAGAAAGTAGCCCACTCGTTGACACAAACTCCGGCACCAGAAGACAGCGCAGTCTTCTCCTTGAAGGAGCTTTGTTTGGGTGTATTTCCTTTGGCCAAGCGCTCTAAGAAGAACAAAGTGCTGCTTCGGGAAATCGTGTCGCATATGTGACGTGATAACAATAATAGCGTTTACCTCTGTTCCACTTGCCACTAAGTTGTCTCTCCGCTGCAGAAGACGTGTACCAGCAGGTTTTCGCACATATGTCTTTGTGTGAATGTATGCCAACATACATACCGTTGCAGCAGGAAAGCAATCCTCTTAAAATGGATTACGCTCAACTGTACTGCCGGTTTGCAGCATTGAAGAGTAAGGCTCCTGCTCTGATGGTTGCTTATCATTGGCTTCCCGGGTGCATTCCTCCAGCCAGCAGCCCAGCCAGCCCTCCGTCGGGTCCTGAGGGACGATTTTAAGTCGAGCTGTTATCTCCGGCTTCGATTTGTTTCGTTTGGTTCGAGTCCTTCCCCCACTCCCACCAGAAACCGACCAGCACTTTAGTCAGAGTCTCAATCTGGTAGGAAAATATTTGGACAACATCTTGAGAGTGTGGACTCGATTGCTTGGAATGATTGGTCTCGGACTGGCATAATTAAATCTACAAATTGTTGTTTGGAAATGATTATGGGGGGATTATTATTTGAGTAAACTTTGGCCTCTCATTAAATTGTAGCCGATTTGATGGGGTTGGAAAATAGTTATGGTTTTTTTTCTGGTCAAACGAATGGCACATTTACCTGAGAAACTGCTGGAACGGTGACGTGTAACTAAAATTGCATCATTTGCGCAGCCGGTTTCGGCCTACTTTTCTTCAATAATCGTCAGACGCACGGTATACAGAATTACACTTGAAGATTACGCGATTAGGGATGTCGGTTATCCGCTCGATTAATTCAAATAATCGAATATATAAAAAAAAAACAAAATTAGGGGTTGTGACAAAATATAAATCACATATCGAACGGAGATTGCTGTTAGAAAATTGGAAGTTATTGCCATGCGTTACATTTGCCATTTGACACTTGAGTTTGCTAGTTGATTCCTTTTCCTAGACGAAATGGTATTGATTTCTAAGATAAGTGCATGCTAATATACATGAATTCTGTAATTCTGTCCCGTTAAGACCAAGTTTCCCGACTACACGGTTCTTTTCAATGAAAATGTGGCTAATGCGCATTCTGAAACAAACAAAATTCAGTTGTTATCAAAAATCATATCGATGTATGTTCGAGTATTTTAAAAAGTATATTGAGTGGTTGATCGCACAATGCTGCCGTTTGAAATTAATTCATATTCATTTGGAAAGGCAAACACTCCAGAAAAACAGATGAAATATTCACATGAAACGAACACGCTATCCCGATTGCATTTCATTGCTGTCCACCAACACTCCGACAGCTCGATTATCCCGTACTTCAATTCTATGCCATAGTTCAAGTGAAGAGAAACCCATCACCAGTCAAAAATCGATGACATTTGAAAATATAAACTGCATTCGCCAAAGTTCAACCATACTCGGTCACCGAAACACCATCGAAAAACAAAAATTTCTATTTGAAGAGCGTCCTCACACGGGAAGCCTCGTCAACGAATCGAACAAAAATTCAGCTCACTGAAAAAAGAAAAAAAAAAAAATACAGTGAGTGATTAATATATTTATCGTCGTCCCCACCATCGCAACCTCCAAGGTGTACAACATGGATTCCAGCTAAACGTGAGGCTCGGAAGCAATTTGATCAATCAAACAAAAATTGAAGCCCGCAACGAGATGCAACCAGCAGGCATATGAAGAGCATTAAGTTGCACTCGACTAGGAAAAAAAAAAGTGAAGCGAGGGCACTGAGTTAGACGCGTTTTATGTTTTTAGATCGAGCTTGACGGGAATATCCAACCGTGACACAGTTAAAACTTAAATTAATGTTATATTCAATTAGTTTTTAAATTTACATTCCTGTAAATATCAATGCATGTAAAATTAAAGCTCAATTGAATTTAAAACATGAGGTATTAGTACTGAATTAGTTTATTTACATGATCATTTAAAATTTCATGATTATTGCTCTATTGCTCCATGAAACATGTTTTTGAAAAAAATATACCAGGTGATATATCGGATTAAACTTTTAAAGACTGTATTCGATGAAATATGGACACACAAAATAGGTCACTAAAATTTTCCCTTGCGCCCGATTCTTTTCAAACTTTCTGGAAATAAAGTACTACTAAATGGTTAAGTTTTGACATTATTGGTTTATTGAACCTCTTCTCCCAACCCAAATATCCGCACTTTTGCCTTGACCCCTTTCATCAAATTTTGGGCAATGATAGGACCGACTTGCTTACTTACTTTTAACCACACTTTTTTTAGTTCAAGTTCATTTTCTATCAGTTTTGGAGTTTTAGCGAGCTTTGCCTTCATGATTGCCCACAATTTTTCAATTGGGCGAAGTTCCGGAGTGTTTGGAGGGTTGACGTTTTTTGGTACAAAAACTACATTATTATCTTTGTACCAGTCTAAGAAGGGCCGGGCATAGTGGCAAGATGCCAAATCCGGCCAAAACAGTGTCGAAGTTGTGGCAGAAGTCGTTTTTGGAGGCATTCGTCCTTGTAGATTTGTCTGTTGACGGTCCCAGAGGTGATGAAGGGCTGACTCATTTTGTCACATCCGCAGATCGCTTGCCAGACAAGGAATTTTTTGGCGAATTTCGACAGGTTTTTCTTCCGTACACTCTCCAGAACGGCCAACTTAGAGGTGGCGACGTAGTGTTCCTGTCCTGGCATTTGTTTGGTGTCGGCTTTAATGTAGGTCTCATCGTCCATCACAATGCAGAACGGTTTTGTGAGCCACTCCCTGTACAGTTTTCTTGCACGAGTTTTGGCCACCGAGTTCTGTTTATCGCTCCAGCTCGGTGCCTTCTGGACCTTGTACACATGTAATCCAGAACCTTTAATTGTTTTCTGCACAAAACAAACTGAAACTTTCGCCATTTTCGCAACATCCCTGATCGAAATGTTTGGATAACGCTTAAATTGGTTCAATACCATCCTGGCCTTCTCCGGATTTGATGTGCCACGTTCTTTGCCACTACTATTTTTCCGCTTGGTTGTCTTACGGTCCTTGAACGTTTTGATCACATGAGATACGGTTGAATGTGCGATTCCGAGCTGTTTTCCGATCCATCGATGAGAAGCGTTTGGGTTTTCGAAGTGAGTGCCCAAAATTTGTTGGCGCACTATTTCTTCATTCGAAGCCATCACTCGACTGATTTTCACGAAACTTATTACACAATTGACACAACACAATGAAATACATTCAGTTAAAATTTCAATAATTTTTACCCACACGCTAAAAAGTTACGAACAATTGCGTGTGTCCAAATTTCATCGAATACAGTCTTTAGTAATGAAATTGATTGACAACATGAAATGTAAGCTGATTCCTCTCTCAAATCAGTTAGAGAAATTCTTCACCGTGAATAAAATGTTGTCACTCCACATTTTTTTTTTTTTTTTTAACTCTTTATTTATTCCAAATTTTACATTATTTTACATTCATATATTAACCTAGGTGATCCTGCTAAGTTATTAACATTTCAACCTTATATGCTATCATTTATATCTAATTGTGTTAATATTATTTTTACTTTGTCTATTCAGTATTTTTAACAGGGTTCCTTTTGCCTGCGTGTAAGAATAATTATTGATTTCTTAAAACTAGTTCTTATCTATAGAGAGAATTGATCATTGCAATTGAAGACTGCAATGATTTTTGTCTAAAATTATGAATTATTTTGTTGGACATTTCTTCTAGAGTCTCAACGTTTGAAATTCTATGTAATTCAATAGTACTGAACCAGGGTGGCAGCTTCAAAATCATTTTCAGAACTTTGTTCTGAATCCTTTGAAGTGCTTTTTTCCTAGTAGCACAACAACTAGACCATATTGGCACAGCATAAAGCATGGCCGGTCTAAAGATTTGTTTGAATATTAGAAGTTTGTTCTTCAAACAAAGTTTGGATTTTCTGTTTATAAGAGGATATAAACATTTTATATATTTATTACATTTGGCTTGAATGCCCTCAATGTGATCTTTAAAAGTTAATTTTTGATCAAGTATCAGTCCAAGATATTTTACTTGATTTGACCAAGAAATTGGAACTCCGTTCATAGTGACCATATGACTATTACTTGGTTTCAAAAATGCAGCTCTAGGCTTGTGTGGGAATATTATAAGTTGAGTTTTGGAAGCATTAGGAGAAATCTTCCATTTTTGAAAATAATCTGTAAAAATGTCCAAGCTTTTTTGTAGCCTCCTGGATATAACACGAAGACTTTTTCCTTTAGCGGAAATGCCTGTGTCATCAGCAAAGCAAGATTTTTGACAGCCCTGAGGTAAATCAGGGAGATCTGAAGTGAAAATGTTATAAAGTATTGGCCCAAGAATGCTACCTTGAGGAACACCAGCTCTGACAGGCAATTGATCAGATTTAGAATTCTGATAATTTACTTGCAAAGTTCTATCAGTTAAGTAGTTTTGAATTAATTTCATGATATAAAGCGGAAAATTGAACTTTTTCAGTTTCGCAATCAAACCTTCATGCCAAACACTGTCGAATGCTTTTTCTATGTCTAGAAGAGCAACTCCAGTGGAGCAGCCTTCAGCTTTGTTTGAACGAATTAAATTTGTAACTCTCAAAAGCTGATGCGTAGTTGAATGCCCATGGCGGAATCCAAACTGTTCATCAGCAAAAATTGAGTTTGTATTGATGTGAAGCATCATTCTATTCAAAATTATTTTTTCAAAAAGCTTACTTATTGAAGATAGCAAACTGATTGGTCGGTAGCTAGAAGCTTCAGTCGGATTTTTGTCTGGCTTCAAGATAGGTACGACTTTTGCATTTTTCCATTTATCTGGAAAGTATGCCAGATGAAAACATCTGTTAAATAGTTTCACCAAGAAAGACAAAGTACTCTCGGGGAGTTTTTTGATTAGGATATAGAAAATTCCATCTTCACCTGGTGCTTTCATATTTTGAAATTTTTTAGTTATAGTTTTTACTTCATCCAAATCAGTTCCCCAAGAATCATCAAAAATATTTTCTTGTGAGAAAATATTCAGATACTCCCTGGAAACTTGATCCTCAATAGGACTTGTAAGACCCAAACTGAAATTATGGGAGCTCTCAAACTGCTTAACAAGTTTTTGAGCTTTTTCCGCATTTGTGAGCAAAATTTTATCACCTTCCTTAAGCGCTGGTATAGGCTTTTGAGGTTTTTTCAATATTTTAGAGAGTTTCCAGAAAGGTTTGGAACTCGGATCTAATTTTGACAAATTATTTTCAAAATGTTTGTTCCTCAGGGCAGAGAAGCGTTTTTTAATTTGTTTTTGTAAATCTCGCCATATGACTTTCATAGCGGGATCACGTGTTCTTTGATATTGACGCCTACGTACATTTTTCAGACGAATCAAGAGCTGAAGATCGTCATCAATTATAACTGGATCGAATTTAACCTCGCATTTTGGCACTGAAGCAGCTCTTGCTCTATTTATTGAGAAAGCCAGAGATTCAAGAGCATTATTAATTTCATTTTTTGTTTGCAATGGAACATTAGGATCAAAGTTGTATTCCATAAATGTTCGATATTGATCCCAATTAGCTCTATGGTAGTTGAAAGTAGAACTGATGGAATTAGAAATGATTTCTTGAGATATTTCAAATGTAACAGGAAGGTGATCAGAACCAAAGTCAGCATGGGTAATCAATTGACTACAAAGTTGACATGAATCAGTTAGGACCAAATCAATAGTTGAGGGATTTCTGGCTGAAGAAAAGCAAGTTGGGCTGTTTGGGTATTGAATAGTGTAGTAGCCTGCAGAACAATGATCAAAAAGTATATTACCATTGGCATTGCTTTGCGAATTATTCCAATTGTCACTCCACATAATTGGGGCTATGACATGGTAAAGGATACTTCATCTAACCAACGCACAACTCAACTAATGTTTTTATTATCAGCAATAAGTTTGTGGACAGTGAGATGCTTTTTGTTCTTAAGAAAACATAATTATTGATCTTTTTCATTTCTCTCAAACTTCGAGGCAATTGAATACATAAAATTGCGGACGAAGTGGATAGAGAAAAGATCCTTCATGGCAGTAATTAAATCACTGGCTCCTTTTGAAAGTTGTGTTCTAGCAGCGTAAAGGGTGTATTCGATAAAAATGGCACACAGAAAATCTTCTGTAACTTTTGAATCGTATGCGTAAAAAAACTATAAATTTGAGTAGATCTTATCCATAGTGTATTATTTACATCTGCCAAGTTTCATAGTTATACATTCAGTAGTTCCAGTCATGTCGTCGAAACAAGAAATTGTCCGTGAGAAAATTTTGTGCACTCACAATCAAAATCCAGCGGCGTCCCACCGGTGGATTGCTAAAAGGCTTGAAATTGCAAATACAACTGTGTCTCGTGTAATAAGAACCTTCAAGGAGCGTCTGAGTGTCCAAAGGAAGGAAGGGAGTGGTCGTAAATGTGGTCCAATGGACAGTAAAATGGCCAGGAAAGTCGTACAACAATTCAAGAACCGTCCAAACATGTCAATTCGAGATGTCGCTAAAAAGTCTAAGGTGTCAGTCGGTTTTGTGCAGAAAACCATGAAGCGTGCTGGGTTACATGTTTACAAAGTGCAAAAAGCCCCAAACCGGAATGAAAAACAAAACATCACTGCGAAAACCCGCGCCCGGAAACTTTACACGAAGCTGCTCACCAAATCCGGTTGCATCGTGATGGATGACGAAACATACGTCAAGGCCGACTTCCGTCAACTTCCTGGGCAAGAATATTTCGTTGCCAAGTCGAAGTTCGATGTTCCGGAGGATGTTCGAAAGAAGAAACTATCGAAATTTGCAAAGAAGTTTCTAATCTGGCAGGCGATTTGCGGATGTGGTGAAATAAGTGCTCCCTTCATCACTTCCGGAATAATAAACGGTGCGATTTACACGGAAGAGTGCCTTAAGATGCGTCTCTTGCCATTCATTAAGAAGCACAAAGGATCAACTCTGTTTTGGCCTGATCTAGCATCCTGCCACTACGCTCGAAACGTATTGGAGTGGTACTGAGCCAACGGAGTCAATTTTGTGCCAAAGGATATGAACCCACCAAATTCACCGGAACTTCGTCCAATTGAAAAATTCTGGGCAATTATGAAAACGGAACTTCGCAAACATCCCAAAACTATAAAAACAGAGCTAGAATTGAAGAAAATTTGGGTAAAAACAACAAAAACACTGGGAAAATCGGTTGTACAAAATTTGATGGGTGGAGTGAAAAGGAAGGTGCGGGCATTCGGGATGGGAGACGAAATTGAATAAAACAAATGTTGTAAATCAAAACTCATTAGTAGTTCTTCATTCCCTGAAAATTTCAAGAAATTTGTTCATATAACATTTGCTTGTTGGTAGTGCCGCAACTTGCGGCGCGCATGGTATTTTGCCGTTTACCAACTACCGCCATCTGTTCACTCTATCGTCTACACCCCCAAAAATTTAAAAAAAAAAAAAAAAACATTTTTTTTTTTTTGATTTATTTATATTAAAAAAAAAGTTTACAAGGAACCACCCCCACAATTTTTCTCGAAATGTCCCCCCCTTGTACTCCTTAACGAGCTTCAAACGTTTCTCGAACGCGTCGCAGGCGGCACGCACGAACTGCATGGGCATTTCGTCCCAGATTTTGAGAATTACCGTCTTGAAATGATCCAAAGTGCTGACCTTGTATTCGTTCAGCTTCGCCATCATATAGGACCAAACAAAAAAGTCGAGAGGATTCAAGTCCGGGGAGCTGGGAGGCCACAAAGTTTTGTCCAGAAAGTCGGTTAAATTGTCCCGACACCAGGCTTGAACCACATTTGCCGTATGGGCTGGTGCACCGTCCTGCTGGAACACGTAGTGCTCATCGCCGTAGAGGCTTCGGAGACTGGGGGCAACAACCTTTTCCAAAACCTCAGTTTTGTAGTACGCCGCGTTGATTTTGACGTTTTTTTCAATAAACACCAAGGGTAGCTTACCACGTTTGCATACTGCCCCTTAAACCATCACCGACGCGGCACTTTGGAACCGAGGGATGTTTATATTGGATTCAGGAATGCTGTCCCTCGATGGCGCCCACACCCGGTCATTTTGCACATTGTGCGGCTGCTGCAGCACGAACAGTTTCTCGTCCGAAAAAACAAACTCCTGACCAGCGTGCCGAGAGAGGATCCTCTTAGCTCGATCCAACCGCTTTTTGCTGGTAGCCTCCGAAACGCCATGGACCTTACGTTTTTGTAAGGCCTGAAACCAAGGTCCTTGGTGAGTATGGTGTGAGCGGTTCCAATGGAAACGTTGCGATCTGCAGCCGTTTTCCGGATTGAGCGGTTCTTTTTGCGCCGAATTCGCTCCCTCACGATCTTGATGACCCGTGGCGTCCTCGCTGAACGCGGCCGACCGGATCTCGCACGGTCATTGGTCGAGGACGTCTCCCGGTATCGCCTGATGGTCGTGTTGACAAAGTTCCGCTTGACCCCATGCGATTTCAGCAGCCGGAATATATCGCCGGGTCGCTCACCGTTCAAAAAACGCTTAATTACGAAGTCCCGATACTCTTTCATCGCGCGTAACAAACAAACAACAACTAACAGAATGTCAACACCGCGCACACTCGGTAGCGTATGAATGAAGCTAAAGCTGACACCAATACCAATGCAGAATATGTACATGGCGCATACCTACGCAATGATGAAAACTTGTATTCGAACTTATTGAACACCGTGTATGAGAATGTGCTCAACAGATGGCGGCAGTGTTTTATTGTTTAATGTTTTATGTCTGTTTTCTGTGTTTCAGGCATAATTCAATCTAACTAGAATCAGACGTTCAGAAAATGTAACTGTTTGTTTCATAACTCGATGTTTTTCAATCGCAGCACATTGCATTGAGCCTGTCTCACGTAATCAAAGGTGGTACAGCCTCTTTATCGGAAGTGTTACCACCTCTAACAACCGAAAACTGTACTGGCCACGTCCTTGCGATAGCTGGGGATGAGAAGGATGGGTAGTTAACCACTTACTTAAGACAGATGCAGAGAACTCTACGAACTCTCATAAGTATTGCAGGAGTTTGGGAGCTTGTTATTTTGGGAAAGATAAAGCCAAGGAGCCCGTTTGATAAACGTATCTGGTGGGCTAAAATCTACTTTAGAAAAAAATCCCTGTGCAATCAGAATTTATATTTACGGTCGTTAAAAGGAACAAATTATTATGTTTATGATGATTATGACAATAGTAACGGTTGGTAAATTACTGGACAATGGGTACCATTGATACTTAGCGTACCTCCAGATATAAAGTAGATCCTAACTGTCATCGTTTGCCTCTTGACTAGTAAGTCCTATCCCTAACTCCCCGTGGTGCCGTCTGGGGAATGAGCTACCATAGGAAAGATCGGGTAAACAACCCCGATGAGACCTTGGTCGAAGGGGGGTCGCCCTTAAAAATCAAAAGTTACAAATAATAGTGAAAGATTTCGACGGTATACAACACGGGCGCCTCGACCTAACATTGAACTAAGGGGTGTACGGAATCAAATTGCGACACACACACAAATATTCGGCAAAATCCGCCCGTTCAACCAACCAATCTTCAAACTTTCAGGGAGTAAAATAAAACTTGTTATGAATATTTTCCCATGTTTGTTTTATTCAATTTCAATTCCATATCCTAATGCACGAACCTTCCACTACTACCTACTACTCATAAGGTCCTGTACAACATTTGGACCAACTTTTTTTTGCGTGGCAATCCATTTTTTTCATATCTTCCTCCGATTTCACTTCCTTAGGATGCTTCCAAAGTGCCTGCTTCATGATGGCACAGTACTTTTCAATTGACCGCAGTTCCGGTGCGTTCGGGAGGTTGAGATGCTTCGGCACGAAATTGACCTCCTTAGGCTTATACCACTCCTAAACCTGTTTCGAGTAATGGCACGAGGCTAAATCCGGCCAGAAAATCGTAGGACCATCGTGTGACCTCAGAAGAGGAAGTAGACGCTTTTGGAGGCATTCCTTTAGGTACACCTGCCCATTGACCGTTCCAGTTGTCACGAATGAGGTGCTTCGCTCTCCAGGCGAGCAAATTGCTTGCCAAATCATATATTTTTTGGCAAACTTTGACACCTTCTGCTTTCTAACGTCCTCAGGGACATCGAATTTATGATGAGCAGTGAAAAACTGGAGTCCCGGAAGCTGCTGGAAGTCTGCTTTTACATACTTCTCATCATCCATAACGAGGCAATATGGTTTCGTCAACATCTGGGTGTAGAGCTTCCGTGCACGTGTTTTACCTACCGTATTCTGCCGTTCATCGCGATTAGGCGCCTTTTGGACTTTGTACATGTGTAGTCCTTCACATTTTTTCGCATCTTGCACGAAAGTTTTGGTTAGATTCAGTTTCTTCGCCACATCTCGAACTGAACTGTTGGGATTCCTCTTGAAAGCTTGAACAACCCGCTTGTGATCCTTAACGCTATACGGAGACCCATTTTTGCCACTTTTTTCTTTCCGATCCGATGGTCAAACGTCCATGGTAAAAACATTTAAAACACGAGATACCGTAGAATGTACCATTCCCAGCTTCCTACTGATGGCACGAATAGAAAGATCCTGATTTTCGAGGTACGTGCGCAAACTTTCTTTGCGCCCCTGCTGTTCTTCCGAGTCCATCTTCGCAACGATTGCACATCTGCTAGTGAAACTTACACAGCGTAAACAAATACACATTGAGCTAATTCCACCCAAAATTTCAAAAGAAAAAACCCAACGAGTCATAAGTTAAAGCCATTTAAAAGTGGTGCAATTTGATTCCGTACAACCTTTACTACGAAAAACCGAAGTTGCCCAGGAATACGTTCAACACCTGAAGCAGCACTACCAACGGAAGAGCAGCTAGTAGGCGCAGCTACTCTCGAAGAAGGTTCGAGAGATAATCGAACCCCCATTGGCAACACTGCAATAGCTGCACCGAATCGAAAAAAATTACTGGTTTGCAATCGTAAAATGACTGGTTTGATGGCGTATGCAAGCAGTTAGTAGCGGAGAAGAATGCGCCAACATCGTACGAGAGCGAATGTGGAACGGCACAGACATGCACGGAACAGACAGAATTCTATTTTTCGAAGGAAAAAGCGCCAAATGGAAAAACGAGACCGTGAAGCAATCGAAGGCTAATGACACACCCAAATTCTACGAGAAGTTAAACAGCTGGCGCAAAGATTACGTACCACAAGTCGATATGTGCAGAGACTTGGAAAGTAACCTTCTCACAGGAGAGTGTGAGGTTATCGAAAGGTGGAAGCAGTACTTTGGCGAGCACCTGAATGGCAATGTTACAGCAAACGAAGGTGGCACGGTAATAAATCTAGGAACACGCGCAGAAGATGACAGAACTCCGACCCCAACCCTCCAGGAAGTTGAGGAGGGGATTTGGCCGGTTGAAAACCAACAAAGCTGCTGGTATTGACCAACTCCCAAGCGAGCTATTAAAATACGGCGGTGAAACACTGGCATTAGCTGCAATAGGTAATTACCAAAATTTGTGAAGAAGAGTATTTACCGGAGGATTGGATGGAAGGTATCGTGTGTCCCATCTACAGAAAGGGTGACAAGCTGGATTGTTGCAATTATCGTGCAATCACACTACTGAACGCCACCTACAAGTTGCTCTCCCAAATTTTATGCCGCCGCCTGTCACCAATTGCAAAGGAGTTCGTGGGATTCATGGGTGCCCGTGCTACTACGGACCAGATCACGATTCGGCAAGTGCTGTAGAAAGGTCGTCAATATAACGTGCTCGTTAATCATCTTTTCATCGATTTCAAATCAGCTTACGACACTAACTATCGAGGCCAACTATGGCGATCTGCCATGAATGCATGAATATGGATTTACAGAAAAACTGATGCGGTCAGTCAAAGCAACGATGGATCGAATGATGTGTGTCGTCCGAGTATCAGGGACGCTCTCGAGTCCCTTCGAATCTCGGAGAGGGTTACAGCAAGGTGATGGATTGTCGTGTTTGTTGTGTAACATTGCATTGGAGGGTGTGATTCGAAGAGCTGAGATAGACACGAGTGGCACGATCTTCAGGAAGTCTGTACAAGTATTTGGCTTCACCGACGACGTTGATATCGTAACACGTAACTTTGAGATGATGGCGGAAGCGTACATCAGCCTTAAGGCTGAAGGTAATTGAATTGGGATTGTGATAATGCATTGAACAAAAAAAAATACATGACGGGAAGGGGCTCACGAGAAGACAATTATAGCCTCCCACCACGAGTTCAGATCGATGATGATGAAACCGAAGCGGTAGACGAATTCGTGTATCTGGGCTCGTCGATGACCAGCGATAACGACACCAGCAGAGAAAATCAAAGGTGCATTATGGCTGGCAACCGTTCCTACTTTGGACTTCGAAGGACGCTAAGATCGAACAAAGTTCGCCGAACTACAAAGTTGACCATCTACAAAACATTGATTAAACCGATAGTCTCTCTACGGCATCGAAACATGGACATTACTCGTGGAAGACCAACGCGCTTTTGGTGTCTTCGAACGAAAGGTGTTGCGTACGATCTACGGTGCAATTAAGATGAAGGACGGAACGTGAGGGAGACGAATAAACTACGAATTGCATCAGTTCCTGGGAGAACTTCCCATCGTACACACCGCTAAAATTGGTCGACTACAATGGGCTGGGCATGTCGTAAGAATGTCGGACGACAGCCCTGTGAAAATGATTCTCGAAAACGAACCAACGGGCACAAGAAGAAGAAGCGCGCAACGAGCAAGGTGGATCGATCAAGTAGAAGGCGGCCTGCTGACCCTCCGCAGACAGCGAGGCTGGCGAATTACAGCCATGGACCGAATAGAATGGAGTTAACTTTTGTGTACAGCAGAGGCCACCCCGGCCTTGGTCTGATTGAAACAGACAACAACATTAATTACACAGCAAGCCAAACTGTCAATCAACAGGCACGACTGCTTATGATGTTATCTCGTGTTCGTGTGTTTTGTGTGCTTAAGTTTTTGATTTAGGCTGTGTTCCATGTGGTGAATTTTTACTTAAAATGTTCGAAAATCTCCCTAATCTTCATCGGGTGATTTTCGAAAAGATGCTTGTCTAAACAAATGGCTCGTCTGTTAGAAATTAAGGCCTGTCCACGTTACATTTCGGACACTTTTTTTTCGGTGTAGATTTATGATTTATTTCACGGATCGCTGAAACAATTCTCTTATATGACAGCTGAAACTCTCCACTTTATTTCGTGGTACAACATGTTTACATTCTTGTTACATTCAGTAAAATGGCGTCGAATCAATTGGAAGTGCGCAAAAGCATTTTGTACGAACGGCAGCAAAATTCGAATTTATCGGTACGCGATCTGGCCAAGAAACTAAAACTACCGAAAAGTACCGTGTTTTGTGTTTTCAAATCATTTGTTGGAGGTTGGAAGTGGAACAAATTGAAAAAGTCTTCTCAGGACAAATGGACAAGAAGGTGGTAGCCATTATTGAGAAAAATCCCAATCTTTCTGTGCGAAATGTGGCTCGCAAAGTAGGGGTCAAAGTCATAATTTTCGTACAAAAGGTGAAGCAGAGGCAAGGACTGAAGGCGTACAAAGTGAAAAAGATGCCCAACCGTGATGACAAGCAAAATTTCACTGCAAAAAGTCGTGCTAGGGTGCCTTACACCATTTTTTTGTAAACATTTTCTTGTTCAATAAAAGATCGCAGCAAGCCTTGCTTCGAAACTGATGTGTTTTGTTTTTTGCTGCGTCGTTTTCGCGAAAAAAAAATCAAACAATAATTCGTAATTTAACTTGAGCTAACAGTGAAATCATAAAATCTCCGCGTGCATTGTGTAAGCCGTAGTGAATACAATCGAATCATTCTCGAAATGTGTGAGTGTCGGTAGTATTTACCCGTTTTTGTTTTTGTTTTTTTGACGCTCGATATAGACTATGGAGTCGCCTCATAGCGGGGATTTGCATTGTTGGCAGAGTGTGGAGTGAAAAAAAGAAGACTAATCCAATGTAGAGAACGGCCATTTGCTGATCAGAAGCAGCAAACGAAAACAACGCGCATGGGCGGGTGAAAAGCTTGCACATAATTTTAGGTGCATTCACCACGGGGTGTACAGTTTTTTTTTTTTGCATGTTGCATATCTAGCGGGCGGTTTAGCAACATTAATTTTCGCGCATATTTATTCGCGAGTGCATGAAATTAATTACGAATCAAAGTCGAAAATTTTTATTTTTATGAATGAACAAGATAGTGTGATTGAGGAGGCGGACTTGGGTGAGATCTATCTGATTTTAACTATATAGCAATAATCTTAGTTTCAAATAATACCAAATACGTGTCTGGTTTGGAAATTTTAAATTTCCAAATCTGGAAGTGTGTTGCAGTGCCCTTAGCCAAATGATATCGGTAATGTTTACATGCGGGGCTTATTGTAATTGAAAGTACCCTTGGAATGGACGTGACTCTCCAGACATTCTGAAATGGGTTGCTGGATCTGCAGTAGAGCTATCACTTTCTAGCTCCCGGTCCAATGGTCACTTGAATGATTGTTGTAAACAGATTTCTTCCATAATACCATTGCCGGCCGATGGGTGCTAGATTGGGGACACGAACACTCTCTCACACACACACACACACACACACACACACACACACACACACACACACACACACACACACACACACACACATTTTCTTGTATGATAAAAATACGAAACATACGTACTCGAAGACTTTAAACAGCTTCCGGGTCAGGTTTTTTGTATCGCAATGCAAAGGAACGCCGTTGCCGAGCATTTCGGGATAAAGAAGGTGTCCAAATTCCCGAAGAAGTATTTGATTTGGCAGGCCATATGTAGTTGTGGTCGAAAATCGACAAGTTTCGTCTCTACCGGCACTATCAATAAGGATGTGTACAAGAAAGAATGTCTGCAAATGCGGTTGCTATCGTTTATCAGTAGCCACGACTCTCCGGCTCTGGTTTGGATTTATTTGGCCTCTGGTCACTATGCAAATTACGTCCTGGAATGGTATAGGGTACACGAGGTCAAATTCGTGCCAAAAACAGCCAATCCGCCAAACTGTCCAGAACTTCGCCCAATAGAGCAGTACTGGGCTCTAGTTAAGTGGAAACTTTTCGAAACTAAGAAGAACGCATATGGAACCGATGATTTCAAGAGAAGATGGAGAATCGTCACGGCGGGCGTATCTGAGGATACCGTACGACATCTGATGGCGGGTGTACCACAGAAAGTTCGAGAAGGATTAACATCTTAATCAACTGTTTCTAATGCAGATATAACTCTATTATTGTGAAATAAACAGTCGGTTTTGTTGAATGATGTATACATTTTTTTGCTGCTATTATTTTGGTGTCCAAAATTTAACGTGGTCAGGCTTTAGACTGCTAACGCATGCGTTAGAACATAATATGAACTAATTCTATTGATTTTCCAGGCGATTACCATGCCACCTGGTGGTGAATCCACGGATGCATCGCCAATAGTTGCAACCCTGTTGTGTTCAGAATAAAAATGACAAGCGTTATCAGTTGATTTGCAGCAGCCATGACGAAAACAGTCATGAAACTATGCTCGATGGTTTGTCCGTACTGCCAGCTCCTTCCCAGAGCGAAGAAGTTGGACATCGTGAGGAACTTCGTGTCCGACGGATAGAGCCGATCTGGCATTTGCAACATCCTCTCTCTTTTCTGGAGAAACGCGTGCTTCAAAGTGCTTCAAACGGAAGCCGATCGTAAAGTGTAGCAGAAGCTGAAGAGGAAGACCAAAGGCCAGGTGACCTCAACGGAGTTGAGGAGTTGTGGCTAACGGGGAGCTATACTGTACTAAGTGTCTGCCGAAAGTGGTTATTAAAGCTTGATCGAGTCAAACAGAGAGGAGAGCCTGTTGCTATCGGATTTATAATCACGGCTACAATGAGTGGTGGTTCATATCATATCCTGAACCTGTTAGACTGAATTCGTTTCAATGATCACCTAAGGAGTATAGTATGCTTTTGGATAATTGGTTAGCTTCTGGAGTCACAGAGAGGTCGAATAGCGACTGGACATTGCTGATTGTACCTGTAATGAAAATGAGTCAAGGAGGGGATGGTCAACAAAACCTTACAGTACGAATATGACCAGATGCAAAACAAATTAAACGAGGGAACGATCAATGATGCATATCCACTACTTGGGACACTTGGCTCTTCGAAGTACCTGTCGGCATAAGATTCGTCCTATTGGTATTAGCAGATCCCACAGGGAATGTATTTAAGGAAGTACAAAGTATTTCGAGTATTTGGACGAGGTCTCTTCCAGTTCTCCTAAATCGATTATCGCAGCTAATGGACAAGTGTTTAGGCTATTTGGTACTGAAGTCAACAGTTTTTGTCTATCTGGATTAACTGAAACAGCCAGAACTTCGTTCGAGGAGATAGCAAGGCGATTGAATACGACAAATTTGTCAAAACCGTATGCATTAAAAAATTGACTAATTGCGAATGATGACAAACAAATACAACAAAAGATAATTCAATGGAACAAATGTTCCTCAAATCTTACGTTTATCAAACCTTCTACAAAAATGACTCCCGCCCTGTGGAGTGGCCTTACGGCAGTTGGCCGAACTATTAGCCATGGCGGATGAAAAAATGGATGCCAGCATGTTCTTCATGCTTCTCCGTTTTGGTCACAAAACGATAGGACTAAATCGTCTGTTTGAGGTTTGCCCACAATTTTTCAATGTTTCCATCGCAGTTTGGGAATGTTGGGAGGGTGTCAACGGTACTACGTTTAGCTTCAGCCTGTCCAAGTCCTCCAGTGATATTTTGGCATGATGGGCCGAGGTCAGGTCCGTCCAAAAGACCACATCCTCATTCGCGTGATACTTCTTGATGAAGGCGACAACTTCCGGCTGACACGGTTTGGACACATTCCCTTCTCGCTGATAGTCAGCCGCAGAAGGACCTTCGCCAGAGAACTTGGTGTGGGAGATATATTTGACGTTAACGCATCCTTGGTAGGGGACGTAAAGCACCCGGTCCCGTGCCAGTCGTTGCCGTCCAGTGCCAAGAAGATCTCGTTGTCCAGGTCCTCACCAGCACCGCTCCTTCTGTGAGGTTTGCCTGCTACTCAGACATGGCCGGCCTCGACTGACGCTTCCAAAAAAAAAAAAATAATGTCCACATTGCTCAGGTACGTTTGCACTGTTTGGCCGGTTTCGTCAACCTCTCGGCGCAAGGCCTTCAGTCTCTTTCTCTCTTCAGCTTCAGCTGCACTTTCCGATCGCGCAGCACTGTCGGATAGCCGGTTTTCATTTGATGCTCTCGCCTTTCTCCAGAAGAGATGTTGTAAATGCCAATGTCCAACTTCTTCTCTCCGGGGAGAAACTGGCAGTACGAACGAAGCTAGTTGCTTGACTGTTTTTGCCATGGTTACTGCAAATCAACCGATAAAGCTGAATTATGGAGAGTGTGAGCTGTTTAGTGGAATACCTGTAACTAGAAAATAAGAAGAATGATTAGTAATTTCCATTTAATTCCATCTACCTTTATTGCTTATCTTGACAGATACGCGTATTTCGTCTACAATGTGCAGACTTATTCAGTGTCGTGTACTAAAGGGTGTATTCGATAAAAATGGCACACACATATATACTCATCAAAATTAAACTGATTATCGGATTTTCTTGAAATTTTCAGGGAATGAAGAACTAATAATGAGTTTTGATTTACAACATTTGTTTTATTCAATTTTGTCTCCCATCCCGAATGCCCACACCCTCCTTTTCACTCCACCCATCGAATTTTGTACAACCGATTTTCCCAGTGTTTTTGTTGTTTTTACCCAAATTTTCTTCAATTCTAGCTCTGTTTTTATAGTTTGGGATGTTTGCGAAGTTCCGTTTTCATAATTGCCCAGAATTTTTCAATTGGACGAAGTTCCGGTGAATTTGGTGGGTTCATATCCTTTGGCACAAAATTGACTCCGTTGGCTCGGTACCACTCCAATACGTTTCGAGCGTAGTGGCAGGATGCTCGATCAGGCCAAAACAGAGTTGATCCTTTGTGCTTCTTAATGAATAGCAAGAGACGCTTCTTAAGGCACTCTTCCGTGTAAATCGCACCGTTTATTGTTCCGGAAGTGATGAAGGGAGCACTTATTTCACCACATCCGCAAATCGCCTGCCAGATTAGAAACTTCTTTGCAAATTTCGATAGTTTCTTCTTTCGAACATCCTCCGGAACATCGAACTTCGACTTGGCAACGAAATATTCTTGCCCAGGAAGTTGACGGAAGTCGGCCTTGACGTATGTTGCGTCATCCATCACGATGCAACCGGATTTGGTGAGCAGCTTCGTGTAAAGTTTCCGGGCGCGGGTTTTCGCAGTGATGTTTTGTTTTTCATTCCGGTTTGGGGCTTTTTGCACTTTGTAAACATGTAACCCAGCACGATTCATGGTTTTCTGCACAAAACCGACTGACACCTTAGACTTTTTAGCGACATCTCGAATTGACATGTTTGGACGGTTCTTGAATTGTTGTACGACTTTCCTGCCTCACTTCGTTCAGCGAAAGAAGAAAGTTCGTTCGATCCAGCGCTCCGTTATTTTGGAAGATTTATTAGAGTGCGATCCTTGGAAATAATTAGTTTTTTTTTCTCAAAATCTATTCACTTCAGTGAAAGGAGTGAATGTGAGTTTTTTTTCTAAGAAGGCAGTGTGGTTTTCCAGTGAAATAAGAAAATCAAGCAGTGCTTGCTGGCGAATTATCATCCCGCTCATTTTCGCTTCATCCCCGCGTGGTGACGCTAACCAGCGATACACCACTACATCGCCAACGGTCATCCGACATCGTCGAGCGAGTGCACCCGAAGGCGATCGGATACACCCGTGCACCCACGCAGCGCACCGCTCCCCGCTGCCCGCATAGAAGTGCGACGTTCAGGCATACGGTGCGTCAGCAGCAGCAGCAGCAGCAGCAACAGATCAGTAATATTAGTTAAGTTTTTTTTTTTTTTCCTCTGTCTCTCATCCCACTAGAGTTTAGCGTTAATTTGTGTGTGTTCCTGTTTTGTGTTTGTGTGTGATTTAAATTTTTGGGGGAGTCCAACGCTCCCACCAGTAAGGCAAATCGTGCATGTTGAAGAGGTTTCTTCGACATGGACGGTTTGGCTGAAAAAGTGCCTTTGCCACCTGATGATGGGGAGGCACAAACAAAATTTCGACCGCGATCGTATCCAATGGACTCGGTCGGTCCATGGGTTGTCTACTTTCAGCCCAAAATCAAACCTCTGAATGTATACCAAATAACTACTGATTTGACGAAGCGATTCTCAGCCGTGACAGAGATCACGAAAGTTAAATTTAATAAACTCCGTGTTGTCGTCTCTAACCTGAAGCAGGCTAATGAGATTGCTTCCTCCCAGCATTTTACACTGGAATATAGAGTTTATATTCCAGCTCGTGATGTGGAGATTGTAGGAGTGGTCACAGAGGCGAGTCTGTGCACTGAAATTTTGGAGAAGCGGGCGGTTGGCCGATTCAATAACCCTCTGCTCCCCCCAGTTCAGATACTGGAAGTAAGAAAATTAGTTAAAATGTCGCACAGCGAGGGTAAGAAAAAAGTTACCCCTACAGACTCGTTTCGGGTGACCTTTTCTGGCTCCGCCCTTCCTCACTACTTAGAACTGGACAAACTTCGGCTACCTGTGCGGTTATTTGTACCCCGGGTAATGATCTGCCAAAACTGCCAGCAGATGGGGCATACGGCCTCCCATTGCGGCAATAAAGCACGCTGCTCAACTTGCGGGGAGAAACATGAGGCTGGTCCTTGTGCAGATAACACACTAAAATGCGTTTTCTGCAAGGGAACTCCTCCCCATGCTCTCTCGTCATGCCCGGCGTACAAACAACGCGGGGATAAATTGGAACGTTCTCTGAAACAACGTTCAAGGCAATCTTTTGCAGAAATGCTTAAGAAAGCCTCGCCACCCGATGTCAATACAAATCCTTTTGCTGCTCTGTCAGATGACGAGTCTGATTCGGACTTGGTTGAGGAGGGGACCTCTTTCAGTTTTCCGGAAGATGCTTCACGGAAGCGAAGACGCATCCGAGCAGGGAAAGTAGCTGAAAAGAAGCCCCAAATCAACATGCCCAATTCAAAGAGCAGTGGAAATAAGGATAATCCAAATCCACCTGGTTTTCGAAGTGCCAACTACACACAGGATTTCCCATCTCTCCCGGGGACATCCAAAACCCCTGATGCCCCGATTTTAAGAACAGAAGCCCCCTCTTCATCTGGGCTGTTCTCATTTGATGATATTGTGGAAGGTATTTTCAAGTACCTCGAAATGTCTGACCCTCTTAAAAGCATTGTTATGGCAATGCTTCCCACTGTGAAAACTTTTTTGAAGAAATTAACATTAAAGTGGCCCCTCCTTGCAGCTATCATTTCCTTCGATGGATAATTTTCCAAATGAGGTCGGCGATTTGATCACTGTTCTGCAGTGGAATTGTCGAAGTCTTATTCCTAAATTGGAATCATTTAAATTTTTGGCTCACAATATCAGTTGTGATGCATTTGCTCTTTGTGAAACATGGCTTTCACCCGAAATCGATCTTCCGATTCACGACTTCAACATTATTCGGCTTGATCGTGAGGATTCACGTGGAGGAGGAGTACTTTTGGGGATCAAAAAGTGCTACTCCTTCTATAGAGTGAATTTTCCTCCAATTCCAGGTATTGAAGTTGTCGCATGTCAGGCTGTTATTAAAAATAAAAGCCTTTGCATTGCTTCCGTTTATATTCCTCCAAGAGCCTCAATAAACCAAAAACAACTTTCAGATATTTGTTCGGTTCTTCCTGCTCCGCGGTTGATCATGGGAGATTTTAACTCTCACGGTACAGGCTGGGGAGAACTGTTCGATGACAACCGGTCTTCTTTGATATATGACCTCTGTGACAACTTCAATATGACCGTTCTCAACAATGGAGAAATTACACGCTTGGCTGGTCCATCCTCACTTGGCAGTAGGTTAGACCTTACACTTTGCTCGAATTCATTATCGTTGGACTGCACGTGGAATGTGATCCAGGATCCCCACGGTAGTGATCATTTGCCTATTAAAATTTCGGTTGCCACCGGGCTCACTCCGGCGGAATCCATCAACGTCACGTATGATCTAACTCGTAATATCGATTGGACAAGGTTCAAGACAGCAATAGATGAAGCCGTAACAACGGTAGAAGGGCTTCCACCGCTGGAGGAATATAACTTCCTCTCCAACCTGATTTTGGAAAGCGCGCTACAAGCTCAAACTCGACCAGTTCCAGGAACGTCATTTCGCAGGAAACCTCCTTCCCCATGGTGGGATCCGCAATGCACCGAGGTTTACCGCAAAAAGTCCGACGCGTTCAAAGTTTTTCGTAGACGTGGAACACCTGAGCACTTCGAAAGGTACACGGCTCTCGAACGAGAATTTAAGAGCCTCATCAAGGCCAAGAAACGCGGTTACTGGCGACAATTCGTGGACGGACTATCGCGTGAAACGTCGATGAATACCCTTTGGAATACGGCGCGAAGATTGCGTAACAGAATTACGAACAACGAGAACGAGGAGTACTCGGACCAATGGATCCTCAAGTTCGCGCGAAAAGTTTGTCCAGATTCTGTGCCAGCACAAATGTTTCCTCGCGAAACCACGAATTCGATAGATGAGATCAGCCAACCTTTTTCAATGGTAGAGTTCTCTCTCGCACTCCTTTCGTGTGGCAATACGGCTCCAGGGGCTGACAGAATCAAGTTCAACTTGCTTAAAAACCTCCCAGACGTCGCAAAGAGGCGCATGTTGCACTTGTTTAATCAGTTTCTGGAACACAATATTGTACCGGCTGATTGGAGACGGGTGAGAGTTATTGCCATTCAAAAACCTGGTAAACCCGCGTCCGACCACAACTCCTATCGACCCATCGCGATGTTATCCTGCATTCGAAAGTTGTTGGAGAAAATGATCCTCTTCCGTCTGGACAAATGGGTTGAGACGAATAACCTGCTTTCAGATACTCAATATGGTTTCCGTAGGGGTAAGGGAACGAACGACTGCCTCGCGTTGCTTTCCACAGAGATTCAGTTAGCTTTTGCTAAAAAAGAGCAAATGGCTTCTGTATTCTTGGATATCAAGGGGGCTTTTGATTCAGTATCTGTTGAAGTTCTCTCAGATAAACTCCACGCTTGTGGTTTTTCACCATTAATGAACAATTTTTTATACAATTTGCTGTCAGAGAAACATATGAGCTTTTCTCATGGAACCTCTACAGCTTCTCTATTTAGCTACATGGGTCTCCCCCAGGGATCATGTTTAAGCCCCCTTTTTTATAATTTTTATGTCAAAGACATTGACGGTTGTCTGAGTGAGAATTGTACGTTGAGACAACTTGCAGATGACGGCGTAGTGTCTGTCACTGGACCCAATGGGGTCGATCTGCAAGGACCCTTACAGGATACCTTAGACAATTTGTCTACTTGGGCTTTAGAGCTAGGTATCGAATTCTCTACGGAGAAAACTGAGTTGGTAGTTTTTTCTAAGAAGCATAACCCTGCACAACCGAAGCTTCAAATTTGGGGTAAGCCGATAACTCATTCTATGTCATTTAAATATCTTGGGGTCTGGTTCGATTCAAAGTGCACCTGGAGATCCCACATTGAGTATCTGAAGCGAAAGTGCCAACAAAGGATCAACTTTCTCTGCACAATTACCGGGACCTGGTGGGGAGCGCATCCGCAAGATCTTCTAACGTTGTACCGGACAACGATTTTGTCGGTTATAGAATACGGTAGTTTTTGTTTTCAGTCAGCGGCTCGGTCGCACATCATCAAACTGGAACGTATTCAGTATCGGTGTCTTCGTATCGCGTTAGGTTGTATGCATTCGACTCATACCATGAGTCTGGAAGTGCTGGCTGGCATGTTGCCACTCTCGGATCGGTTTTCAGAATTATCTCTCCGGCTCCTTACCAGGTGTGAAGTTATGAACCCCCAGGTGATTGAAAATTTTGAGAAGCTCCTTGAGTTGAATCCTCAAACTCGCTTCATGACTTTGTACCATTTGTACATAACTCAGGATGTCAGCCCTTCGCTGAATATTCCCAATCGTGTTTGCTTCTTCGACTTCGGAAATTCGGTTCATTTTGATTTATCCATGAAACAGGAGCTTCGTGGAATCCCAGAGCATCATCGTCCTATGATTGCTCCGGTGATATTTGCTGCAAAGTTTGGCCTAGTTGATTCCGCCAAAACGTTTTTCACTGACGGGTCTTTGATAAAGGACTCCGCTGGCTTTGGTGTATACAATGAAAATTATAGCGTCGCTCGTAAACTTCAAGCACCTTGTTCTGTTTTTGTCGCGGAATTGGCAGCAATTCATTTTTCTTTAGAGACTGTTGCCTCTTTTACACCGGATCAATACTTCATTATCACGGATAGTCTCAGTTCTATAGAGGCTATTCGCTCCTTGAGGCCGGTAAAGCACACCTCTTATTTTCTTATGAAAATACGAGGTCTTCTAAGTGCTTTATCTTCACGTTCTTTTATTATCACCTTTGTGTGGGTCCCTTCTCATTGTTCGATTACTGACAATGAGAAAGCGGACTCGCTTGCAAGGGTGGGCGCTATGGAAGGCGATATTTATGACCGACAAATCGCCTTCAACGAATTTTTCTATATTTTTCGTCAGATATCACTCGATAGCTGGCAGTATAAATGGAGTAAAGGAGATTTGGGGCGATGGCTACATTCTATCACTCCTAAGGTGTCTAAAAAATGTTGGTTCAGGGGATTGGATGTGGGTCGAGACTTCATTCGTGTCATGTCTCGCCTCATGTCCAATCATTATTCTTTAAACGCTCATTTGTTCCGTGTTGGGCTGGGAGATAGCAATCTCTGTGAATGTGGACAAGGTTACCAGGACGCAGATCACGTAATTTGGTATTGTGCTGAGCATCGTGGAGTCAGATCTGAGCTTTATGATTCCCTTCGGGCTCGAGGTAGACAACCCAATGTACCGATTCGAGACATTTTGGCTACACGCGATCTGGAATTTATGAAACTCATTTATGTGTTTTTGACTAACATTAGCCTTAGATTGTAGTTTGATTAACTTACTTGTTTAGGTTAAATTTGTGAGGATTGTGTGCATCGGTGTGTGATTGTGGTTGTGTGTTTGAGTGTTGTGTGCGTGTGTGAGTGAGTGATTTTTTTTAAAATTGAAAACGTTCAATAAAAAAATTGTAATTTGAAATTCTAGATTTAAGAAAACCATTGTTCCTTTTGCTTTGTTTAAAATTTCCACCGCAATTTTCCCATCCATAAAATTGTAATTCCTATTAACCTCGAGACGGCCGCGAGTAATCGGTTCCACCCCCTTAACCTTAGTTCTAAGATAACTGATGTATATAAACATGAAAATTTGGCTCTGTAAAGTTGATTCGATTGAGCCTGTACAAATAAATGAATTCATAAAAAAAATATTTACACACGACAACTTCGCAAAGAGCATGGGAAGCAGTGGATAAGAAAGGTCTGGCTGTTGCGTTGGAATTGATAGAGTTGTTTCGGCCTTACGTCCCGGCCGGGATTTGAAAGTGGTTGAGTACAAACGGAAAAACCCATCTGCTTCGACACCAGCATCGGGATGATTCAATGGATCAAAGCTCGGAACTCTCTGAAAACGTACAAGAAACAGAAGTTTATCTTGATAACTGACTCCTGTGCTCTTTCGTTCATCAGGAATGCGAAATGGAAGTCAACGACACTCAGTAGATTGAGCATATTACTGCAATACATGCAACTCAAACAGCCCCCAACGAAGGACTTTACAAAGGATACGATGTTTTCTTTCTTGTTGTTATTATCTCTGACGTTTTCACGAATCTACTCTGAAGCGTTGCACTTGGAACGTTCCGAGAGATTCAAAGCATGCTTTGATGGAAGGAATGATTGTTCCCAAAAACGACTCAGATAATTCCGGCAAAACGGACAATAGAATTCAGCAAAACTAAATTCAATGGGTCTGCGAAAAGACCAATAAATAATTTGCGTTTGCCGAATCGCACGGAATTCTAATGCAAAGCTTGTCTTTGTCTTTCTCTATAATCTGGATTTTTACTATTTTGTTTTTACTTTTGGTGCCCGCCATGGAATCAAAAATTTTCACTTTTCACAGTTTTTCACTCGATTGAAATGCTATTGGTTTTTGCCATAACCATCCGAACTTCATGTTTTCTATTGTACAATCGATTTTTTAACTTCAATCCCTCACATTTTTTGTTTATTATGTGAGAATTGAAATTGAATTGACCTATTCCAAATCGACTTGAAACCTCTGATCATCCTTTTCGTTTCTCATTTTTTATTTCAGGATCAGGACACCCTCTCGTTCTCGGTGACCATCAAGGACCGCGTCAGCTCGGCCGGAATCGATTCGGAGAACGACAACGTGGTGAACGTCCCAATCACGATAATCGTCCTGGACGAGAATGACAACCCACCGGAATTCCGCAACGTGAGTATTCCATCAAAGCCGATAATCGATTAATCAAAAAGAACATTCCACCAACATACAGCTCATTTTGATTGATCAGTTGGTTCCAGGGCACGCGCTCAAATCAATTATCTCCGAATCGTTCCGCACACCCTTTCCGGGGATCGGTGTTGAAAGTAACAATTAAACTTCCCCCCACTCCCACCCCTCACGAGCAGCAACGTCGTTTGGCACCATTCAAGCCCTGCTCAGCCCGGCTCGGCACAAACGCAAACGAGCCATTTCCGGAGAATCTTCAACCCGTCTACGTCGGAACCAAAACCAATTCTCCAACCGACGGTTTGCCGCTGGCAGGAAGTAATTTTTCAATTTCGCTGCTTCGACAATGATGGGTGTGTTGGGGGTGGGTGGATTCTGGCGGGCACTATTTAATTTGCTCGTTCCTAATTGTTATTCAAATGATGTAATCCTGCGGACATTTAGGACGGGGCTGTAGGAAGGCGCGAGAAAGAGGGTTCTCCCACGAGGCGATTCTTCCCGGCTCTGCAGTCGTAATGGTTGCTTCCGGATGCTGGGAATGATGAAGAGCATACCGGCCCCGGTGCATGATGCGCTAGGGTTGGTCCTGAAGTTTGGAAGTTGAAAATCAGAATGAAATTTTCGGAACCACACAGATAGAAAGAAACTTTGAATTTTCTGCGTTATCTAATGCACATAAAGGGAATGCTAGATTTGGAAGGGAAAAAAAATGGGTTATTTCATGTTAATTTGAGCCAGATAACGCCTGAATCTAGCCTGTTGTATGAAATATTGCAAACATAGTTGTATGGCCCATGAAAGATTGCAAACAATTTCGTTGTTCACGCCTACTTTGGCTTGAAAGTTTACGCGCCTGTTAAAATTCATTATTTTATTCTGTGCAGCTAGACCACAACACCAATCAGACTCCCAAACCCCCTCATCCTTCGTTCAATCCCTCGGAATCAGAGGGCACTTTCTCATGTTCCACAGCCACAAAAAAATGTTTCACTTTCCGGCTCACTTTGGCCCGACCCGTCATTCCACAGTGCACCGTTCTGGGAGCTACTGTGGTCTTGTTTTCGAAATGAAATGAACTTCCTACCAACCAATCCTGATTAATCATCCCGTGGAACTTTTCTCCGATTCCAGAACTTGGTTGGAACTACGAAACTTTGTTGGGATGCGCGCAGTGGTTTTCTAATATTTGCTTTCAACCTGGGAAATATGAGACATTCCCTAAATCCAGACTCGGTTCAATCCATTATTCCGACCGGCACAATCCCGATGATGTTGAGGGGAATCTTTTCATGCAAACTTTTACCATCTATTTTCCACGCTCCGCTTTTTCAATCCCGTATGGTCGGCCAAAAAGCCGATAGTGAGAGATAGATTTGGTCGTAATTTGAAAACTAATTTTAGTTGGCGAACACATTCCCGCGCACTTTGAATGATGACACCGCGTTGTAAGAGAGGACACGGGAAAATAGTTGTTTCCCTTTTGTTGCTGACCTGTCGCTGGCGTTGCTCCGGTTGCAAACTATTAATTAGTTTGAGATTCTTTGGTTGCTGTTTCGGCAGGGTTTCGACCTAGAAAAAACAATGTTTTGCCATCACATCTGATGACTTCTCTCCGGAACGAACAGGCACGGGTGGCCATAATCATGTTTGGATAGAATCGAAAATCTGCAACGATATGGATACATAAGGGTCATGCAAGAAAATCGCCTAATTGCTCGATGAATCACTTTCGATTGATGCTTGTGCGGTTCAGCTGCCTTCAGTTGTTAAATTTCCGAAATGGTCAAATTGTTTCAGTTGCGCAATCTGAATAATTGCTCCAGTTTCAATTATCTCACGTCCAATAGACGGTTAATTGATCAATTGTTCAATTTTGGAGTGTTCATTTGTATTCAGTTTGTCAAATCGTAATTCGGTAAATTATCGTCTAATTAATAATCAGTTCGACATGACTTGATTTGAGCAATTGTTAATTGTTGGATTGTCAATTGGTCAAATTGACCAATTAATTGTCATTTTTCAATTGATCCATTATTTGATTGGCTGGTGTTGAATCTGGTTAATTTTCTATTGCCTAATTTTACATTTTTATTTTCTTATTTCAATCGTTCTTATTACAGTTTGTTCAATTGGCAAATGGTAATTTTTTCCGGTGCTGGTAATCCAATTTGTAGCTTGGGCTGAGGAACTTGTAATTTGTTGGTTTCGATTGAGGGACTCTGGAGCATCCGGCACAGCAATGTCTAATTTGTAGTTAATCTAGGAACTGGAACAGAGCTTAAAACTTGTAAGAAGTAAAACCGTCATGTGGGTTTTTTTGGCTGTTTTAGGACCAATTTTTAATTTTAAACCAATTTTTTTTTTTGTCATAAATCGGTGGAAAACAAAGAGTTCGATGAAGCTGGTTCAGTGGTTCAAAAGTGATGACATTTTTTTTTTATGCAGATTTTAATGGTCAACCTTATCTCAAAATTGGTCACTCCAATGACGAAACAAAAAATACTGGTCGATTAATTTCCAAAATAGAACAAACCTATTGCCAATTTCTGAGAGAAACTACATTCCTTTATCGTGGAATGGCTGAAAACTTCTGTGGTAGATGTAATAGTTCAATGATAATATTGAAAATACAAATATTAATAATAGTATTTGAATGTTAAAAAATAAATGAAAATTGATATATTTTATTATTGTTATATTGTTATTATTGTTGATTCGCCATGAATGTGATAAACACTCGTAAGAAGGTTATTCGCGTAGAAGCGTGTTCAAACTCGATCGTAGTTGGTGCATGTGAATGATCGATTCAGTTATTTGACGGATTTGGTAGAGCACAGTTGTGCATAATGTTGGGAAGAATTGAATCGGAGCTCGAAACCTAGACCAGGTCACGACAACTTCCATTAATGTTTTTAAGTATCCACTATTTCTTATTTCTTAATGCTTTTTTTTTTAATAAATCAATTACTCCAAATCCCGATGTTTATTTTCTTTCTTTTTTTTTTCCCGATTTCTTGTACAGGGTGCGCTATTGGCTCTAATGTTCTTTATTTGTCGAATTATTTTTTGTGAATCCAATTGTGAATTCTTAAAATCCCAAATCGTACGAAATTTAAATTTCTTGATTTTTTACTTGCTGAATTTCCAAATGTCTAAATTTTTGAGTTGTTTAATGATCTCAAATTTGCGCATATCATTTTTTCTTGCATCGGAAAATCTGAATTTCAGAGATTCAGGATGTTAAGGAGTGTATCGAATATAAGCTATCCACATACATTTGCGTTGTACGCATGTATTTGTGATGGTTTTTTATGCTCTGAACACTGCATGCTGTGCGTTTGACTGTCAGCTTTCTTTTGTTTACTTGTTTGTGCGGTTCAAATTCTGCGTTTTCAAAATGTCGCGTATTGAAAAGGAAGTGAAAATTAAGGTTCTGGACACCTGGCTAAGTGAGAAGGGTATTACTATGCGAAAATTGGCGAAGCGGTTTGGAATTCATCATGCGAGTGTTAAAACCATCATTAATAAGTTTGGGGAACACTATTCTTTGGATGAGCTACCAGGAAGAGGCAGAGAACCCGGTTCTTCCAACCCGAAACTGGAGCAGAAAGTGGTATCTCTAATCATGAAGAACAAATCAATGTCAATACGTGATTTGGCCAAAAAAGCAGGATCGAGTGTCGGAATGATCCAGCGTATCAAGAGGCGAAACCACCTGAAAGCCTACAAGAAGCAGAAAATCTCGAAACAAAGTGCAGAACAAAAGAAGCGAGCAGCAACAAGGGCCCGGAAATTGTATTCGCGTCTTTTGCAGCGTCCGGATGCATGCGTTTTGATGGACGATGAGACCTATGTAAAGGAGGACTCAAAAACCCTTCCAGGTCCACAATACTTTACTGCCGTCGTTGGGGAGGATGTGAGCGATGCGGACAGGTCGATTCAAGTGGAGAAAATCGGTCGAAAGGTACTGGTATGGCAAGCAATATGTTCCTGTGGTTTGAAGTCAACCGTTTTTTACACTACCGGAACTATAAATGCGGAAATCTATCGATCTGAGTGTCTCCAGAAGAGATTGTTGCCTTTATATAAGAAGCATAGTACACCTCCACTGTTTTGGCCGGATTTAGCGTCGGCTCACTATGCCAAAACCACTCTCAATTGGCTTGCGGAAAAGGGTATAGATTTCGTTGAGAAAAATATCAATCCACCAAATTGCCCTCAGCTTCGACCCATCGAACGTTACTGGGCAATCGTGAAGAGGGTCTTCAAGAAGACTGGTAAGGCAGCTGGGAACATGCAGGAAAAAAATTTGGGCTCAAGCGTCCAAAAAATGCGATGCAACACTTGTCCGGAACTTGATGAAGAGCATTCGATCCAAAGTTCGAAAATTCGTGAAGGAATAACTTAAATTTCATCCGGTCTTCATTATGTTCAAGTTTAACCTCGTACAATAAAGGATCAACTTTTTGTATGAATAAAATATCGGCTTTCAACATAATTTGAAAGAAAGTTTGTGGATAGCTTATTTTCGATACACTCCTTAGATATTAAAAAATGTTCATTCCGTCACATAATTTAATCATCACTTCGTCAATTCATTAATGTGTCAACTCATCCAGAAATTCATAAGTTCATTTGTTCATAAACTTAAAAATTAATGACATCATGAATTCATTATAAGTTTTATTGAAATGAAATACACAAATAAATGTGCAGGAATTTAGTAAACATATTGGTCAATTTGTTAAATTTCTCTGATGTTCAAATTGCAAAAACCATCGATTCTTACATGCCTTAAGTCTTTCAACCTCAATTCCTTACTTCTTAATTTTTTTGTAAACTCATATCCTTATTTCCCTTTTTCATTTTTCCTCATTTCCTTATTTCCTCTTTTCCTAATTTCTTTATTTTATTATGTCTGCATAGTCTCATATCCTCTGTTTTTCCTTATTTTTCCTATTCCTTTATTACCTTATTTATTTATTTTCTAATTTTCATATTCCCTTCTCTCCTTATTTTCTTATATTCTCATTTTACTCTTTCCTTATCTTTCTTATTTCATTATTTCCTTATTTCCTTATTTCCTTATTTCCTTTCTTACTTTTTTTACTTATTTCCTCATTTCCTTATTTCCTTATTTTCTTATTTCCTTATTTCAATACTTCCTTATTCCTTTATATTCTTATTTTTCAATTTTCTTTTACCTTATTTCCATATTTTCTTGATTCGTCATTTCCATATTTCGTTGTATCTTTATTCGCTTGTTTCTTTATATCTTTTTTTTACTCATTTTCTTATATCCGTATTTCTTTATTTCCTTATTTCGTTACTTCCATATGCCTTATTTTTCTTATTACCGTATCCTCTAGTTCCTTGATATCCTTGTATCCTTATTTATTATTTCCTTATTTCCTTATTTCCTTATTTATTTATTTCCTTATTTTCTTATATCATTATTTCCTTATTTCCTTATTTCCTTATTTCCTTATTTCCTTATTTCCTTATATCTTTATATCCTTAGTTTCTCATTTCCTTATTTCCTTATATCCTTATTTCCTTATATCCTTATATCCTTATATCATTATAGCCTTATTTCCTTAATTCCTTATCTCCTTATTTCCTTATTTCCTTATTTCCTTATTTCCTTATTTCCTTATTTCCTTATTTCCTTATTTCCTTATTTCCTTATTTCCTTATTTCCTTATTTCCTTATTTCCTTATTTCCTTATTTCCTTATTTCCTTATTTCCTTATTTCCTTATTTCCTTATTTCCTTATTTCCTTATTTCCTTATTTCCTTATTTCCTTATTTCCTTATTTCCTTATTTCCTTATTTCCTTATTTCCTTATTTCCTTATTTCCTTATTTCCTTATTTCCTTATTTCCTTATTTCCTTATTTTCTTATATCCTTATTTCCTTATTTCCTTATTTCCTTATTTCCTTATTTCCTTATTTCCTTATTTCCTTATTTCCTTATTTCCTTATTTCCTTATTTCCTTATTTCCTTATTTTCTTATTTCCTTATTTCCTTATTTCCTTATTTCCTTATTTCCTTATTTCCTTATTTCCTTATTTCTTTATTTCCTTATTAACGTATTTCCTTATAAACTTATTTCCTTATTTCCTTAAAAACTTATTTCCTTATTTCCTTATATCCTTATTCCCTTATTTCCTTGTAAACTTATTTTCTTATAAACTTTTTTCCTTATTTCCTTATTTCCTTATTGCCTTAGAAGGGAATTAATTTGTTCATAATTTTACGTATTCATTAAATCACAAATTTATAGTTTATTCAATTCAAATGTGCATTGCTCTGCATTAATTTGCTCTGATCTCCAAGTTGTTTGAGTTGGACTTTGTTTGGCTACTCAAACATTTCATTTGGCACATAAGTTTCGTTTGTGTTTCTCTGAGGGCACTGAACATATGTCAGCACATGAATATCGTGTGGATTTCACATGGATTGTTGTCAATAAATATGTAAAGATAATTTCCCGTGTCCTTAATTGCTGGATTATAAGATAACGTAAATAATTAATTTTCAAACAGTAATATCTGAACTGTTTCCTTTTTCTAATTTTCTTATTCCTTTATTTAAAATTCCCAAATACCAAAATTCTTGAATTCTTGAACTGTTAAATGCTTAATATTGTTCAATTACTCAATGTCAAATATTTATTATCCTTAATTTCATATCTTCTCAGTTCTTCGTTTTTTCCCTAGTTGCACACTTGTTGCCATTTGGTTGAGGAAACATAAATGCGACTTGTTTTACCCATAACCAAGTTCCTGGGGAGTGTGAGCTTTTTAGTGGAATACTTGTAACTCGAAAATTAAAAGAAAGATTAGTAATTCCCATTTAATTTCAACTACCTTTCTTCATTGGTTATCTTGCCAGATACGCGTATTTTGTCTACAATGTGCAGACTTCTTCATTGTCGTGTACTTATATTCGACTATTAGTATTAGTACACGAACACTGAAAAATCTGCACATTGTAGACAAAATACGCGTATCTGTTAAGATAAGCAATAAAGGAAGTTGGAATTAATTGGGAATTACTAATTTTTCTTCTCGTTTTCTAGTTAAACCAAGTTAAACCATCTGCAACCATTTATGACATTTGTGTGCTACTTGGGTAACCTTAACTTTAAGAAAAAAGTTGCTTAGTTTCTCTTTTTTGGGGAAAAGTTTTTAAGGGTTTTCCATCTCAGTTTGTCAATTCTTGAATTACAGAAACTCATAAGTACTAATATTAGGAAACATGGTAATTTTGGACTCCGTAAATTCTGAAATTATGGATATGGATAATTGTAAATTTGAAAATTTGGAAATTCAGAAATTCAGAAATTCCGAAATGTGATTGTTCGGAAATTCGAGAATTCAAAAATTTGGAAATGCGAAAACTTGAAAATTTAGAAATTCGGAAACTTGCGAAGTTAGTACGGATTTGTTGAATTTTTGAAATTCGGAAGCTCGGAAATTTGGATGTTAAGAAATTCGAAATCTTGGACTCAAAATTTTCAAACTTCCAAATTTCCTAAATTCCAAAGTTGTATTTCCAAACATCCAAATATCCAAGTTTTTTGAATTTTCAAATTAATTACAAATATCTTTATTTCCAAATTTCCGATGTATCGAACTTCCGGAATAAAGAAATAATTCAATAAAAATTGAAGAATTCAGGATAGTTGAGAAAAATTCAAAGAAAATTCAAAAAAAAAAATAAAAAAATTCTGGAAAATTCGAATTGATTCAGAAAACCTCAGGAATTTCATGACACTTCAGAAAAAATAAAAACATAAATTTAAAAAAATAATCAGGATAGTTACGAAAAATTTAAAGCATATCCATAAAAATATTAAAACTAATATTAAATCTTAATAATTCTGGAAAATTCAGTAAAATAATACGATTTCAGGAATATTCAGAAGAAGTGGGTCTGGGTTCAATCCCAGTCGACGTCGGTGGTTTTTCGGAGGCGAAAAAATCTGTGGTCACGTCTTCCTTCGGAAGGGATGAAAATAAGGAAAAGCCGTTGGTCCCGGCTCATATTCATGAGTTGCTAGGTAGGGTCCAGGTGGTGGAGTCGTCTTCCTAGTGTCTGTGATTGTCACCATGTGAGGAAATAGGCCGACGTAAAAAAAAGAAGAATCCAGGAAAACGTGAAAATTCCGAAAAATTAAAAAATCATGAATATATAGGAATTTTCAGGAACCTGTAAGAAACATATGTCACTTTGGGAAAAGCTCGTGATAACTCAAGAAAACTCTTGCAGATTTAGAAAACAGAAAAGATGAATTGGAGTAACATTAAAGATACTTATACATTTTCAAAAAACATAAATTCTGAGAACATCGCAATATTCTGGATCGATAAGGAAAATCCCGAAAAATTCGTCTAACGAATTTAATGAATGTTCGGGAAAATTCAATAAATCAAGAAAATCTACTAAAATTCAAGACACCACGAAAAATTAGAAAAATATCAGGAAAATTCAGGAAAATCAGAACAAATTGAAAAAAAATTCAGGTTACTACGAAAAAAAACTTGGCAAAATTCAGGAAAATTCAGGATCATTTGGGATCATTCAGAAACATTTTGAAAAATGCTGGACTATTGTGGAATTTTCGAAAACTTGTTAAAATTCAAAATTTTAGGCAAATTTGGGTTCTTTTTCAGTAGTTCGGAACAAAGCAACTTCGGTTTGAATTTGTAAAAATTCGGATATTCGAAAACTCAGAAATTTGGAAATTAAGAAATTCGAGCTTAGATTTAGAGTTTCAAAACTTCCAAGTTTCTAGCTTCCAAGGTTTAAAATTTGCAAATACCCAAATATAGAAATATCCAACTAATTCCTCATTGACTCCTGAATTGTCGTAGTACACAGCTTACTTACTGCAATTCACGTGTGCTCACATTCCTCACGTTTTCACCTCTCAAATTCCTCGTTTTCTCTATTCATATTCCTATAATTTTCAGTTCTTTCATACCTTAACTTATTAATTCCACTTCATCTTCATTCCCATTCCAGAATGTCTGAATTTGTCAATTATAAATATCTTAATTCTATGATTATTCCATTTCACTATCTAAAATCCTTGATAGTCAAATTATTAAATTATCATTCTACTGAACTAACATGCAAAAGTTATATGCTCCTTCCATTTCAAATCTCAATTGCTTGTATTTAACTTGCTGACTTCTTATTTTAAAATTACCCAGGCTCTTATGCCTGAGATACATAATTTAAGAATTTCTGTATTTTTTAATTGCTAATTTCCTAAATTTCTTTCTTCTTAAATTCCCAAATCACTTAAATTCTGAATTCCTCAATTGCTTGAATGGTCGATATCTCCTCCTAAATACCAGAAATGCTGAATTCCAAAAATTGCAGATTCATAATTTTTAAATTCCCTAGTTTTGAGCAAAAGCTGTTATCGAAAAACAACGACGTAGGATAATATTGACTATAGCGGTATATAAATTCAACAATTTGAATGATAATTTTTAAATAAGCAGCTGGACCATGAACGTCCATACCATCGCTATCTACATACAATCTTTCCTTTTCCCCATCCGCAGGTCCCCTACGAAACTGAAGTCCTGGAGGACGCCAAACCGGGCACCACCGTGTTCAACTCGATTCTGGTCACCGACAAGGACACAGTTGGCGAAAATCTAATCGTCACCTGCATCCCCCAGCCACTGAATCCGGATGCATGTGAAAAGTTCAACATCGAAATCACGGAAAGTGGCCAGGATCGGCTGACAGCGGCAGTGGTGCTGCAAGGCCGCTTGGATTACAACGAGCGGATGATCTACCAGATTTTGCTGGAAGCGACCGACGGGATGTTCAACGCCACGGCAGGGCTAGAGATTCACGTCAAGGATGTTCAAAACAGTCCTCCGGTGTTCCAGGGATCACTGGCAGCGGTGATCAACGAAGATAGCAAAATCGGAACGCTGGTAATGACAATCCACGCGAGGGATGGCGATCGTGGACAACCGAGGAAGATCGTCTACGAGTTGGTTACCAGTGAGTATTGCACTTCAAACTGTTTTGATTCGATTTTCAATCTTTATTGTGCGTTCCACAGATCCCATGGACTACTTCTTGCTGGATCGTCAAACGGGTGAGCTGAGAACTGCAAAACCACTGGATAAAGAAGCCCTCCCGGACGATACCGGGTTGATAATCCTGACGGTCAAAGCACGAGAACTGATCGACGGAGTTCCGGGAAATGATAACCTAACAATGGCAACGACTCAAGCATCGATCACTATTCGGGATGTGAACGACTCCCCACCGATGTTCAATAAGAAGGAGTACTTCGTATCGCTGTCGGAGAATACGGCACCAGGAACGCCTCTGCCCATTGAAATGAGTGTTCATGATCCGGACGTAGGAGAAAATGCAGTATTTGCGCTGCGGTTGAATGACGTTTCGGAAGTGTTTGATGTTGAACCGAAGCTGGTGACCGGTTCATCACAGATTAGCATTCGCGTTGCGAATGGAACGTTGGACTACGAGAATCCGAATCAGCGGAAGTTTATTGTTTTGGTGATTGCGGAAGAAACCCAGACCAATCCGAAGCTGTCATCGACGGCGACGCTGACTGTTTCCATCACTGACTCGAACGATAATCGACCAATTTTCGAACAGGATTCGTACTCGACTTCTGTATCGGAAACTGCTCATCCCGGTCATTTGATTACAACCATCACGGCGAGGGATTTGGATTCCGGACATTTCGGAGATCAAGGCATCAGATATTCGCTGTCCGGAACGGGAGCTGAGCTTTTCAACGTAGATTCCATAACAGGAGCCATCACGGTTGCAGATTGTCCCGCCACGGACAACTACAACAGCAGAAGACGAAGAAGACGTCAAATCCCAACGTCCGCTGAGTTATCTCAGGACTACCCAGAGATGAAGCGATTCAATGTTTCCACCGATGGACGGTCGGGCCTCCTGGATCGCGGAGTAGACTATATGGCATACAAGATCTTCAACAGTGGCGAATCGAACGAATATAGGGACGTAAATGTTATCGCTCCTCCAACGGTTTCCAGCTGGGAAACGTCCAGTTCGGATGAGAGCGAAACGACAACCGGATGGAGCAGTATAGAATCGGAAGAATTCTTCACATCCTCCACCACTCAGCATCCAATCCACTCGAATGAGATCCAACACCGTGCGGATATTGGCCCGGGAAGAGCTCCCTGTCTAGACTATGAAAACCAATCCGTTTACTATCTCTCGTACAAGGCAACGGATGATGAGGGTCGCGGTCAAACCTCTGTTGTCTCGCTGCGAATTACCCTCCTGGATGCAAACGATTCGCCACCAGTCTGCGAAAGCCCCCTCTACCGCGCCTCCGTGGACGAGGGAGCCACCGTGTTTGAACCTCCGCTCATCATCAAAGCCCGCGATCCGGACGTCCTTTCGGAAATTAATTATCGGTAATTGGGTTCACAACTAAATTAACTAACTGTCATCCTGCGGTGGGACGGGTTGGATTCGAGCGGCTGAACGGGAAAAATCTCTTTGATCTTGCCGTCGTGCGACCGACCGACCGTTCCACTATTCAGGAAAATGCGGAAATCTATTTGTTCCCTGCCTAACAAAAAAATAATAATAATAAAAATAAAACTGCCAGTCTAAATTTCCGCTTCCTCTTTCCGATGTCTTTTCTCTTTCCTCAGCATAATTGGCAACGAGGCAATAACGCGCCATTTCGAAATCGACAAACGGACCGGCCAGTTGACCATTTCCAAGAGCACTGCCCTCGACGTGAACCATTTGAAGTCGGAAAATGTGTTCTTTGCCGTGGAGGTGAGTTTTTATTTTTGGTTGCGTCGTCGGTGTATGTGTGTGTGCGTGTGTGTGAGTACGATGGGGAAATGAATATTTGAATCAGGCTGATTGAGACAGGATGAGACTGTTAATTAAGTTGATTTACCGAAAGCGTTGGGATTTTTGGCAGATTGCGTTTAAAATTCTCAATCATAATTAAATTTGCATCAATTGAATCAGGACCTAAAAGATTCAAAAGGTCTTCATTTGTATTTTCTCGAAATCCCAAAGCTCCGTTGGAAGATAGTGATCCTTAAGTTTTGGGGGTTTTCACCTGCCGGACATCGTAATTCTAACTTCCTTCGCATTCTGCTTAATTATTCAGAAGCCCATTCTCGCTCTTCAAACAAGTTAATTCCCGTAATGGATTCTCGTTTAAAGCTGCTCAGCTATCTAGTCCATTCACAAACACCGGCACTGCTGTCGTCCAGCAAAGTAGTTAAACTGCGGACTAGGAGCAGCCTTTCCCCTTGATTAACAGTCGCTGCATGTGCGTCCTGTTCCGGTTCGACACAGTTGCGTACCAACGTCGCTGCAGTCGGCCAGTCAGTGAGTCCAACTAGGTCAAGCCGCACACCGCAGCCTTCAGTTTTGCTTCCCACCCTGAGAACACATCCTTCTGAACATCATCTCTCTTCGTTTCAGGCAAGCGATGGCCTTTTCACCACCCTGTGCAACGTGAACATCACCATCCGGGACGTGAACAACCATGCACCGCAGTTCTCCCGGGAGCACTATCTGGCCTCGATCGAGGAGAACTTCCCGATTGGTAAGTTAAATATTGTTATTAATAATAATGGCCACCGGTGCTGCTGTTGCTGCTGCTGCTGCTGCTGCTGCTACCAGTTACTGCAACTGATGTCCTCTTTCTACGGTCCGTGTCATCTGCGATGATGATGATGATGATGATGATGATGACAACCATAACGATGATGGGTTCCGAATGAGAAATTGTGCCAATCTTGATGACGTTAGTTGCAGTAAAGTTGCTCTGGCAGAGAAGGTCAGCTCTCTCCTTCCATCTTGGCCGCCAAATGCCCCGTGGGAAAAGTTTGAGCTGTGTCTAAAATGTTAGCAGGGAGCGGACAGGAGAATCTAATATCAACCATTAGTCCTATCAGCATGGAACAAGCACCGCTCTCTGGTCGAAGTCTTAACAAGGAGCAATTAACAAGGATTAAGCCCAGCGGGTGTGATTCGTCGGTTCCAGTCAAGTTTTGAATGGACATTAAGGGTTTGAAACGAGTCGGACTCTTCGGTGCGGGTGATGCTGGGCTCATTCATTGGGAGATTTGGATATTTAATATTAGCTTAACGGATCTTGATGATTGAAATCGCTCAGTTCAGCTTCTATCACTTGACAATAAGGTTTCAGCTGAAGCTTCACCACCAACTCATAATTCGGATACTTTGGCAGTTGCTCACATACTGAGTATATTTTTTTAACTACTTCGTTTGGGAGGTTCAATCGCGTTAGCTTTACAGAGCCAACATTTCGTTGTTTTTGATAACATGAATGACTTAATACTGGGTTTAGTAAGGCTTGGACCGTTTACTCGTTGTTTACCCGACCCCATATGGCATAAGGTCGTTTGGCATAAAGTCGTTTAGCATAAAGTCGTTAGGCATAATGTGAATTGGCATAATATATTGGATAATCAATGATCATTTGGCATAACTGCCGTTTGGCCTAATGGCCATTTGGCATAAAACAAAGAAAAAATAACCAAAATATTACGGTCATTTGGAATAAACACCATTTGGCATAAATATCGGAAAATGAAAGCTGCTTCAGCACTCAGCGAAACAAACTTTCAGTATTCATAAGATCATTTATGATTGAAAACATTGAAAAAATAAAAAATATGGAGCAACCTAGAATCGAACCTTGAACGTTGAGGTTACGGATCCAGTGACTTGACCACTAGTCTAACTCAACGCTTGTAAACAGGAAAGGCAAAAGGCGTCATGTAAAACAAAATTCATTCATAAGTTACGCTTATGAAATTCAAAAGCATTGCCCAAGTAACAATTTAAGTTTTATTCCACTCCTCCCGGCTTTGTTGATAAAACTACATTCAAAACCGTTTGTCTACCAACACCTCCTCTATGCTTCTAAAAGTCCTAAATTTGTACAAAGTAGCCCACTTTATAGACTTTAGTAAAACCTTTATAAGACTATAAAGATTTTGAAAATGTTCTAGTGAAAGATGTTATGACCACTTGAGAACCTTCATAAAACCTTTTGGCTGCCATGAAAACCAGCATACGGCCAAATGGCCACAGTTGTCAACTTTCACTGCGATATCGTGGTTGGTTTTTGTTTTTCTGCTTTGTTCGATTCTTTGCTCTTCTGATTGATTTAGTTCTAGTGTTGCGAAAAAACTTGTTTGATAGCAAAATATCCAAAATGAATTGAGTTTTTTACAGCGTATCATACTCCATATCATATGCGCCTTTCGTAATATAAATTTCCCCTTTCACGGCCAGTCCGGAGCAAAAGAAGATCGGCTTGGACATCCCTTCTCGCTGATTGTCAGCCACAGCAGCACCTTCTTAGGGAACTTGGTGTGTGAAATGAACTTAACCTTGGAGCTCACTTCCTTCGTGGGGGAAGTAAAATACGAAGTGCCCTGCCACTCGTTGCCATCCAGGGTGAAATAGGTCTCGCCATCCATCACCACCGCCACGTTGCGATTCGCCGGGAAAATCGAGTTGACCATCTTATTCAGCCGCTGCCGCTGCTTCGTTGCCTGCAGCTCCGAAACCAGTGGACGCGACTTCCGCTTCCTGTCCTTGTATGTTCATGTTCGCCAGGTACTTTTTCAATGTTTGGCCGGTTGAACCAACCGCCCGGCCAAGCGCACGCAGCGATGTAACCACTTTTCCCTCGGTCTTCCTCTTCAGCATCCTTTCGAGCTTCTTGTCGCTCAGGGTCATCGGCCGTCCGGAACCGGGCTTTCTTTCGATGCCGTGATTGTTGTCTAATAGTGCCAAGATGTTGTAGATGCCGGAACGGACGTTTTCGACGCGGCGGGGTGCCGTTCTTTGAACGCGCACACTTCTGAACGGAGTTGCTTCACTATTTTTGCCATCACGGTTAGAGTTCGACTGATAGAGCTGTCTAATTTTGTCTGCTGACTCATGGGTTACTATGATTGATGCTGCATGGGTAGTTTCGTCAGTGCGGGTGAAGGTAAACCCATGAAAAATCGGCTATTTTTGTCCATTTTTTTTTAAAATGCAAACGTTAACAAAGAAGGGAGATAACAATACCTCCCATATTGGACTTCTACGATGACAATTTCGTTTCAGTCGGTTCGAATGAAATATGCCAAACATAACTATGCAATACATACTTTTAGTCAATCCAAAAATTCACTGTTCAACAGCAGAGAAGAAAACAATTGATTTTCAAATTTCAATTTTAGCCCTGAGACCTATGAATGACATATTTTGAAGAACGGCTCATTTAAGAAGAAGGGAATATTGCTATGGATAAAAGCCTATGCCAATAAAACTATACCAAACGGTCATTATGCCAAATGATCACATGGATTCTAAGTTATTTTAAGCGTGTTATGCCAAATGGTCAGTATGCCAAACGGCATTATGCCAACTGGCCACTTAGCTTGAGTTATTGTTATGCCAAATGACATTATGCCAAACGACCTTATGTCATATGGGCTTCCCCCGGTTAAAATGGATGACATTTTTTTTAGGATGGATTGGAGAGAGGAACATGGAAATGGGATTCTGTAGTCTCATCAGATCGTTGTCGCCAGCACTTTAACTTTGTGCGATAAGGTCAGGGCTTCCTTTTTATGTTCGGTCAGTTGTGATAACCATTGGGCGACAATGTGACTCCTCAAGATGTCAGAACAAACCAATTAAATGATGAAATTAGTCAGAAGCAGATAATCTCCCATCAACATGAGAGGCTCTAGGAGTGGACAGTAATTTATTGCTAGAACGAAGAGAATTGAAGAGAAAGTATTGATGGCCGGCGTCGGTGGTGTAGTGGTAAGCGTGACTGCTACTTGGCACCCCAGTGGGTCTGGGTTCAATTCCAGTCGACGTCGGTGGTTTTTCTGAGGCGAAAAAATCTGGTCACGTCTTCCTTCGGAAGGGAAGTAAAGCCGTTGGTCCCGGCTCATATTCATGAGTCGTTAGGTAGGGTCCAGGTGGTGGAGTTCCTGGCGTCGGTGATTGTCACCATGTGAGGAAATAGGCCGACGTAAAAAAAAAAGAAAGAAAGTATTGATGGTTCCGTTTAGCGTAACGGCAGGCTATGAAATTGAAAGGATAAAAGTTGAAAACGAGCGGAGGGCACTTGAACGGTAGTATAGTTGGTAGAAACCAATTAAACTTATACTAGACATTTGGAGAAACACATAAATCGACTGCATACAAGATCCCAACAAACCTCTAATAGGAACCAAAGGGTTGTCTTCATTTGGCCCCTAGGGTATTCAAAAGTCTTGTTCTGGCGGCGTAATTGTCCGTACATTGCCAGGCTGCGTGATCGATGTCATCATGACCGTTTCCACACCGGAAAAGATTGCTGTCCACGAGATTAATGCGATAGAGGTGTGCATTTAACTGGTAGTGGTTGGACATTAGTCTACTCATCACACAGATGAAGTCGCGATTTACGTGCACTTCCTTGAACATCGCCCTCAATGAAACAATATGAATGATGGAATGTAAGTCGTCCTAAAGGGTGATACGGTCAAAATTTGGTCAAGGGAAAACGCGTGTAAATCGGTGAAATCGTTTATTTAAAAAATCAAATTAAATTTCTTTTTCAAGTTCAATTAGTATAAAATTCAGGAAAAATATTCAGTTAGGCTTCCGATTTTCCAAATCCGAATTGCCGGGCCTTACGCTTGACCCCTGCCATCAGATTTTGTACAGCCACCTTGTCCACCTTCTTCGCCGCAGAAAGCCAGTTTGCCTTGAACTGCTGCTCGTCCTTAGCAGTTTTTTTGGTCTTCTTTAGGTTCCGCTTGACAATAGCCCAGTATTTCTCAATTGGGCGGAGCTCTGGCGTGTTGGGAGGGTTCTTGTCCTTGGGAACCACCTGCACGTTGTTGGCGGCGTACCACTCCATGGCCTTTTTACCGTAATGGCAAGATGCCAAATCCGGCCAAAACAGTACGGAACAACCGTGTTTCTTCAGGAAAGGCAGCAGACGTTTATTCAAACACTCTTTCACGTAAATTTCTTGGTTGACAGTCCCGGAAGCTATGAAAATGCTGCTTTTCAAGCCACAGGTACAGATGGCTTGCCAAACCAGATATTTCTTTGCGAACTTTGACCGTTTCGTGTGCTTGAAAATATCTGCTACCTTTCCCCTTCCTTTTGCCGTATAAAACTCCTGTCCCGGAAGCTGCTTGTAGTCGGCTTTGACGTAGGTTTCGTCGTCCATTACCACGCAGTCAAACTTCGTCAGCATCGTCGTGTACAGCCTCCGGGATCGCGCTTTGGCCGTCGTATTTTGTTTATCATCGCGATTTGGAGTCACTACCTTCTTGTAAGTCGATAGTCCGGCTCGTTTTTTGGCTCGATGCACGGTTGTAGACGATACACCCAGCTTATTTGCGGCATCTCGGAGAGATAGGTTAGGGTTTCGCTGGAAACTACCGGCAACTCTCTTTGTCGTCTCAGCGGCTTCCGGTTTTCGATTCCCCCCCGATCCAGACTTCCTGGCTGTCGACAAACGTTCCCCAAACACTTTAATTACATTTGTAACGGTTGATTTGGCAACTTTTAGCGATTTTGCCAACTTTGCGTGCGAGTAGCTCGAATTTTCGCGATGCGCGAGCAAAATTTTGATACGCTGCTCCTCTTGCTTGGACGGCATTTTGACAACTGAAGAGTGAATTCGAAAATCAAAATAAGAGCAACATTCTACACACACACACACCTTCAAAATGAGGGGTGTTCAGGTTTTTTAAATGCAAAATTGAAAGAAATACGTCAAGTTGATATTGACCAAATTTTGACCGTATCGCCCTTTAGATTTCCGTGTCCCAATCGGTTTGCCAACTCGAAAGGGTACTCTGACGTACTAAATGGTATAATTCATCATGAGTTTTTTCTCTTTCGTCCAAACCGCCTTCCTGTGCGCCCACCTTTGCGAGCGAGTCCGCTTTCTCATTGCCTGGAATTGAGCAATGTGAAAGGACCCATACAAAGGTGATCAAAAGTTTAAGCTGCAATTGGTCTGATTACGTGGTTATTCATAAACCACGTAGACTTTTCTGGGAGGAAGGGAGGGGGGGGTTGATCAAAGTCTACGCTCCATACCAAATATCAAAAAAACGTATGGAGAAAAGTCTACGAGGGGGAGGGGGGGTCTAGGATTTTCAAAAATGAGTCTACGTGGTTTATGAACATGCCCTTAGTGAAACCGTCAGCAAGTTGTCTTAGCGTGCATTGTTCTGCCAAACAATTGTCAATATCTTTGACGTACAAGTTATAAATAAGGGAGATGAGGCTTGGGGCAGGCCCATGTAACTGTGGCGGCGCATTTTCTTGGTCACCCTATTACCTGTGATGAGCGCGCTATCAAGAGAAAACGTCAGGGACAAAACAAAAACAGAAACTCATGTATTTTTATCTATAATAAAATAAGTTTTATTGTCCGTGAACGCGTTAACTTTCTATCGATCCGTGTTCGGTTCCCATATTTGGTGACCCCGACGTGATATCCGCTCAGAATACGTTCCGGGAACATCACGAACATTCCGATTTCGTAAAGTTTTGTGTCGCGCTACTTCTAACCTCAAAATGGTTGAACCAACTCTGGGAGCTGAGTTGGCAGCCGCCGTTTCCGTGAAGCTTCCAGATTTCCGGTAAAGTGATCCGAACATGTGGTTCGCGCAGGCGGAAGCTCAGTTTCACCTGGGCTGGGTCACGCAGGATGAGACAAAGTTCTGGCATATCGTCGCCAAAATCGACCAGAGTGTCATTTGTCACATTTTGGATCTGGTCAACACGTCGCCGGAAATAAACAAACACAAGGCAGTTAAGACCGGCTCGATTTGCATTATAGCCACAAGCTCGCATCGAGCAGCAGCTAGGATCAAGCGATCTGGGTGATCTCCAGCCATCGCATCTTCTCGTTCGTATGCAGGGAATCGCTACCGGCCTGAACGTGGATGAAGGCATCATGAAAACACTTTTTCTTCAGCGTATACCGACCCACGCCCACGTGGGATTTTGTCCATCAGCGATGGCAGTTTTATCAGGTTGGCTGAAATGGCCGACTTCTTCTTCGTCGACCATCCCAAGCTGCTTCGTACCTACACCCGGCAAATCTCCGCTCGATTACAGCAGCCTCAAGGGAGAGATAGATGCGCTGACGGCCGAAATTCGTCGGCTGAAGGCCAGGCCCAGTCGAACTCGAAGTCGTTCGTCATCCAGGCTAAGCGCTTCAGGAGAAGAAACGATTTGTTGGTACCACCGCAAATACGATGGTCAAAATGGAACTGCCGAGCACCGTGCAGCTTCAATCACCAAAAAAACTTGATTCTCGCCTTCCTGAGTCGACACAGGTGGGCGGTGATTTCGAATGTCGACGTCTTGTTCTATTTGATGAAACAAGCGGTACTAGACTCCTCATCGACACAGGGCTCGGACGTTTCAATAATTCCTGCATCGAGGAGTGACAAGCAAAGAGGAACCATTCCAGATCTCCTTGCGCATTTTGGACTGTTGGTGGACAACTAATCGATGGAACAACCAAACTTCGAACTGTTGGCAGTCTAACGCCAGCAGTCATCCACGGTGTCAAAGCGGTAGATTGTCAGCACCCATATCGCGGTGTATTAGATGATTACCGAGAGATTCTGGTCCCATCATCGATTCGGCAAGAGGTAAAGCATGATGTGACCCACCATATTGTTACACACGGTCCACCAGTTGCACCAAAGGCTCGTCGAATGCATCCTGAAGGAGAAAAAGCTGCGCAGGATGTAGCATCTGGGCCAGTCCTCTCGCAGTGGCGTTCCAAAGAAGAACGGAGAATGGCGATTCGTTGGCGATTACCGTCGTTTGAATAAAGATATCCAGTTCCCCATATCCACGATCTGCTCAACAGATTCCTAGGTAAGACTGTCTTCACTACTCTAGAGTTGATCAGAGCCAATTGCAATATCCCAGTTGAGTGTGCGGACGTTCCGAAGATAGCAGTTATAACACCTTTTGGCTTATTCGAATTCCTTCGCATGCCGTTTGGACTTTGCAACGCATGTCAAACGTTTCAGCGGTTCTTGAACAAGCTTTTCGGAGATCGAGCATTTGTTGTTGTCATTTGTGTTGCATCGTCGATCGAAGAAGAACATCGAAGCAACCTGAAAATTGTCCTAGAACGACATAATGGCCTCGGTATCAACATAGAAAAATATACATGTTTTCACTGGAAGTTGAGTTCCTTGGCTACCATTCGAAAATGGCATTCGGCCAATACCGTCACGCGCTGAGGCTGTGGTGAATTTCGCTACACCTACGACGGTCTAGGACCTGCGACGCTTCCTGGCACTGGTAAATGTGTACAAGCGATTCATTCCGCACGCAGTGAAACCCCAAGAAATCCTTCGGAAGCTTATTCCCGACAATCGTAAAAACGACTCTAGGAAGACAGCCTAGGATGAACATACGCAGCGGTCATTTGATACATGCAAACAATTGACAGATGGATGATGCTTCCAATTTTGCCGCGAGAGCCTGTCGTGAATTTCAGTTGATTGACAATGAATAGAAACCCCTTGGCTTCTTCTCTCAAAAGTTTTCAGCAAGTCAGCAGAAGTACTTCACGTTTGGAAGGGAGCTAACGGCAACGAAGCTGGCGGTGGGCTACTTCAGACATTACCTTGAAGGTCGACAGCTCACGATTTTCACCGACCCCCGTCCGCTCACCTGAGCCCTCACAACTGATCCAAGTAGTCGTTTGCCTCACGAGGATCGTTACCTTTGGTACATTGCGGAGTTCACTACCGATATCCAACACAATAGCGGCAAAGACAACACCGTAGCAGATGCGTTGTCGAATTGTAGCAGGAGTAGACTAAAATGCGATTGCCAAGGATAAAACAGATGACCTGGATTTAAAGAAATTGCTTTCATTGGAATCAAGCTCCCTCAAACTTGAGCTCTGTCCATTTCCAAATATGTTAATGCCGATATACTGTGATGTCTCGGTTGATAATAGCATCCGTCCTTATCTTCCAGAATGCCATCGGCCTACAGTTATGGTACAACTACACGGAATGGCCCATCCAGGAGCACGTGCCACCAGACGGCTCATCGCCGATCGGTTCGTCTGACCTTCTATGAATAAGGACATCAATCAATTCGCTGGTTTCATGTGTTTTCTCAGCTTCGCCTTCGTCAAAGCTCAGGAAGTTTCGATAGGGCGAATCTCTGGGCAGTTTGGTGAATTCATTTCCTTTGGTACAAATACGACATTGTTCCTTTTGTACCACTCTAGTGCATATTTAGAGTAATGACAGGAAGCAAGATCAGGCCAAGAGATTGAAGGCTTGTTATGCTGTTTTATCAAGGGTAGCAACCTTTTTGGAAGACACTCCTTCACGTAGATTTGACCATTCATTGTGTCTGTCGGAATGAATGGACGAGATATTTTTCCACATGCCACATCATTACCTTCTTGCCAAATTTCTCGGTGTAAATGGCTTTTACTGATCCAGGTGAGGTATAAAACTGTGCTCCCAGCAGAGTTTTATAATCGAGTTTTATGTAGGTTTCATCATTCATGATAACACAGCCCGATTTTTTTGGTCAGCAGTTTGTCGTACAGCTTTTGAGCCCTCGGTTTCACAGATTCAGCCTGTTGGGTGCTTCGTTTTGGCTGCTTCTGCTTCCGACGAGTCAGCAGGCCCATTCTCTCCTTGGTACGCATAACATTAGTCGCCGAAGTACTTAGCTTTTTCGCCACATCTCGGGCTGATGCTGAAGGATGACGCTTGACAAAGTCCCTTGCCTTTCTGTCGATTGTAGGGTCAGCGGGACCGGGTTTTCTACCCCGTCTCAGGGAATCTACGAAAAAGCACTGTTGTTGATACTGCCGTAATGCGGTTTGAACTGCTCCGACGCTCACACCTTCTACCATAGGCAGTTTTCTGATCGAAAGACCACAGCCGGTGCACCGTTTGTGCACAATCCGTTTTCTTTACTCGGGAGAAAGAAAACGCATTTTCAATCTTCCTTGCGAAAAATTGAAAAAAATGACAACATCAGTTTAATTTGGATGTAAACAACACGACGCAGCCAAAAGTGGGTTGAATACTGCACGAATTTCGAATTGACGGTTAATGATTAGTGTATTTATAATTAGCGAAACAGTCTACAGTTGGAATCCTATCGGGTGTCCTTTGAACAGGATCTCCACTTTTCTACACTTGCAGAGTCTTTTGAAAATCACAAATTCTCAATACATTTGTTAGAAATAAAACGGGACACGAGAAAATTGTTTACTTCGAGCTTCGCAAACTACGACCGTGCTTCTAAAACTAGAAAAATATTGGATGAAACTTAAAATCGTGGGTGCACCTAAAACTGGAATCGATCGAAAACTACGTTTCACTGAAATCCATTCCCGACCATCGGATTGGCTTTTATCATCGATCGCAATGCTTCCTATTTTTTTCCCCTTAAATTCAATCACCTACAAATCCGGTTTTTGCAGCAAACAATCAACGTCCGCATAAAGCTCCCTGGGAACCATTTCGACGTGATTTTATCGCTCAATCAACTACCGAACTACAGCGAATCGGTCGGAAGCTGTGGAAAAACAACTCCGCTCCATGGAAACCGGGTTCCGTTCTCCGGCATCGGGCTATTACACTTCACAAAATTGATTATCTCCACACTATCCGGCTCCCTGTGTAGTGCTAGGCCAGCAACTACTTGCTTAGACTCGTAAAAATTTATCCGAGCTCGTTTATAACTACATTAGTTTATTCATAGCGAGGAAGAGCGGGCACACCGAATCCTCACACATGGCTGGAAAAAGAACCGGCTCCATCATGGAAGTGAAATAAAAACAAGGCATCCTAAATTCGATCTATTTCACCCCGCATAGCAGCACTAGTAGTGTAGCACAGCATCACGATTTATACCACCCATGCGAGTTTCGCAAGAGTTTAGTGACTAACGTTAAACCATTCTCTCTCTCTGCTTCCTTTCTAATCAATTTACAGGCACCCGAGTCGAACGTTTACAGGCAATCGATTTGGATACGGGCATCAACGCCGAGATCAGGTAAATATAAATTTAGCGATTTTCAGCGTTTCAAAACGGGTGAGTATTTGCGCGAAACGTTGCCAGAGGACATGAACAATGGTTGGCCCCTGCCTGGGGTGGTTTAAACTCTCATCGAAGCTCGACAACATTTTTGGGAAAATCTTTCCAGAGCCACCCTACTTTCGGCACGTTTTCCGCTCCTAAGCTAAAGAGCTTCCTTCCTGTCGATTGTGTGCCGTTCATCCACGGCTTTGTCCTAGCCAGGGTTGTTTACGTTTCTACTTGCAGGCTCTCAATCGTTAGCATCAGGCAATAAAAATAAATTTCGAGAATAACTTGATTATTTCGGCGTCATGGATCGTCCTACTCCTCGTCATCGTCGACTGCGATGTAGCTCATCCTGTTTGTGCTCGTTCCAACGATACACCTCTGCCCGGACTACCGTGTCAATGTTCCAAGAACAATCGAAGCAGCACCAAATTGAAAAATTCTATTCCGATGATTGTTGCAAACGATATTAGTCTCGTTGGAAAATGGTGTCCGGTGTGGTGTATGACGAGATTTTTTTTGTTCAGCTGGTGTATTCCCGAGCAAATGTGCATACCAAATTGATAACAAATTCTGCTATCGGATTATCATTGTTTGTTCACTGAACACTGTCATCATTTAGGGTGAATAAACAGCCAAAATAACAAAAGCGAAAATATATTGCGATACTCTTAGGATATCACATTTTTTTGAATTCAAATGAATTTGCTGTTCAGATTATTGTAATCTTTTGTTCACTTATTCTAGAACGGCTTTTTTTCCGTGTATGTTTTCCCTTCTTTGCTAAATAATGCCATCTGATCAACAGAGCATGAAGTTATTGAATGATGATGATAGTCCCATCACAAACCTCCACAAAGGTTTTGTATAAACAAAAACAAAGACGATCTGAATACTTTTACAGATATCTCGAAAACTCGAAAATAGCCGAAAATCGATAAATTCAAATTCAAAAAAAAAATATTTTCTTATGATTTACCTCGAATGTATTAAAAAAAAAAACCTTTAAATTGTACATAAAACAGGAGTCTAAAGTCGAAAAGTAGGTTTTTCTATCATCGGTCAAGTTTTTGTTTTTGATCGGCAGTGTAGAACATCCTGAATATGAAGTTCAGAAAGAAAAAATAAATGCCTTATTAATAGTGTAAAGCGTTGTTTTAGAGTATGGTACACATGCATACGTGTTATTAAATTCTCGTTAATAAACGTTATTTTTTTTTGTTTCTTTCTGATATGTTGTAGGTTATCCAAACTGTCCTTGAGTTCAGAACTTAAGATCTACAGATGTAACAGTATGTTTTTGGAGTATGCAAAGGCACAAAATGTAATTAACAATATTCATTGAATAATGTGGGAGGTCAAAAGAAATAATGCGACAATCTTAGGATATTCTAGGTCATCCAAACTGTCCTTAAGTTCAAAACATAAGATCTACAGTTGTAACAGTAGTTGTTTGGGCTATATAGGATGACGATATGTATTCAAATAAATTCATTGAATCTTCTGGAAGGTCAACAGTTATTATTTGCTAACTTTGTGATCCTCTAGATAATCCAAACTGTCCTGGAGTTGAGAACATGAAATCTACGGTAGTAACAATAGCTTTGTGGGCTTTACAAAGTTAAGTCACATATTCAAGCATATTCAGTGAATATTTTTCAACGTATAAATTTTATGATCCATAAAATTGTACCGATTACCCGTAAACATATTGCAAATTATTCATAAAAGGTTCAATAACTTTCCTTAAACTTGTAAAACTGATCCTTAGAATGTAACGTTTGTGACCTAAAATATATGCACATGATCAATAAAATATTGAAAATATTCCATAAATAAATCGCCAATGATCCATAATAGGTTTGAAAATGAACCATAAACTTCGAAATATGGTCCATAGCAAATCAATTTTGTGCATTTATAATAATATAAATGATCCATTAATTATGCCGGTATTATTCCAATTTTAGGTTTAAATTTTTACGGGAAAATCGATCCTTGACTGCGCTTATACTCAAATTTATTAAAATGTCCGTTCCTTTATATATGAGGCTTAAACATTGCTGTAAAGAAGGATCGCTTTGGAGAAGATTTTTAATTTTCAGAAAGCTGACTTACTTTTGCGATCTCACGTTCTTTTACGACCGCAACTATGACATTTGTTTCCCAATAAATTTAGTAAAGGGCACTCGTGCACGTAAAGAACTACGGCAGCCTTATTTTTGCACCTTTAAAACTGAAGAAATGATCCATGAAAAATTGAAAATCGTTCTATAAAAAACGCATTCTTGACCCATAAGACTCTGGTGAAAACCCACAAAAAAAAAAAAAATAGAAATGATCCGTAAAATTCATCAGTTTGATCCATACTGTTAACAAAATTAAGCAATAGAATAACGAAAATTAACCGTTTTATATCAAGGGAAGAATAAATAAAATTTTTCGGATTTTCCATTAACACATTGCAAATGATACTTAAAAGGTTCAATAACTTTCCTTAAACTTGCAAAATTGATCCACAGAATGTAACATATGTGCGTATCATCTATTAATTATTATAAATGTTCCATAAATAAATTGCCAGGGACCCCGAATAGTTTGTATAACAAATCATAGTCTTCAAAAAATGATTCATAACAAACCAACTTTGTGAACTTAACATTATTTGATCTCCCCGCAACTGCGACACATGTTTGTCAAGAAATTTGGTAAAGAGCTCTCCTGCACATAAAGAACTTCAGGTCAAATTTATGACTTGATTAAACTGTCGTTTCAGAAAATTTGATTTAAATAATGCCGGGCAGACGCTTGCTGTCCAACTCGCTGTCGCTCGTCGGACCGAACTAAAAAAAATATCCTCTTTTTGCATTATACCGGGCAAATGCTTGAATCAGCCGTTTGCCTGGAATCTAATCTACGCTATGTTAACACTTCGGATGTCGGAAACATCGACCGTTTAGTTCTTCAATCCTCAACACGGCTACGCAAAAACTCCGCAATCCTTCTTTAGCAGTAATATTTTATCCGGTTACCTAAAAGAACGGACATGTAACTAAATTTGAGTAGTAACGCAGTTGGAGATCAATTTTACAATCTTTGAGGATCAAAATTTAAAAAAAGTGCCCCAACCTGGAAAAATGCAGGCATAATTTATGGATCATACCATATGGTTTAGCGAACAAAACTGATTTACTATGTATCATTATTATAAGCTTATGGTTCATTATTCATCATTCTATGGATCATTGGCAATTTATTTATGGAAAATTTCAAATAATTTATGGAACATGCGAATATATTTTAGTGCACAAAGGTTACATTCTATGGATCAATATTACATGTTTAAAGAAAGTTATTGAACCTTTTATGGATAATTTTCAATATGTTTATGCGTAATCCGTACACTTTTAACGACCATGCCCTAGATATAAAACGGTACATTTTTGATATTTTATTGCTAAATTTGTTATAAAGTATGGATCACATTGCTGTGTTTAATGGATCATTTCAATTTTTTTATGAATATTCACCAGAGTCTTATGGGTCAAAAATGCGTTTTTCGTGGCACGATTTTCAATTTTTTATGGATCGTTTATTACTTTTTATATGCAAAAGTACGTTTGCATATCAAACCTCCTGATTTTCCGAAACTAGGTCCCCGGTGGACATTCTGAGGGTGTCTGACCATACTGGCTATTTAGGACGGCCCTGCGGGATCCGAGTTCCTCCGGGAAAGTGGCCATATTCAAATTGTTACCAAAACCTGGCTTGCGACATATCAAACCTCATGATTTTGCAAAACTTTGTCTTCGGAGGACATTCTGAGGGTATCTGACCATACTGGCTACTTAGGGAAGCCCTGTGGGATCCGAGTTCTTCCGGGAAAGTGGCCATAATCATTTTTTTACCAAAACCTGGCTTCCAAAATATCAAATTTTATAATTTTGCAGCAATAAAAAAATCTTCGGAGGACATTCTGAGGATTGCTTACCATTCTAGCCACTTACGGTGACCGTTCGGAGTCTGAGTTCGTCCGGAAAAGTGGCCATATTTATTTAGCAAAAAGACACCTGAGAAACGAATATTTTTATGCATCACGAAATAATTGATGAATAATAATAATAATAATAATAATGTTAATAATTTTTAAATAATTTTTCATGTTAGTATTGATCAGTTTTGAAACAGGGCTTATCTAAGTCCTTGATGTGAATGAAAATAAAAATGTGTCCTGCACACAAAGCACAAAAGAAACATGGTGCGTGTATTGCTTTTGAGCTACGCCGAGCGAAATTTCAAATATACATCGGCAAAAATACAAACTCGAAATGTTGCTCTTGACTACACCTGGAAGTTCTAGGAGCGTGCACGCAAGCCGATGCTGCTGACTTGTGCCGTGAAATGCGATAATCGGGTAAAGCACTTACATCGGAGACTCACCAATTCTCGTCTTCCATCGCTATCACTCAGCCATATTCAAATCAAATTGCTGCATTCCAGTGGGCCTAGAGAGCCACCCCAAATGGCCAGTATGGTCGAAAATTCTGAAAATATCCGATGACCTTATTTTGCAAAATCAGGATGATTTATATGTCGCATACCATGTTTTGGTAAAGATTTCAATATGGCCAATTTTTAGGAGAAACTCGGATCCCGGAGGGCCTCCCTAAGTAGCCATTATGGATAGATACCCTCAGCATGTCCCCCGAAGATCTATTTTTGCAAAATCATAATGTTTGATATGTCGCAAGCAAAGTTTTGGTTAACATTTGATTCCGGAGGTACTCAAAAACTCAAGTGACCAGTACTGTAAGAAATTCAAAGATTGTCCTCCGAGGACCTAGTTTCGCAAAATGATGAAGTTTAATATGTCGCAAGCCAGATTTTGGTAAAGATTTGAATATGGCCAATTTCCCGGAGGAACTCAGATCCCGCAGGGCCTCCCTAAGTAGCCAGTATGGTCAGACACCCTCAGAATGTCCTCCGAAAACAAAGTTTTGCAATATCATGAAGTTTGGTATGTCGCAAGCTAGGTTTTGGAAAATATTTCATTATGGCCACTTTCCTGGAGGAACTCGGATCCCACAGGGCCTCCGTAAGTAGCCAGTATGGTCAGACACCCTCAGAATGTCCTCCGAGGACCTAATTACGGAAAATCAGGAAGTTTGATATGTCGCAAGCCAGATTTTGGTAAAGATTTGAATATGGCCAATTTTCCGGAGGAACTCGTATTCCGCAGGACCTCTTTCAGTGGCCAGTATGGTCAGACACCCTCAGAATGTCCTCCGGGGACCTAGTTTTGGAAAATCAGGAAGTTTGATATGTCGCAAGCCAGATTTTGGTAAAGATTTGAATATGGCCACTTTCCCGGAGGAACTCAGATCCTGCAGGGCCTCCCTAAGTAGCCAGTATAGTCAGACACCCTCAGAATGTCCTCCGAGGACCTAATTTCGGAAAATCATGAAGTTTGATATGTCGCAAGTCAGATTGTGGTAAAGATTTGAATATGGCCACTTTCCCGTAGGAACTTGGATCCCGCAGGGCCTTCCTAAGCAGCCAGTATGGTCAGACACCCTCAGAATGTCCTCCGAGGACCTAATTTCGGAAAATCATGAAGTTTGATATGTCGCAAGCTAGGTTTTGGAAAAGATTTGATTATGGCCACTTTCCCAGAGGAACTGAGATCCCGCAGGGCCTCCCTAAGTAGCCAGTATGGTCAGACACCCTCAGAATGTCCTCCGAGGACCTAGTTTCGGAAAATCAGGAAGTTTGATATGTCGCAAGCCAGATTTTGGTAAAGATTTAAATATGGCCACTTTCCTGGAGGAACTCAGATCTCGCAGGGCCTCCCTAAGTAGCCAGTATGGTCAGACACCCTCAGAATGTCCACCGGGGACCTAGTTTTGGAAAATCAGGAAGTTTGATATGTCGCAAGCCAGATTTTGGTAAAGATTTGAATATGGCCAATTTCCCGGAGGAACTCAGATCCCGCAGGGCCTCCCTAAGTAGCCAGTATAGTCAGACACCCTCAGAATTTCCTCCAAAGACAAAGTTTTGCAAATTCATGAAGTTTGATATGTCGCAAGCCAGATTTTGGTAAAGATTTGAATATGGCCACTTTCCCGGAGGAACTCAGATCCCGCAGGGCCTCCCTAAGTAGCCAGTATGGCCAGACACCCTCAGAATGTCCTCTGAAGACAAAGTTTCGCAAAATCATGATGTTTGATATGTCGCAAGCAAGTTTTTGGAAAAGATTTGTTATGGCCACTTTTCCGGAGGAACTCGTATTCCGCAGGACCTCTTTCAGTGGCCAGTATGGTCAGAAATCGTCAAAATGTCTTTTGATGACCTAGTTTTGCAAAATCATGAAGTTTGATATGCCGCATGGTATGTTTCGCATCCAAAAATATTTTGTCCACCACTCCTGGACAGGTACTTACCCCAGTACTCCCACCTTGGAATCCAAAACTACGGATATTTTCGGAATTATCAGGGCAGATTCACAAACTAGGATAATTTTGTGATCTATTGCAAAAAACTACATCAAAATCCGATGGCTAACGATAGAGTATCATTAATTTTAAATTAGAATTTTTCGATTTCAGAGGGGTTGGGGACGTACGTGTTAATATTCACCAAAAAAAAAAAAAACGACCCCCCCCCCCCCCCCCCCCCAAACACCAAAAACAAAAACTAAAAACAAAAACAAAAAAAAAAAAAATATACACACAACCCCACACCCCCAAACCCAAAAAAACCCCCCCACAACAATATAATCTCCCCCCCCCCCCCCCCCCCCCCCCCACAACCCCCCCCCACACAACAAACAACGCTCCCCCCCCCCCCCCCCCCACCTAAATAACCCCAAAAAAAAAAATTAAACAAAAAGCAAAACACCCCCCCAACGAAGGGACGGGGGACCCCAGGCACTTAAAACCCACCCAAACCCCAAAAAATTTAAAAAAAAAAAAAAAAATTTTCCACTTACCCCAAATTTTAAACCCCCCCTTTTCCCTGGCCATCTTTTAAAAAAAAATTACCAACTCAGTTTTCTCCGTAGAGACTTCGAAACCTAGCTCTAAAGCCCAAGTAAACAAATTGTCTAAGGTATCCTGTAAGGGTCCTTGGAGATCGACCCCATTGGACCCTTTGACTGACACTTAGCCTTCATCGGCAAGTTGTCTCAACGTACAGTTGTCACTTAGACTACCAACAATGTCTTTGACATAAAAATATACAAAAAGGGGCATAAACAGAATCCCTGGTAGCTAAAGCGGGAAGCTGTATAAGTCACGTATTCTCGCAATCGTACCTACTTTGGACTCCAAAGGACGCTAAGATCGAACACAAGTTGACCGCCGATCTACAAAGTTGACCATCTACAAAACATTAATAAGACCGGTAGTCTTCTATGGCCACGAAACATGGACATTGCTAGTGGAGGACCAACCCTTGATGTCTTTGAAAGGGAGGTACTGCGTACGATCTACGGTGGAGTGCAGTTGGAACATGGAACGTGGAGGAGACGAATAAACCACGAATTGCGTCAGTTGCTGGAAGAACCTCCCATCGTACACAGCGCTATTATCGGTCGACTACGATGGGCTGGGTATGTCGCAAGAATGTCGGACGACAGCTCAGTTAAAGTGATTTTCGAAAACGAAGTTATGGGCACAAGAAGAAGAGGCGCGCAACGAGCAAGGTGGATCAATCAAGTAGAAGGTGACCTGCGGACCCTTCGCAGACTGCGAGGCTGACAAGTTGCAGCCCTGGACCGAATAGAACGGAAGCAAATTTTGGGGAACAGCAGAGGCCACCCCAGCCTTGGTCTCATTGGTAACGTTAGTAGCAGCACACCATCCACTGGTGGCGTCGGGGAAACCACATCACTATCGGCCGGCGGAACTGCAGATCTGCAAAGTTTCGTTCCAGCATCTGGTGTGAGAACTTGCGCAGGACTTCAAAAATGATTTGCGCTGTCACTGTTTACCGCATTTTGAAAAACTAGGAAAATTTCAATTACCACTTACTTAAATCACTTGATCTTCTCTTGTAAAATAAACAATTGAACCACTTTTTCAAACTATCACTAGTCCCAACAAACATCAGTGTCGAGTGGTTGTTCAAACAATTTTGGAGAAGTTATTCAGCTTTTTAGAAGAAAAGGCTGAACAACTTCTCCAAATTGGTTTTAACAAATAGTTATTCAGCATTGATGTTTGTTGGGGTATACGCGAGCAAAATCCTTTAAATTCCACTAAAAAAAGCATATCCTTTAACAGATAGGCCCATTTCGTCTACGACTTACAGGCAAAAGTCAGTGTCGAGTGCTCGTCTTGAGTAGATTAAATCGCAGACGAAATAGGGCTATCTGCCAAAGGATCAGCTTTTTCAAGTGGAATTTAAAAGAATTCACTCGCGGTTACTAGTGGTAGTTTGAAAAACTGTTTCATTTGCTATTTTTTTAAAGTGATCAAGTGAAGTGTTAATTCAAATGTTCCTATTTTTCTATTAGCAATCGTTCTACTAATACGCTCGTATGAGTTTTAACATTTAATTTCATGTCAAGCAACCGTTGCCACCCTTTAGATACATGAATATGCCGGGACATTTATCATAACAAAAAATGGCAGCTACAGATTTCCGTGAGTTGAGTTCACGATAGCAGGAACCAAATCACACATATGGGCTCATTACTGGGTGGGTTGAAAAGTAACCTCCTTGACTGCCAAAATGTGATGCTATTGCAAAAAAAAGGTTATAGTGCCTTGTAGTCCGTTCAAATTAAGGCATACACGCCCAATTTCAGTGCGATACTGCCCTTAAAGCTCGATTCAAAGTAAATCTGGACGCACGGTTGAATACACCTGGTAGTTGGAACAAAAAACGTTTGTCAGGCATTTGTTGATGTTTTATTGACGAAGAAATTGGTGAAAAGTTTTTTTCGATTGATCGACGCATCTCGAAATTACGGATCATGGAACTTGACAAAAGAAAATTAATTGTGCACAAACATCTAGAGAATCCTTCGTAGTCTGCCTCAAAAATAGCAAAAGTGTTCAAATTCCCAAAGTCAACGGTGTGTCTTGTAATCAAACGTTACAAGGATACTCTGAGTGTGGATAGAGCATTGCGCATCTATCATAAAAATGGCCCTAGGGACAAAGAGCTGAGGAGAGGTACGTGAAAGGCAACCCAGACGATTTGGCAAAGAAATACGATTCCAACTTTTCCACCGTGCGTAACATCCTTTCAAGAGAAAGATATTATTCTTTTTATGCCAGTAACCACCCGAATCGCTCCCTGAAACAAAATTTAGTGGCCAAAAAGCGAGCACGATTACTATACGAACGAGTTTTGACGAAATTTGATGGCTGTATTTTGATGGATGACGAAACATATGTCAAAATGCATTATAAACAAATCCCCGGACGAAAATTTTACCTGGCAACTGGTCGTGGGGATGTTCCTTCCAGGTATAAATTTGGTTTTGCTGATAACTTTGCTCGGAGACTAATGATTTGGCAAGCAATCTGCAGTTGTGGCCTGCAAGGTTTTCATCACATCTCACACAATGCCGTCGAAGGTTTACATTGAAGAGTGTCTGGAAAAGCGGATTTTACCCTTCATTCGGCAACACAAGACCAACGTTGTGTTTTGGCCGGATCTAGCCAGCTGCCACTACTCTAAGGAGGTACTAGAATGGTATGCTGCAAACAATGTTAATTTCGTCGCCGAAGAGAATAATCCTCCGAATTGCCCTGAGCTCAGACCGATCAAAAAATATTGGGCAATTGTCAAGCGAAAACTTCGAGAATGCGGTAAAGAAGTGACAAATGCACAACAAATGCGTTTAAAGTGGAATAAGTTCGCCGGTAAAGTGTCACCAGCGACTGTGCAGATCAGATGATGGCATCAATCACAAGTAAAGTGCGACAGTTCGTTCGAAACGCTGAAATGTAATAACTATATATCGTTTCAAAGCTGAATAAATACCCTTTTTGTTTGACGTTTTGATCAACCGTGTATGTTGTTTGATTCTTGAGTTATGATTACTTGAATGCGTCCAAATCTACTTTGAATCGGGCTTTAGTTTGGTTTTGACAGCTGATTGTTGTTGACGTGTTTGGCACCATGTTAATTATGGATAAAACCGATTTGCATTCTCGAAGGAAGCAAAAAAAAAGTTGGATAAGTATGTATTATGGGGCAAATGCTCCGTCAGATTACACCGTTAAATATTGGTTTCGAAAGTTTCGTGGTGGCCGCAATTCCACTACCGATCAAGTCCGCAGCGGCAGGCCCTCCGATGCGGTTACAGAGGACAATGTCAAAAAAGTTCATGAAATGGTGTTGGCTGACCGGAAAGTGGAGGTGCGTGAGCTAGCAGATGCCACAAAGCTTAGTAATGAGCGCACACGCCATATTTTATGTGAACATTTTATTTGAAAAAGTTATCCTGCCACCAGCGAACAGCATGAGTGCCTGGCACTGGACTGAAACAGGCACAAGTGCTCCAAAGCATCCTAGGAAGGCTCAATGGGTCGGAAAGATTTTGGCGTCGGTTTTATGGGTTTGTCTTGGCATACTCTTCGTGGACTCCCTCGAAAACCATCAACAGCGAGTATTGCAGTTGCGAGTACTGTGCATTATTGGAGCGATTAAAGGCCGAAATCGCTGAAAAAGGGCCTCATGTGAAGAGAATAACAATTTTGTTTTTGCAAGACAATGCACCGGCACACACGAGCATCACAACCACGGCTAAAATCAAGGACTTACGGCTCCAATTGCTGCCGCATCCACCGTATTCAGCCGATTTGGCTCCCTCGGATAATTATCTGCTCCAAAATCTCAAAAGATGGCTCTTCAAAAAAAAAAAAAAAATTCAGCTCACGCGAGGAAATCATCGACACCGCGGAGGAGTATTTTGCAGACCGTTCGGAAAATTACTTTTCGGACGGGATTAAGAAGTTGGAAAATCGCTGGAATAAGTGTATCGAGCCAAAACGGGACTATATTTATTTATTTATTTATTTGACAACATCTTCGACACAAAAGTCGCACAGACTGGTTAAACGACACTCTTAATTCTAAATTTAAAAACTACTTTGCTAACATTAAAATCGAAACAGTCAAACACTTCATTGAAACGTCTACAACATTAATCCAGTGGATTGTTCAGGACGTGATTTGTTCGATGGCTGGGGATCCACAACAGTTGCCGACTTCGGAGCTGACGAGTAGGTTCATATAACCTCATATTTTCGAGAAGGCTGCTACAGTCGACGTGGTACATAAAAACACGTCGAAAATGAACAACCTTTGCAGCATCACTCGACGACTCACCAGCGGTTGTAAATCGAGATGTGCGCATCGATGTTCGTATGGCGGAAGGTTCACTAGGTCGTTCCATGGCAGGCCACGTAGAGCATACCTTATGAAGCGCTTCTGGACTTTCTCAATACAAGCTATATGGACGTAACGAATAGAACGGGGCCTTCAGCCAGCTGCTTTAAGTCATCTACATAGAGCAGTTTCCCAGACTTGAGGCTATCGCAGATATCATTTATAAAGAGGAATATCAGAGGACCAAGATGACTGCCCTGCGGGACGCCGGAAGGAATGTCAAATACTTTCGACCTAGCATCGTGCACTTTGACAAAAGCTTTGCGCGCAGACAGATATGATTTCAGCCACTGAATGATCCAAAAAGGTAGTCCCAGGCGGTTCAATTTTTCAATTGCCAATACGTGAGGCACCTTGTCAAACGCTTTTGAGAAGTCGACGTAGATTGCACCAACCTGACAGCGCTTTTTCAGCTCATTGATCACACTGTGGGTGTAAGTCATGAGGTTTGACGTGGTTGACCGCTTTTTTTACGAAACCATGTTGATGCTCGGATATCACAGGTTGCAAGGCAGGATACAGCACGTCGTGCAATAGAATCTCAAAAACTAGATAGATATCGGTCGATAGTTCTCCACGCAATGTGCGTTTCCAGCCTTGTGGATTGGAATAATTGATGTCAGCTTCCAAGCATCCGGAAATTTAGGATCGGTTGAAAATCGCTGCGACGGGAACAGACAGCGACTGAGCACATTCTTTGACAAAGACGGGCGGAATGAGATCTGGACCAGGACCTTTAGATGAATCGACAGCGCTGAGAGCTTTCTGAATATCGTCATCAATGAAAGTGACTTGAGGAAGTCGAAGGTTATACGATGGAAGACTTTCCAAGTATTGCTGCGACATCGGAGGTGGGTTGTCGTCGTGTATGGAACGAAAGAACTCAGCGAATATATTCGCAGCTAGCAAACATCAACGGGAACTCTGGCAGAACTCTTTCGATTGTTGATGTAGGTCCAGGAGGAAGAAGGATATTTTCTGAAATTTGCTTGGATCACGGAAACGAATCTGTTGCAGATGAGTGTACTCCTCTTCAGCAAGCTTCAACTCTCTCATGCTCGTAGAGTTCCTGTTGCGGAAGAACCGTTTCCTGATCTTTCGTAAGCGGTTCCGACAATTGCGGAGTTGTGGCGTCCACCAAGGTTGGCTAAACTGTTTAGAAGGCCTTGGAGGTTTTTCAGGAACAGTATCCCGGATGATTTGATGGATAGTTCCATAGAAAGTGGTAACGGAGGCATCGATTGAATTGTTGTACAGTAGCTGGTTCCAATCCTGGGAGGCGATCATTGCATTTATGGCTTGATAATCACAGTGGCTGAAGTTCAGATCATTACGCGGCGTGATGCCTGATAGAGAATCACCCTCGCGAGAACGGGCGTCCACAGTTAAAACGAATTGAAAACATTGAATGAAATAAAAAAAACATTAAAATTTTTTTTTTCATTCCTAAGGAGGTTACTTCTCACCCCTCCCAGTATTTCACTACTTCATGATTTTATTTTGTATTTGCTATAGCGTTATGAAACTGCTATCTCGCTTTAAAGGTACAAATCTAGTTCGTGAATTTGTGATTAATTTCAACGCAATCAATGAATTTGCTGTCCAGATTATCATGATAATTTGTTCACAGATTTTTTCCGTGTTACTCTATTTTACTAAACAAACCCACCCCACCAACACACAGAGAAAAAAAATAAAAAAAAGAGAGTTTACTTTCCCCCACCCCCCCCCCCTCTTTCCCTCACCTTATTTTTTCCCGAGGTTTGCGAGGGGACCCTTTCCCCCCAACCAAATTCAACCTCCTCCTCTTCGGTCATCGAACATTTTTCACTTATTCAATAAGCTTACAATTAGTGAGAACTAGGTTCTTGATTGTACGCCTTTTCTTCACAATTCACTTACTGCGTTAAGCCTAATGTACCTACACAGTGTTCAATATATTCTCATACACTTTTTCCTTGCATTGGTGTCGTGCAACTTCTCAACATGCTTCACGTATGTGTTGGTGTAGTTTTGCACTATGTTTATACAAACGCTTTTAGGTTATGGCCGATTGTTTTCATTCTGTGTTTATCCTTTACCAGCGATGAAGGAGTTTCGTGCTGTGGTGATAAAAAGTTTTTGAAAGGTGAGCACCCGGGCGCTGTTTTCAGAAATTTGAAAAACCTCGGAGTAAAGCGGGATTTTGTGTACCGAACCATCCGAAGGTACCGTGACACCTGCTCGTTGGATGACCGGAAGAGATCGGGTCGTACTCGTACGGTGCGGACTGCACGAGTTGTTAAAGTGGTCAGGGATCGGATTAGACGAAAATCACAGCGCTCTGTACGTAAAATGGCCGCAGATCTGAATGTTTCGAGATCGTCAATGCACAATATACTGCAAAATGACCTCGGATTCCAAGCTTTCAAGAAACGTAAGGTTCGCGGAGTTTCGGAATCTTCCAAGCAGAAACGACTCGAAAAAGCACGTCTGCTTTTGTCGCGGCACGGTGGGGAAGAATTTATCTTTTCCGACGAAAAGTTATTCGTCTGGCAACAATCCCACAATGTCCAGATCGATAGGTTGTGGGCTCTCTCTTCGAGAACTGTTCCAGAGAGTGATAGGAATATTCCACGGTTCCAAAGTGCTGCGTCAGTGATGGTTTGGGGAGGAACTTGCAAGCGAGGCAAATTACCACTGGGTTTCTTCGAAAATGGCGTTAAAGTTAATGCCGTATATTATAAAACGGAAGTTTTGGAGAAAGTTGTCAAGTGTTTGGAGATGATCACTATGTGTTTCAGCAGGACGGAGCGCCATCGCATACTGCAAATCTCGTTCAGGGCTGGTGCCGAGAAAATTTGACCGACTTTTTGGACAAGAATGAATGGCCTCCCAGTTCACCAGATCTGAATCCCTTGGATTATTTGGCATGGTCATACATTCTTGCGAAGGTAAATGACCACAGGGCGTTTAATATGAACCAACTCAAAACCGTAATCAAACGAATTTGGGACGAAATGCCGATGGAAGTCGTGCGTGCCGCCAGTGACGGTTTCGAAAAACGCCTGGAGCTGGTCAAGAAGGTTAAAGGCGGTGTTATTCCAAAACATATGCTGTAGTTGATCAGTATTATATTGCAATATAATGGGTAAAGTTATCAATAAAATCTGGATTATCGATTTGAAATAAATAGAGTTTTATTTTGTATGAGAATATATTGGACACGGTGTAGAAGAAAATCTCCATCATCGAGAAAACGATGAGAATTTCAGACGTTTTTCGGTAAAAATCGTAGGTCATTTTTCATTGAAAATGATATTTGCCAGCCCTGGGCTAAGCTCTCAACCCCAGGATTCTTCTTCAGCTCGAAAAGTATCTCGTCTTTCTGGGTGCACATTGTTTTCATCAAACTCTCCCCTAGCTCTTTCAGTTCCGCGTCAGCTCTCACTTTAAGGAGTAGATCAGTGTACGATGTTTCACCCTTTACCTCGATGATCAAACCGTCGGTCTTCTTCCTTTTTTTCTGTTTTTTCTTCTCTTTATTATTCTTTGTCCTTCTCCGTTTCACTCTGGACGGTCCGCCAGGTCTTGTGCTTCGTCAGATCTTCTTCCTCTGCTGGCGTTTTCTTTTTCCTTTAATACGAACGAGGGTTTGGAGGTTCCTTCAGTGACAGTTGTGTATCAGCTGCTGCCTTTCGCATGACCAATATGAGAATATATTGGACACGGTGTAAAAATATTAATTATGTATCCCGAGCAACTTCACTTCTATACTCTCACTTTCACCATCCTGCAATGAGCTTGTCCTTTTGTAGAACAAAAACAACCAGGGACCAAGGCTTTCATTCTTCGAATGAAACACGTTTTCAAACATCTCCACTTAATTAATCACACTGGCAAATTGAAGACTCGTATCAAAATCCGCCATCTCCAACCTGAGCTACTTGTAAGCTTCCTTCTGTGCACTTGAGATTAGTCCCATAGTCGATCAGAACGAACAACTGATTCGGGCATAAATTACGTTAAATTTTAATCAAATTCATGCCAGGATTTACGAGCCAAACCACATTTACTGCCATGTATCTAGCAGTCAACAGCTCCCCCCTCCCCCCAATCTTATACCGCCCCTCCAACATACACCAGCAAGAAGCATTGTTCGCGACTAAAAAGGATTAACGGTTCGATTCCATCGTCGTCGTCGTCGTCCTCATCGTCGTTCGTGTTTGTTGTAAATCGGGGCCAGAAGGTTTCACAACTCCAGCCCAATGCACAACCGAGATAGTTCCGAGCTGCATCGATGCTGCCGAAGGGGGACCGGCAGCAAATAAAAATTTATGAGGGTGTATCTTGCTATAAATTTAAACCGAACTCATGTTTAGCGCGAATTTAATGGAATTACAATTATTTACTATCCGTGTGTCGTTCACTGTTTTCCAGGTACCGGATCCAGCAGAGCAGCTTCGACGATTTCGCCATCGACAACCAAACGGGCGTGGTGACCATTGCTCGCAAGCTGGACTACGACCGCCGGAACACGTATCAGATGGAGATTGTCGCGGCGGATCTCGGCACGCCAAGCCTCTCGGGAACGACCACCCTGACGGTGAGCATTATCAATAGCAATGACAAGGCGCCGTACTTCACTCCGACCACTCAACGGGCGGAAGTATCCGAAGATGCACCGGTGGAAACGCTGGTCCATACGCTGGTGGCGCTCGATCCAGATGTGGCGTCCAGTGAAGCGTTAGATTATGCGGCAACGGAACCCATCACGGCGGTCGACAAGAACGGCAAGGAGGTACGCGAAATGGAAGACTTCAAGGACATGTTCCGGATCGATCGAACTGGCAAGGTGTTTGTCAACAAGAAGCTGCAGCGGGATGACTTTGCGGTGAGTTTTCTAGATCTTAAGTGCTAAATTAGTTTGCATGTGTAATTACATTCATGGTATTGCAGGTGGTGCGCATCACAGTGCTGGTAACGGATACGACTGCCCCGTCCATACAGCAGGGCGAAGGTCTACTCATAATCACAATCATCGATGTGAACGAAGAGCCACCGGTAAGTTTACTTTTTCACATTTTCCACGCCGTCAGTTGCAGACCTCGGTATCCACTTCAAACAATAATAATAAGACAGGCAATTTCAACCCGCTCGTCCACCTTCCCTCGTCGCAAGTTATGGGATTGAAGTAAAGTTCTGAGCCTCGGCGAGGGGAGACTTCCTTACTAAGTTGGGGCTTCAATTTTCTGCCAGGTTGGCTCACACTCTTCTCCTCCAGTTCGCTCGAGTGACTTTACCGCTGTACAGCATGGCATATACTTACGACGACGGACGGCCCGGGGCCAAAAAGGGTAGGAATCGTAAAGGCAAGGACTACCAGCAATGTGTGCATCCAAGAATGAAATTCAATATGAATATTAATAATTGTTTGAGCGGATTTGCCCCTGTTCATGAGTATTACTATCCCTGCCCGGCCCCGATGACGGCGGTATGCGGTGCATGTGTTGTGCATGTAGACATTCTTCAACCGGAGGATCCGTTTCGAGTGGAGTCCGTTCCGAAGACCCTTGGGCTAGATTTTCATTTTAATAATTTCCATCCCGTTGAAGCGTTCTAATGCGCAACCCGAGTGGAAATGCGAAAATAGAAACACATCACATCCATTGTGGGGGGGTCGGTTTTGTATCGGGATTGCTGTATTTTTGTTTTGTGGCAAGAGGAAGCGCTCGGATTAGGGTCAGTGGTTCAATTGTCGGATCATTGTGGGTGTCTTAGAATCGATTAAAAGATCTTGTTATTAGAGCAATCGATTCGATATCAGTAGATGTTGCACTTCATTCAGATTGAGGAATGAGAATCATTCCGAATATCAACATGGTGGAACTAAAGTGGTTTATGCATTCCTGTTGGGAAAAGCGGCTTTCTTGTATCATTTCTTGGAGTTGTCGATGATTTGTGGTTAGAAGGACGATGTGGGATAGATAGAATAAATCGAAGTGCAAATAGCTTTTCATCGTTGTGATGTTAATACCTTTTGAATTTTCTGCGTGTCTGCTTCATGGGAATTCTCATGCTGGTCGTTATGAGTAAACATGCTTAGTTGAAATTATGCAGCTTCTCGTTATCGGTAATTTTACGAGACTCAGATCGATAGATGTCCGCATCGATTGTTCCGGTAGTGTAAAAAAGGTAGACTTCATACCGCAGGAACATATTGCTTGCCATACCAGCACTTTTCGACCAAACTTCTACACTTGAATCGACCTGTCTGCATCACGTAGATTCTCCCCTACGACGGAGTCTCTTCGTCCATCAAAATACATGCATCCGTAGTTGCTGCGCGTTGCTTCTGTTCTGCACTTTGTTTCTACCTACCTGGTCACATTGTACTCAACAGATGGCATTTGTGTTCGCGTAGAGAGGTTTTACTCTATGAAATGATCATGGTTTTATGTCTGTGGTGAGTAAATTGTTGATTAAAAATACTTGGATTTTTGTCATTTCAGGATCAACCAACTGTAGATCATATACAATAGATACGTATGCTTGTAGTATTCTTCTCATGTATGTATGTATGAAAGGTAGCCACCATCCCTTCTAAGACCTTGTCATGTATGCAGCTCCACTTAATAGCAAGATCAAATTGAGTTGCCGGGTTGTATTCACAGTAACGCTGTATGAAGGGCCAAAAACGGTGGGGCGGACCCCTAAGCAGAGACACTTACGCGAAACCCGCGGGAACACGAGATTCTCCTTCCAACGATACGATCCAACAAATCGAATAACTCAATTCGCAATACTTATTAAGCTTTCTTCGGGATGGCTTGTTAAGAAGGGCGCGTCACTCTCACTGAAACTGTTGGAGTAGAATTCACAGCATCACAATCGAATCGGTAGGATAAAGAAAATGATACTGTTTATTCCCTTCTAGACGCCGGTTGTCATACCACTCCATTGTCCAATTCCAGCTTGTAGTATTTTTCTCATATATAAATATCTACACTAGCAGTCAAGAGTATCGACTTACTTCAAAAAGTATTGCAACACACACTTCAATATTGCATCACTCCCAAATAGTATCGACTCACCTAAAATTAGGTCAATTCCAAGGAGCAAGACAGCTCTTTATCGCGAGCAATTTCAGAGTTGCTTTTGATGTACCTCGAGTAACTCAAGTTGCTCAGCACGCGAACACTGTAACTTGTTTTACCTCTGTTTTTGCTGTCAAGCACGAGTTCTCGTCTGTGCACAATTGTATACAAGCAAACTCTGATTTTGATAACCTATACTCGCTCAAACTACATAGCTGCTCGTACAATTTGATATCTTATTTACTACTACTAGTATTATTAGCCTTTTTCTTTTTCGAAAAGTTATTTTCATGTCTCCAATTAAATCATACTATGAATAAGTAAAGCCGTCCGTATCACGTATCGCATATCAAATATTCCAAGAACCATCATAGTCGTGAAGTAAGGCTCGCCGTTGATCCATTATTTTTTCCAAACAAATTGAATTTAAACTTATTGAAGCCCTGGCAACCGATGATAATCGATTAAGATTGATTCAATTTTAAGCTATATTGAGTTACTCGCGAGTTACTCGGTGCATCAAAGCAACTCAGAGTAGAACTGTCTCACCCCTAGGTCAATTCATAATATTATATCGCTAAATGCTGAAAACCTAGAAAAATCAAACCTTGAGCAATGTCAAGGACGTCCAAACGATGGAGAGTATGGTTCGGAATTCACTCACAACGAGGCGCTGGAGGGATTTGAAAGAGAGCATTTTTAACAAGCTTATATCGTGATCCCGACCACCTAGAAAGTTTGAACCTTGGGGAACGTTGCTCATAAAGTCATGAACTTTCGGAAGGTGGAAAGTATGGTTCGGAATTCGGTAAGACGGTATCTCTAGGTGGCGCTAGTGGGCGTGGAAGAGAGAAATTTTTAAACGAGTTCATATAGTGATACTGACCATCCAGGAAGGTTGGGGTTCCGCTCGACAAACGTTCACCGAACACTTTTAATGCGTTGGTAACAGTTGATTTTGCCGCATTCAACAATTTCGCCAACTTGGCGTGAGAGTAGTTTAGATTTTCGCCATGCATGTGCAACATTTTGATGCGTTGCTACTCTTTCTTCGACGACATTTTGATAACTGAAGTGCTAATCTCAAAATCAAAATAGAGGCATGATGCTACACGCACACATCTTCATAATGACGGGTGTGCAAAATTTTTTAATGCACGATGAAAGGAAATGCATCAAGTTTAAGTCGACCAAATTTTGATCGAAACACCCTTTATATCTTCCACACCATGTTCCCAAAGAAGGTCTTTCTGTGGCTGACGGATACAAAATTTTTGGGCGAACCTCAAACGGAGGATCTAGTACAAAAATTTCGTGGCCAAAATAGAGGAGCAGGTGATTATCAACACCACAAAACAGCTGAAGAACATATCGATATCGATATCCGTCTTTCATCCACCAGTTCATCAAACGTAGGATTTAAGGAAACTTTTTTCCATTGAATTATTTTTGGAATACATACAAAATGCATAATTCTAATTTAGCAGCGCTTAAGGAGCCTAACATCCCAACTGCCAAAGAAAAACACAAACTAAAAACAAACACGCTGCACGAACTACACGACAGATATCAAAACGGGCATCCCCCAAGCCGCGCTCCGGACGGGGACCATGTATCATTGATGATATTCTAACCCTTCCGCTTCGATCCACAAAGTGCCACAAACTATTCAATTTATGCGAAAGCATTCGGACGCTTCCGGCAGATGCAATTCCAACAACGACCATGACGACAACGACGACGGCAAAGGACTACAAAGGACGACCTGTCATCGGTGTCATCTCTCTCAAACCCTAACCGAGGATTCCCCCCTTCAAAAGGCAACGATGCACTACAACAAGTCAACTGGGTATATCCAAGTCAATAAACGGCTTGTCACCATCGTTGCTGCTGCTTCCACTGCAATACGGAACACGGCAGTTGCAGCCTGGTATGGCAGCAAACTAATTAAAATGAGCTTTTCATGCTTTAATATATTCAATTTGCCTGCTTCAACGGCAGGAGCGATAGCAACAACAACAACAACAACAACTTTCGTGAGCTTGGAGTGGAACCGTTCCGGTCTCGACTGAGGCTCGATAACAACAACAACAATATGTGTACCGAGCGACCGACCGACCGACCGACCGACCGACCGGGAGGAGATTAATGGTGACAAAAGAGCGGTGAAATTGATAAAGTTATTCAGGGAATATGATGGAACTGGATGGGACCTACCTTGTCCCGGGGATTTCTGGGTCGTCTTCGAGATCGGAGAGAATACCGCCACGGGTTGATGTCTTCTCATCAGTATGGGGCGAGTTGGGGGGAGTGGGATAAAAAAAGGGTAATTGAACAATTAAAACTTTGTGTTGAAATACAAAAGTGAATTGTTCCGGGGGAGATCACAATGGCTGCAGGTTGGAATTTATGTTTTAATTTGCAGCTACTTAAGCGGGAGTTAAGGCCGGGGTCGTCGTACGGAAAATGGATTGCAGTGAGACTATTAAAGGGTGTTTCGATCAAAATTTGGTCGACTTAAACTTGACGAATTTCCTTTCATCGTGCATTAAAAAATTTTGCACACCCCTCATTTTGAATATGTGTGCGTGTAGTATCATGCCTTTATTTGGATTTTGAGATTAGCACTTCAGTTATCAAAATGTCGTCGAAGGAAGAGAAGCAATGCATCATTTGTACGTGCATAGCGAAAATCCAAATTACTCTCACGCCAAGTTGGCGAAATTGTTGAATGTGGCTAAATCAACTGTTACCAACGTATTAAAAGTGTTCGATGAACGTTTGTCGACAGCCAGGAAAGCTGGATCGGGGGGAAATCGAAAGCCGGAGGCCACAGCGACGACAAAAATAGTTGCCAGCTGTTTTGAGCGGAACCCCAACCTCTCCGTCCGAGATGTCGCAAAGAAGCTGGGAGTTGCGCCTTCGACCGTGGATAGAGCTAAAAAACGAGCTGGACTGTCGACTTACAAGAAAGTGGTGACTCCAAATGGCGACGATAAACAAAACACGTCGGCCAAAGCACGACCTCGAAAGTTATACACGACGATGCTGACGTAGTTTGATTGCGTGGTACAAGACTATGAAACTTACGTCAAGGCAGACTTTAAACAGTTTCCTGGACAGGAATTTTATACGGCAACCGGACGGGGAAAGGTGGCAGATATTTTCAAGCACATGAAACTGTCAAAGTTCGGTAAGAAATATCTGGTGTGACAGCCCATCTGTACCTGTGGCTTGAAGAGCAACGTTTACGTTGCGACCGGAACCGTCAACCAGGAAACTTATCTGAGCGAGTGCCTACAAAAACGTCTACTGCCTTTCCTGAAGCGACACAATTGTTCCGTTCTATTTTGTCCGGATTTGGCATCTTGCCATAACGGAAACAAGGCCATGGATTGGTATGCTGCCTACAACGTTCTAGTGGTTCCGAACAATATTGGGCCATCGTCAAGCGGAACCTTAAGAAGACTCAAAAAGCTGTTGTTAGCGAGAAACAGTTCGAGGCAAACTGGCGTTCTGTGGCGAATAAAGTGGACAAGGAGAGTGTACAAAATTTTATGGCAGATGTTAAACGAAAGACCCGGCAATTCGCGTTCTGTAAAAAGGAAGCTTAGCTGAATATTTCTCCTATATTTTGTATTAACTGAACTTGAAAAAAAAAAGAATTTGATTTATTAAAAAAAACTTTGATCGACTCACACACATTACTGTTTGACCGAATTTTGATCGGAACACCCTTTACTTTTGATGAAATGGCACTCGATGTGCTGTTCTGCGCTTTTTAACTTGGTACACTCAAACCTCTCAAACTTTTATAAAAGCACTTTTACCAGCGAATTAGTTATTGGAAAATTAGAAAAATACACTAACTAACACCTCACTTGGTCACTTTAAAAAAACTGAAACACTTCTTTAAACTATCACTAATAAACGCGAGCAAATCCCTTCAAATTACACGTGAAAAAGCTTTTCCTTTGACAGAGAGGCCAAGTTTGTCTGCGTCTAAGGAGTGCATCAAAAAGTAGTTATAAATTCAAAAATTTAAATACAAAAACTAAAGGCAGTTCGGATCATACCATGAACAGAGATCTATGGTTAATAGTTTATTGGTATTAAGAGACACCAATTAGTTTTCATGGAAAATTTTGTCTTTTCTCAACCATGGGCAGTTCTTTTAAATTTCAAAATTTCCAAGCAATTCACATCCCTCATTTAGTCTTTTTCTTAACCGTTTTTTTCCTTCTTTGACATTTGAGCAGAGTGTGATTCTAAGCAAAAAATGACTCATTAGAACTATTAATTCATTCGGCCTCATCTAGGGTTTTTTTTTTCATTAGGGCGAATCTAACATAGAGATACTCTCTTTGATTACTTTCTCTTTCATTCATATACCAATCACCTCTACGTTTTTCATTCTGCTATTTGTAGAGTATGCTAGCCACCACTGTTGTGTTTCGATCTGTACTAAAGAATTCCTCGAAAGTTTTAATATGGCGCTGTAACAAATGAAAGAGAGCGAGACCGGAGAGAATCTCTCAATGTTAGAATCGCCCTAATGAAAAAGATCCTAGTAATCTCCTTCTTCATACATGTTAGACTGAAAGTTTGAACAACCCTAGGACTAGCCGATTGCCTTCTGAGTGAGCCGTCTATTTTCTCCGATTTCGCTATCAGTGACTTTCTTTTCCAAAATGATAGTACTCAAGCAGAAGTGCTAAGGACCGGTCCTTTTGCGATACGCGGCTTTTGAATACAGTGGTAAAATCAAAGTTTCGTATTCATTTATTCTTTTTAATCCAAAGATTCCATTCCCCAAATAAATTCCGTGGTTGATTTCAATACGAAGCCAACATACATTATTAACGTGCTTCAAAGATCTAAGTTAAATGGTTAATTGGTATTGAATAGATGTTCTTTGTCACCCAAGAGTTCTGTTGGTAGATTATGGTCTTTTTACGTATTCGTGGAGACCTTATGATCAACAAGTATAATTAGTGATATATTAGTTATATTTTGATTCGGTACGTACTTCTGAATTTTCAGAAGTCTATGTTGAATGAAATATTATGTTGATAAAACATCGTTATCCATGAAATCTACTAGCGTAGAGATCCAAGTAAAACTTTAATAATGGATTAAATTGATGTTCTTCCACATCCAAGAACTTCGTGGAGCTGTAGTCTTAAGATCAATGAATGTAACCAGAGATATGTTGGTATTATATGGATTCAGTTCATATTCCCAGAGATACAGAGATCATAGAAAAATTATGTATTGGGTTACATGGATTTTTTTGCCATCCAAGAGTTCCTGGAGTTGAGGTCTTAAGATCTTCAAACATAACCAGATATATGTTGGTAGTTTATGAATTCGGCTCGTATTCCTAGAGCTACAAAGATCTGTGTAAAATATTAATTTGGCTTGAATGGATGCTCTTTGTCATCCGAGAACTCCCTGGATTAAGGTCCTTCAAGCGTATCCAGAGACATTTTAATAGTGTTTGTGTTCGGCTCATATTTCTAGAGCTACAGAGATCTAGGTGAAATTATATATTGGGTTGAATCGATGTTTCAGTCTTTCAAGAACTCTTTGTAGCAAGGTCATAATAGCTACAAGCATAACCGAATTTTTGTTGATAGTTTATAGGAAGGTGTATACATCTTCTTATCTTCAAGAATAAACTGTAGCAACCCTTTACCTTTACTCCAGATAGTTCTTAGTTAACCAAGACCAACCTCTCAACTCAACACTTGTTTAACCCGTGTTTGGGTGGTTTGAATGGCCACTTTGCTATGTGAATGCTCGAACAGTTTATGGAGGAAAATGGTTTTATTCTGCTGAACAGCGAAGATCACACTAGGGTTGAATTTACGAGTGGAAATACTCCTGCTCTTGATTTATCCATCTCATCCCCTAATATGATTTCCCGGTTTTCTCGGAAGGTACATCATGACTGCTGCGGAAGCGATCACCTTCCCATTGTTATTTCTTTGGGTCGAGCTACTCCTGTCACCACTTGCCGTCCCAGTTGTAAGTACGAGCTGGCCGACTGGTTGGGCTACCACAATGAGGTGTCCGATAGTTTAACTGTCAATCCATTAAACTCCCCGGAGGAATTCGTAAACGTCCTTTTCAACAGTGCCAAGCCAAACACCACATTCCTCGAACTAGAGGTAGTCCTAGAAAACAATATGTTCCGTGGTGGACCCCGGAGGTGCGAGCTCTCCAAAGAATGACAAAAGGCGTTCGTAATGACTCGGTTACTCATCAGGAGTTCAAAGCGGCTAGAAACGTGGCAACAATTCGTCATGCCAAACAGGGCAGCTGGGAAAAAAGCATTTCTGCCATCAACCCTGAAAGTTCTTCAAAAGATCTTTGGGAAAAGGTAAATCGTTTCGGTGGTAATAAAAATTGCCTTTCCACACGTAAACTCCATATTAACAACAATATCACCGATGACACATCTTCCATAACCAAATGCTATGCAGACCATTTTTCTCAAGCCTCATCCTCCTCCAAACTACTCACCACAGTTATTGCAACTCAAAACTAACTTTGAAATGTTTTCTCCATGCTTTGACACCGATCTGGATCTGGACTATGACAGAGACTTCACGATCGATGAGCTGGAATGGGCTCTCCGTGGGGTATGACCTTATGATCTAAGATTCCCTCTTCTCAAGAATCTTCCCCTTATAGGGGAACAACAATATGTTGACCAAGGGAGAAATTCCCGGTGACTGAAAAGAAGGTCTGCTAGTGCCCATCCCTAAACCCGGCAAAAATAGGATCTATGCTGGTAGTTATCAGCCAATAACTTTGTTGAACTGTATTGGGAAGATTCTTGAGAAGGTGGTAAACCGTCGACTCATGGCTCAAACAGAGGCGCAGGGTCTTCTTGAAAGATGGCCAAAGAACTGGGAATGTCACAGTTAACGATCAGGAGTATTTTGAAAGATGACCTCGGGCTGAATCCATGCAAAAAACAACGGGTGCATGGCTAGTCGAAAGATGTCGGAAGCTGCTCAAGCGGAACGGTGATTGTGGAATTCTGCTTTCGGACGAAAAAATGTTCCTGCTACAGGATCACCAGAACCAGTACAATGGTTGGGTGTATTAAGAACATCATTCTGATATTTCTCGTGATAAACTAGCTGTTCAAAGGTTCCAGATTTCAAGAGTGATGGTTGGGTTCCATCAAAGATAACATAATGCAAAAAGATACACGACTCTTGCGATTCAAAGGAGACACGAATAGCGCTGCCTGGTGAGCAAAAATCCAACTAGTACATTGCTAATATGATTTGTGTGAAATGTCAATCTCAACGTCAAACTCAATTGACAGTTACAGTTCTGCTTAGCTTATACACGCTCACCCGGATTTACCCAAAATTGAGTAAAGGTAAACCAAAATCATAAAAAATTGAGCTACTCAAAATCGGTTAGCCGGGTGGTGTAGAACCAATTTTGGGTAAACCTACAATTTATCTAGTTTTGAGTTAGTTTTACCCATTACTATTACCGTGTTTCTTCTTTTGTCGCATGATCGTCACCTACACGATAAATCTTTTTTATTCAGATGTTCAATTTTATGAGCTTTTTTCTCAACAGATGGCAGTCTTAATCAATGCAGAAGTTGTCTCTTGTACAATATAAGATCCCACCAGGCGAAAGCTACGCAAACTTGTTGTGATGCCAATTTTCCGGATTTTGTTTCTTCGAAAGAATGGCCTGCCTCTTCACCTGATGTGAATTTTCTCGACTTCTATGCTTGGGGCTAAATGTTGGGCAAACTGGGGAAAGTTTTAAGAAACGTTTGGTGAAAATATGGAATGACATGCCTCAAGATATCGTGCGTGCGAGCTGTAACGCTTTCCAACAACGCATGCGACAATTAAGGCAGAGGGAGCAAGATTTGAACCGAACTTAATTAAGCTCAATATTAAAGATATAAAGCTATGTCCATTTAGAATCCGGAATAATAAAATCAACTGCATCTCGGTAACGGTTTGACGTAAAAATAAGTTAAATACATCAAAACAAAGTTAATTTACTGTACTTTAAGATATCAATACAAATCATTTCTCTTCGTTTGTAATGAAAAATCGCACTTTTTTCTTTATTCCTCCCATCAAACGATGCACACCTCCGGAGTCAACTTCCTTGGCACATTTGTTCCACATGTCATCTGAATCGCGTCCCGAGCCGTTTTTCCTCTTTTCTTAAGCTTCCGCTTCATTATTGCCCAAAATCTCTCGATGGGCCTGGACCTGCGGGCAGTTGGGTGGATTTATGTTTTTATCGATGAAATCTACGTTATTATCGCGGTACCACTGGATGACTTCCCGGCTGTAGTGGCAACTCGCCAAATCTGGCCAAAACTTCACGGGACCTTTATGGGCTTTAATGAAAGGTAGTGCGCGATTTTTGAGGCATTCTTCTTTGTACAGCTTCGAGTACATCGTCTTATTCGTCACGAACACTTTGGTCTTTGCTCCGCAGCTGCATATCCCTAGCCAAATCATCAGTTTTTTTTGGCAAATTTGTCCATAAAAGCAAACTTAAACTTCGCAGGAACATCTCCTCGTGCCGTTTCCATGTAGAATTTTTGGCCAGGAAGCTGTCCGAAATCCATTTTGACGTAGGTTACATCGTCGATGAGCAGGCATCCTTGGTACTTCGTTAAAACCTGCTGGTACAATTTCCGAGCTCGAGTTTTGGTGACGAAGCTGTGCTTCAACGTTCTGTTTGGTTGCTTGCTGGCTCGATAAGAACGATATCCTGCTCGCAAACAAATTCTTCGAACGGTACTGCGAGCAGCAGCGTGTTTTGGTGCGATTTCATTATCTGATAGTCCAGGGTTTGCTCTGACGGTTCTCAACGCTTTCTGGTTCAGCTTGCGGTCATATGTTCCACTACGACGCTTACCTTGAGGCACTCGATCCACGCTCTTTCGCTCCCTGAAACGTTTGAGCACATCATACACGGTTGATTTGGCGATTTTCAACGTTTTTGCGATTTTTATTGCGGACCACGTTGAATTATCAACGTGGGTGTGCAGAATTTTTTCTCTCCTCTCGGCTTCCATCTGGAATAACTTTTGACTCACTGCACGAAACACCGTGAATTTATACCACAGAAAGTGGGCGCCTAGGTAAACAAACCACAAATTCTTGCAGCGGTCACTTTCCGTGCCGTTGCAACACAATAAGTGATTTCGGATTCTAATTGGACAGAACTTTACATAGCAGGAAATACATTGAAAGTTAAAATTCATGCATGCTTCTAATTTTAATGACTATTTCTTTCACTGACAGGAATTCCCACTCACCCTGTAATGCACTGACATTGAACTGATGAGCCAGACATTAGGCTTTTTGGCGTTTAATCACCTTTCCCTTTCTGGCACATGCAGAGGAATGATGGTTTGTTTTCCTCCAAATGATTTTCCTTCTTACTTGCACTCCTTTGGTCTAAATGGCACTGTAGGGTGCGTGCGTTATACGTCATAAACTTTTTTTTTGGCTTTTTCGCCCCCCCTTAAATCAAAACAAACCGCAAAATCAAGGCATGGGAGGGTTCTTTCTGATTTCGCTATGGCTTCTGCAAAACACCGGTATTGGCTGTCAAAGTTCGACTGTAAACAATAGCGGTACTATGATTGGCAATGCAAAGGTGGCTTCATTACAAGATGGCAGGAAAATCGCATAAAAATGGATGAATACTGCTTATTTTTTTTAAAAAGCAAACGATAATTCAGGTTTGTTGATTTTTATAATTTTCTAATATAATAACATCAAATACAACACGGAAATATTAGTACAGAAGAGCTAGTAACAAAATTAGAAACTTCCTTTCCAGCAAGATAAAACCCGTCCTTCTATGTCAATATCATTCAGTATCGATTTGAAGCGCTCTTCTCAATAACTTTTTTTTTCAATAAAGATTTGCAATCAGTTTAAGGAAATCGCACATCTCCGACGAATTTTCGGCTTCAGCCATCTAAATCCAACAAGTTTTGCAGCACTAGGTTGTTTCTTACCCAATTTAAGATCCCAAAGTTTCTTATTTTCAATTGAAAGCCCCGGATCTCAATTTTTTTAAACCATTTTTTATACACTTTATCTACCTCCAGAACAATTTCCAATTGTTTCCCATGTGAAAAAGAACAATTAGGAGAGTAACTTACTCCAATGAGCATCACTTTTTCTCCGTTTCTCTATGTTTTTCCTTTGTTAAAAGGAAAATGAGGTTTCTCCACAATTTGATAACTTGTTGTGAAGCTTTCTCATTGTTTTGCAAATATGAGGCAATAGCAAATTTGCTTCTCAGAAAATCAGATGTTGTGTAACGAAGCCGGAATAGAATTCGGAAGAATGGGAGATCTATTCCAAGCCATCAACATGGAAAACTTACATCGCATGTAGTTTTCCCGATTCGTTTTCTCTATTTAACCTATAATATATTGCGCCAATTTCAATTAAATATCAGACCATTTCCCACAACAAAGGACTCGGTCAGTGATTGTTAAGTAAACAATTCTTCCGAGGCTGCAATCGTGTTAACGACGATCGGTGCATTTAATTACTGGATGCAGTGAAATTCACGCACCATGAGTGGTTAAACTCGTCCTTCGGTCATGGTCGTAATACCCTTGTCGAAGTATTTTGATTTCACCGAGGATGAATTGAAACGATGGTATGATTGAATGCTGATGTGTACTGACCGGAACGTTTGCCTCTCTGCAAACAAGTGCAAACGAATGGCAATTATTATAACGAGAGGGACGTCATGTACGATGGGCAATGAATTGAGAAATGCGATGAATAAGTAGCATGAGGATCGTAGGAGGCGGATAGATGTAGAACAATGGTCTCGTAGTCCTTGAAGTTATTTGCCTTCTTCTGATAGGTACTCGGTGAAAGAGTTGTCCTTGTCGTGTGTGGGCCGAGAGGGACTGAACCATGCTGAACGGCTCGGCAAGTGGAATTAAGTACAGTCGGGTCCCCTAAAGTACGGCTAATTGGAATTTTTGGAACAACTTTAAAGTTGATTTGCATCAGCAAAGCTTGAATAGAACCAGCTAAAATAGTCCAACTTTGCGTTCCCCACACCGGTGTTGTATTTCTTGTTGATGAACCCGCCAACACCTGTCATCCTGCCAATCATTCAACATTAGAGATCAGAAGTTTTTTTTTTCAGAGATCGCAGATTTTTCGCAAACTTTTGCCATGGATTGGTTTGACCAAATAGTTTTTACTGCCAGTAGTGCGTCATTAGTAGGCAACGAGGAATATTTGCTCTTTCATTTGGCTGAAGGAGTCCAAACGGAGAGGGTCACTTTCTGCGTTGTCGACTGCACTGCACTGCAGCCTTACGGATGTTGCCGTACGGTTCCGCAGCTAAGGAGTGTATCGAATATAAGCTATCCACATACATTTGCGTTGTACGCATGTATTTCTGATGTTTTTTTATGCTCTGAACACTGCATGCTGTGCGTTTGACTGTCAGCTTTCTTTTGTTTACTTGTTTTTGCGGTTCAAATTCTGCGTTTTCAAAATGTCGCGTATTGAAAAGGAAGTGAAAATTAAGGTTCTGGACACATGGCTAAGTGAGAAGGGTATTACTATGCGAAAATTGGCGAAGCGGTTTGGAATTCATCATGCGAGTGTTAAAACCATCATTAATAAGTTTGGGGAACACTATTCTTTGGATGAGCTACCAGGAAGAGGCAGAAAACCCGGTTCTTCCAACCCAAAACTGGAGCAGAAAGTGGTATCTCTAATCATGAAGAACAAATCAATGTCAATACGTGATTTGGCCAAAAAAGCAGGAACGAGTGTCGGAATGATCCAGCGTATCAAGAGGCGAAACCACCTGAAGACCTACAAGAAGCAGAAAATCTCGAAACAAAGTGCAGAGCAGAAGAAGCGAGCAGCAACAAGGGCCCGGAAATTGTATTCGCGTCTTTTGCAGCGTCCGGATGCATGCGTTTTGATGGACGATGAGACCTATGTAAAGGAGGACTCAAAAACCCTTCCAGGTCCACAATACTTTACTGCCGTCGTTGGGGAGGATGTGAGCGATGCGGACAGGTCGATTCAAGTGGAGAAATTCGGTCGAAAGGTACTGGTATGGCAAGCAATATGTTTCTGTGGTTTGAAGTCAACCATTTTTTACACTACCGGAACTATAAATGCGGAAATCTATCGATCTGAGTGTCTCGAGAAGAGATTGTTGCCTTTATATAAGAAGCATAGTACACCTCCACTGTTTTGGCCGGATTTAGCGTCGGCTCACTATGCCAAAACCACTCTCAATTGGCTTGCGGAAAAGGGTATAGATTTCGTTGAGAAAAATATCAATCCACCTAATTGCCCTCAGCTTCGGCCCATCGAACGTTACTGGGCAATCGTGAAGAGGGTCTTCAAGAAGACAGGTAAGGCAGCTTGGAACATGCAAGAGTTCAAAAAAATTTGGGCTCAAGCGTCCAAAAAATGCGATGCAACACTTGTCCGGAACTTGATGAAGAGCATTCGATCCAATTTCGAAACTTCGTGAAGGAATAACTTAAATTTCATCCGGTCTTCATTATGTTCACCTCGTACAATAAAGGACCAATTTTTTTATGAATAAAAGATCGGTTTTCAACATAATTTGAAAGAAAGTTTGTGGATAGCTTATTTTCGATACACTCCTTAGTTCTCTCGATGAAAATATGAGGATTGAGGAGTCAACCAGTCTGCAGACCCTGAGGAATTTTTGAAAATCTATCCTGAAGACTTACGGTCCGCAGTATTTGCGTCCCCCCAACACCGGTCAAAGCAACGATGGATCGAGTGATGTGTATCGTCCTCGTATCAGGGACAGTCTCTAGCACCTTCGAACCTTGAAGATGGTTACGGCTAGGTGATGAATTGTCGTGTTTTTTGTTTAACATTGCATTGGAGGGTGTGATTCGAAGAGCTGGGATAGACACGAGTGGCACGATCTTCAGGAAGTCTGTCCAACTATGTGTCCAACGCCGACGACGTTGATATCGTAGCACGTAACTTTGAGACAATGGTGGAAACGTACATCAGACTTAAGGTTGGTAAGCTGGTAGGATTGGGTTTGTGTTAATGCGTTGAAAACAAAATGCATTAAGGGAAGAGGCTCACGAGAAGACAATGTTAGCCTCTCACCACGAGTTCAGATCGACGGTGATAAAATCGAGGCGCTAGATGAATTCGTGTGTTTGGATCATTGGTGAACGCCGATAACGACACCAGCAGAGAGATACAAAGGCGCATTATGGCTGGCAATCGTGCCTACTTTGGACTCCGAAGGACGCTAAGATCGAACAAAGTTCGCCGAACTACAAATTTTACCATCTACAAGACACTAATTAAACCGGTAGTCCTCTACGGCCACGCAACATGGACATTGCTAGTGGAGGACCAACGCGCCCGTGGTGTCTCTGAACGGAAGGTGCTGCGTACGGTCTACGGTGGAATGCATTTGGGAGACGGAACGTGGAGGAGGCGAATGAACCACGAATTGCATCAGTTGCTGGGAGAACCTTTCATCGTACACATCGCTAAAATAGGTCGACTACGATAAGCTGGACATGTCGTAAGAATGTCATAAGACATCCCAGTTAAAATTATTCTCGAAATTGAACCGACGGGTACAAGAAGAGGCGCGCAACGAGCAAGGTGGATCGATCAAGTATAAGGCGACATGCGAACCCTCCGCAGACAGCGAGGCTGGCGAGGTGCAGCCTTTGAACCGAATACAATAGAGACAACTTCTGTGTACAGCAGAGGCCACACCGCCTTGGTCTGATTGGTAAGGTAAGTAACACCGGAAGAGGTGAAGAAACTGATGAATGAAAATGTTTCATAAAAGTTTGAAAAAAATCGCATCACTTCAGTGTATTTCCCAGAAACTCTGGGAACTTATCAGTAGTTCAGGATACTTCTCAGAAATTCAAAAAACTTCCTAGAATTTTCGCGATTCTCCCTGATGTTTTGGGACCCAGAAAATCAGGAAACTTTTCTGAAAATCAGGGAACTTCCCAGAAGTTAAGGGTTCTTTCCCGAAATGCAGGCAACTCCCCCGAAATTCAGGGTATTTCCCAGAAATTCAGGGAATTTTCCATAAATTCAGGGAGCTTAACATAAGTTCAGGGAACTTCCTAAAAGTGAAGGGTTCCTCCCAGAAGTTCAGGCAATCAAACCCGAACTTCAGGGAGCTTCCCAGAAGTTCAGAAAACTTATCAGAATTTTACGGATATTTCTCAGAAGTTCATAGAACTACCCAAGATGTTCAGGGAACTTCCGAGAATTTTAGGGAACTTCTCAAAAATTCAAGGAACTTTCCAGGAAATCAGAGAACATCTCATACGTTCAGGTAACTTCCCTGAAATTCAGGGTATTTCCCAGAAATTCAGGGAATTTTCCGTATATTCAAGGAGCTTAACATGAGTTCATGGAACTTCCTAAAAGTTAAGAGTTCTTCCCAGAAGTTCAGAAAGCTTATCAGAATGTTACGGATATTTTTAAGAAGTTCAAAGAACTACCCAGGTTGTTCAAGGAACTTCCCAAAATTTTAGGGAACTTTCCAGAAAATTAGAGAACATCCCATTAGATCAGAGAACTTCCCAGAAATTCATTTCAAAAGATTGCGGATCTTTCTAGAGGTTCAGAGATTTTTTCAGAAGTTCTTGAAACTTCCCAGAAGTATAGGGAATTTCTCAGAAGTTCAAGTAACCTGTAGGAGTTCAGAGAGCTTCTTTAAAGTTCAGTGTACTTCCCAGAAATTCAGGAAACGTTTACAGAGATCAGGGAACTTCTCCAAAGATCAGGAAACCTTGCCAGAAGCTCAGCAAATATCTCAGACGTTCAGAGAACGTCCCAGAAATTCAGGATATTTATCAGAAGTCCTGGGATCTTCCAAAGATCGGGGAACTTTCCAGGATTTCAGAAAACGTCTCAGAAATTCAGGAAACATCCATGGATTTATTGAGCATTCTCAAAAGTTCAGGAAGCATTCCAAGTATTTTTCCATAAATTTAGGTTTCGTAGAAGTTCAGGGATCTTTGCAGAAGCTCGAAAAACGTTTCAATAGCTCAGGAAACGTCCCAGAAGCTCAGGGTACTTAAGTCTTAAGAAGAACTGAAACTTATTACTACTCGATGATCTTTCGTACCGAACCAAAACGAGAATCAAAAAATCAACTAATTTTTTAATGTTTAATAAATTTCGCAGAATCTACGCTGTTTCATAATCTTGGAGATTCTTTAAAGTTCTTTTAAGGTTCAACCACATCTTGGAAATGCTATTTATTTCGCAGAAGTTCCGCCACCTTATTAAAAGTTTTGGAAATCGAACAACTTCCCAAAAAAATTTTAATTCCTCGTAAATTATTAAAATATTTGTGATATTCCGCTTTTTATCATGAAAGATGTACCAACTGGAAGTCCAAATAAGTTTTGAGAAGAGAAATCTGCTTCTCAAAATTCCGATATTTTCCAGAAAGTTGTTTCTATTCCATGGATGATCAGCAAACTTTTTGGAAGTTCTACCAACTTTCTAGAAACGTTGAGAATTTTCCGACAATTCAATGGACTTCTCTGAAGTTCCACCACTTCTCTTCTCAAAAGAGAGCGAGTGAACTTCAGAACTATCTTGAAAGTTCCAATAAGTTTATTCAACTTCCGAGAAGGTTAATGAACTTCTGTCAATATTCGAAGGTTTTCTGAAGTTCATTGGAATACAGATAATATTTTTTCACGAGTTCATTCAATTTTTAGAAGCTTATAAAAGTACTGACCAATTCAAGTAATTGCCGAGAAATGCACAGGATTGTCTAAAGGTGTAGAATATGCAATTGAATAATATAATATTTGAAAACGATTCCTGGAAAAATCAAAGATTTTTCGAACTGTTCCTCCGAGAAATACGAATTGAATCGATCTTCAAGATATCATCGGTTTCCCCCGGAAAGCTTATCAAAACTGCCATTGGAAAATATATCGTCACCCCCAGAAGATAAAGGGTGTCCACGATGAAATTGCTCTAACTTTTTAACCGTTGGGTAGAATTTAATGAAAATTTAGGTGGATTTAGTTCATAGTGCATTATTTACATTTACATATAGTGCATTATTTACAGTTTTAAAGTCCTGTGATCAAAACTCGCGGAAATGGAGTCGAAAGAACAGCTCGTGCGTGATAAAATCTTGCGCATTCATCACGTGAACAAGGATCTCTCGCATCGTTCCATCGCTAAAACGTTGGGAATCGCGAATTCCACGGTGTCGCGAGTGATTAAGCGGTTCGAGGAACGGTTGACCACCGGTCGGAAGCCCAGAAGTGAAGGAAAAAGTATTCCGTACAACACCAAAAATCACAACCGCGTAGTTGGGGCCTTCAACTGAAATCCGAACGCCTCCGTTCGGGATGTGGCTAAGAAGCTGCACCTAAGCCGAAGTTCTGTCCAGAAGGCCAAAACTAAGGCTGGGCTTCGAACGTTCAAGGTACAAAAGGCCCCTAATCGCGACGAGAAGCAGAACAAGTCCGCCAAAACCCGTGCCAGGAAGTTGTACCTCAACATGCTGACGAAAGTTGAATGCTGCATCATGAAAGACGAAACATATGTGAAGGCCGACTTCAAACAGATCCCCGGCAACCTTTTTTTCACGGCCAAGGATAAGTTCAGCGTTCCGGAGCATGTCCGCACTCAGAAGATGTCCAAATTTGCGAAGAATTTCCTGGTTTGGCAAGCCATCTGCACGTGCGGGAAGCGGAGTGCACCTTTCGTGACCCAGGACACGATGAACGGACAGGTGTACATAAAAGAGTGCCTCCAGAAGCGGCTGCTTCCTCTCCTGAAGGCCCACAACGTCCCAACAATCTTCTGGCCGGATTTGGCCTCATGCCACTACTCCAAGGACGTGCTGAAGTGGTATGCGGACAATAAGGTCAATTTCGTGCCGAAAATGTTCAACCCTCCCAACACTCCGGAGCTCCACCCCATCGAGAAGTACTGGGCGATTATGAAGCAGCACCTTCTTAAACGACCTAAGGTAGTGAAGACAGTCGAGGAACTGAAGAAAGTATGGGTTTACATGCAAAAAACGGTTGATTCACAGGTTGTGCAGAATCTTATGGCCGGGGTTAAGGCCAAGGTGCGGGCATTTGCGTATGGACTGTAAATAAAATACGAGTAAAATGGTAAAATGAAGTTTAATAGTTATTTCTCAATCCCTGAAAATTTAATGGCAATCAGATGAAAACTCGAATTTTGCGAATCAATTTTGTGTGTGGCAATTTCATCGTGGACACCCTTTAAGCCTGAATATCCTGATCCCCAGTAAACTTGTCGAAAGTTTCTATTTAACAGACTTCTATAGAATGTATCTGTATGAGCTATTTGCGAGCGCCAACCCATCAATAAACCGATTCTTCACTTTGAAGACTTCATTACATCTGAGCAATAGACTTCATTACTTCCGAGCGATTTGGAATCAGAATTGACCATCAAATTAGTCGTAAGATCCAAAACAGTCAGAATTCCAGGAGCCTCTTCATTTCAAAGTAGTCAGTGTTTTCCGGAAAATGCAGTGGCTCTAAAAAAAGCTAATTTGAACCATTCGTTATTCAGGAATGAAACGAAAAGGCAATTCGTTAGCACCGGGAGCAACTTGAGGTAATTAGCAGTATCCGAGGCGAGCAACACCACTTTCTGTCCCGCGCCAGCATCACCCGCACCAAACACGGCCACTTTTCGGCTCATAAATATACCGCAGAATATACTCAATGAAGTCGAGTTTTTGTTTAGTAAAAGCTGAAATTTTTCTCATTAATTGGTATTATCAAGTAGCGTGTGGTGTTTTGGAACGGTATTTTTCTTGTTCCAAATTGCTGCAAAACTAGATAAAAACGTAGACCAGGTTTAAAATCATGCAAAATAGATCCGGTATAAAACAAAATTTACAACACCGGTGCAGCGATGTTTTTGCGTTTGGTCTAAAAAAATAAATCCACTCCATGATTTGAACCCTTATACACTTAAGTTAATATGTATTGAATATTGGATTTCGGAATAACTGAGTATGAGTATGAGAACTGAGTCGCACCTACAATCAGTCAACTTGCTTTAAGGAGCTTAGAAAAGTAAATTCCTGCAACATTCTGCGATTAGAACTAGCGCATTCTGCTTCATTGGTACGACGTCTTTAAACCATTTAGTCTATAGAGCGATCATCGGTAGGTATTCCGCGATCCAACGACGCCAAAACGCATTGATCATGTGTTGTAGTAGCGTCTCAGCTTCTCATTACAGCTTTCTCTTCATTCACGGGTGCCTTGATCAGTTGTCGAACCCCACTAGAAAATTATCCGGAGTCAATGGCTCCTGCTCTTCGTTATCCAATGGCGTCAATGACCGTGAGTGCGCTACTTCGGACCATCGAACCATACGCTCCCAACACCCACCCATATGAGGGGCAGAGGGACGGTTGAACCACCATTTGCTGTTCGCATTCGTGAAAAGACTGCTCATTGAAATATTGATTTCCCACTATCTCACTTTAGAGCTCTCTACTAGCGTCAAATCTCCTGTGGTGCTCCTCTGCAGGCGCACTGAAAATTTATTTTCGTAAATTAGCTTTCACTCGTTTTGTAAACATGGATTTTGTACATTGAACAAATGTCTCGTAACTTGTATGAAGCATTCATATTGCTTGTCATCTTACAAAATGCTATCATTACACCTTTTTTGTACAATGCACAAAATTAATTTCGTGAAGACCAGCCCATCGCTGCATCTCTTCGATCATACTCATAAATGTTGGTGTTCCTGCTGGGATGGACAAGAATCATTAATTTATCCCAAAATAGAAATTAAAGCGCTGTCGAGAGTTAGAACCTCATGCACATTAATCAAGTAACTTTCAACGAGTCAACATGGTTTAATGAGATTAACCACGGACTCAATGACCGCTCTTCCTAAAAATACTGGATCAAACTCCATGTCAGAAACATTAAAAAACGCTGATCAACTCCTCGTCGTTGCGCTTTTTTTTCAATTATATTTTGAGCTGATAGAGTAGATCTCTCAGTCGTTCATGCAACCACCACAGAGATGTTTCTTTTCTATTGGTAACAAATTACTCATAGCTCTTTGTATTGTTTTCGTATAATGAACGAATGTTCTTTCTGTGTCAACAAATGCTTTGGGGCGTGTGGCATTAAATACGAAAGTAGCTTCTTAAAAAGTACAAATCAGTTTCGTTGCAGAAAACAACGAATAGATTTGTTAATCCTGCCTTCGGTTTCGTAATATAAACGAAAATTAATTTTCAGTGCGACAAACCATCGAATGGCCATCTAGCACGAGTCCTTTGTCAAACTGAAGACAATCTCCAGGTGAATTGCACGAACTGAAAGACGCGTAAAGACCGCCACCTATCGCTTGACAAACTGCGCCCGACCGAAATAATCGATTAAAGGGTGTCCACAGTTAAATTGCATCACTTTCAATAAGCTGTAACATTTGGCCCTTTTGGTTGATTTCAACGAAATTTTGGGTGAAATGACCTCAGCGTGTATTGTTTACACTGCGTGAGTTTCTATTGTGAAATGTGTCGTAAAGGTTGTACGGAATCAAATTGCACCACTTTTAAATGTATGTAACTTTTTACCCGTTGGGTATTTTCTATTGAAATTGTGGGTAGGAATTAGTTCAATGTGTATTTGTTTACGCTGTGTAAGTTTCACTTGCGGGTGTGCAATCGTTGCGAAGATGGAGTCGGAAGAGCAGCAGCGGCGCAAAGAAAGATTGCGCACGTACCTCGAAATCCGGATCTTTCTCATCGTGCCATCAGCAAGAAGCTGGGAATGATACATTCTACGGTGTCTCGTGTTTAAAATCGGTACCACGAACGTTTGACCATCGATCGGAAAGAAAAAAAGTGGCAAAAATAGATCTCCGTATAGTGTTAAGGATCACAAGCGGGTAGTTCAAGTTTTCAAGAGGAATCCCAACAGTTCAGTTCGAGATGTGGCGCAGAAACTGAATCTAACCAAAACTTTCGTGCAAGATGCGAAAAAATGTGAAGGACTACACACGTACAAAGTCCAAAAGGCGCCTAATCGCGATGAACGGCAGAATACGGTAGGTAAAACACGTGCACGGAAGCTCTACACCCAGATGTTGACGAAACCACATTGCCTCGTTATGGATGATGAGACGTATGCAAAAACAGACTTCCGGCAGCTTCTGGGGCTCCAGTTTTTCACTGCTCATCATAAATTCGATGTCCCTGAGGACGTTAGAAAGCAGAAGATGTCAAAGTTTGCCAAAAAAATATACGATTTGGCAAGCAATTTGCTCGTGTGGAAAGCGGAGCACCCCATTCGTGACAACTGTAACGGTCAATGGACAGGTGTACCTAAAGGAATGCCTCCAAAAGCGTCTACTTCCTCTTCTGAGGTCACATGATGGTCCTACGATTTTCTGGCCGGATTTAGCCTCGTGCCATTACTCGAAAGCGGTTTTGGAGTAGTACAACCCCCCGAACGCACCGGAACTGCGGCTAATTGAAAAGTGCTGGACCATCATGAAGCAGGCACTTGGCGTATTTCTTTCAATTTTGCATTTAAAAAACCTGAACACCCCTCATTTTGAAGGTGTGTGTGTGTGTAGAATGTTGCTCCTATTTTGATTTTGGAATTCACTCTTCAGTTGTCAAAATGCCGTCCAAGCAAGAAGAGCAGCGTATCAAAATTTTGCTCGCGCATCGCGAAAATCCGAGCTACTCGCACGCAAAGTTGGCAAAATCGCTAAAAGTTGCCAAATCAACCGTTACAAATGTAATTAAAGTGTTTGGGGAACGTTTGTCGACAGCCAGGAAGTCTGGATCGGGGGGAAATCGAAAACCGGAAGCCGCTGAGACGACAAAGAGAGTTGCCGGTAGTTTCAAGCGAAACCCTAACCTATCTCTCCGAGATGCCGCAAATAAGCTGGGTGTATCGTCTACAACCGTGCATCGAGCCAAAAAACGAGCCGGACTATCGACTTACAAGAAGGTAGTGACTCCAAATCGCGATGATAAACAAAATACGACGGCCAAAGCGCGATCCCGGAGGCTGTACACGACGATGCTGACGAAGTTTGACTGCGTGGTTGACACGGTTGTTCCGTACTGTTTTGGCCGGATTTGGCATCTTGCCATTACGGTAAAAAGGCCATGGAGTGGTACGCCGCCAACAACGTGCAGGTGGTTCCCAAGGACAAGAACCCTCCCAACACGCCAGAGCTCCGCCCAATTGAGAAATACTGGGCTATTGTCAAGCGGAACCTAAAGAAGACCAAAAAAACTGCTAAGGACGAGCAGCAGTTCAAGGCAAACTGGCTTTCTGCGGCGAAGAAGGTGGACAAGGTGGCTGTACAAAATCTGATGGCAGGGGTCAAGCGTAAGGCCCGGCAATTCGGATTTGGAAAAGCGGAAGCCTAACTGAATATTTTTCCTGAATTTTATACTAATTGAACTTGAAAAAGAAATTTAGTTTGATTTTTTAAATAAACGATTTCACCGATTTACACGCGTTTTCCCTTGACCAAATTTTGACCGTATCACCCTTTATGAGTTATACTTCTGTCAGTACCAAGCATAAAACTTGATGAAATTTATTGACCTTTCTGTTTCAAGCACGCCGCGATGAAAAAATTCAATCCAATCCATCATGTGTGCCTGAAAGAGAAACGAGAGAAAGCTCTAATGCTACCATTGCTCCACGGAGAAAAAACAGTTCCGTTTGAAACAACAAACTTGTTTGTTGACATCCAAATTGAAAAACAAGTTGTTTTAAACCAATATTTTTTTTCAGGTAGGTTGGTTGTTTCTACCTAAAGATATTACCAAATCATGGTTGTTCTAAACTAATATATTTGTTGTTTTCACCATGAAAGGAATTTATTATTACCGAAACACAGGTTGCATTGATTCAGGGGAATAAATTAAAATTTTAGATTGATTCTACTAAAGCGGCGGTTAAGTCAAACTGATATTTTGTTTGGAGAAAAAATAACTTAAAATTTAGTTTGAAACAAACTATTTATTTTTGATTATTTTATTTTCCGTCATCCAGACATTACATGCTCGGAGTCAACAATAGGTGAAAATTTAATATTTTACTTAAAAAAAACTGTAAAAATTAGAAAGGTTCACATTAACAATTGTAGATTTCTCTTACAGTTAGAGAATGTAAATGTGCACTTTTCTAATGTGTGTTAGCATTTTCATCAAATAATTGAAATTACAGACGAAATGAAAGGTGATTGTAAACGGAAATGTTTGTTGTTTCAATAGCTTTTGATTGTTTGCTTCAAACAGCATTTCAGTTAAATCATACTATTTTTTTTTAAATGAACAATAAGCGTTGGTAGAATAAACCAACAAATCTGTTTGTTTTCGTAGCTGTCACAATGAAACAATCAACATAATGGTAAGTTCAAACGCATGTCAGTTGAACTTAACTGCTGAAATCCCGAAACAATAACTCAAAATTTCAGTTTGTTTAATCACCGTAGGTAGTCAAGTAATATGATGTTTGTGCCCAATTCAACGTGAAATTCCTGTTAAATGAAACTAGTATATGTTTGCGTTTACCAATACTTTCAGAGCGTCACACATTGAGAAGTATAGTGCGCCATTTAAAAGTGAGGTATGCTGCCATTTTATTCACACCTTGCTAGCTTTCGGATATTTTTCAAGTGCTGTGAATTTCGGATTGTTTTTATAATTACGGTTTTTAAATAATTCAATCTTTTGCTAGTAGTCTAAGTCTCGAGTGTGTTTATGCATCTATATATTCTCTGTAAGAAGGGTAAAAATATCCACCATTTAACATTTAACAAAAATTTGTCAGCATTATATTCATCAAGTACGAATATGAGCTCCACAGCTTTGAAAATAACAGTCGATGTAAATTGTAAATTGATAATTTGATCTTGGATTCATTCGATTTGGCAGAACCAGTGAGCCAAGATTATCGGGGTACATTGAATTTACTCTGAAGCTGTCAAGTTGTTACCGGGTTGATTTGGATATGGAATTGAAATTGAAATATTCATAACATGTTTTATTTTACTCCCGGAAATTTTGAAGATTGGTTGGTTGAACGGACGAATTTCGCCGAATATTTGTGTGTGTCGCAATTTTATTCCGTACACCCTTTACAGGACCTAATGAGTGGAGTTAAGCGTAAGGTGCGAGCGTACGGTTAAGGTATTGAAGTCTAATGAATTAAATCTGCCAAAAGCTTACTAATAGGTTATGTTTTATTGTCTGAAATTGGAAAAGAATCGGTCAACTAGGTAATTTTCTACAGCGTTTTTTCCGTGATGCAATTTGATGTGGGACACCCTTTATCGCACCAAATTTAGTTAGCATTGGCAAAACCCAAGGCATTTCTGATTTTTTATTTCAATGTTGCTACATTATTAATCTTCTTTCTACATTGTGCTTGATTTATGAAATCAGTATCATTAAACAAGTGACAACTCTTAAATCTGATATTTTCTGATTTTCAAATACCAAAAATATAATAAGTTTACGTAGTGCGTAGTTTACAGTAGTGCCATAATGTCGACTTGATTTATTTTTCCCCGGACAGTCCTTGATCTCCTTAAAAACCTTGCGGAAGACATTATCCTTCTAAAAAGTTATGATTTCTTGATACAGTAAGGACTGCATTGTTAATTATGAGTACACCTTTGAGGTTCTGTATGAAAAAGTCTATGACTTATTTTGCTTTTTAGTGTCAATGTGTTGCTTGCCTTGTAAACAAACGAAAACCTTTATTAAAAGTTAAAGTTTCACTTCAACCGGAACAATGCAAGGTCTTGCGGAAGAAAAGCGAAAATCGATTGTGACCAAGTACTGCACTGAAAAGGGATTGTCGCTAAGAAAATTAGCAAAAGAAGAAGGTGTTAGTGTCTGTGCGGTCCAAAATACGATCAACCGGTTTGTTATACATAACACATTGAAGGACTTTCCCGGCCGTGGTAGAAAAACAGGTGCGTCAAACCCAAATTTGTACGAAAATAATTTGCAAGGTTTTTGAAGGAAAAAAGGAGGTATCCATCAGAGATTGCGCAAATGAGCGAAATTCCCTGAAGATGTTCCGGAAACAAAAATGCCTTAAACGCAGCCGAATTCAGGTGGATTCCGCGAAAACTCGGGCTCGGAAGCTGTACGACGACGATTTGAGCAAAAATGACATGTGCATTATCATGGATGACGAGACGTACGTGAAATTGGACTACACGGCACTTTCAAGGGCACGGTTTTTCACCGTGAAGTGTGGAACGCATGTCCCAAATTCGGAGAAATCGATTTTTTGCGAAAAATTTGAAAAAAAAAGGTGTTGGTTTGGCAAGCAATTTACCAGTGCGGTATGAAATCGACACCTTTTTTCACTACCGCAAATATGAACGCCGAAATGTACCGGAAGGAATGCCTGCAGAAACAAATTCTGCTACTAATTCCAAAACACAAAGGTTCGACACTGTTTTGGCTTAATTTGGCATCCTGCCACTATGCGCGTGCTACCCTGGACTGGTAAGAACAATGTCCAATTTGTGGAAACGGCGATGAATCCTCCAAATTGTCCGCAAATAAGACCCATTGAGAAATTTTGGGCTTTGATGAAAGGAAAGCTGCGGAAGACGGCTAGAAGAGCAGATGACATCATCAAATTAAAAAAAAGACTGGATAAACGTAAGCAAAACCATCGACGGAACGGTTGCTCAAAAACTTATGAGGAACATCAAGAAGAGGGAGCGAGACCTGGACAGATCTACGAAAAATTAAATGAACACTGGTGTAATGGGCGTTTTTGATGGTCAATAAACAATGTAAATGAATTTAAGTTGCAAAATAAATAAAACATATTTAAATCCAGCAATTTTTAGGAGCACTTATAATTAACGATACAGTCCTTATGCATAAACATTAGAACGATTTTAAATTAATCCTTGTATTTGGGCAGTCGACTATGCCTTGAAAAGTTTGGCCAAATACTCCACCAGTTTTAATTATATAGAAAGGCAGCAGGGTAAATGCACCCTTCTTTTTGGGTAAATGCTCCTTAAACTTTGGAAAAATGCCCCTTAAATGCGTTTGCCCGATATAATGCAATCGGAGGTATTAACCTTCTGGTTAGCGGTTGCCGGGTGTTTTGACGGGTCTAAAGTTTCGTCAAGATTGTATAGCAATCTTCTAGGTAGTTTTGACGGGTTTACACACTTAGAAAATTTTACAGTATTCGGTAATTTTTTACCAAACTTTCAACAGCTGAAGGTTCGGTAATCCGATTTAACGGATTTTGGTAAAATTTGACAAGTTTCGGTATTTTTTTTACAGGAACACTGTAAAATTTCACCGAAATCCGGTAAATCGGATTACCGAACGTTCAGCTGTTGAAAGTTCGGTAAAAAATTACCGAATACTGTATAATTTTCTAAGTGTGTAGAATTTTATTTTGATGAGTTTTAATTTCGTTTTGACGACTCTTAAATTCAGAAACTTAAGACCCGTCAAAACTATACAATCTTGAAGAAATTTAAGACCCGTCAAAACATCCGGCAAGTGCTAACCATAAGGTTAATACCTCTGATTGCATCTAAGGTGCATTTTTCCAAAGTTTAAGGAGCATTTCCCCAAAAAGAAGGGTGCATTTACCCTTTGCCATATAGAAAAAGAGATAGAGCATAATTGCTTGATGGATTTAAGTTTGCATTGACTAGAGTCATCTAGGGAGAGAATTCCAAAATGTCTCTAGTCACTAGTGAGATTGTTCCGAACTATTTTGTCCATTATTAGGAGACCCGTGACTTCCTGAATAACCCTGTCGAACATAATCCTCAACTTTGTATATAATTAGGATATAATTAGCATGGTGAGCTAATCAATAACAGCCTCAATTTGTCGAATTCCCAGAAGCTGAAGCACCGTGCGTAGTAGGCGACCGCTTAAGTAGGAGACCCGACTGTAATTCGTTTACGTTGGAGCTTCTGTGACATAAATCAATTTTCTAACTATTTAATGGAACGGAATTCATGAATATCATGCTGTATTAAATATGAGATGTCACATTTCCAATATGAATGATATGCCTACTCTCAAGAAAATTCAATTTCCAATTGCAAGAATCATATTTTCATCCCCTTTGGCATAATCCCGACCGCTTTGATCATCGTTCATTATCCATTAAGCATCATGTAAAACATACCCCTTAAGCAGTTGGAATTTATCCATTAGTAAATGTTTGCTTGCTTTTGAATGAAGTACAAGCTCACTCCCCTTCTTTCCTCTTACCCCCTTCCACCCTTCCACCATCTATTTATGGAAATCAAACCACCACCGCAATGAAAAATAAATCTGTTCTTTCGAGTGAAACTGCACCGATTTTACACGTCGATGGGCTGATTAAAATCAAACCAGACTTGAGAGTATTGCCTTCGGTGCAATTTACGACTACCAATGAACCATGTATGTATGTATGCCATGCCCTGTACGTTCGAGTGAAGGCACTGACGACGGAGCGATAAATCCTTCATTAAACAAATCGCTTTATCGAGCGGCGGGGGAAATCGCTGAACGCCGGAAGCGAGCTCGAAAATTGCCAACGACGACGGTGATGGCGGTTGCGCCGCGGAAAATTGGTGGAAAAGTCTTTTCAGCTAGTTCCAGCGTCGGAAGGAATGAAGGCAACCATTAGCAGTGCCAAGAAACTTGATATATTTTACGCCAGCTTCTTGCTTTTAGCATATAATTTGCATAAGTGATAGGCCAATTATCAATGTTTAACAACAAATTTTCCGGAGCACCGACATAATTTTCTCCGCCCTCCCCCTCCATGCTATACAGAATAGGCAAGGCATATCGGATGGGAGGAAGTGATTTTATTAAATCCTTCTTTGAAATCGACTCTCTCTTTCTTATTGAAAGTTGCTTCCCCCTTGATCCACCTTGTCAATGTGGATGTGTCATCATCATCAGCATCATCTTCAGCCGTAAAATTAGATGAAATCTCTCCTCTCCTAGGCAGCCAGCCAGCAAGGGGGGAGAAAGCCGGCAAACCGTCGAGCAAAGCTCTGCTTTCCTCAAAGGCTGGGTTATTGTCGGAATAAATCTAACGGGAAAGGGATGATGTTGAGATTAAGTAGCCATCTGCCTTGCCTCCCATATAGAGATAGATCGGCATCCATTAGGTGCAGATGATGATCCCCCCCGGAGAAAAAGGCTGCACTGGTGGGCGCTTAAGGAAGTGTGCGAATTTTATTGTTTTTATTTGCCATTAGCCTTGGGATAAATGTGGCCATTTCCGTAGTAAATTGGCTGCCGGAGCCCCTGGAAGGATCTGACCGTTGTTTCGAGACGACTACAAATCATGGATCTCGGTTACATGCATTGTGATACAATCTTGGGTGGTGAATGTAATCGTTCTTCTGAGTAGATAATTTCGGATTGTTTCTTTTGGAAATTTAGGCAATAATGATGAGGTATGAATTTGGTTGAATTTGCAGTTTTCTTAAGTTCACTCGACACATTTCAAGAAAGAAAACTAATAGACATTGTTTGCAACCATCAAGTCGTCATAAAGCCCGATTCAAATTAAATTTGGACGCATTTAAGTGATCATAACTCAAGAGTTAAACAACATACACGGTTAATCAAAACGTCAAACAAAAGAGTATTTCAAACTATATATAACAAGTTATTACATTTCACCGTTTCGAACGAACTGTCGCACTTTAAACGCATTTGTTGTGCATTTGCCACTTTTTTACCTCATCCTCGAAGCTTTCGCTTGACAATTGCCCAATATTTTTCGATCGGTCTGAACTCAGGGCAATTCGGAGGATTAATCTCCTTGGCGACGAAATTAACATTGATTGCAGCATATCATTCTAGTACCCTCTTAGAGTAGTGGCAGCTGGCTAGATCCGGCCAAAACATAACGCTGGTCTTGTGTTGCCGAATGAAGGACAAAAAGACGTACATCCTTCTCTTGAAAGGGTGTTACGCACGGTGGAAAAGTTGGAATCGTATTTCTTTGCCAAATCACGTATGGGGACACCTGGGTTGCCTTTCACGTACCTCAACACCTTTCTCCTCTGCTCTTTGTCCCTAGTGTCACTTTTATTATGGATGCGCTGTGCTCTATCCACATTCAGAGTATCCTTGTAACGTTCGGTTACATAACACACCGTTGACTTTGGGAATTTGAATACTTTTACTATTTTTGAGGCAGACCACGAAGGATTCTCTTGATGTTTGTGCACAATTAATTTTCTTTTCTCTACTGAATTCAATGCCTGTCAAACGTTCACCAGGGACGCGGTGGTGTATTAAACCGTGCGTCCAGATTTACTTTGAATCGAGCTTTATCATATAAGGTTGAGGAAGTTTTTGGATTTCAGCACGCTTATGGCTTTTTCATAGGCTGATTAGTTCGTGTCGCTGAGAGCTAAGGCCGAAATTCTTGCGATCAATGATGATGTCATGTCAAAGGTGCCATGTTCCTTTATAAGCAACAATGAAGGTGGTTCATATTTACTGTAGAATTAGACAGTTCTTTTTTTTTTGAACAACAGTTTCAGGCAGCTGAAATGTTCGGTTTTTGATCCAACCGGGAGTCATGGGTCCTCCCTTAGCTCAGTCGGCAAAGGCGCAGCTACAAAGCAACACCATGCGGGAGGTTGAGAGCAAGCAGAGAGCAAAAATATTAAAAGCAATAAACATGAAATGGTAAATAAGAAGAAGAAGGGAGTCATGCTCTTAAACACGTAGACAGCATCGGGTGCTATTTCCAACGTACGTGTGGGGTCCAACGGGTGTGTTTATAATCGGAGTGTTGCACATTTAAGTGTGTGCCATATGAGATTTTTCCAGATTGCCAGTGAAAATTCGGCGCAATTCACGAAACAAAATTTCGATTTGGTCAGATTTAAACCAATAGTAAGGATGCTATTGGGGCCACTCAAAATATGCGATAAAATTTATGTTTGCATCGAAGCATCACTCTGAAGTCATGGCATTTGGAGCAGTTTAGTCTCACGGGTTGAAAATGCCGTCAGTATTCATCAACGTTGGAATTAAGGACAACACTGAAGCCTACATGGACATTTTAAAGAACCAAGTTCTCCCATGAATCACAGCTAACTTTGATGGACATGAGCATGTTCTTTTTCGACAAGATGGAGTTCTGTTACTTAGTTCTAGAAAATCTCAAACATGGCTGAAACAGACATTTAAGTTTTGGTCGAAACCTTTTCGACCTCCCTGCAGGCCTGACTTAAATCCTCTCGACTATTCTATATGGGCGTTTATTCATGCAAAGGCCTGTGGGTCCTCTCACCCTGTACATCCTGTTAAGATGCTTTGAAATCGTCTATAACAAGGCATGGGACGAATTTCACTTCATCCAGTGTTTGGCAGCACCCTCTCAGAATCCAATAAAACTTTGTGGGTCTGTAGACTATGTCTTTTCAAGTGGCTTTGCATACTTTGTTTTTTCATAATTTATCTAGACTACCATTTGAAAAGGGCTTTTTGATATGGACATTTTTGAAGTTTTTGGATCGATTAATATAACTCAAAACGGAAAAGATTTACAAAAAAGTGATGTATGTGTGACTTTTAGAAAATTATCTTAACTTTTATGAAAAAAAAATTTAAAATTGTAAAATCAATTCTTACACGCTTAAAAAAAATATTTTTTATATTTTAAGTCAATTTGCAAAAAAAAACACGGTTATCTTAGAATTGCACGAATTTTTTTCTTGATAAAGGCAATATGATTTTCTAAAAGTTCGCCGTACATCGAGATGGGCACTTTCAAGGAAAATTTTTTTTTCTAATAATTTTCATTTCCAATCTTTACCGTGTGTCGCGCCAACTCGTCTTATAATTTGGTCCTAAAACCTCACAGAAGCCAATATAATTTAATCATAATGACAATTTGGATTTTTTAAGGATCTTTGAATGTTTGAAAAATCAAGGCTACCATATGGAAAGGGCTTATTTTTAAATTAATATTTCCTTAAACTTAAGTGATAATACAATTAAATCAGGTGGTGATCCTGTTTATTACCAAAATTTTGAAGTTTATTACAAGATGGACAATAAATTGGAAAACAAAAGATTTATCATAATATCTGAAGTATAGACCCATGACTCAATAGCAGTTCAGTTGTTTATTTCAAAATTGCTAGATTTCTTTAAATAAAATTCAATATATTGCTCAAAACAAAATTTCATATCAGATGGAGCAGCGGCCCATTAGAAGAACAAAACGAACTTTGCCAGCTTGTGCAATTTCAAGTCCAAGAATGGATTGAAAGCAGAATGGTACTTCGTTGCAGGGTCTCATGGGTTTATTTGATGCTATTGTTGGTACTCTCAAGCGAATGGAAAAGAGAGCAAGCCTTGCTCAAGATTATGGAAACACAATTCAAACTCCTCGGAAACGATAAGACTGGGCAGTTAAACAGACAAATAAAAGTATTACAAAACTGAATTTCTGCTTGGCAGCACCTTTTCCCCCCCAAAATAAAAAAAAAATATCCACCCCACCACACATAGGAAATCACATACTCCACGCGCTCAAAAACGCCCCCCAACGTCCCCCTTTTTTTTTTTTTGTTTTTCGCGCTTCGCCCCCCCCCCCCGAGGAAGAGTTAATCAGGGTTATTCTGCGTGGCGTGTGAGGTGAGACGACTCGAGTCACTTTTGTCACCCGATTCTGGATGGCGCATGAGGTGAGAATAGTCACTTTAGATGAATCCGATGAACTCTCACCTTATTCTCACAGTCGTTTTTAGGTGACAAAAGTCGTTCTGAAGTGACGATTTTAGGTGACAAGAGTCGGCACCTTTCAATCAGACGACTGGGTACTGACTGAAAAACGAATGATCTATAATGATATAAATTTATTGCGTTAAATTTTACATTCAACTGCTTAATGCTTGATACTTGATTTGATGGCATTACAGCGTTGTGCAATTTTTATTTCTTGATGACGAACATTTTTCATTTTCAACATTTTCATACTCATCAATCAATAAGAGATATTTTAGGGTTGATAGCTCTTCGTTATTTAAAATTTCAACATATTCAGAAAGATGTTCATTGAGCCAGATTATCTGAATGTACTATCTATTTCAAAATTTCCTCAGTGTGAATGGTGAAAAGGATCTCGATGATTTTCATCTCTTTGGGGGCACCCATACTTTTGTTTTGTGTGGCAATGTTATAAGTTTAGTTTTGGAAGCATTAAGTGAAACAAGCTTTATGACAACCCTTAAGCGGATCAGGGAGACACGAAGTGAAAATGTTATACAAGATAGGCCCAAGAATTTCATCCTGAGGAACATCAGTTCTAAGAAGAAATCGAACAGATTTTTTTATTTTGACAATTTATATCCAAAGTTTTGTCAGTTAAAAACACATAGCATAAATTTTACGAATGCTCTTTCTACACAATTAGTCAATAGTATCGACTCACTTCGAAAAATTTGCAGCACGCACTTGAATATTTCTTCCCCCCTATAAAGTATCGACTCACATAAAACGAGGTAAATTCATAATGTTATATCTCTAAATGCTGATAATATAGAAAGATCGGACCCATAGCAAAGTTGTTAAGAATTTCCAGGACTTTCGAATGATGGAGAGTATGGTTCGTAATTCAATCAGTACGTGACGCTCGGTGGCATTAAAATGAAAGCATTTTTGAACGAGTTTATATCGTGATCCCGACCACCTAGAAAGTTTGAACTTTCAGTCATTTTTTTCATTAAGTTAAGGACTTGAAAGTGGAAAGTATGATTCAGAATTCGGTCACTATGTGGTGCTAGTAGGCATGTCAAAGATAGCATTTTCGAACATGTTGTGATATCGTGATCCCGACCACCTAGAAAATTCGAACCTTCAGCGAAATTGCTTAAAAGTCCAAAGCCAACCGGAAGGTACACAGTTTGGTTAGGAGGTCTTTTACTACGTAACGCTAGTGAGTATATAAAATTGGCTCCTTTTTTACTAATTTTATGCAGCTATCCCAACAGGCAAAAAAGGATGCGAGAAAATATCGACTCACTTCAGAAGAAATTAGAAACTCATTCAAAATGCTTTCTTACTTTAATTTATTTTCAACTTATTTGAAGAAGACTTTCCCTATATGTATTGAATAATCAATAGAAAATTGTAAAACGCTCTTTAAAATATTCAGGTCTATATCTAGAAGACAATTTTAATGTTGTGTAGGCTTCCTTAACTTATAAAAAATAAAAAATCTACTCCGGTTGCATGAAAGATTTCTGAAAATAAGAAATACAGAAGATGTCGAAATTTTCCAGGATGAAATACATATGTCCTTATTTAACATATGTTGTACGAAAAATCTATCCTATGTTAATAAAAACAACTTTATATCATTTGGTAACAACATCTAACATAAATGACAAATCAATTCAGAAGGTTGTAAGTCATTATCCAATATTTAAATTTGCCATTTAAAACATCAGATTGCATAAAGTGTCAATGTCACAAATTTTGGAATTATCTTAGAATCAATATCAAAATTTATACATCCTTACACATAAAAAAATGAGGAATGAAATGCAAATGACTATGCAGCAACTTTTGTGGACTATTCTAATTTTATTATTCAAGTATTCTTCAGCGATCTCTTCAGTTCGTGCAATCTCTAGATAACTAGAGTTAACACATAAGCAAAAAAAAAAAATATAAACGAACTCAAATTCTTCGGTATTTAAGCACCCAATCCCACACTCCGTTGTTGATGAGCGGTACGGTCTAGCACTGTTTACATGTGGTGCTTGTCGAACAGGAATTCTCCCAACTTGGGTGCGCTCTTCTTCATCTTGCTGAGGGTTGCGATCTTCTCTGCCAATTCGCGCTGGCCTTTGTGCTGCTCATCCAGGTATTCTCCAGTCAGGTAGTCAGCCAAGTGGAAGTCGTTGGTGCCCTCTTCGCAAGCCTTGATGACTCCGCGGATGCTGTGGGTGGCTTCTTCCTCCTTCTTCAGAGCGAAACGTAGAGCTTTTTCACCATCGGTTCCGGGTGGCACTTGGAATCTGTAATCTAGGCTGAAGCTGGACTTGTCAACGGGTCCCTGTCCACGCATCAGCGAGTACTCGATAAGTTTAATTCCATGCTCGCGCTCCGCACCGGCGGCATTGAAGAAGAATTTTTCGAATCCGGGCAGGTTAACCTTTTCCTGGGCAAAATGGGCGGCAAACTTAGGCAGATAGACGATCGACGCATCGAACTCCTTGTTGATCTGTTTGTGTAGTGCCGTGAGGCACTGATCGTCAACATTGTTCCATTTGTAGTCATCGGATCCTGTCTGTTCCTCAGCTTGTGCCGTTTCCTGGTAGATGGACAGGAAGGTTACAGCGATGGCTACCACTCCAAAGAAGATCGACTTCATCATGTCTTGTTACGCACTACGGTTTTGTGTTCTTTTACAATTTTGATTAGTCAGAACTAGGATTTTCATGGCAGCTTCACTAGCTTTCGAACTATGTCAACCTTTATACACACTGGCACAGAAGGTGACTTGATGGCTGCGATGCAATACAAAAAAAAACAAAAAAAAAACCAAAAGATATACTTCCATTTTTAAGGTTCCATATAACACTAATATTACCCATGAGAGGCTTATTCTGGAATATAGTAAATATTTCCAAACAGTATCAACATAATGTCTATTACATATATAATACTTGCACATCATGCTGACTATCATCACGCATGACGTCAACATTGATGTTTTTACCGTAAACGTCATACAGCCAAGTGAAGCACGATTTACTTGAGTTTATTTAAAGCGCAATGAACAATTAACGCACTGCTTTATGGAATTAATAAAAAATCTATCGGGGCCATAAGCAAAATCTACCTTACCATATTCTCAAATAAAACCTATTTGACCACTCTGTTCTACGGATACATACTTCATATTTCATATATTTCATTCAACATATTTCAACTTTTCTTTCCAACTCCATTTTTATTCAATTCCAATCTTCTACAAACAAAACGGAACTCTTGAAAACTAGTGTATACTCACTTCATGCTTCTCAACTGACTCAGTAGCAAAAGCAGTGGTAAAATACAAAAAAAAAGCGATCCAGAACGTAGTAAGTGTTTAAAGTTCAGTTTCAGCGCGCTACTTAATTGAGGATTCCGTTGGCAGCCGCTTGATCGAAACATTGTCACGGTTAAGCTGAGTGGAAATATGCAATCCTTCTGGCCTTAGGAAGTCTTCTTGACCCAGATCACTTATTAACCGATGCTGAAAAGGTTGGTTGAGGAGCGCGGGTTATCCTTCCCTTTGGCGTTCACCGGTGGTTCGGATGGAACCCACGACAGTCGTACAGAATGTTTCTGTCTTTGATCTCGACGGGGGTGAAGGCGGTTCTTACTCCTGGGACTGGAGCTGTTAAGCCGGTGCCTGTGCCGGTACTGAAAGTTGGAGATTGTTTGATGGTTGATGACCGCCTGATGACGGAAGAGCTTGAAGCTGTAGGTTGAGATTGATGATTATATAGCTGTTAGTCAAAACCATAAGAGAAATCGTCTACAATTTGGGAACAGTGGGTTACATTATACATAGTCAATTTCGCTTAGGGAGGATGGAAATACTGATCTTATTGATTGTGCTGGAAGAAGCAATTTTTCGATTATCTTCGAAGACCATTACTAGATTTTCCTGCTAATCGTTCTTCTGTTCTGTTCTGTTCGTACTCTTTAATGGTGGCATTTTCCCCAATATTGTCCCCAATATTTAATGGTGGCATTTTCCCCAATATTGTAAGGGAAGGTCCATTAATTATGTCACGCAGTAAGGGGGTGGGGGGTTTGAGAAAACGTGACGATCCATACAAAACAATTCGAAGGTTCATACAAAAAATGTGACAAGGGGGGGGGGGGGGGGGTAATAAAAAGTCAATTTTTGCGTGACGTAATTAATGGACGTTCCCTAAGGTGCAATGCAACTAAACTGATGTTCCCTGTAGATTTTGTCATACTGGATCCGCTCGTAATACTGACGCTCCAACTTTTTCACCCGTCGGACTCCGGATGCGTTCCAGTGATCTCGGAATGGACGTGAGTAACCAGGCATTCTGAAATGGGTCACTGGAACTCAACAGAGCTATCACCTTCCAATTCCCGGGCTAAAAATGTTTGTCAAGCCGACAACAGTTCGTTTAACTGCAAACATTTTTCTTCCATAAAAACACTGCCGGACGGTGGGCGTTGGATTGTATATACACACACACACAGTATGATTGTGTGGCAAGTAAAATCATTTGCGATGCCCAGGGAGTCGAGAAATTTTCCTTAACGAAAAATTCTTAGACCAGACCGGGAATCGAACCCAGCCACCTCCAGCATGGTGTTGTTTTGTAGCTGCGCCTTTACCGACTGAGCTAAGGGAGGATCATATGCATATGCATACGTATTATTGAATACTCGTTGATAAACGTTACACATTTTTGTTTCTTTCTGGAATGTTCTAGGTTTTCCAAAATGTACTTAAGTTCAGTACTTTAAATCTAAAGTTGTAATACTAGCTTTCAGGGCTATATAAGGTTACGATATGTATTCAAACATGTTGAATGCTCCTTTTGGAAGGTCAACAGTCATTATTTGATATTTTTGTGATTTTCTAGGTCATCCAAACTCTCCTTGGGGTCAGAAGTTAAGATCTACAGTAGTAAAGACTGTATTCGATGAAATTTGGACACACGCAATTGTTCGTAACTTTTTAGCGTGTGGGTAAAAATTATTGAAATTTTAACTGAATGTATTTCATTGTGTTGTGTCAATTGTGTAATGAGTTTCGTGAAAATCGGTCGAGTGATATCAGTGATGGCTTCGAATGAAGAAATAGTGCGCCAACAAATTTTGGGCACTCACTTAGAAAACCTAAACGCTTCTCATCAGGTATTGAACCAATGTTAAGCGTTATCCCAACATTTCGATCAGGAATGTTGCGAAAAAGACGAAAGTTTCAGTTTGTTTTGTGCAGAAAACAATGAAACGTTCTGGATTACATGTGTACAAGGTCCAGAAGGCACCGAACCGGAGCGATAAACAGAACTCGGTGGCCAAAACTCGTGCAAGAAAACTGTACAGGGAGTGGCTCACAAAACCGTTCTGCATTGTGATGGACGATGAGACCTACATTTAAGCCGACACCAAACAAATGCCAGGACAGGAACACTACGTCGCCACCTCTAAGTTGGCCGTTCCGGAGAGTGTACAGAAGAAGAAACTGTCGAAATTCGCCAAAAAATTCCTTGTCTGGCAAGCGATCTGCGGATGTGGCAAAATGAGTCAGCCCTTCAGCACCTCTGGGACCGTCAACGGACAAATCTACAAGGACGAATGCCTCCAAAAACGACTTCTGCCCTTCTTGAGATCTCACGATGGCCCGACACTGTTTTGGCCGGATTTGGCATCTTGCCACTATGCCCGGCCCGTCTTAGACTGGTACAAAGATAATAATGTAGTTTTTGTACCAAAAGACGTAACCCTCCAAACACTCCGAAACTTCGCCAATTGAAAAATTTCGGGCAATCATGAAAGCAAAGCTCGTTAAAACTCCAAAACTGATAGAAAATGAACTTGAACTAAAGAAAGTGTGGTTAAAAGTAAGTAAGCAAGTCGGTCCTATCATTGCCCAAAATTTGATGAAAGGGGTCAAGGCAAAGGTGCGGGCATTTGGGTTGGGAGAAGAGGTTCAATAAACCAATGATGTCAAAACTTAACCATTTAGTAGTACCCAGCAAACACATGATCGTATATGATAGCGAATAAGAGTGAAAAGTGGAGGCGATATACGTACATTTTACATGAAGTCAAATGGACGCATGTACCTATATCGCCTCCACTATGTACTTATATCCGCTATCATATACGATTTTGTGTTTGCTGGGAACCTGGACCGCACTCAGTGTTAACGCCAGAAGAAGAGAAGCAGATTGTCGATTGGCTTGGTGGGATGCAGGACCACGGCTTTCCTGTTACGCGTGAAGCGTTAATGTACAAAGTTAACGAATTTCTAACGGAAAACTCACGCGAAAACCCGTTTAAAAACAATCAGCCAGGTATTTTTGTATAATAAGATCAATGAACTCTGAAATAATGAACTTTCGACGAAAATGGTTCAAGGGTTTCATGCGGCGTAACCCAGGATTTTCCCTTCGAACACCGGAGAAAGTAACAACGGCAAGCGGGAGAGTTACCGAAACTGACCTTCGAGGTTGGTTCGAGACAGTGGCCAGCTGGTTGATGAAGAACAATCTTCTTGACGTGCTGGATGATCCGAAACGTGTTTACAACGGTGATGAAACATCGTTTTACCTTCACCCTAGTACGAAGGAGGTAATTGCACGCACTGGCTCACGTAACGTGTACGAAATTGAACAGGCGGGTGGGAAACAAAATGTCACCGTGATGTTTTCTTTCGGAGCATCTGGAGTTGTCGTAAGTCCGCATGTCATTGTCCCGGGAAAACGCATCCGAAAAGAAGTGGCACAGGGTTTCCCAGCAGATTGGGGTTTGGGTCAGAGTGAACGTGGATGGATGGACACGCACAACTTCCGCGATTACATCCTTAAAATTTTCCATCCGTTTCTCGCGAAACAAGGTGTGACATTTCCCATAATTTATTTTGTCGATGGTCATTCATCGCATAAAGCGGTGGAAGTAGCACATTTGTGCCAAACCTTGGGGATCGTGCTTATTTCGCTCTATCCGAATACGACGCATATCACGCAGCCGGCTGATGTTGCCGTCTTCAGACCGCTGAAAAATTAATGGAGAAAGGTTGTTGATGAATGGAGAAGGGAACATCAGGGCGAGTCTCTTACATTGCGACACTTAGATGGAGTGCTGAGTACAACCGTTTCAAGGGCAATTAAAAGCAGTACGATCCAGAACGGCTTTCGAGTGTGTGGGCTGCAACCCTTTGATGCAAATGCAGTTGATTACACTAAGTGCATCGCAAAAGTATCTTCGTCATCGACCAATGAATTACCTTCTAGCTCTCTTCAAGAACCTGTTTTGCCAACGCACGAACCAGTCTCATCAGAATCAGGATCTGCTACATATCATATGACAACACCGGAACAATTGCCAGTTTTAAATGAATTTTCAGAGCAATCATCAGAGTATGTGAGCATCCACATTGATAAAATTATAGAAGCATATGACTTGATTGGTTACGATACTATGGCAAACATTGAAGGTGATGTGAACAAGCTCACACGTGAAGAACGTGTGATACGTTTTTTCTATCGAGAGTTTGTCCGGCCTTACGTAAAATTTACTGACTTGTCTGCATCAAAAAGAAATTATAACCCGCCCTCGGTACAGCTTGATTATGACGAGTCGCATGATATCGAGTTGCATGAAAATCCTCGTTTTCCACCTTCAATATCTGCAGACGCTGATTTCACCGAATGTCAAACTATAAATGATGAACCTATTTCAATAGAAATAAGAGCAGAGCCCAATGAAGAAGACATACATGTCATGCATGTACCTGAGTTTACAATAGATTCCACAACGCAATCAGTGGAAAATACGATTGTGGAGCAATTATCAGACGGTGGCCATGGTATTCAATAGCAATATAAAAATAATGCAAAATTTATTTTTAAAAGTATTATTTTATCTTACAGAAGATATTCCCATTGATGACCAAGACGAACCAACTGTTACAGAAACATCAGACGCTGAAACTTGCCTGCAAATGAACGCTGAAGGTAAACACGGTTTCCATTGGAAGAATATCATATTATGCAATAATTTAATTTATTACTCAGATACAACAAAAACCTGCGTGGATCTAGGCAATATTCAAAAAGATTCTACACGTTGTGTCACTTCTAAGCGTAGGCTATCAGAGATATTGAAGTTTCCACCAACACCTCGACGCAATCCAAAACATCGGAATTATTCAATGCAGTATACACCCGTTCTCACAGCCAGGGAACGTCTTGAAGCGATTCAGAAGAAAGAAGCAGAGAAAATGGAAATTGAACAGACAAAGAAAAGGAAAGCTTTTGAACGAAAAGACATAAAGTTAAAAAGAGAGGAAGCAAAAAAGGCTAGAATGGAGGAACGTGAGCGAAAAAAAAAGGAACAAAAACAGAAGAAATTTAATCGGAAAACCAAGAAATAATCGTTTTTTTTTCTGAAATAAGCCATTGATGTACATCTTATACATAAAATACCTAATACAATATATGATGAATTAATAATATGATGCAAAACAAAAGATTTGTTTATTTATATGAGAATGAATAAATCGATCCCTTAATTAATAAGCTCATCTACATTGTCTTCAAAATTTGATAGCCTTCCAATGTTTCCTGACAAGAGTCTTCAATCATAACGTATTATTGTGTACATTGAATAATTTTCCGATATTTTGTTAATCAACAATGGTGCCCGATTTTGTTAATCAACAATGGTGGCCCTCCCACTTTTTTTTTTTTTTTTTTTTTTCTGCTCAACACCGCCAACTAACACAAAATTATATTTTTTGAATTGTTCAATAAATCACGTCTGTTTATCTGTGTCACAATAGTAAATAATAAATTAATATATATTAGGTGCGCAACTAAGTTCTCACTGTTTTTTTGTGAAAAAGGAACTTTATTTTGAAAACAAAGGTTACAAACGAATTATTCAAAGTATTGCCCATCACTAGCTACGACTTTTTTCCATCTCTCTGGTAGAACGTGAATACCATTTCGATAGAACTGTTCGTCTTTTGATGCTATCCAAGAATCAAGCCATTTTGAGATGTCATCATATGAGTGGAATTGCTGACCAGTGAGACCATGTGTCATCGAACGGAACAAGTAATAATCGGACGGTGCAATATCAGGAGAATATGGCGGGTGGGGTAGGACTTCCCATTTGAGCGTTTCCAAGTAGGTTTTCACGGGTTTCGCAACGTGAGGGCGAGCGTTGTCATGCTGAAGAATCACTTTTTCGTGTCTGTGCTCGTATTGTGGCCGTTTTTCGTGCAGTGCTCGGCTCAATCGCATCAATTGAGTTCGATACCGTTCCCCGGCAATGGTTTCGTTTGGTTTCAACAGCTCATAATAAATAACACCATCTTGGTCCCACCAAATACACAGCATAACCTTCGCAGCGTGAATATTCGGCCTAGGCGACGATAATGAAGCATGCCCGGGCAGTCCCCATGAATGCTTCCGTTTTGGGTTACTGTAATGAATCCATTTTCCGTCACCCGTCACAATTCGATGTAGAAAACTCTTCTTTTTTTGCCGCTGGAGCAGTTGTTCACAGATGAAAAAACGACGCTCGACATCTCTTGGCTTCAAATCGTAAGGAACCCAAGTTCTTTGCTTTTGAATCATTCCCAACGCATGCAATCGCTTAGAAACGGCTTGGCGGGAAACTCCTAATCCTGAACCAAGCTCTTCTTGCGTTTGACACGGATCCTCATCGAGCAATGCCTCCAATTCAGAGTCTTCGTAGTTTTTTGGCCTTCCTTCACGCGGACGATCATCAACACTGAAATCACCGTTTTTGAAGCGACGAAACCAATCACGACACGTTGTTTCACTCAGAGCAGCATCGCCGTAAACTTTTTGGAGCTCTCGATGTGCTTCAGCCGCCGTTTTCTTCGAATGAAAGAAGAAAATCAACACTTCCCGCAAATGACGATTATTTGGCACGAATTCAGACATCTTCAAACAACCAAAATATATAACACTAAACCAAAATCACTGATTTGGCAAAGCGGTTTGTTTACCATATGTCTGAGCTTGGTTTATGACGCTTGAGATTTTTTTTTTTTTTTTTTTTTCTTTCTTTTTTTCCTTCGACCATATTATTTTTATTTATTTTTTTTTTTTTTTTTTTAAAAAAGGGGTGCAATTACTCGTGGCTAGCTCGAGGTTAATGGGTCACATTATTGTTTGGAAGGGGCTAGGCAGGTAACTTATTTCAGGTATTTGTTGCTGCTCATGGTTGCGACATCTACCAGATCCTCGGTTTTAACGCTTGAGATGTACAATATTCGACCAGCACTTACTACTGGCGCCATCTATTGCTAAACAGCGGGAACTTAGTTGCGCACCTAATAACAAATTAGTTACACTCTTGTTCCAATGAAGCGTTCTGATACTTGAGGTTTTCAAAATGCGGTTTTTGAGCCACATGCGCAACATAATGAGATCGCAACATAAAGCCAATGAATAACGTTACGTTCTTGCAACGTTCAATTGCACTTTACCACAACAGTGGTGACGCATGAAATATATCCGAAAAAAAATTACACTACCGACCACATGTGTTTTGATATGAATGGAAGGTTGTTGTTATTGTATAGGCCTAACAAAGAAAATGGCTTGAAGTGTTCATTAGGCAACCTATGTAAGATATGATTTTATAGTAGTGGCTATTACTATATAACTCTTAAACAAGGATCACTCAAATAGCAAGAGCATAATATTTTCATTTTCGGCTGCCCGAACTAATTAATATAAATAAAACTCCAAAGCTACCAACTGAAGCTACCAGCTGAAATAAATTTTCTTCCCAAACAAAATAAACAGTTATGAAATTACGAGTTGTGCGTAGTGAACATAAACTGTTATGTTTTTGAATAAATTCTGTCAACTTTTTACATTAATACAAAATCAATGATTTCACAAGAACCCAATGTGACCCAATTTTAAGGGCAAAAATATAATCATAATGGAGTTGTTTTAAAGTTGTTCAGTATAAGTTTTTTACATGAATTTTGTGATGAGTTAAGCGAATAAAGCTTCAAATGGAATGCTTAAAGTAACAATAAAAATTAAATTTATCATGATTGGTTTTAACGATCAACTTAAATGATGAGACGAAGTTTTCGTCTTTTCAAAATAATTTATAAAACTGCTTATGGTTTAGAACAGGAAACGACTTTTTTAGCTCCTTTAAGCAATCATACGATTGAATTTTTCTGGCTAGTGGTTTTTCGTATGTTCCTTGAACAAAAAAGCCGCTATTATTTAGTTTAATTTAATATTAAATTTATTGATATTTAACTATGTGGAATTCAGTAGTTTTTAATTCTGAGTAAATTAGGTGTAACGTTAACAAAGAAAACTCACTATCAAACAATTAATTTGGCTATTGTTCAAATATCTATAATATAAAGATGTCTGCAAAAATAAATATTTTATAAGCACTTTACGTGTTAAGAATGGATTCATGATTTTTTGAGCCGGTAGTGTATTTGGTTTGTTCGTAGACACCATATGCCAAAACTTTGCAATACAAAATAAGATTTTAAAGTTTCACTCATTCTTCCACAGTTTGAACCTAACATGAACTTGTAACGATTTACTATTCTACGAATGAATCAGAAATTTGATTCTTCCAAATGAAAACATAATTTTGCACAATTTTTTTCTTTTTGAAGTTCTGAAGCAATGCTCTATTCTCGAGGATTTATTCAGGGGCGTTTGTAATTTTCGTAGTAGAACAGAATATTGATCCATAAATCTAAAAGCGTTTAAAAAATAAAATTATTCCAACACGATATTCAGATCATTTTACTTTTCAATATTTTGATCGAGAATGTTTGGTTGATAACGATATGCATTAAAAAAAAGTTATCTTCGCATTCATTTAAACATCGGTATCATTTTACTTTTTTGCAACGCGATTTACAAAATTTGAAAGTTTAAAAAAATGCTATTGAGACTCTTTAAAAACAATGTCAATTTGCAAATAGGCTTCACCTTGCGCTTTTTGCGTTGCTGTTGTGTATGATTTTTCGGTACATAGCCACATAAAACTATCCCTAATTTGTTTCAAGAGAGATTTTTATGCTCTATTGAAACAAGTTGTGCTACTTGGGTTTTTGATCAGACTTCGCCTTACGGCAAGGGTAGAAGTCAAATGAAAATTTGAAGATAACTGAAACAGTTAACGCTAATAGCTTAGTCATTTCTCGATGGATTTTCGAGATTTTTGCTTCAATCAGTTGGAGATTTTCGCGACTGTCAACTATCTTAAATATAATAAAGTGTTGACTTCGAATTCTCAAACAAACCCTGAATAATCTATAACGCGATAAGGATAATGGTTTCCAGCTGGTCTATCATATCAACACAATCACTACAGCCAGCACCACCGTTGCCATTCATCATACCAACATTCAAATCAAATGTCCTTTTCCAGGGCCGCTAAATAATTACTAAGAAGCGAATCAAGCGAATGTCCTTACATACTGTCTCACTTATTTATGCTAACCCTACGTCCCATTAGAACAGTACCTGAGTACTAATCAAACGGTTTAACGAAGTCTACGTCAACCGGTCGTGTGTTATACACAACCCCACAGATTTTTTATATTATGAATTAAGGCATTGCCAGCTGTATTCGCTTTACTTAACACAAAATTTCACAAAACAAACTAAAATAAAACTGCTTCGAAATACGTAAGTGATGTTCATATTTGATTTATCACCCATTCAATAATGAAAACATTAATTCACTATGCAATGATTTTGTTCCTTCGGTTTGTGTTTAGATGAGCCACTTGAATATAAACAACCGCAAACTCATGCATTTCCACTTAAAATTTTAACAAAAACAACCTTTTTACTACGTTTACTACAACAGGCCATAGCTGAAAACAAAGAAAAAAATACTCACCATTGGGTGTATGATTTTCTTGTAAAATCATTGTTATTTTAGCTATTTGAACAGTAAGTTTGTAACGTATAACTTTCTTCTGTACAGCCAGACTGCATTACTCGTTTTATCGATTCAATTAAGCCAAATTTAGTCACTTGAAGATCGTGTAGATCATCTGTCCAGCTTAATCAGTGAAATCATGATGCCCCAAATGTTCAAAAAATCGAAAATTACGCGGAAGTGAACAACTATAAGTTGATTAATATTGTCTCAATTGCTTCGCATCCACCGTCCTACCACCATTTTTTTTTTTCCCTAATTAATGACATATTTGGTACATAGGCCGAATGAAGGTGATAGGCTAACATTACAGCTCCTTACCCTAGTATACACAGTGAAACCCGTTTTTAAATCCGTCAATTAAAATCCGAAATAGACCCCATTGATGTTGTTTCATTCCTAAGTGGGCCATGTTTTATTTTTTTACATATAAATGTTCTGCAAACACCTAATCTGACATGAAAAGTTATGCATTTCCATTACTTTCCAGGGTTCTTACAATAGTTGTCTGTGTACGTGTGAACTATAGTAGACTAAACTTGAATTCCATCAATAAAGACAATCTTGTGTCTGCATTAATGTAACATTTCGTAAAGTAAAAATCAGTTACCAATTTCCACCTCCGTCACATTCTCAGAATAAATGCCGCATCCTAAGAAAGCAGGAAGTTGTTTACAACTTAATAACATCAATAACTCCTTTTATTAGGTATCTTTTACAATTGCTGATAGAAGCAAAACTGATTGTTTTATTATTAGTATTGACTACACCTCAACTAGGAAGTAGTGTAATATTTTACCTATTCTCTTTTTCACTACGAGGCAAGGAGTAGGGTTAGCTGATTTTTAATTGTACCTGAATGGATATGTAGAATATGATTATTGAAAGAACCCTTTTCATTGGTCAGTGAAGTAATGCAACTTATTGCTATTAGAGCTGAGTAAATCAATCAAACTCATTCAAATGGAACAACGCACTTGAATAAATACTAACCTCATTATCTATGAATCTACGATTGCCAAGAGTAGGAAATCAATTTCAAATTGGCATTGAAAAACCCAAAAAAAACATTTAACTTTTCACAAAATAAATTAGAAACTGAAATTCTATTTCAAACCATCCGCTCGACACTGAATAAGTTTTTTCTAGTGGAATTTAGAGGAACTCGTTTGCGTTAACATGTGATCGTTTGAAAAGGTGTTTCAGTTTATTTTTTATTTTTACAAGTTTTACAAGTTTTAAAAAGTGATCAAGTGTAAATTAAAATTTTCCAATGACAATCGTAGCACGTAAAAGTGTTTCTTTTTAAAAAGTGACAAAAGTGTGGGAAAAAAGTCAAACTCACGCAAACGCATCCGCACCGTATCAACTGTGGGCCAGCCATTAGTCTCTCGTCTTTCATAAGCTTCGGTAGCGTTGTGGTCTCCATGCGGATTTGGGGATCGAAACGATATTGGTTCTACTCAGCAGTAAACTTAACCTTAATTTACCTCAATTTGGCTCATTGCAGTGTTGATCACGGTTGAAACAAAACAAGATTAATGTTATTTATTATGTTCATGTAAATTGATATTGCATAGAGAGAAACTTTTTGATATGTGAAGACTGTATTCGATGAAATTTGGACACACAAAATAGGTCACCAAAAATTTTCCTTGAGCTCGATTCTTTTCAAACTTTCTGGAAATAAAGTACTACTAAATGGTTAAGTTTTGACATCATTGGTTTATTGAACCTCTTCTCCCAACCCAAATGCGCGCACCTTTGCCTTGACCCCTTTCATCAAATTTTGGGTAATAATAGGACCGACTTGCTTACTTACTTTTAACCACACTTTCTTTAGTTCAAGTTCATTTTCTATCAGTTTTGGAGTTTTAACGAGCTTTGCCTTCATGATTGCCCAAAATTTTTCAATTGGGCGAAGTTCCGGAGTGTTTGGAGGGTTGACGTCTTTTGGTACAAAAACTACATTATTATCTTTGTACCAGTCTAAGACGGGCCGGGCATAGTGGCAAGATGCCAAATCCGGCCAAAACAGTGTCGGGCCATCGTGAGATCTCAAGAAGGGCAGAAGTCGTTTTTTGAGGCATTCGTCCTTGTAGATTTGTCCGTATACGGTCCCAGAGGTGATGAAGGGCTGACTCATTTTGCCACATCCGCAGATCGCTTGCCAGACAAGGAATTTTTTGGCGAATTTCGACAGTTTCTTCTTCCGTACACTCTCCGGAACGGCCAACTTAGAGGTGGCGACGTAGTGTTCCTGTCCTGGCATTTGTTTGGTGTCGGCTTTAATGTAGGTCTCATCGTCCATCACAATGCAGAACGGTTTTGTGAGCCACTCCCTGTACAGTTTTCTTGCACGAGTTTTGGCCACCGAGTTCTGTTTACCGCTCCGGTTCGGTGCCTTCTGGACCTTGTACACATGTAATCCAGAACGTTTCATTGTTTTCTGCACAAAACAAACTGAAACTTTCGCCTTTTTCGCAACATTGATCGAAATGTTGGGATAACGCTTAAATTGGTTCAATACCATCCTGGCCTTCTCCGGATTTGATGTGCCACGTTTTTTGCCACTACCATTTTTCCGCTTGGTTGTCTTACGGTCCTTGAACGTTTTGATCACATGAGATATGGTTGAATGTGCGATTCCGAGCTGTTTTCCGATCCATCGATGAGAAGCGTTTGGGTTTTCGAAGTGAGTGCCCAAAATTTGTTGGCGCACTATTTCTTCATTCGAAGCCATCACTGAAATCACTCGACCGATTTTCACGAAACTCATTAACACAATTGACCCAACACAATGAAATACATTCAGTTAAAATTTCAATAATTTTTACCCACACGCTAAAAAGCTACGAACAATTGCGTGTGTCAAAATTTCATCGAATACAGTCTTTATGATATTTTCTGATATAAGCTGAAGGGGGATGCACTCGAATAAAAAATACATAAGACTTACAATAAAACAAAATTTTGTAATACTCCAAAAAAGAATAAGGTCACCATAGGATGGAGCGTAAATTTCAAAATTTTAAAAAAAATGCTATGTATGGTATGATAGTTTTGTGAGTGTCACATCAGAAGAAACTACTCACCAAGCTTCAGCCTCTATGGAAACCACCGATTGCTGACTTCACGGCGAACTCTTCTTTGCAAGGGTACCGCGAAGAACCATAGAAAGCATTATAGAGACCTCTTCTCAGTTCGACACAGTCCTGCCTGATGCAGTCATCGTTCATCGGAGACGCCACGGACCTGTTGTCGAAACTGTTGAAGGGGTTCGCCAGCCTGCAAGTACTCATTTTTGACTGAACAAGCTCTTCCCGATTGCCTTCCCGCTTGCAGCTTGCGTTCTGTAGACACTACCGGCGCATCATCAGTTCCAACTGTATCGCGTTCATACGAGTCATCCTCGTGACAACCATATCTGCTGTCATCCAACCCGGGACGCCCGAAAGAAAGCGCCATGGAAGGCCCTGTCTCACCTAGCTCAGTCACGCCATCGGCCGTTATCGAAAGTCCGTCACAGTCTTCTTGTTCGTGCCCTTTTTAATCGTCCCGACCCTGAATCTAGTGTTAAGGACACGGTCTTTTAAGCTGCCTACAGTGGCAAGTATTCTATCAGTAACGGATTTTCCTGTCCTGATGCGTCTCCTATCCCTAGGATTGCTGATCCAGCGAGAATCATTGCACCTGGCTTAGCAAATGTGTTCTTCCACACGCGACCCCCCCTCCCCCCCCATCATGTGTACGATCTCTATAAACTCCTCACCCGCCACCCCCCCACAACTGTTCTGCTAGCTGTCCGCTCGACTCTCAATTTAGAGCAAAATAATCAAGTCATCAAATCAATACATTTAGTGAAAGCTTTGTTTGAAGAATATATACCGAAATAGAGGTTTGAAAAGCGGTTTCCGGGAATACTCAGCATTACCAAAGGCAACATTAACCCTATTTCCAAAACAACCAAGCTTTCCTATTGAAACTTGGACGACAAGGTTCCTAAAATTATCACGCTTATCGAAAAATTGATTGTTGCAAGGAATTAACGATTTTTTGTTTATTTTCTCTACATAAACAAAACGACACCTATTGGAACACCGATACAAACAAGATGTGCACTTATTGGTTACTTATCAACATCACAGAAAATGTACCATTGTAGATTCAATTGGTTGCTATCTGCTTTCTTCCTTCACACCAATCAGCAACTGCTACATTTTACCGAGATCAAACAAGCATCCATTTAAAATGAAAATGCCATGTCGGGTTTCCTGCCCATCACTGTCAAAATTGTCAAGATCGAAACCGATAAAATTGCAGCATCTCGCGTACATCAACCAACCACAAACACACACACACACAAACCCATTTGCGTCGTCCTGCATAATCTGTGAGAACATCCCAGGCAGTGTCATAAATCTTCTCCGGCAGGAACCGCTAAGTAGGAACAGCAGCAGAAATGGTTCCGAACGGAGCGAGGTGCGAATAGAGGGAGAGACAGAGACCAGATGTAGTCATGACGACGGGTCACTATATGTTTACTACCGTTGCCGATAGCCATAAAGGGTTGCGATCCAACGAAGAAGGGTGTGTAGCAAAGCAAAGAAGCCAAGAAGTTGATGCATAACGTGCTTTTGATGCAATTTTTTATGCTGCCTTGCACCGCAAGTTTTGTATTTTGTTTTGCTATTGGCCTAGGTCTTCATCGCCATTGCCAGCGCTGCCATGATGGTGTGGTTGCTGTTGTTGTTCTATCGGGCCTTCTTTGAAGGAGACTTTTAAAGAGAAAGAGACGGAGTAAGTAGGATGGCCAGATGCGGAGGTGGTTTACGCAGGACATACCGGATCGAGACGTGTGTACTTGCTTTGAGGTAAGTGTCTAACTCCGAGACTATGCCACAGTGTGTTGTTCTAGAGATGCCTGGCAGCCAAAGAAGAAGAGCTTATAAAGGGTTTGACTGCGATAGTTAGCTCCAGTCAGTGTCGGATAGACCCCGGATCTAGTCACGGCCTAGGACTAACTCTTTTGTGATAAACGGTTCGAGTGGTTGTGAAAGAAAGAGTGCTAAAGGTAAGAGGGATGTTGGTATTATGGTGATTGCCAACATGAATTAATTTTGTGAAGTGTTGAAAACGTTCAAAAAAAATAGTGAGGAATATGTTTGTGTTCTAGGAAGAATATGATTGGACTTCGATGTATTGTTGGGAATTTAAGTGATGGATTAACAGTGGTTTCACCATATGTACTTAACTTGGTTAGAAATGTTTCAATTCATAATACAGAATGCCAATTATTGTTGAGAACGTTGTCAGACCTTAAATAGGATTCAAATAATTAAACGTGATGCTTTGGCACTAACATGATTAGAAACATTGACGTGAAATTTATGTGTCAATGTTGAAAACTAAAAAAAATACATTTTTGTAAGCATTTTTTCAAAGAGTGAACAACATTAATTTGTGGTTAACTTTTTCAAGACAACCTTTTCTACCAATAGAACTTGATGTTAATGCTAATTTTAATTACTTACTATTAATTCAACATACTGCCAAAGTTTCCTGTAAATTTCGGTGCCCTGAGACCGACATATGAGAGCGTTGTTATCTCCAAATAACAATGAATCAAAAAAGACTAGAAACTAATTAAAAGGCTTGATCTAAACTAAATAAAACACACATCTTGTCTAGATGCGTCTGTTTTTGTTTGGGAAACTTAATTTTACATGAAAACTTTGTTAACGTTCTATGCCGTAAATCAAATTGCAATTAAGTCTCGTGTAAAATTCATAGTTTCTAAGTGTGAAGTCTGGAGCAATATTTCCACTTATTTCGGACCGTATCTAAATTTAATATTAATATGATATGATATTTTGTTAGACACCAGATTCAGTAATCTCTGAGATATAAATGTTCATTTAGGGATATTTTGGTGGAATTAGAAAATCCATTATGTCGCGTTATTTTCATTTCTTTTTCCATAATTTGGTAAAGCTCTTGTTTTCTAATTGTATGTTTGTGTGTATTGAATCTAATACCCGTTGGCTGGCAAGCAAATTATGGAAAAAATCTGCATCAATCCTTGAAGTGACCGTTGAAAGCAGCTTTAATCCAGGAGCTAGAAAGTGACTGCTTTTTTGTAGAAGCATGCAAGTCTGTAGAGTCTCGCCCATATCAAGATTATTTTCACATGCACTAAGCCTCGCATGTAAACATTGCTGGTCTCTCTCTTTCAGCATTTCAAGCACATTGCTTTCACAATTCGCTTATTGCTTGCTCTCGACTTAGTGTTCTAAATGCACTTCCACAGTTATGAATTGAGAGCTTTCGATGCCAGGTACCATTTTTGCATTAGTATAATTGTGCGGCAAGTATAATCATACCCTATATGCCCAGGGAGTCGAGAACTTTTCCTTAACGAAAAATTCCTAGACCAGACCGGGAATTGAACCCAGTCACCTCCAGCATGGTATTGCTTTGTAGCTGCGTCTTTACCGACTGAGCTAAGAGAGGACCTTTAACATTACCGGTATCATTTGAATAAAGGTACAGAAACACACTTTAAGATTTGGAAATTTATAATTTAAGGCACTTATTGAGTATTATTTGCAAATAGGGTTTCGTAACATATTTCTCGACTCCCTGGGCATAGGGTATGATAGTACTTGCCACACAATCATACTAATGCAAAAATGGTACCTGGCATCGAAAGCTCTCAATTAATAACTGTGGAAGTGCATTTAGAATACTAAGTTGTGAGCAATCAATAAGCTAATTGCGACAGCAAAAAGCTTGAAACGCTAAGAAGAATATATTTATAATCAGATAGATCTCACTTAAGGTAGCCTCCAAAATATCACTTGTTGTTAAGCAGTAAAATTAAAAGATTTAGATGCTGATTCTGTCATGTAATTAATTTCATGCATTCACGATGAAATCAATGCAAATCATAAATTATCTGCATTGCACTGGTTTATTTTTTATTATAAACAATTGTTTCACTCCAGACTGTCAAACATCAAAATCCCCCGATATGGGACTACGCTTAATCGAACTTCAAAATTGTTATTTTTTTTCAAGTACACAGAAAGAAAATCTGAATGTTCATTGTGATGTAAATATGTAAACATGAAATGGTTTTAACAAAGACGAGCTTTTCATACAATATAATCGGCAATGCATAGAATGTCCCAGAACATTACCCGGTGTAAAATTCAATTTCTATCTGTTACTCTTGATTTATGTGCATGATATTGAACAGAAATTCACACTACTTTTTCGAGATGAGCAGCGTTTGTTTTCTTATTGGTCCTAAATTGTATTCTAAGCCTGAGAAAAATCATTGAATTCATTTCTAGTTTGTTTCGAAGCGGCCACTTTGTCAAGCTATTTTTACGTGAGATTTTAAAATTGATGGATGTAATGTTGACCATGGATCCAACCAACTGGGCTTAGCGATAGAATTCTTATTTTGATCTGCTTTTCCTACATCACTGCATCATCTGTTGTATTAAAATGAATATTCTACGTCTCTGGTTAGAAACTGTTAGAAACTGTGAATTTGACAGAAATCCTATGGGAAAACTGTAAAATTCACGCAAAGGCATACGCAACGTATCAATTGTGGGCCAGCCTTTACTAAGGAGTGTATCGAAAATAAGCTATCCACAAACTTTCTTTCAAATTTTGTTGAAAACCGATATTTTATTCATACAATAAATTGATCCTTTATTGTACGAGGTTAAACTTGAACGTAATGAAGACCGGATGAAATTTAAGTTATTCCTTCACGAATTTTCGAACTTTGGATCGAATGCTCTTCATCAAGTTCCGGACAAGTGTTGCATCGCATTTTTTGGACGCTTGAGCCCAAATTTTTTTTGAACTCCTGCATGTTCCCAGCTGCCTTACCAGTCTTCTTGAAGACCCTCTTCACGATTGCCCAGTAACGTTCGATGGGTCGAAGCTGAGAGCAATTTGGTGGATTGATCAATGAAATCTATACTCTTTTCCGCAAGCCAATTGAGAGTGGTTTTGGCATAGTGAGCCGACGCTAAATACGGCCAAAACAGTGGAAGTGTACTATGCTTCTTATATAAAGGCAACAATCTCTTCTGGAGATACTCAGATCGATAGATTTCCGCATTTATAGTTCCGGTAGTGTAAAAAATGGTTGACTTCAAACCACAGGAACATATTGCTTGCCATACCAGTATCTTTCGACCGAATTTCTCCACTTGAATCGACCTCTCCGCATCGCTCACATCCTCCCCAACGACGGCAGTAAAGTATTGTGAACCTGGAAGGGTTTTTGAGTCCTCCTTTACATAAGTCTCATCGTCCATCAAAACGCATGCATCCGGACGCTGCAAAAGACGCGAATACAATTTCCGGGCCCTTGTTGCTGCTCGCTTCTTCTGTTCTGCACTTTGTTTCGAGATTTTCTGCTTCTTGTAGGTCTTCAGGTGGTTTCGCCTCTTGATACGCTGGATCATTCCGACACTCGTTCATGCTTTTATGGTCAAATCACGTATTGACATTGATTTGTTCTTCATGATTAGAAATACCACTTTCTGCTCCAGTTTCGGGTTGGAAGAATCGGGTTTTCTGCCTCTTCCTGGTAGCTCATCCAAAGAATAGTGTTCCCCAAACTTATTAATGATGGTTTTAACACTCGCATGATGAATTCCAAACCGCTTCGCCAATTTTCGCATAGTAATACCCTTCTCACTTAGCCATGTGTGCAGAACCTTAATTTTCACTTCCTTTTCATACGCGACTGTTTGAAAACCCAAAATTTTAACCAATCAAACAAGTAAACAAAAGAAAGCTGACAGTCAAACGCACAGCATGCAGTGTTCAGAGCATAAAAAACCATCACAAATACATGCGTACAACGAAAATGTATGTGGATAGCTTATATTCGATACACTCCTTAGGGTAAGGGTACTGTTACTTGGTTTAAAAAAATGTTGTCGTTGCATATTTAAAACAAAGAAGCGCTAAGGTTAATGTAAAGAACATATTAGGCATTTGTTTAATATCTACCATTTTTTTTATAAACCATTTATTTGTACAGGCTCAATTGAATCAACTTTACAGAGCCAAATATTCATATTTATATACATCAGTTATCTTAAAACTAAAATTAAGAAGGATAGAACCGATTACTCGTGGCCGTCTCGAGGTTAATAGGAATAACAATTTTAAGTATGGGAAGATGGGCGGGAATTTTAAGTATGGTTTTCATAACACATTTATTTTAAATTCTAAATTGTCAAAAAACTTATAACTATACAATATTTGGTTTTCTTTTAAGTTGAACATTTTTGAGAAAGGAAAAAAAACTCACACACACACACACAGATAAAAAAAAACTTATAATAAACGTACATGTTAAACTTACTACAGTCTTAAGCTAATGTTAGTGAAAAACACATAAATTAGTTTCATGTACTCCAAATAACGTACAGCCAAGATATCTCGAACCGGTACATTGGGTTGTTTACCTCGAGCCCGAAGGGAATCATAAAGCTCAGATCTGCCTCCACGATGCTCGGCACATGACCAAATAATGTGATCTGCGTCCTGGTAACCTTGTCCACATTCACGGAGATTGCTGTCACTCAGCCCAACACGGTATAAATGAGCGTGCAAAGAATAATGGAAAAAATTGGAAAAATTGGACATGAGGCGAGACATGACACGAATGAAGTCTCGACCCACATCCATCCCCCTAAACCAGGATTTCTTCGACGCCTTTGGGATGATAGAATGTTGCCATCGCCCCAAATCTCCTTTACTCCATTTATACTGCCAGCTGACGAGTGACTGTTGATGAAAAATAGGAAAAAAATCGTTGAAGGCGATTTGTTGAAGACAAGCCAGCCAGCACATCAAGACTCATGATATGAGTCGAGTGCATGCAACCTAACGCGATACGAAGACACCGATACTGAATACGTTCCAGTTTAATGAAGTGCGACCGAGCCGCTGACTGAAAACAAAAACTACCGTATTCCATAACCGACAAAATCGTTGTCCGGTACAACGTTAGAAGATCTTGTGGATGAGCTCCCCCTGACCTCCCCACCCCCCGGTAATTGTCCAGAGATAATTTACCCTCTGCTGGCACTTTCGCTTCAGATACTCAATATGGGATCTCCAGGTGCACTTAGAATCGAACCAGACCCCAAGATATTTAAATGACATAGAATGAGTTATCGGCTTACCCCAAATTTGAAGCTTCGGTTGTGCTGGGTTATGCTTCCTAGAAAAAACTACCAACTCAGTTTTCTCCGTAGAGAATTCGATACCTAGCTCTAAAGTCCAAGTAGACAAATTGTCTAAGGTATCCTGTAAGGGTCCTTGCAGATCGACCCCGTTGGGTCCCGTGACAGACACTACGCCGTCATCTGCAAGTTGTCTCAACGTACAGTTGTCACTTAGACAACCGTCAATGTCTTTGACATAAAAATTATACAAAAGGGGCTTAAACATGATCCCAGGGGGAGACCCATGTAGCTAAATCGGAAAGCTGTAGAGTTTCCATGAGAAAAGCTCATATGTTTCTCTGACAGCAAATTGTACAAAAAAATATTCATTAATGGAGAAAAGCCACAAGCGTGGAGTTTATCTGAAAGAACTTCAACAGATACTGAATCAAAAGCCCCCTTTATGTCCAAGAATACAGAAGCCATTCGCTCTTTTTTAGCAAAAGCTAACTGAATATCTGTGGAAAGCAACGCGAGTCAGTCGTTCTTTCCCTTACCCCTACGAAAACCATATTGAGTATCTGAAAGCAGGTTGTTCTTCTCAACCCATTTGTCCAGACGGAAGAGGATCATTTTCTCCAACAGCTTTCGAATGCAGGATAACATCGCGATGGGTCGATAGGAGTGGTCGGACGCGGGTTTACCAGGATTTCGAATGGCAATATCTCTCACCGTCTCCAGTCATCCGGTACAATGTTGAGTTCCAGAAACTGATTGAACAAGTGCAACATGCGCCTCTTTGCGACGTCTGGGAGGTTCTTAAGAGAGTTGAACTTAATCCGATCAGCCCATGGAGCCGTATTGCTACACGAAAGGAGTGCGAGAGAGAGTTCTACCATTGAAAAGGGTTGGCTGATCTCATCTATCGAATTCGTGGTTTCGCGGGGAATCAACCGTGCCGGCACAGAATCTGGACAAACTTTTTGCGCGAACTTGAGGATCCATTGGTCCGAGTACTCCTCGCTCTCGTTGTTCGTAGTTCGGTTACGCAGTCTTCGCGCCGTATTCCAAAGAGTGTTCATTGACGTTTCGCGCGATAGCCCGTCTACGAATCTTCGCCAGTATCCGCGTTTCTTGGCCTTGATGAGGCTCTTAAGTTCGCGTTCGAGAGCCGTGTATACCTCGAAGTGCTCAGGTGTTCCACGTCTACGGAAAACTTTGAACGCGTCGGGCTTTTTACGGTAAACCTCGGTGCATTGCTGATCCCACCATGGAGAAGGAGGTTTCCTGCGAAATGACGTTCCTGGAACTGGTCGAGTTTGAGCTTGAAGCGCGTTGTCCAAGATCAGGTTGGAGAGGAAGTTATATTCCTCCAGTGGTGGAAGCTCTTCTACCGTCGTTACAGCTTCATCTACTGCTGTCCTAAACTTTGTCCAATCGACGTAACAGGTAAAATTATCCGTATCGTTGACGAATTTCGACGGATTGAACCTTGTAGCAATCGAAATTTGTATGGGCAAGTGATCACTACCGTGGGGATCTTGAATCACATTCCATGTGCAATCCAACGATAATGAATTCGAACAAAGTGTGGGGTCTAATCTACTGCCAGGTGAGGATGGACCAGCCAAACGTGTTAATTCTCCATTGTTAAGAACTGTCATATTGAAGTTGTCACAGAGGTCATATATCAAGGAAGACCGGTTGTCATCGTACAGTTCTCCCCAGCCTGTACCGTGAGAGTTAAAATCTCCCATGATCAACTGTGGAGAAGGAAGGACCGAACAAATATCTGAAAGTTGTTTTCGGTTAATTGAGGCTCTAGGAGGAATATACACAGAAGCAATGCAAAGGCTTTTATTTTTAATAACAGCCTGACATGCGACAACTTCAATACCTGGAATAGGAGGAAAATTCACTCTATAGAAGGAGTAGCACTTTTTGATCCCCAAAAGTACTCCTCCTCCACGTGAATCCTCACGATCAAGACGAATAATATTGAAATCATGAAACGGAAGATCGATTTCGGAAGAGAGCCATGTTTCACAAAGAGCGAATGCATCACAACCGGTATTGTGAGTTAAAAATTTGAATGATTCCAATTAAGGAACAAGACTTCGACAATTCCACTGTAGAACAGTGATCAAATCCCCGACCTCATTTGGAAAATTATCCATCGAAGGAAATGATAGCTTCAAGGAGGGGCCACTTTATTGTCAATTGCTTCAAACAAGTTTTCACTGTGGGAACCATTGCCATAACAATGCTTTTGAGAGGGTCAGAAATTTCGAGTTACTTTACGATACCTTCGGCAATGTCATCAAATGAGAACAGTCCAGTAGAGGAAAGGGCTTCTGTTCTTAAAATTGGGGCATCAGGGGTTTTGGATGTCCCCGGAAGAGATGGAAAGTCCTGGGTGTAGTTAGTGCTACGAAAACCAGGTGGAATTGGATTTTCCTTTTTTCCACCTTTCCTTGAAATGGGCAGGCTGATTTGGGGCTTCTGTTCAGCAACTTTCCGTGGGCGGACGCGTCTTCGCTTCCTTGAAGCACTTTCCGGAAAAGTGAACGATGTTCCATCTTCAGCCAAATCAAAGTCAGACTCGTCATCTGACAGAGGAGCAAAGGGATTTGTATTGGCATCGGGTGATGGTGAGGCTTTTTTCACCATTTCGGCGAAAGATTGCCTGGAACGCTGTTTTAGTGAGCGTTCTAATTTTTTCCCGTGTTGTTTGTATGCCGGGCACGACGAGAGAGCATGAAGAGGAGAACCCTTGCAGAAATGCGCATTTTGGTGTGCTGTCTGCGCAGGCGCCATCCTCATGTTTCTCCCCGCAGTTGGAGCAGCGTGCCTTATTGCCGCAATGGGAGGTCGTATGTCCCATCTGCTTGCATTTTTGGCAGATCATGACCCGAGGTACAAACAACCGCACAGGTAGTCGAAGTTTTCCCTACTCGACGTATTGAGGGAGGGCTGAACCAGAGAAGGTCACACGAAACGAGTCTGACGGTGTGAACTTTTTTTCATCTTTAGTGATTGATACTGTGCCTAATTTTCGCACATTCTGTATCTGCACTGGATAAAGCAGAGGGTTCTTGAAACGACCAACCACCTGCTTCAAAAGGAGCTCAGGGGTCAAACTCGCTTCGGTGACCACACCTTCTATCTCAATACCTCGAGCTGGGATGTACACTCTATACTCGAGTGTAAAGAACTGAGAGACAGCAATAACTTCAACCTCTATAACTTTTTTTTATACAATAACTAGCAACCATCTTGTATTTTAAAAATGTGCGTCCTTTTTTTTTTCCTGAAAATCATCTAAACAAAGTTTTACCAGTCTCTATATTGTATCATATATTCAAGGAATAAAACTTTCAAACGCATTTTTCACTGCTTTTACGTACAGGACTCATATGATTTTATAAACTGATCCAATATGAAAGGAATCAAAACTGAAATACATATACTTTTCTCGTTCTTTACAAGGGTTTACTTTCCTCACATAAAAAAGTTTTTCTAACAAAAAAATTTTCATGTCCTATTTTTACCGTGTATCACGCAAACTCGTCTAGTTATGGTATTCAACACCCCTATTGAATCCAATAAAATTTAGCAGTCATAAAGAATTGAATGTATTGAACATCTTTGCAAAAAACAATAATCATCTAGACTAACATTTGAAAAGGGCCAAAAAATTATATTTCCCATTACATTAGTAAAACAGAACCAAACATATACGTTTAATTTAAAGTCATTCATCTGTTTGTTCGGATATTTCTATTTTTAGAGGCGATTCAAATATGGCTTCGTATATCTTTGGGGGCGGGGGAGGGAACTGGAAGGAATGTTAAGATTTATTACAGTACGTGTAAAAGGTATGGGAAAAATTGTGATAGAGGGGGCTGATAAATCTAAAAAAATAGCGGACGTCATATTTGAATCGTCATTAAATGGATATGCATCAAGTCTTATCAAATAAGAAAATTCTTATTTGATAAGACTTGATGCATATCCATTTAAAGACGATTCAAATATGACGTTATATGAATTTTCGAAACACTGTTTATGTCAATGAAAACTCATAGGTTTTTGCTTGGTTAGGGTTTTATTTTATTTATTTTTGATGTGTAGTAGTAATTAACATAGCTTCATATATTTAATTTATTAATCTTTCTCATACAAAATAAATTTCTGTGGATTATCCTTTGAATCAGAAAACCTTTTAGCTGGAATTTAATTTTCTGAAACAGGAACAAAGTATTGAAATTTTTGTATTCGAGGTCTTGTCTTAACGTGACTATATAACTCCTCAAGTTCTTCAGGCATTTTTGCATACTGTTCAGCTGATATGAAGCAGAAATTTAGTTTTGTAATTCTTTTATTTGTCTGTTCAACTGCTAAGTCATAAAGTTCCCGAGGAGTTTTAGTTTTAGTTTTAGTTTTATTTGTTATCAATCATATACGTAGACCGGTTTTACATTCTTGCCTTAATTCTACTCTTACAAATATTCTGAGAAAAATACTTTTTTTAGTTGATTTTTATTCATTGTTATATCAATTGTGGTGCAGTATTTGTTATAGCAAGACATCATCTTATTTATGGGTCCGTTTTGGGCATAGTTAGTTCTTTGATTATTTATGTAGAATAAATTCCTGTTTCTTAAGTAACGGGTGGGAGCGTAGAAGTTGAGCTTCTCTAAAATGTCTGCGTCATTTATTCCTTGCCTAATAACATTGTTTGTAAATGATAGAATTGCAAACTCACGTCGTTTTTCAAGACCATCTATTTTAATTAACATGCATCGAGATTCATAAGAAGGAAACTGAAAAGAGTTCCATCCTAACTTACGCAAAGCATACAATAAAAACGGTTTCTGTACTGACTCAATACGGTCTTTATGTGTATTCTGATATGGATCCCAAACCACACTGCAGTACTCAAGAAGGGGCCCAACATATGTTACAATGTTTTTATTGTATAGAGATCATTGAAATGAAAACTAAACCTCTTGATGAACCCGAGCATATTACTTGCCTTGTAAATTATATTGTTGTAGTGTTCTACAAAAGTGAGCTCGGAATCAAGAATGACTCCCAAATCTCTAACTTGATTGCATCTTTCAACAGTTTGTTGACCTTAGTGATGGTGTCTTGCTTTACATTGCGCTTTTTAGTGAATGAGACTGAGATGCATTTTTTTACGTTAATCTCTAGCAAGCTTTTTGAACATCAAATATGAAAATTATCAACTTCTCTTTGAAAGACTTCAATGTCAGATGATTTACGTATTTCCATGAAAAGTTTCATGTCGTCTGCATATATTAAAACATTTAAATGGCGTAAAATATATTCAACATCATTGACAAACAAAATAAATAGTGAAGGACCCAGATGGGATCCCTGTGGTACTCCCGATGTAACATTCACAACCGATGATAGCATTCCATCAAATCTTACTCGTTTTGTTCTTCCAAGCAAGTATGACTGAACCCACATTAATAAATTAAGATTGAAACCTATCTTAGACAATTTGTAAAGCAACAAAGGAATATCGACTCTATCAAAAGCTTTGCTAAAGTCAGTGTATAAGGTTTCAACGTAATTACCTTCATCCATTGCATTAATTGAAAAATTTACAAAATTTAGCAGGTTTGTAGTAGCAGAGCGTCCTTTCCTAAAGCCATGTTGCTTGGTAGAGATAACATTTTTTACCTGTGAAAAATATGTTGATGGATGGATGGACTCAAATAGTTTGGGAATACAAGATAATATTGCAATCCCACGATAGTTTTTAACATCTGATTTTTTACCGCTATTGAAGATCGGAACCAATCGGAACGATTCCTTCCAAATGAGGGGAAATATGTCAGTTTTTAGAGATGAATCAAACTACCAAAACCGGGGTTTCACTAATTCCTTTGATAATGTTTTCAAAAATACTGGCGGTAATCCGTCAGGACCAGCTCCTTTAGAAGCGTCTAATCTGCTTAAAGAAAGCAAAATTTCGTTGACGGATACATTATCAACAGTCACATTTAACGAAGGCTCAGGAAGGTATGAGAAAAATTGATAATCTCGATCCTTGTCGTCACGAGTTGTGTAAACATCTTGAAAAAAATCAGCAAATAAATTACTGATTTCGGTTGGATTTTTACCGTCTTTGTCGTTGAATTGCATTTTTGTTGGAAAATTTCTTAATTTCTTCTTATCTTTAACAAGGCTGACAAACGATTTTGGGTCTGATTTGATATTAGTTTCAGTTTTTCTATTATACTCCTCATGTGCGATCTTCATTTCTAAATCCAGTTGATCACAAATAGTTAAATATATTGTGAGCTTCATATCATTTTTATCTTTTTTATAAGCTTTGTGCGCTTTTTGCTTCCTATTTTTGAGATTTATAATTTTCTTAGTATACCACACCGGATTCTTATTTGGTCGTCCCCTAGGTCTTTGGGGTACTGCAGTCTCTACTATATCGTATAATAGATGTTTCGATAGAATACAATTACGGCCTGCTCTGTTGACAAATTGCGAAATATGGTTTGCCAATCAATCGAGTGTAGTTTGTTTTTAATGAGATTGTAGTCTGCTTGTTTAAAATCAAAATAAATTTCGGATAAATCGTTATCCAACATTGTGGCGTTGTCATGACTGAAAATGGAATATTCAATAGCAGTATGAAATGCTTCATTTTTCCAAAGAGGTGCTGGTGCCTCAATAACGCAAAAATCATCGGTCATATTAGTGAACAATAAATCAAGGTAGCATTTGTTCCGATTTCGTACATGATTTATTTGATTGAGTCCAATCTGCGCACTTTTTTCAAATAGAGTAAGAAGCGTTAAATTTTCTCCAATTATTGGTATTAAAAGAGATTCATTTTGATCATCTATAACAAAATAAGTAGCATTTTGGTTAAAGTCACCATACATGTGAATATTGACGTCAGATTTAAATTTTGTCAAAATACTTTCAGCAATATTAAAAAACATTTTGTATGAATCAATTTTTGCACTTTCTGGGGGGAAATAGACTGCTCCAAAAATATGAACTTGATTTTCGATCACAGATGTAACCCAGACATGGTCAAATTCCTTGTGTTTTTTTGAAGTGATTTCTTCTGATTCATAATCAGATGAAATTGCAATTAATACGCCACCTCCGAATTTCTTTTATGATAACGATTTATCTCGATCGTCTCTATATACATTAAACTTATCGGCAAAAACTTCAGAACTTTTAATGCTCGAATCCCAACTAGTCTCAGTGGCTAAAATAACAGAGTAGTTACAAGTAGCAACACGTCTACGCCCTTTTCAATCTATTAAAGTTTTGACAATAGATTGCTATTTCCTTACTTTCTTTACTTTTTTTCAAAGCACTCACGTGTTGAGAGTCGGTTTGATTGCGAGCAGACGTCAAGTTTGGGATTTTTTTTTTTCCTTTTTTTTCCCCACAGTTTTCCCCCCACCGGCCCCCACCCTTGTACCACACAAACACCCCCACATACACCCCCCCAAAAATTTTGTAAAAGTTATTGGCCCTGGAACGGAAGTAACTGGAACAGCTGATGAACTGCATAATGCAACAGAAGATTTTTGATTGTATTTCCATAATCTTGAGCAAGGCTTGCTTTCTTTGCCATTCGCTTGAGAATACCACCAATAGCATCACGTGGAACTTTCACATGAGACGTTGCAGCAATATATTGAATCTTGTTTAATGAAATCTTGCAATTTTGATATAAACAACTGAACTGCTATTGAACCATAGGTCAAAACTTCAGATATTATGATAAAGCCTTTGTTTTCCAATTTATCGTCTTTCTTGTAATATACTTCAAAGTTTTGGTAATAAACAGGATCAACCACCTGATTTAATTGTATTATCACTAAAGTTAAAAAAAAATAATTTATAAATAAGCCCTTTCCAAATGGTAGCCTTGATTTTCCAAACATTGAAAGACCCTTAAAAAATCCAAATTGTCATTATAATTAAATTTAATTGGCATCTGTGAGGTCTTAGGACCAAATTATAAGACCAGTTGGCGCGATACACGGTAAAAATAGGACATGAAAAATTTGTTGTTGGAAAAACTTTTTTTCCTTAAAAGTGCCCATCTTGCACTGTATGGCGAACTTTTAAATAATTATATTGCCTTTATTTAGAAAAAAATATCGTCCAATTCTAAGATAGCCATTTTTTGCAAATTGACTTTAAATTTTAAAATATTTTTTTAGCGTGTAAGAATAGATTTTACAATTTTTACAAGTTTTTTCATAAAAGTTCAGACGACTTTCTAAAAGTCACTGATACATCACTTTTTTGTAAGTCTTGTCCTTTTTGAGTTATGTTGATTTAAAAAAAAAATCGATCAAAAAACTTAAGCCCTTTTCAAGTGGCAGTCTAGATAAATTTTGAAAAAAACAAAGTATGCAAAGTTGCTTGAAAAAACATAGTCTACACATCCACAAAGTTTCATTGGATTCTGAGAGGGTGCTGCCAAACACTGGATGAGTTGGCGTGAAATTCGTCTGTTTCCCACATTTTTTTCTCCGCCCCCCCCCCCCCCCCCCCCCCCCCCCAAAAAAACAAACAAAAACAAACCCCCCCCGCACCAAAAAAAACCCACAACCCCCCTTCAACAAACCCGCCCCCCCCCAAACAAACCACCACCCCCCCGACCCCCCCCCACCCCGCCAAATCCCCCCCCCCACAACACCCCCCCCCCCCCCACACCACCCCCCCAAAAAAAAGAAAAAAGAGGGGAAAAACCAAAATGCAATGCCACCACCGATAGGTACCGCCTCGTGCCGCATTAAATCCGAATGAAAATAAAAATGTATTATCCCTGTCGCCATGCCGATGGCCACAAGCGGGAATACAGCATCCATACTTTCCGGCAACGACTGGCAAAAGACCGTCAAAAATAATTCAAAGCCATGGCAGCGCGTAGCAGTCAACAAGCAACCTTCAGACCGTCGTCGTCGTCGTCGTCATGAACCGTCGTTGCCAAACGCTTCCCCTCGGATATTTTAGCTGGAGTTGGCCATGCTCCAGGAACCAAGGCAATGCAGGCGCAGCTCTCTGTTGCTGCGAAGAAAGCTCCACGGCCTTGTCAGTTTGTATTGAAACTTTTCCACCTCGAAACGGTTCTCATTTTTTTTTCAGCCATTCGCAGTGAGAAATTGGGGGGCAATGTTGCTTAAATCGTTTTATGCGTTCGTGTGTTGCCCCAAGAGGATCAAACAGGCGATTGCAGGGAATTTTAGCGAGGGTTGGAGAAAGTCGATGCAGACAGTTTGTGTGTGTGCGTCGTTCCTGGCGACGACGATGACCGTTTGCGTTGGGGCTGGGTTGGCTTGGTGCCAACCAACAGCTTGGAGAGGGGAACGAAAAATGCGGTGCCTTCATGGAACTCGATGAATATGTGAGTTTTAATCGATCAACAATTCAAACTGATGTAAGTCAATAAAAAGGGCGAATCAGACTGCATCGCTTTCCCTACATCAACTTCCCCACTGTTAAAGGATTGACTGCACTTTTCACAGCGATAGAACCATTCGCTCTGAGGTAGAAAAATGCTGTCAAAACTGCTTTTTGTAAACTTATTTCAAAAGAGGCGTTGTTAAATAGAAATTTATGATGTCTGATAAGTTATTATCCTTACTCTGTATTGAAGTGTCGTTTTGGATTGTCGTTGAGTACGTTGAAATAAAAATAAATCATCTTGAATAAAAAGATCCGTTTATTCGCAAAATTCCATGGCAAGCATTTACAACTCTACCCTTCTGTACCTGCAAATTTCAAGTTCAAGTTCATGCCCCCCAACGAGCCAAGCAGGGAAGCAGCTAGTGTCGATTCGCAGTTAAAACTTGTTTTTTTTTCTCTCTTTTTGCCATCTCCTTGGTTCGACTGCAATCTTCGAGTGGATGTTGCACAATTTCTTGACCTAGGCCAAACCAGTTTGGCCTGTTCTCTGCATCATCACATGTTCTGAAGAGTTCAATAACCACGTTCTGATCATGATTTTATTTTTCTTCGTTTATGTTTCCCACTATCCCACAGATGGGCAGACTAGCGTCAGTGATTCTTCTGGCAGCAGCTTTCGTAGGCGGCCAGTCGGCCCCGGCCACCACCATCATCCATCACCAACCAGCCCAGTATTATCTGCTGCAGCCGCAGCCCTCCACCCTTAAAATTCAACCGCATCTCATCCAACCGATTCAACATCTAAAACTGGAACCGAAGCACCAGCAGCTGGTTTACTATTATCCATCGATCCCGCTCGGCAGCCAGATCACCTATGACAAACCGATCCGGCTGGTAACGCTCAAGCAGGAGGAGGAGCCATGGTGGCAGGGTTTCGTGAACTTCTTCCAACCCACCACCGAAAAGCCAGCCGAATCGGCCGAATCAGCCACTGAGGCTCCGGAGTCTCCCGCCCCTGCGGCCGAATCTGATTCCTTGATGAAGAACCAGATCTTCATGGCTCCAGCCGATGCCGAACAGCTGCCCTCCAAAGCCGAAGTTCAATCTAACCCGCAAGGCCAACGATACTACATTCTGTCCGGAGCGCCTCAGTTCTATGGAAACTTCGACGCCCTGCAGAATCCATTGAATCCTATCTTCAGCCTTCAGCCCCTGCAGGCCATCCATGCTCGAGCCAACTCGGACATCCAGGCTGAAGACGGTCAGCTTAAGTTCCAACCGCAAATCGTGTCCTCGATCGCCCCGATTGCTCCCGTTCCAGCTCTGGTTCCAGCTCAACTGAAGAACGACCTACTGGAATCGCACCCGGACAAAGTACAAGCCATCGACCGTACCTGGGCTCGTTCGTTGGATGACGAACCGGCACCGGAACCGGAAGTCTCCCAGGGCCGATCGAAATCGGATGAACCAAGCGAACAAAATCTTCCGCAAGTCATCGATGACGAAACCCCAAAGGAGGAAATGGGATCATCTCGCCAGTCTGACGAACCATCGGTTGCGGCTGTCAAACCAACGGGAATTGCCCTCGCCGGACGAGGAGGAGTGGCCGCATCGGCTCCAACTGGCACAGCCATCGCTGGCAAGAATGGATTGGCTCTCGCCTCTCCCACAGCAACCTCCGTTGCCGGCAACTTTTTCGAAGAAGAAGATGAAGATAAGAAGGACTGAAATCGGAACCGTGGACAACCCAAACTGGAACTAGATCAATTTAAGCAGCGTAGTCGTAGTTTTTAGATGTAATAATGTGAGCAATTACACAATCTCAACAATGGTGCTGGTAGGAAAAGCTTAAGGGCGATCGGATTCCCCCTAATTTTTTTTTTTGGCGAGGGAAGCCTGGATTGCCCATTTGGAGGGAACAAGGATATTTTCGTATACGTAATCGTAACTCTTGGTCCCGTTTAATGTGGGGTGAAATTTTGATTCAAAACCTCGCAAAGGGCCGAGAGCGGACTGACGATCCCACCTCAAAGAGAGCGGGACAATGCAACGTTTTTGGAATCAAAATCACCGAAAAAAATGCGCTTCATTTGGAACTAACAAAATTGTAGCTTTAGGAGCCTCCTAGGTTAAGTTCATCATCGTTCATTGACAATTTCATTCATTGGATTAAACAATCCTCACAGCTCAATTCCTGGAGAATACTCATTTCATTCATCATGCATTTCATCACAATAAAAAGGTGTTCATAAAAATCACAAAAAAATGAAAATAAAACACGATAAACGAGATAAACTCTGTTAATTTATTCATTACTGAACATGACATTGTCCGAACCAACCGATCTAATTGACTCCATCCGCCGCTTTTAAAGATTAACTGTCATGTTCCATTCTGAAATCCAGGTTAAAAATGTATCCGCACTTCGGTTAATCGCGTTGACGTTTTTCCGTGGGCTCATAATGTCTCTGATAATGGGAGAATGACTTTCACCAGCGGCAATATCCGTTTTCGGTTTGTGGTGCCAAAAAAGATCAACAGAACACGACCCTTACGGTACTTGACCATTGTGAAAGGTGGAGAAAGCATCGTTTCTTGACCCTTGCGTTGTTTGGGAATTGAAAGCATTTATGTTTCCGGCGTTAATGACTCAGTAATGGCGGTATGAATACATTTTTTTGATTATTTAAAGGATGCATAACTGTTAATACTGTTATTGTTTTGAAATAATTCTACAAATTTTGTGATAAAAGCTTAGACTGGAACCAGAAGGGTTGCTGCTTCTCACCTCACAGTTAAAAAAAAAAGGAGATCGTGGTATGCCATGTTTAAGCAAAGCAAAGCCTCTCAACTTAAGCTTTCAAAAGTCACAAATAACTATTTAAAGTTCCTTAGGGCTAACTCTTACTTGAAACCTCATAGCCTATCCAGAAAACATCTTTTTGAGAATGATTTATAATAAGGTCTTATTTTTACACGGTTTGTTTACAGCGATAGCCCTAGAAAGGAACAACTTATCGAATTCGAATCACATTTTACGTTTTGGGCAAACAGTAATTATATGGCAATTTTTCTAAATATCCTCAATTTTTAGTGTAAATACTCAAAATTTTAAAAACTATTTTTTGCCCATTGCATGGAATGGTAACACATGCAAACAAAATCGAAGCAATTTAAAATGTATAAGCATGTGAATTTATCAACTTAATTTAGGCTTTTTTTACACGGTTTCATAGTCAAAGTGAAACGTATCTCCAGTGTAAAAAAAAACCTAAATGTAATTTGTTTTAATAATGTAGTCATATTTTATGTAATTCTCCCACACGTCACTTCTATTTTTATAACGATTTTTTATCAATTTTCATATGATTCCCACTTTACACTTTTATTTACTTTACTTCCTTAATTCACCTAATTTTCCACCACCCTCACTCTCACCTCCCAACCACAAAACACTTTTCCACAAGATCCAATTTATAAACACCTTTAAAAACATTCTTTTCCTAATTCAACAATTTTTTTTTACGCTTCCTTTGGCTTGGAATTAAACGAGGGAAAATTTTACGCGCTTGTTAAAATTAATTATTTTTTTCTGTGAAGGAAAGGTTGGAAAGGAAATAAGGAGAAGGAAAATAATGATAATGAAAAAGGAAAGGAGCGATACTTTCGGGATATTATCATCCCTGAATGGTCAGATTTTGAGTCACAATAGCCTCCGAGTATTTTATGGAAAGATAATATTGGGTTCTAGGACTGCCCAATTTGAGATATTAAAATTATGATAAGTAATTTGCATCAGAGTTCTTTTCCACATCGGGAAAAGAATTGAAGAACATTTTTTAGGTTGAGATTTCTATAATTAGACTCATCAATAATATGACGACCGAAAATACTAAAACGTAGTTGAGCAATTGCAGGAAAATTGCATACTAGGTGGAAGGAAGTCTCATAGTCAGCTTCGCAAAGCTCACATGCAAACGACTGTGCACGTTGCATGTTTGTCAGATGATAGTTCAGATTACAATGACCCGTTAGAGCCCTAACAAGGATTATTTTTTGAAAGATTTAATAGATAATTGCTGACTTTGGGTGACAGCGATGATAAGTACAATTTCGTCCTCCTTCCAAAAACCCCAAAATTTTCTCTTAACCCCCCCAAAGGCCCCCGTCCGCCCTTAACTATTTTGGCACCTCCCTTCATCTCCCTTCTCCCCCAACTTGAATCCCCGGCCCATAAAAATGGACAAATTTAGTGAGCTAAGTTCTTCTAACTGAGTCCGGCATACTAAAGGGTGATACGGCCAAAATTTGGTCAAGGGAAAACGCGTGTAAATCGGTGAAATCGTTTATTTAAAAAATCAAATTAATTTTCTTTTTCAAGTTCAATTAGTATAAAATTCAGGAAAAATATTCAGTTAGGCTTCCGCTTTTCCAAATCCGAATTGCCGGGCCTTACGCTTGACCCCTGCCATCAGATTTTGTACAGTCCACCTTCTTCGCCGCAGAAAGCCAGTTTTCCTTGAACTGCTGCTCGTCCTTAGCAGTTTTTTTGGTCTTCTTTAGGTTCCACTTGACAATAGCCCAGTATTTCTCAATTGGGCGGAGCTCTGGCGTGTTGGGAGGGTTCTTGTCCTTGGGAACCACCTGCACGTTGTTGGCGGCGTACCACTCCATGGCCTTTTTACCGTAATGGCAAGATGCCAAATCCGGCCAAAACAGTACGGAACAACCGTGTTTCTTCAGGAAAGGCAGCAGACGTTTATTCAAACACTCTTTCACGTAAATTTCTTGGTTGACAGTCCCGGAAGCTATGAAAATGCTGCTTTTCAAGCCACAGGTACAGATGGCTTGCCAAACCAGATATTTCTTTGCGAACTTTGACAGTTTCGTGTGCTTGAAAATATCTGCTACCTTTCCCCTTCCTTTTGCCGTATAAAACTCCTGTCCCGGAAGCTGCTTGTAGTCGGCTTTGACGTAGGTTTCGTAGTCCATTACCACGCAGTCAAACTTCGTCAGCATCGTCGTGTACAGCCTCCGGGATCGCGCTTTGGCCGTCGTATTTTGTTTATCATCGCGATTTGGAGTCACTACCTTCTTGTAAGTCGATAGTCCGGCTCGTTTTTTGGCTCGATGCACGGTTGTAGACGATACACCCAGCTTATTTGCGGCATCTCGGAGAGATAGGTTAGGGTTTCGCTTGAAACTACCGGCAACTCTCTTTGTCGTCTCAGCGGCTTCCGGTTTTCGATTTCCCCCCGATCCAGACTTCCTGGCTGTCGAAAAACGTTCCCCAAACACTTTAATTACATTTGTAACGGTTGATTTGGCAACTTTTAGCGATTTTGCCAAGTTTGCGTGCGAGTAGCTCTGATTTTCGCGATGCGCGAGCAAAATTTTGATACGCTGCTCTTCTTGCTTGGACGGCATTTTGACAACTGAAGAGTGAATTCCAAAATCAAAATAGGAGCAACATTCTACACACACACACCTTCAAAATGAGGGGTGTTCAGGTTTTTTAAATGCAAAATTGAAAGAAATACGTCAAGTTGATATTGACCAAATTTTGACCGTATCGCCCTTTATGACCAGTTTTGATCTGGAATTATTTGAGCCAATCGCTTCGATAGCAGCTTGACTATCGGAACAAAAATATATTATTTTACCTATTACTTTATGTTGAAGGGCCGCCTGCACTCCACAGATAATAGCAAAGATTTTTGCTTGAAAGACTGTGCAAAAGCTACCTAATGAAAAAGATTGTTGTAACCTCAACTCACGAGAGAAAACTCCAGCTCCAGCTTTACCATCAAGTAGAGATCCATCAGTAAAAATAATAACGTTACCGGCGATTGTCCTCTCAGTGTGCCCCGAGACCCAATCATTACGCAATGGGAAAGAGATAAATATATCAGCATTTAGAAAACTAATAGGAAGTGTTACATCGCTCGAAGCTAGAACAAACTTATCCCAATTTATTAAGTGTGCCCATAAACGTGTATGAGACCTATTATTGTTTGCATCATGATGCCAAAACCCATTTGCCTGTAAACGGTATGGGCAAGAGTAGGCTTCCTGTTTCAAGAAAATTTGCAATGGTTTGATATTGAAAAGTGCTTCTAGAGCAGCAGTGGGTGTAGTTGAAAATGCACCAGATAGTGACATTAGACACATGCGCTGGAGGTGATTCAGCTTTGTCTGGATAGTTCTCATCTCACCTTTCTGCCACCATACGAGGCACCCGTAAGCTAATATTGGTCTAACAATTGCAGCAAAGAACCAGTAAATATATTTTGGTTTAAGACCCCAGGTTTTACCTATAGTTCGCCTACATTGTCCAAAAGCCATACATGCTTTTTTGATTCTAGAGTCAATATGAGCAGACCAATTTAACTTAGAGTCTAAAATAACTCCAAGATACCTTACTTGGTCTGTTATACAGACTCCAAAAAAAAAAAAAAAAGGGGGGAACCCCCGGTAATTCTTGTTTTTTTTGAAAAAGAAAAAGTGTTGGTTTGTTGGGATTTACTGAGAGTCCGATATCACTACACCACTTTTCAGTTTCTCTTAGAGCCTGTTGCATCAGGTCAAAAAGAGTACTAACACACAATCCAACAATCATTGTAAGGTAGTCATCAGCAAAGCCATAAGAAGGAAATCCCAAGTTGTTAAGTTTACGTAATAGACTATCTGTTACGAGATTCCATAGCAAAGGTGATAGAACGCCTCCCTGGGGACAACCTTGAATACATTGTCTCCTTATATAGGCTCGTCTCAGTGACGAGTTCAAATAACGATTTTTGAGCATCTCGTGTATCCATGTTACGATAACAGAGGGCACACCATGAAAAAGTGCAGCTTCAATGATGGCATTGAAGGAAACATTGTCAAAGGCGCCCTCAATATTTAAGAAGACTCCTAAACAGGATTGCTTCTGTGAAAAAGCCTTCTCTACATCATGGACAACGTGGTGCAAAAGGGTTGTTGTAAACTTGCCTCTTTGATATGCATGTTGCATTTGATGAAGAGGTTGTCTAGAAAGAGTTTCATTTCGAATGTTATCATCAATAATTCTTTCTAAACACTTAAGCATAAAAGAGCTCAGACTGATTGGCCTGAAACTTTTCGCTTCATCATACGTCGCGCGCCCCCCTTTTGGGATAAATTTAACATTTATTTCTCTCCAGGATTTTGGAATGTAACCTGTAGCAAGGCTGCAAATGAAAATTTGTTTTAATATATTTTTAAGATGATCAAAACCTCGCTGAAGTAAACATGGATACAGCCCATCTGCTCCAGGAGTCTTATAAGGTGCGAAGCTATTCAGAGCCCATTTGATTGAATCGGGTGTTACTAGCCTGCGAGCTAACGCCCTAGATTCATAACGAGCACAAAAATGTTCAGGGTCATTGAATGGTTCCAGTTCTGAACATCCTGGAAAATGTATTCGAAAGAGTATTTCTAGCACCTCGTCATCATTATTATTAAAGTTACCAGCTTCGTCCTTAATACTGTTTACATGAAAACCCTTGGATTTAGCAAGAATTTTATTGAGTCTGCTGGTTTCATTTACACTTGATACATTTGTGCAAAGGTTTTACCAGCCATGTCGTTCAGAGGACTTTAGAGCTTTTTTAGAGGCCTTTCGAGCTATTTTGAAACCGTCAATTCCCTCTGTTTGACGTCTATTCCACGCCCTTCTACACATTTTACGTAATTTTGTGGGTTCGTTGTTCCACCAGGGTGTACCCTTAGTTGATTTTATTGTTCGTAAGGGACATGCTTCTTCATAGGCCTCCATAATATAGGATGTTGAAATCTCAACGACATCGTCAAAGTCATTTGGGCTTTCAAAAGAAGGGTGAAAGCCAAAAAATTTTAATGCAAGGGTATCTGAGTAAACGTTCCAGTCTGTATTTCTAGGGTTTCTGAAACGAGAAACTTGCAGACAACCATTTAAGTGATCAAAGAATATGAACCTATGATCAGCCAGAGATTCCTCTTCAGAGACTCTCCAGTTATTGAATTCATGTGTAAGTTTATTGGTGCAGAGGATTATATCTAAAACCTCTTCTCTGTTTGAATTGAAAAAAGTTGGAGTGTTACCTATGTTTAAAATACTTACATTTGTAGAACATAAGTACTCCATTAGTTCCAGGCCCCTCGGATTGATATCCGAACTCCCCCAAATAATATGATGGGAGTTTGCATCGCTCCCCACAACTAATGGCAAATTATTTACATCACAATGAGACACAACTTTTTTCAAGTCCTCTGTAGGTGAAGCCTCATCATGTGGAAGGTAAGCTGAACAGTAGATATATTGTTTGTCGATATTGTCAACATTTACGTTTATTGATACAACACAAATATCCCTAGTGGTTAAGCTGGGAACAAGAGTGCCATTTAAGGCATTACTTAAGAGTATACATGCACGAGGCATGATGCGAGGATTTGTCATCCCTTCTTTACTAAAAGTAACAAAATTAGGATTAACTAGATTTCCAACATAGAATCTTCCATGACGGAAGTATGGTTCTCCCTCTTTCCTACAATTCTTTTTTTTACATCCACACTTCCCTTTATATTTTTTTTCAATTTCTTTTCCCTTTTGGAGCTGTACACGGTGTTCAATAAGTTCGGATACACTTTCAAAATTTGTTAAAAAAATGAAAACATGTTTTTTTATTTTTTGGATTTATGTTATTGAAAGCTATGTTTACAAGGAACGTTTACAACATTTCTCTTGGAATGACCCCCCTTTGTACTCCTTAACGAGCTTCAAACGTTTCTCGAACGCGTCGCAGGCGGCACGCACGGACTGCATGGGCATTTCGTCCCAGATTTTGAGAATTACCGTCTTGAAATGATCCAAAGTGCTGACCTTGTATTCGTTCAGCTTCGCCATCATATAGGACCAAACAAAAAAGTCGAGAGGATTCAAGTCCGGGGAGCTGGGAGGCCACAAAGTTTTGTCCAGAAAGTCGGTTAAATTGTCCCGACACCAGGCTTGAACCACATTTGCCGTATGGGCTGGTGCACCGTCCTGCTGGAACACGTAGTGCTCATCGCCGTAGAGGCTTCGGAGACTGGGGGCAACAACCTTTTCCAAAACCTCAGTTTTGTAGTACGCCGCGTTGATTTTGACGTTTTTTCAATAAACACCAAGGGTAGCTTACCACGTTTGCATACTGCCCCCAAACCATCACCGACGCGGCACTTTGGAACCGAGGGATGTTTATATTGGATTCAGGAATGCTGTCCCTCGATGGCGCCCACACCCGGTCATTTTGCACATTGTGCGGCTGCTGCAGCACGAACAGTTTCTCGTCCGAAAAAACAAACTCCTGACCAGCGTGCCGAGAGAGGATCCTCTTAGCTCGATCCAACCGCTTTTTGCTGGTAGCCTCCGAAACGCCATGGACCTTACGTTTTTTGTAAGGCCTGAAACCAAGGTCCTTGGTGAGTATGGTGTGAGCGGTTCCAATGGAAACGTTGAGATCTGCAGCCGTTTTCGGATTGAGCGGTTCTTTTTGCGCCGAATTCGCTCCCTCACGATCTTGATGACCCGTGGCGTCCTCGCTGAACGCGGCCGACCGGATCTCGCACGGTCATTGGTCGAGGACGTCTCCCGGTATCGCCTGATGGTCGTGTAGACAAAGTTCCGCTTGACCCCATGCGATTTCAGCAGCCGGAATATATCGCCGGGTCGCTCACCGTTCAAAAAACGCTTAATTACGAAGTCCCGATACTCTTTCATCGCGCGTAACAAACAAACAACAACTAACAGAATGTCAACACCGCGCACATTCGGTAGCGTATGAATGAAGCTAAAGCTGACACCAATACCAATGCAGTTTGTCGATCATGCAAAAACATCAAAATTTGAACTCAAGAATAGTTTGGAGTACCAATGATATTCTGAGAATGCTGTAATATGACTATAATTATGCAATGACCACTGTTAAACTCTCCCCCTGCATAGACAATCATTCATATATTTTTTCAATAGAATGTATGGATCTTGGACACTTGCCAACCCCCCCCCCTCCCCCAAACTGTTGACGTGGAAACCACGTAAATCGCCCCGTTGATCATGCTAAACACCGAGACCTGAACTCAAGAATAGTTGGGACTGCCGTAGATTAGATAGATTCCGTATTCTGAGAATACTGTAACATGACTATTATTGTGAATTCATGTCCCATGGACCTCGCCTGGTCAGATTAATGCTATGACGTGATCATGTTCTGCGAGACTTGACCCGACAATCGGACCCTATCGAGCCAAATTTTTGGTACCTGTTATGACGTTTTCCGAACCGACCGTAACCCTAGCAACAGTTCCAAGTTATCTGGAGGAGGAGTCCTCATTGCTGTTCATCGGCGCACAGTGATTCATTCCATTCCATACAAAAGGCGGAAAAATGTCTAAAAATGGATTTAACATCGCTAAGTTATGTGTTTCGAAGTAATTTTGGGCCGCTGATTTCAAATATGCTATCTAGTTTATCTTATTGGCTCACATTACCGAGATATGGCCACTTTATAGTTCCCTGGAATATCCGGAACATCTGATAAAATGGAAAATTCATTAGTCTCGTCCTAAAGCAATAAGATTTCTTTTTTCAAAACTATTTGTACATAAAATATGTAAAAAGTTAAGCGATGTCGAGAATAATATATGGCTCTGGGTAGCCATTGCATGGTCTTCCAGAAGTTCCGGAACATCCATAACATATGATAATTCAGCAATACTATACCAAAAAGATGAAGGGGATCTTAGAATGTTGCAATATTTAGTAGGTGTGCTCCGTTTTGGAAAATTCATCACTTGATTTTTTTCAATTTGGTCATTAGGGTGACCCATTTCGAGATAGGGTGGTCCAAAAAACCAGAAAAATATTATAAACCACTCGACCGATTTTCAATTTTCAAGTAGTCTTAAGAAAAACTAAGAATATAAAAGAATAGAATCTAATTATTGAAATCAAATACAATTTTAGATTACCCAAGCAACCAAAAGTTCTGATAAAATGGTGTTTTTTGGCTTTTTAAGTAATTAACCGAACTTTCTAGTAAGTTCAATGTTTTTTCTAGTAGCATCCTTACCAACTTTTAAAGAAATCTTTGAATTTCTCGAAAGGTTCGTTCAAGAGGTAGCAGTTAATGCTATTCAGCTCAAAAAGTACCTCAAACAAACTCAACAAAACCAAAACAAAACGACATTTATTTTCGACAGTTTTGTTCTTCTATAATCCTGCCGCAAATTTATTTTCAGAGTGCTGTGTTGTGAAATGATGATTGAGCTCAATTTGTTTAGTTTTAAATTGGGTATAAGGTATATTAAATTGTTCATAAAAACATACTATTATGCTATGATTTTACTCGAACGTTGATTACTTGCATTATTCATTTTCTTGAATGCCTTTTGACTATTTTCCTAACATGTCCCGAGGTGAGATTCGAACACGTGACTTTGGCGTAATAAATGTAGATGTTAACCACTCCGCCAGGGTCGCCTCAGTTAATCTTACCTGAACCTAAAAGTATCTGATTAGTTCATCTGGAAATCAATCTGAACTAGCAAATTAATTAAGTTTACCCTGTTGAGTGACAGATTCATTTTCCGCGTCTCACTTAGCTAACAGTTTTATACGATGGTAATAAAATAAGCCGTTCACTCTTCAAATGTAAACAATCTTTGAGACATTTTATAAAGTGTTACTCAGAACTTTGCGTGTACTTCAAAAAGTAAAAAAGTAGTTCAACTTAGATGTATTGTGAACTTATGCGCTGATTAAAAGTACGGTTAGTACTTTGATTGAACTTTGTGTCAGAGATTTTCGGAAGTTCAAAGCAAGTTTTCAACTAACAACATATGAACTTGAAGGTTGAGTTGAATAGCAATAAGAAATTTTTCTTGAGCTTTCAAGTTGCTTTACAATGAAACTTTAAAGAAAATTAAGTTCCGCCTGTACGTGAAGTGTATTTTTATTCAGCAAAAATGTTCCATAAAATTAAATTTCAACTAAATGTGAACTTCTGAGTTCTCATTTCAAGTTACATTCGAACTGTTGGTTGCTTGGGTATTATCAATTTCATTTTTTTTAAATACGGCTAATTAGCTTAAAATTAAACTTTCACTTCCAGAACCTTCTTGCGACAGGAAATCACCTAATCCTGTCAGGCTGCATTGTTATATTAATGCAATGTGATCACACATACTTATGAAAACGAAGTACGGAGTGGAAGTTTGATCCCCGCTTCTCGGAAATTTTTCGTTTCACTATAACAAAAAGCTTGCCATTGGACTATGAGCGGTCATGTACAATTTACTTCAATTTACTTATTGTACTTCAAGTACTGGAAAAACTAGCTGCAAAGACTCTGGCCTCATGGAATCATATTTGCGCAAATTTGCGCAAGATGAAACCCAGATTTTCGGAAAGCTGGCAAAGCAATCTTCAAAATAAACCTACTGTGGAATATGTGCGAGAGTGTGCTCATATTTGTAAACTTAGTTGAACTTTTTTTCCGATTCTCCATACATTTTATATGGGAGTAAAAAATCACGACCATGTAGAACGTGTTCTTTGAAAAATGATATAGACCGCAATTTTCATTCAATCTTCTTGCAATTTTGGAAAAAGAAATTTCAAATAGTGTACAAGTTTACAACAATATATTTATTGTAAAATGAAGAAGTAGATTTTTCGACTTTTTTCCGCCTTGGAATCACTGTGCGGCGTTTTAAGGCACATCTAATTGAGGATACATCCTGGGCCAGTATCGAACAATTCTGGGTGCATATCAAGCTAGTTGGATACTCGTTATTCCTTTGTGTGTTATATCTTCCACCGGACAAAAGGCGTGATGTTACGTTAATCAAAAAACAAGCTGAATTTCTATATGCAATATCGTTTCAAGCAGACGAGATTATAGTGATAGGCGATCTTAATTTCCCAGACCTGAAATGGTGTTCCTTGGGCAATGGATTTTGGTACCCGAACCCGACTGCATCTCGATTCCACGCAGGAAATCTCAGATTGCTCGATAGCTATAATTCAAATCTTCTGCGGCAAATCAATTACGTCGCCAACAAAAATTGCAATCTTCTCGATCTATGTTTTGTCAGCAATTTTAAACAGGCACCAAGGATATCCGTTGCTCCTTCGGTTTTAGTTAAAACGGTTACTCGGCATCCTGCTTTGCATCTCACGCTCGAGGTTGAGCATCCGACGAATGCTCCCAATGTTGCGGATCCCGCCAGCTACGATTTCAAGAGAGCTGATTATGACAGCATTGTTGATAGTTTTGTTGAGCATCGACTGGAATGTTATTCTTGATACCGACGATATCAACGTTGCAGTTCAGACCTTCTCCAATATCGTGAGCTATGCTATCGATCGCCATGTTCCTAAGCGGGTGCTTCCAAAGACCAAAAATCCACCGTGGCAGTCCGCTGCACTACGAAAGCTCAAATCTTCAAAAAGAGCAGCATTCAGACGGTATTCTAAGCATGGGGGAGTTTCACTGCGATTCCGATACCTGCGAATCAATAGCGATTAAAAACGGATGTCTCGCCAGAGTCGTGCCAATTATTTAAGAAATGTGCAGGATAGGCTAAAATTAGCTCCCAAGTCTTTCTGGAAACATATCAACGATCAGAGGAAAGAATCTTGACTACCGTCAACGTTAACATACGGAGAACGCACAGCATCGAATTCCGAGGACATTTGCGAACTTTTCAAAGTAAAATTCGAGGGCGCGTCAAATTTCGCTAGCAGTGAGTAATGTGCCGCTATCTTGTGATCCGTTCAACACCATCAATATTGATGATTCAATGATCCGTTCAGCTATTTCTAAAATGAAATCATCAACATCGGTTGGTCCGGATGGTATCCCTGCAGTTATTTTCAAAAAGTGCTGTGCTGGCATAATAGCACCTCTGCGTCACTTGTTCCAACTCTCTCTAGCAACTGGAATATTTCCCATGCTCTGGAAATCGGCCTACATGTTTCCAGTGTTCAAAAAAGGCGACAAGCACAACGCCAACAACTACAGAGGAATATCTGCATTGAATGCTGTAGCGAAGCTCTTTGAGTTCGTAGTTCTAGACCCAGTCTTCAATCATTGCAAGCAATATATAGCCGATACACAGCACGGGCTCATGCCTAAGCGATCTACGACAACAAACCTTTTGACTTCCACAACATATGCGACATATTTTATGTGTAAGGGCTTCCAAGCGTACACAATTTATACTGACTTATCTTCAGCTTTCGATAAGATCAACCATCGCATTGCATTAGCGAAACTTGAGCGACTGGGCTTTGGAGGCAGCGTTTTACGTTGGTTCCATTCTTATCAAACAGAACGACATCTAAACGTTAGGATTGATGACTGCGCATCTGGTGAATTCCTTGTCACATCCGGTATTCCCCAAGGAAGTCATGTTGGGCCCCTTGTCTTTTTGTTGTACTTCAACGACCTGAATCTTTGTATGGAAGGCCCTAGGTTATGTTTTGCTGATGACTTGAACATTTATAATCAGGTCCAGTCCATCGAAGACGCATGGCTTCTTCAACTTGATAGTTTCGCTTCGTGGTGCAACACAAACAGGATGGTGTTGAATCCAACCAAGTGCTCCGCTGTTTCTTTCACAAGGAAGAAGAAACCGATAATGTTCGACTACCACCTCGAAGGCAGCATTATTAAACGTGAATCGTGCGTCAAGGATCTAGGAGTTTTTCTCGATGCCGGACTTACATACAAGGAGCATATCAGCTACATTGTTTCCAAAGCAAACCGCAGTTTGGGATTCATCTTGAGAATGGCAAAGGACTTTACGGATGTATATTGCTTAAAAAGCCTCTACTGTTCGCTGTCGCGATCCACGGTGGAGTATTGTTCAGCAGTATGGAACCCGCACTATCTTAATGGCGTTGATAGAATCGAAGCAGTGCAGCGAAGGTTTGTGCGATTTGCTCTCCGTCGTTTACCATGGAGTAATCCACGTGAGCTGCCTAGATATGTACACCGCATGCAAATGATTGGCCTTAAAACACTAGAAGTGAGGAGAGATCTATCACGTGTCATGTTGGTTCCCGATATTTTCATGGCAAAAATTGACTGTCCGATGCTGCTTAATCAAATCAACATTCATGTTCGTTCTCGTGCACTTCGCAACAACATCTTTCTTCGAACACCATTTCGTCGAACAAACTATGGCGCCAACGGAGCTCTTGTTGGTATACAACGTGCATTCAATCGAGTCTCATCTGGGTTTGACTTTCACCTACCTCGCCAAAGAATTCCAACTAAGTTTTTGAATATTCTTAGCAACTATCATTAGGACCACATTGTGTCTGTTGATAATAACAAATTAAGATAAAGATAAAGGAACTTTTGCAACTCATAAGTACGATGTTAACGTCGTAAATCGACTTGTTTATCATGTAATATATCAAGATCTGAACTCAAGAATAGTTTGGAGGACCTTAGAATTTCTGAGAACACTGTAATTGGGCAATTATGTTCCATGGACTGACTCACAAGTACGATGGATTCCTCGTAATTCTCCTTGTTGATCCCGCAAAACACCAAGATCTAAGCTCAAGAATAGTTTGAAGCACCGTAGATTTTATGAGAATACTGTTATATGTCGGCAATGGTTTTAAGATTTTCCTTGTAACTTTTAATGCTATTAATAAGAAGTACGGCCAAAACACTCTTAATCTCCTTGTCGATCATCTACAACATCAAGATCTGAACACAAGGACAGATTGGATGATTTTTTTTTAATAATCGTTTTTTTTGACAGGCTCAATCGAATCAACTTTACAGAGCCAGATTTTTATATTTATATACATCATTTATCTTAAAACTAAAGTTAGGAGGATAGAGCCGATTACTCGCGGCCGTCTCGAGGTTAATAGGAATTACAAATTACGGATGGGAAGGAGGGTGGGAATTTAAAGTATGGTTTACATAACACATTAAATTTAAATTCTAAATTATCTAAACACTTATAACTATTCAATTTATGGTTTACTTTTGACTTGAACATTTTTTGAAAAAGAAAAAAAAAACACACACACACACATACACCGATAAAAAAAAAACTTATAGTAAACATACAGGTTAAACTAACTACAATCTAAGGCTAATGTAAGTCAAAAACACATAAATGAGTTTCATGTAAGGCTTGCTTCATTTAGAATTGGAACAAACTTTTGCTCATATTGTGGCGCTCCTGGTGGACGGATTTGGAAGTTCTTGGCGCCCACGTGTCGGGAATTTTGTCAGCTTCACGTATGTATTTTTGACATTCCGCAAATCGACTGTACTTTGTAAACAATCAACATGGAAGCCGAAAGAAGGGAAACAATTGTGCACAGTTATTTGGAAAATCCATTGTGGTCTGCATCTAGGCTAGCTAAACAGCTGAAATTGCCCAGAAATACCGTATGGCGCGTTATCAAACGGTATAAGGAAACATTGACGACGATTCGGAAGCCTCAAGCCAATCGTCGGAGTGGAACTGTCGACCGGAAACTGCGTGGTAAGATTTTGAAGACGATTAAGAGGAATCCCAATCTGTCGGACCGTGATTTGGCCAGAAAATTCGGTGCTGCCCATAGTACCGTGAGGAGAACTCGACTCCGGGAAGGAATCAAGTCGTATCGAGCTAGCAAACAGCCAAATCGGACCATAAAACAGAATAGTGTGGCCAAAATCCGTGCTCGGAAGCTATACGACCAGGTGCTGACCAAGTTCGACGGGTGTCTTCTGATGGACGATGAAACCTATGTCAAGGCTGACTTCGGGCAAATCCCAGTTCAAAAATTTTACTTGGCAACGGCTCGGGGGGATGTTCCAGCCAAACTTAAATTTGTTTTTGCCGACAAATTTGCACGAAAATTCATGATTTGGCAGGGCATTTGCAGCTGTGGCAAAAAAACGAAAGTTTTCGTTACAAATAAGACAATGACGTCGGAACTATACCAAAAAGAGTGTCTCCAAAAACGAATTTTGCCATTCATTCGATCCCACGACCATCCCGTAATGTTTTGGCCAGATTTGGCAAGCTGTCATTACAGCAAAGTCGTTCAAGAATGGTATGCAGAGAAAGGGGTCCAGGTTGTTCCGAAAAACCTTAACCCACCCAACTGCCCCCAGTTCCGCCCTATTGAGAAATACTGGGCAATCATGAAGAGGAGACTCATGGCAAAGGGAAAGGTTGTCAAAGACATCAATCAGATGAAGACCTGGTGGAATAAGATAGCTAAAACGATGGACGAAGAAGGTGTGCGCCGCCTAATAAGCCGTGTTACAGGACAAATTCGAGAATTCCTTCCCCCCAATTTTTCTCCTTTTTAAAAATAAAAAAAAAACACAATTTAAAAAAAAAAAACATTAAATCAATAAAAAAACAAAAAACAAGCAATTTTTTTTTTCCAATCTATCCGAGCAGCTCCACTCCACCCCCCCACCAAAAACCCCCCCCTTGTTTCTCCCCCCCCCCCCCCGACCCCCCCCCCCCCCCCCCCCCCCCCCCACCCACACCGACTCTTCTCCCCCCCCCCCCCCCCCCCACATCCCCCCCCCCCCCCCCCCAAAAACGCCAAAAAAAAAAATTACACAGAGCGAGACCACACCAAAAAGTCTCCACCCCCCCCCCCCCCCCCCAACCAAATTTTTTCCACATCTTTGGGATGATAGAATGTTGCCATCGCCCCAAATCTCCTTTACTCCATTTATACTTTATTTATTTATTTATTTATTTCGTCAAGCAATGTAGACTACATACAATGGTTACAATGTTCTACTTACATACTATACATTATTTCTGTTGTCTTTTAGACGACATTTTACTTGTTCTTTAGACATAGTGATGCCGATGATTTCGCAATGTAAGTTATACTGGCGCATCATTCGATTAATGGGGCCATTTTTTGCATAATTAGTTCTGTACGACTTTTCTAAGAATAATTTCCGTGTTCTAAGATGCCGACTGGGACTATAAAAGTTCAATTGCGAGAGTAGTTCTTCTGATTTTATGCGTTGTGAAATAATGTCATTGACGTAGAAAAGCATTGCAGATTCGCGGCGTTCTTTAAGTGTCTGTAAATTGATAAGCATGCAGCGTGCTTCATAAGATGGCAGTGGAAATACAGTCCAATTCAATTTCCTTAGGGCATATAAAAGAAATTGCTTTTGGACGGATTCTATGCGTTCGTCGTGTATGGAACAGTACGGGTTCCATACTAGGTTGCAGTATTCCAGAATTGGCCTGACATATGTAATGTATAATATTTTAATAGTATATGGATCTTGAAAATTGTGACTGAACCTCTTAATGAAGCCCAGCATGCTATTTGCTTTACTTATAATAGTGTTGTAATGTTCTACAAAAGTGAGTTTAGAGTCTAGGGTAATGCCTAAGTCCCTTACTATTTTGCATTTTTCTACTTTTTGGTTTCCTAAAAATATTTCCATACAAGGTGTTTCGATTTTTCTGCTAAATACTATTGAGTTACATTTTTTCACGTTAAGTTGAAGTAAGCTTTTGCTACACCATGTGTTGAATAAGTTAATTTCGTTCTGGAATTCTTCTGCGTCACTAGAATTGTTTATTTCCATGAAGAGCTTCATGTCATCTGCATATATCAGTATTTGGATTTTTTTAAGTATGTAGGAAATGTCGTTTATGTACAAAATAAAAAGAAGTGGGCCTAAATGTGAACCTTGGGGGACCCCCGAGGTGACAGAGATAGGTTCTGAAAGTTTATTTTGAAAGCGAACAATTTGTTCGCGATGCGTTAAATATGACTGCAGCCAATTTAACAGTCCAGGCTCCATTCCAATTGTTTGCAATTTGAAGAGTAATAATGGTATGTCGATTCGGTCAAAGGCTTTACTGAAGTCAGTGTAAAGTGCTTCTACGTGCTTGCCACTGTCCATTGCATTCAAAATAAAAGTTACAAATTCAAGAAGATTAGAAGTGGTTGAGCGACCTTTGAAAAAGCCGTGTTGTTTGCTTGTAATTTGATTTTTTACTTGCTGAAACATATTTTCATTCACGAGAGATTCAAAAAGTTTTGGGATGCAAGAGATAATGGCAATTCCACGATAGTTGCGGATGTCTGATTTCGTGCCTGATTTGAAAATCGGAACCAAATAAGAAGATTTCCAAATGGTGGGAAATGTTCCGCTCTTAAGAGACATATTAAAGAGAAGTTCTAAAGGAAGGGCAAGTTCGTCTGAAAGGTTCTTTAAAAATACGGGTGCAATACCGTCTGGGCCTGGTCCCTTAGAAGCATCCAAGTTTTTTAGTGCATTGAGAATTTCGTGAGGAGGTAATTGATTTACAGATATATTGTTGGAAAATTCAGGAATGAATGCAAAGAAGTCGCGATCACGGTCTTCTTCGGAGAATGTAGTGTATACTTCTTGGAAGAAATCTGCAAAAAGCTTGCAGATTTCAGAAGGATTATCACCTACATTTCCGTCAAAATGCATTCTTGGGGGGAAATTGCTATTTTTCAATTTCGTTTTTACATAATTGAAGAAATTCTTGAGACATGATTTGACTTCAGTTTCGACTTTACGATTATATTCTTCATGTGCAGAATTAATGGCCGTGTTAAGTTGGTTGCATATGTCATAATAGTTTTGCAAATTTGTGCTAGAGTTTTGCTTTTTATATAATTTGTGTGCTTTTTGTTTTTTGTTCTTTAAATGTTTCAAATGTGGATTGAACCAGACTGGTAATTTATTGTTTTGGGTTCGCCTTCTTCTTTTCATTGGTACAGTTTCTGAAATAAGGTACTGAATAATTGAATGAACTTTGCCTACTTCAGTGTTGACATTTCCTTCAATACTTATTATGTTCTGCCAATTTATTGTACATAGTCTACGTTTTGCTTCTTCGTAATTTGCTTTTTGATATTCCGGCACTTCCTCGAAATCCCAGTCGCTGGGGATGTGAGTATTATGTACGAAGATTGAATATTCAATTGCTGTGTGAAATACTTCATTTTTCCATAAAGGTGACAATGGAGTACTCACACAAAAGTCTTCAGTGCAGTTCGTAAATAAGAGGTCTAAAAAAGCATTTTGCTGATTCTTTATATGATTAATTTGGTGCAAGCCAAAATGTGAAATTTGGTCGAATAGGAATTGTACTGCCAGCTGACGAGTGACTGTTGACGAAAAATAGTAAAAAATTCGTTGAAGGCGATTTGTCGATCGTAAATATCGCCTTCCATAGCGCCCACCTTTGCAAGCGAGTCCGCTCTCTCATTGCCCGGATTTGAACAATGAGATGGGACCCATACAAAGGTGATGATAAAATAACGCGAAGATAAAGCACTTAGAAGCTCCTGTATTTTCATTAGAAAATACGAGGAGTGCTTTACCGGCCTCAATGAGCGAATAGCTTCTGTAGAACTGAGACTATCCATGAAAATGAAGTACTGATCCGGTGTTAGTGAGGCAACGATTTCTAGCGTAAAGTGTATTGCCGCTAATTCGGCGACATATACGGAACAAGGAGCTTGAAGTTTACGATTGGCGCTATAAATTTCATTAAATATACCAAAGCCTGCTGACTCCTCTATCAAAGACCCGTCAGTGAAGAACGATTTAGTGGAATCAACCTGGCCAAACTTTGCAGCAAATATTACCGGAGCAATCATAGGACGATGATACTCTGGGATTCCATGAAGCTCTTGCTTCATGGATAAATCAAAATGAACCGAATTGTCGAAATCGGAGAAGCAAACACGATTGGGAAAGTTCGGCGAAGGGCTTCTTTAACTCAAGAACCTGGTATAGATGTAATCTTCGGAAACGTTTTTCAGACTACCTGAGAGTAGCCAGTTATTAAACCTTAATATCTGGAGAGCCTGATGAGTTAGACGAGTGAATCTTTGGGAAAGTTAGCTGATTTGGAACTCATGCACTAGGTGGTGCTATTGAGCAAACAATTTGTCTGTAGCTCAAGAACGTGATTGGTTAGAAGAATGGATTTTTCGCAAAAGTTTTCTGAAGATCAATCTGTTTGCTATCTGTGTGTGGCTAGTTTGATTCAAAATTGGTGCTCGTGAGCAAATAGTTATTTGATTATATGTGATGAAGCTAATGAGCTAGAAGGATGGAATCTTTGGAAAGTTCGTTTGAAGATCAACTTGAAAAGATTTCATAATTCATCAACTGAGTGGTCAAAGTGATTGGCATCAATCAAAGTGGCTAGTTGGATGCGAAATTCGTTCAGTAAGTGGTGGTGGTGATTGCCATTAACTGAACCCTTGTATATCTACAACCTTATGAGCTAGAAGGACAGAATCTTTTGGAATGTTCTTCTGGTGTTTGAGGACTACGTGTTAGTGGCCAGTTCGATTCAAAATTCAGCTACTAGGTGATGCTAGTGAGTAGGCAATTTATTGAACGTCTGTATCTCAAGAACTTGACGAGTTAAAAAAATTGAATCTTCGGGAAAGTGCTTCAGAGGATAAAGGGCTAACTGACACTAGCCAGACCACCTAGAGTCACTATAGCTTTACTTGGATTCCTCAATAGATTTTCATGATTCAAATTCATCAACATGGCCTGAACTATGGAATTCAAAAGGTGGTCTTATTGTTTTGTCGTATGCGGTGTCTGTAACTTTTGATTTAATTCAGATGCAAATTCAGGTTACCTCTAGACTACAGTCAATTGGTTCACGGGAAAATGAAAGCCAAGCCCCCAACAAACTTGACCATTTCGTAATAAAACCGGGCTTTGGTCTCATTGTATTACCCGTCACTCTATGATGTGCCAAGGGTTACCTGATTGAAAATTCATTCAGGGGCTTATTACGGTTATCATTTTAACTATCACTTTCACCTCACTTTTTTAATGCTATTACTGGTATCACCGTGATCAAAAATGAACTCCGTGAGGTGGAAGTGATGGTGAAGTGAAAATCGTAGTAGCCCTCAGAAAATCTACGGTTTGGGTCAGTTTTTTCGGTGGCGTGATGGTGCCGTGGCAACCATAATGACAACAAGTTCATTCGAATCGTCACCTCGGATGAACTCTTTCGTATTTTTTCACTTGGGTGACATTCGTAATAAGGTTTTTGGTTTTCACTTCATTTTCACCGTGAAGTGAAACCCGTAATAAGCCCCTCACTAGATGATGCTAGTGAGAAACTAAACATTCATGTAGTTCCGAGATACATTTGAACATTTTTCGGGAATTGTGATTTGATTTCATTACTGTTTCTCTAATATTGAAACCTAACCTAACCTGGTTTTGAAACACACTAACCATGATGCTCAAAATAATGACCGAAAGGGTTATGGCACATTAGGGTTAAAATTTTAAAGTGGCCATTTTGGCCAATTTGGGGGTCTTGAAATTTATGGTTTATCCTGTGTTATGTACAAATGGTACAAGGTCATGAAGCGGGTTTGAGTATTCAACTCAAGGAGCTTCTCAAAATTTTCGATCACCTGGGGGTTCATAATTTCACACCTGGTGAGGAGCCGGAGAGATAATTCTGAAAACCGATCCGAGAGTGGCAACATGCCAGCCAGCACTTCAAGACTCATGGTGTGAGTCGAGTGCATGCAACCTAACGTGATACGAAGACACCGATACTGAATACGTTCCAGTTTAATGATATGCGACCGAGCCGCCGACTGAAAACAAAAACTACCGTATTCCATAACCGACAAAATCGTTGTCCGGTACAACTTTAGAAGATCTTGTGGATGAGCTCCCCACCAGATCCCGGTAATTGTGCAAAGAAAATTGACCCTCTGCTGGCACTTTCGCTTCAGATACTCAATATGGGATCTCCAGGTGCACTTAGAATCGAACCAGACCCCAAGATATTTAAATGACATAGAATGAGTTATCGGCTTACCCTACATTTGAAGCTTCGGTTGTGCAGGGTTATGCTTCCTAGAAAAAACTGCCAACTAAGTTTTTTTTCGTAGAGAATTCGATACCTAGCTCGAGAGCCCAAGTAGACAAATTGTCTAAGGTATCCTGTAAGGGTCCTTGCAGATCAACCCCATTGGATCCCGTGACAGACACTACGCCGTCATCTGCAAGTTGTCTCAACGTACAGTTGTCAATTAGACAACCGTCAATGGCTTAAACATGATCCCTGGGGGAGACCCATGTAGCTAAATCGTGAAGCTGTAGAGATTCCACGAGAGAAGCTCATATGTTTCTCTGACAGCAAATTGTACAAAAAATTATTCATTAATGGTGAAAAGCCACAAGCGTGGAGTTTATCTGAAAGAACTTCAACAGATACTGAATCAAAAGCCCCCTTGATATCCAAGAATACAGATGCCATAGTTTGGATGATCTTGATCATCATTGTGACCGTAACCATTTCTGGTCAATATTTTTCCTAATTAAAAGAGTTGTTTTTGAACAAGTTCCTCTTTAACTCTAAAAGCCGAATTTTGGCAGCGAATTTTTATCTTGGGTCATATATGACTCATCCGCAGCTTGGGAAATCCGGATGACGAAATGACGAGTACGAATGATACTCGCTGAAGTCAGTGCCGTCATCAACTCACGGACGCTTTCGTTCGCTGACGCCGAACCACTTCATTCACCTAATTTCTGACGGGGTTGTTCGAACCCCGAAGCCTCTGTTGGAGAACTGTGAATTTGGATGTGGCGAGGATGATGGTCGACTAGTACTGGAAGAGGTGAACACAAGAATATCTCCCGAGCATCTCCATGCGGACCAAATGGCTTGTGGAAACGAAGGCTCCCAGAGTAGGGGATCTTATCGTCTTGGACGCATATCTCGGTGGGGCGCAAAAGCCGCATGCGACAACCCGTCGCACAGGATTCATCGTCGTCATGTGTGCAAAATAATTGTGCAACCACGGAGTAAAGCGGTGTCGGAGGTGACCTTGCAACAGCTTTACGAGTCGAGGAATGTTACAGGTACTGGCAGCACTGTCTCATCTACCATTAGACTGCTTTCAGATCCCTCGGTATGCAATGATCTCATCGAGTCAGCCTGACCGCCCTCGTTGAAGTATGGAAGAAAACGTTGAAGTCGAAATACATTGGATCCGTTGTTTTACCGATAATATGTTGGGTAATTAAGACACATTGGATACCATACCGTAAGAATTGAATGTAAACTAAAACTATAATAAATGTTTCTGCAGCTTAAAAATGGCTAAATACGGTGTTCTTCTGAGGAGGATTCCGAACGAAGACCCGATCCAACAGTAATAAGTCATTCATTTTATCAAAAACAAATGAAATATCGGCTCCGTTAAAATAACGTGATTGAGCCTACTTAATAATAAAAACTCAGTAAAAAAATCTAACCATCTATGATTGCTAGATTATTTCAGAACACACATTACATTAAAAGCCTCTTCTAAAAGTTGTTTGAAATATAATCAAGAAAATTTTATGCTTTGACAATCACCATTGCTGTCATCAGTAGACCATTGGATGGAAATAATAAAACCACGCAGTTTGATTTTCAATTCTTACCATGAGACACCCATGGATGGCCAACCTTATTAATTGAATTGTGCCAGATTCGGCAGAGATATGAAATTCTTTCAAAAAACGATCTTCGTGTAACGTTTGATCTTCTTCGTGCCGTTCAAACAAATGTGTAATTTAAATATTATCAATATCATTTATTCATATTAAAAACATTCAAAACTTTCTAAAGCTGATAGTTTTTGTAGATTTACAACAAACAATCGTTCCACGCACACCATTTTCGAAGCTCGGATAATTTCAAAACTCAACCAATTCAACCGATTCAACCAATTCCTTTTTTATTCCGAAATTCAATCGTGCTTAATATTGTCAATGATAGCTTTGACCGAATCGATGACGTCAATGGCCACCTTAGGCCGCGGCAGGGAATAGTTGACGGTCCGTCCGAATGGTTCATACTCGCTGTTTCTGGACAGAACCGACCGCAGATGGTCTCCATCGTAGTACAGATTGATGCTACCGTAGAAGGGTGGAATCTGCGTCAGCAGCCGTTTCTGGTGCAACAGCCTTTCCTTGACGATTTTGTAGAGCCCGATTTGATGTTTGGTCCAGTTGGTGAAGTATCCGATTAGAACGTCCAGCATCGTGGGGTACCAGGCGATGGGGGATTGAATCGAAATTTGATCATTGTAGGTTTGAAGCTTATTTTGCTCTGCATGTATGAGCGGGATGTGCTCACTGGCTACGGGTTCGTTTAAATCCGGCAGGCCATCCGAAAGGACAGAACCGACCAGGACGGACAACAGCAAGACAGCAAACTTCATGACTTTCCACTTTGACGGTCGGATTGAAACTCCTCCATGGATGAGGAAGAATGATTGCAAATAAAGCTTCTTTTCGCCAGAGACCTTTCACCGCACCGTGTGTTGGGGAGGGGTTTCGGATTTTCGGATGAAAAAATAAAAGGACAAGGCAAAGTAGGTGGAATCGTTTTATGTTTACTTAATTTTCTTTCGTCGATTCGGTTACCCGTTATTCTCACTCCTTAGTTGTAGAATCCAACAAAGTTAGTATTTGTGTGCAAAACCATGTCCTCCATGATCTTGACATTGGCATCAAACAGAGCGGTGACTTCGAGGCTGATTTTCTTCAGATCGTAGGTGGCGGCGACGAATTTCTCCAATCTCCTCAGAGACCTCTCCCATAATGGCTCGGTGTTGGAAGGACCTATTTTGGGATCGAATCCGCTACGAAGGGAATCGGTGTTGAGGTGAATGAAATCGGTGAAATTAAAGGTGTTCATCATTTGGACCAATTTCGGAACTCTCATCATGTGGGCCCTGATGGGATCGTCTGTGTGTGATCTGGCCAGCGAGGGTAGGTCAGCTGGTTCTTCGGAGGCCACTCGGGATTGTCGTGCTCTCTCGTTTCCTTGCGGCGCTGCACCAGTCGGAGAAAGGAGAAGCATCTCCAAAGAATGTAGCATTTGTTGATCCGTCGTTTCGCCTTTCACCATGCTGATTGTGGTGGTGGTGGAAAGTAACACCAGTATTAAAATGGACAGATTGAAATACATTTTTCTCCTTCTTTCGGAACGGTTGAATTTTGGCAAAACTCGATTCTGGGTTCGAGTTGTGAATTTAACTTGGCAACTGACCGGACTCGAATGAGTTTAAACAGAGCATAGGGCAGGCTTTTAACTGATGGATTTGTTTATGGTGGTGTGAGGCGATCGGTCTTCGGGAAGAAATTTTTCGAGGAAAGCATTGAAAACTTCTTAGCTTTTGGAAAATCTTTGTTAAGTTAGGTTTTGAATTGAGTATATGCCAAGTTATAAGAAATTACTCAATATCATTCGGTGGCAGATTTTTTCACCTTATTATTTGACATCCATCAAGTAAAAAACTTAAGTTTCATACATTTTTTGAACCTTCAAATTTCTTCTCTAATAAATGGAATCAATATCGTTCAGATTTGATTCCATTGAGGTTATTGATTTATTGAGGATTTATTCTTTTTGTGTGATTTACTCAGACTACAATTTATATTTTAGATTATATCTTTTACTAAACAGTTAATATACAAAGAAAAATATGTGCTTTATCAAATTAAACTGAGGAAGAAAATTAAATTTCCTTTTGCAAATATTTCCTCTTGTTGGGCTGGTAGTTATTGAAAAACTATGTGCTTTGTTTCACCACATAACACGAATAAAAACTTCATTAGGATGAAATTTACTCGGAAAAACTATACACGGTTACATATTATGTTTTTTTTAAATTGGCCTCCATGAAAATACCTGGAATCATATATTAATGATATTCAGCTTCATATCGTGATCTGTCGGGGTATCACTGAGTACCTCTTGAATTTGGATGATGGTGACGTCCTGGTATCCTTTCTGCTTGACTTGCTTAGAATTGCCGTTACCCATTTTGGACTTTGTTGTGGTTGAGTTTATTGATGATTGATTGTAGAATTTGCTGGTTTATATTTCATCAAGTTGCTGACGCTTAATTTGGAAGTTTTGAATATGAGGCGTCATATAGAGTGCTGGCTTGCATTGAGTTGCTTCTGGGGAAACGAATTAAATTAGCGTTTGCAGTTTTGTTTCAATTAAGAAGTCGTTGGTTTTTTGCAAGGTGTTGAGGTCGTCGCCTAGTATGTCCTGTAGCGAGGTGATTAGTAGATGCGTTTTTCTTTCCTTGTCGTACAGTCGGCAGTTTATCAAGATATGATCTACGGTGATTCTTGGGGCACATAGCCGGATCTTCCTTTCTTGCGAAATGACCATGTATAATATGTGTAATATGGTATGTCCGATTCTTAAGCTTGTAATAACGCGGTTGAGGTGTCCACTGTTGGCAAAAGAGGTGTCACATTCAAAAAGCGTGTTTTTGATTCGTTTCAGTTTGCTGGGGCTGCAGTTCCATGTATCGCACCAGGTAGATATTATCCGAGTATTAACTAGTCCTCTGAAGTCCTCGAAAGGAGTTTTCAATTGGGTTTCTTAGCGACGAAGCTTCTTTTGCTAATTGATCCGCTATTTCGTTGCCAGTTATGTTAATATGTACTGGTACCCAACGGAGTTCTGTGTTACCTTGTATTGCGAGTAGCATTTTCTAAATTTAACTCTCCAAGGACGGCAGGAATTCTTGTTTGCAACGGCTTCTAAGACGCTTCTGGAATCACTGAATATAACATTCATAGAACTAAGGGAAAGGACAGTAATCCAAAGCTTTGATGATGGCGTACACTCTGAGATTTCACTAACCGTTGATTGCTTAAAATTTAATCATTTTTATCTTAGGTGAGTTTTACTTGCAGCATAGTATAAAAAGTATACTAGCATCATATATTGTTTAAACTAAGCCCAAGTTGTATGAGAAAATTTTTCTGAGTGTATTTTTCGCACGCAACTTGTGTTAATTCGGGCGAAAAAGTGCAAATGTAATGCTGTGAACCTTGTCATCATAGTCGCGAATTGTGGTTAGTAATTATTGTTTTTATTTGTAAATCAGAAGCAACAGCCTGCAAACGGTAACCATCACATTTGGTAAGTCAATTTTTAATGTTGAGATAAGTTTTTGTCTAATTTACTTGTCTGTTCTTGGTCTATAACTCTTTGCCTCGTTGCCCGTTGTTTGTTGCCTGGCCTACGGGTTCAACTTGTCGGGTACAACGGCTCGTGTCTCTCTCCCGGCTACACAAGCTACGGAGCAAGGTATGTCTACTATTTTGAGTACGCATTTGAAAGAAACTGAATAATTGTTTCTTTCATTACATTTAGATGGAAAGATTTACTCACGAGTTGGGAGAGGACGTTATTTCAACATTAGTTGGTAAGTCTCGAAACTTTGTGTGCTATTTTTTGTGGGTAGTCTGTTATAATGGAATTTTTGTGGTTTAATGGTATTTGAATCATGTTTGATTCTTCCTTTTGCAACTCTGGTAGATTTAGGATGTACCTACAAGAGAGTTTCCTTATTCACTACTATTTTGGGTGTAACGTAAGTTAAAGCTTCGCCTAGAAGGTCAATTTGGACTCCTTGATATTCCGAAATATGTTTGATCATTGTGATTTCATGTGAAGGGAGGGTTTTGTTGCTAGATACGGACACTTTGGACAATGATATTGCTTGTTTTATTTCCTCTAATATATTGTTGATTGAGCCAACGTTTATTATTGTTTTTATTGGGTCAATTTAGGTTAAAATGAGTTTGTTCATATGATTCTTTTCTATGACATTCTTCATTTCAATGGTGAGGTTTTTTACCTTTTGACCTAGTTGATTTTTGAAAATATATTGCAGATTATTGGTCTCTAAGTCATTCATTGTGCTATTGATGATTCTGAGATCGTGTGCATTAGGACTTCCTCCAATCCATTTCGATGTTGATCCAATAATATCCAGGCTTCTTCCTAGGTTCCTAGGTTATCCAGGCTTAATTTGATCAAAATTTGAATATAAATTTTTATTTGGTGCTTCATAATATCTGAAAGAGGGTTCTCAATTTTGTTGTAAACAATGTTAGTCAATGAGTTGATTATAGTTTCTTAAACAGTAATGTTAATCTGGTCGAGATAATTTTCCGTCGACTAATTTTCGGTTTTTTTTTTTTGCAATGAGAATACTACACGAAAATTGCCATGCACATAGTTTTATACATACAGAGGGTACTCGTGTATTCAATATATGTTTGCTATACATAACAAATGCAATCAAACTAATACTAGGTTAGAAATTTGAGATGATGGTGAAGTTCATAACTAAATGACTATTTTATATTCCATCAATCCGTATTCACGTTCCTTTTCAGGCTGACTTTTTTTGGGAGAAAAGCGGAGAAGATTCGGGGGACTATACAGGATTTATTCATTTTTGAATTCCGAACAAGCAAGCTCAAGCACCTCCATCAGTAAAGAGAAAACGGAACCATATTCCAAATTTGACACGCGACGACGCAGATGCGATTGACACAATGTTGGAACTGGATGAGAATGCTGACTACTCTATCGTAGAACACCTCATGAGAGCTACATTTCAGTATCGTGAAGAGTTACGCAAAAGAGGCATACAGCATGCAGAGATCTTAGACCAGTTCCCGCACTTGTTCCTACAAGGAGGACAATTGGTAATGATATGATTTTATTCTATATTAAAACTTCAAGATGAAGGTCACTAGAACACTATGCAACATGTTCCCAAGTAATCACAAGCATTATATTAAAGGGCGATACGGTCAAAATTTGGTCAATATCAACTTGACGTATTTCTTTCAATTTTGCATTTAAAAAACCTGAACACCCCTCATTTTGAAGGTGTGTGTGTGTAGAATGTTGCTCCTATTTTGATTTTGGAATTCACTCTTCAGTTGTCAAAATGCCGTCCAAGCAAGAAGAGCAGCGTATCAAAATTTTGCTCGCGCATCGCGAAAATTCGAGCTACTCGCACGCAAAGTTGGCAAAATCGCTAAAAGTTGCCAAATCAACCGTTACAAATGTAATTAAAGTGTTTGGGGAACGTTTGTCGACAGCCAGGAAGTCTGAATCGGGGGGAAATCGAAAACCGGAAGCCGCTGAGACGACAAAGAGAGTTGCCGGTAGTTTCAAGCGAAACCCTAACCTATCTCTCCGAGATGCCGCAAATAAGCTGGGTGTATCGTCTATAACCGTGCATCGAGCCAAAAAACGAGCCGGACTATCGACTTACAAGAAAGTAGTGACTCCAAATCGCGATGATAAACAAAATACGACGGCCAAAGCGCGATCCCGGAGGCTGTACACGACGATGCTGACGAAGTTTGACTGCGTGGTAATGGACGACGAAACCTACGTCAAAGCCGACTACAAGCAGCTTCCGGGACAGGAGTTTTATACGGCAAAAGGAAGGGGAAAGGTAGCAGATATTTTCAAGCACACGAAACTGTCAAAGTTCGCAAAGAAATATCTGGTTTGGCAAGCCATCTGTACCTGTGGCTTGAAAAGCAGCATTTTCAAAGCTTCCGGGACTGTCAACCAAGAAATTTACGTGAAAGAGTGTTTGAATAAACGTCTGCTGCCTTTCCTGAAGAAACACGGTTGTTCCGTACTGTTTTGGCCGGATTTGGCATCTTGCCATTACGGTAAAAAAGGCCATGGAGTGGTACGCCGCCAACAACGTGCAGGTGGTTCCCAAGGACAAGAACCCTCCCAACACGCCAGAGCTCCGCCCAATTGAGAAATACTGGGCTATTGTCAAGCGGAACCTAAAGAAGACCAAAAAAACTGCTAAGGACAAGCAGCAGTTCAAGGCAAACTGGCTTTCTGCGGCGAAGAAGGTGGACAAGGTGGCTGTACAAAATCTGATGGCAGGGGTCAAGCGTAAGGCCCGGCAATTCGGATTTGGAAAAGCGGAAGCCTAACTGAATATTTTTCCTGAATTTTATACTAATTGAACTTGAAAAAGAAATTTAATTTGATTTTTTAAATAAACGATTTCACCGATTTACACGCGTTTTCTCTTGACCAAATTTTGACCGTATCACCCTTTATTGCACTTATTCAACCCAAAATCAACATCGGTAATGCGGGATGGCATCAATTCAACAGTTGTCAAGTAATGAAGCGTTAGATTAGCTTAAAAATGTAGTGATGCATTACCAATGCAATAATGCTACCTTAGCAATGTCTTATGGCATTACAAAAGATATAGCATTAGTTCGATCTTAGTGGGGCCCTTTTCAGCTTTAATCCAACTTCAATGATGCACTAGACGTAATATATATGCCCTATATATGCATGCTATTACAGCCTCGTGGTTACTTGGGTTGTATTACAGCATTTGCATCCCTAATGTATTCCAATTCGTTAGTACGAAACACTAAACATTTGGGTCGTAGTTTCTTTGTACATGGATGTCTGTTAAACTAAACACAGATTCCTTTACTTTAAATAGTTTATTTCTGTAAATATTTTTTTAGGTTCATTGCGAATTCGAGTTGATGTATCCGAAGAAAGATCCCACCCAACCATTTTCAAAAATCGTACCTCTGTGCCTCATGTTGAAAAAGTTTTACACCGAAATTGCTTGTGGTAAGTTTAGTATTAGGCTTATAAGTTGCGTCGTGAGAAGTAATAACATAGTATGGGTGCATCAATTGTTGTCAAATTAATATCACTCTCTTATTCTACCAACTCTTATGTTTAATCATACCAGTACTGACTGCATGGTAAAACTTTTTTTGTTTTAAAAATTGAAAAATGATGAACGAAAACCGAAACCTTTTCACGAAGATCTTGAAAACGAAAATCCTGAAAATGTTTGGAAGAAATGATGCCACTTAAAATCCGCATAACAACTGCGTCATTTTTTTCAGATATTTGGATCTTATTTTGAACAAATTAAAACTTATTGTTTTCTACAAATAAAGATGCATCCTATTTCACTAGCGACCAAAAATACCTCACCTGCTGCATAACCCAGGCCTTTGTTTTATTGAAAACACTGTTTTTTAAATTAATTTTACTCTTTTTTCAGTCGGAATACAGGCACTACTTAAAATTATGTCCGAGCTTACACACCAAGGAAACATTAAATCAGAACCTACAAACCTGCCACCCTTGGAAGATTTTGCATCTGTATTCATAAGATGGAAACAAGACACCTCATATGCCGAAACCGATATCCCAGCAACACCGTTTATATACTGTGACACGTTTGCGTTCGCAGAAGGAAATTATTACATTGTTTTTGAGAAGATTACCATTGTATGCGGGCCAGATTTTTTACATGCTTTAGATTTGCTTTTTAAGTTTTACAAAGTACTAAACTTAAAAGTCCCCGGTAGAGCTAAGAAAACATTTGATTTTTTTGATATTTTTGTCTATAAAATTCTCAAAAACAGTCGCGTAATGCGAGTGAATGATTTGTGTGCACAACTTGCAAAGGCTGTTGAAGCACTTCCACAGAATTAACCTCAGGATCATTGTCATACAAAAAACATCATGATATTATAATATCGAAAAGAAACAATCGAAGCGAGTAGTAAGCTATTGCAACATTTTAATATTGTTCGTCTAAAATTAACTAACCCGGTGTCTCCACTAGCATTTTCTGTCTTGACAGATATTGTACATGTGACAAACAACCTGACATTTTTCGATCATTTGATCATACAAAAAACATCATGATATTATAATATCTATGAAAGAATTTTAACGAATCGACAAATTTTTTAGCCCGAGTAGTATAAAAAAATGTCTGCTTCAACACTTTAATATTGTTCGTCTAAAATTAACCTATTGTGTCCCATTGCCATATTCTTTGACCGTGACACATATGTTAAGACAGAAAATGCTAGTGGAGACACCGGGTAAGGTGAAATAAAAAAAATGAGTCATTTATCATCTGTATTGGTCATTATAACAGCGTTATGAACCTATCTATTGAGTTTGATTTATAGCCTAAGTAGCATTGTTAAAAATTAACTTCTCTCGATGATTTATTGAAATTTAAGACGCACATATTAACGTTTAATATTATATTCATATTAACGCAAATTATCGCGTCAGAACTGCCATGTGAGCCTTAAATATAGTTTTTTTTAACAAATGCAACTTATGCCCTGATTCTCGGTCTAGTGAGTTTCATTTTTCGTTTAACAAACAATCTGAGCATACAATTTGTCTTTGCCTAAAACGACTTTAAACTAGAGGAAAATATTGAAAAGTTAACCTATACACCTAATAAACTCAGTTTATACTAAGGCGAGTATACTTGCCATTTAAACGAATCTATGTGTCAACAAGGCGAATATCTATTTAGAGTGAACTTTAAACTAATTAGTTTAGTTTTATTTCTGAGTGTATGCTTCAGCGCTTGAGACTGAAATATAGAAGAGAGGGGAAAAAGGTTTGTTTTTGTGTTTTGGGCGTATGCGCAAACCTACCCCCTCTCTGTTTTTTAGACCCTTTGGTACACAGGGGATGACCAAAGAGGAGAAGAATCAAAAATTTTTTCCCAATTCAAAAGAAAAAAATTTGCTGAAAAATAAACCGATTTTTATAAAACTAAAAGCGTTCGACGGGGAATTTATTCTAGTTTCAGCATGTTTGATCAAAATTTGATTTGACTTCCGGACACCGGAGATATCACGGATACTTTGAGGTTATGTCAAATGTGCTAATTTTCTGCTGCTCGTTATTTTTTATGTTACTTGAAAACCGGAAATATTATATTTTTTTCAGAAACAAGAATTCATAACAAGTCTGTCAGTGGTTAAATATCGTGAATCGGCCCATAAACAACCGAGATATGGCTATTTCCGTAAAATGTAGTTTTTTACTCAATTGCCTGACACTTCTTATGTTGAAAAACTCCTTTTTAATTTATCAGTAACTCTGCGTACCCTTAACCAAATTAGATGCAACTTTTTCCGTACGATCAAAAATCTATCCTAGTTTTTGGAAAAGTAGCTAACATTTCGTTATTTTCCGTAGTTCCGGATTCATTATCGGGAATCGTGAAGGAAGTACCCTACCAGTGTAATGGCCAGAGTTAGAACTGTATCAAACCTGGCTTGCGACATATCAAACTTCATGATTTTACAAACCAATACCACTGGTAGTCAACCTGAGAGTATTCTTTCACATTGGCCACACCTGCTGACGTTCCGGATTCCGGGTTCCCCCAGGGAAGTGGCCAGATTTCGAATGATGTCAAACCCTGGCTTGCGACACATTAAACTTCATGATTTTACAAAACAATACCGCTGGTGGTCAACCTGAGAGTATTCGGTTACATTGGCCACACCTGGTGACGTTGCGGATTCCGGGTTCCCCCGGGGAATTGGCGAGATATAGAACGATTCCAAACTATGGATTGCGACATATCAAACTTCATGATTTTACAAACCAATACCACTGGTAGTCAACCTGAGAGTATTCTTTCACATTGGCCACACCTGCTGACGTTCCGGATTCCGGATTCCCCCAGGGAAGTGGCCAGATTTCGAATGATGTCAAACCCTGGCTTGCGACACATTAAACTTCATGATTTTACAAAACAATACCGCTGGTGGTCAACCTGAGAGTATTCGGTCACATTGGCCACACCTGGTGACGTTGCGGATTCCGGGTTCCCCCGGGGAATTGGCGAGATATAGAACGATTCCAAACTATGGATTGCGACACATCAAACTTCATGATTTTACAAATCAAGATTACTGGTGCTCAACCTGAGAGTTTTCGGTCACATTGGTCAGACCTGGCGACGCTCCGGGATCCGGGTTCCCCCAGGGAAGTGGCTGGATTTAGAACGATGTTATATGTTATTGGTATATTTTTGCAGTTAAGTGTGGGAAGCCAACGTTGGGTATAGTTATGTTTACCTACCATAGGGTTCAAATTACTAACTTTTGGGTTGAATTTTATCAGTAGTAAGTTATTTATACCTAACGGTAGGTTTACATGATTATACCCAACGTTGGCTTCGCACATTTAACTGCTCCACTGGGTACTTTCCTCTAAGCGTGTAGACGTATACAACGCCATGGTGCGTTTTGCCCTAGTTTTAGTTTTGCATTGTTTTGTCTAAATATTCTGTAAATACATGGACTTGTAGTGAAGTTTTGATACTATCTTGAAGTTTTGTTTTGTTAAATACCTGTGAATTTAATTTATTATAAACCATGGATATTAACGCTTGGTAAAAGCTTATTTTAATAAGACTATTATTTACATGTGTGGTACAGACATGGCAATTTGATCAATTTTGATCATATTTTGGTGTTTTAGTTCCTTATTGTACTATAAAATTATGAGTTATTCTGTTTTATGTATAAATTGATAGAGTATCATTCCATTAACGCAATAGTTTTGAAGATTTGAGCATATTTATGGAGTGGGTCATAATACCCCACCAGTGCATTTTGTACTGTTCTCCCCTACAATCCTAGTTCAAAGATGGACTTAAAGTGTCCTTCAACCTATTGCCAAAATTTAAATTGAACCGCTAGCTTTTTTGACATTTCAAGTCCATCGGTTGTAACATCTGAAGTGCACTTGAAGTACAATTGTACTAGGACGGGAAGTACGATTGAAGTAGAGAATGGGACTTGGCTGATTCAATTGTACTAAGCTCCGCTATCTAGGGAGGTTTGGTGTAAAGTTGCTTGCGATGTTCCTTCAACATGGTTTGTATATGCCGTCAAACATCTGTTTTCTGTGGATTGTTCGTTCTTGTGTATGTTGTAGGAAGCTAGCTGTTAAAACTTTTTTATTATTGCACAACTCATAATTAAAGAAGGTCGACTAAGTCGGAGGTTTTTGGAAAAATCGATCGTGTGTCGCATAAACAAGGCAAAAAACAAACCGTGTTGGTTTACTACTAACAGATAAAATGAAAATTATTCAAAATCTTGGAAATGGTGTTTCGATGAATTAAATAATGAAGAAGTACAAAGTTCGGTCTGCATCTACCATCTATGCCATGAAATATGCAAAAGACATGTGTAAGAAACTAAAATGATATTCCGTGAAAACAATTTAACATGTTTTGTTTTAAATTTATAGCAAAACGAAAGCGTTTCAAGAATCCTCGATACCCACAGGTTGACAAAGCTCTCTACATCTGGTTTTAGCAAAAAAAAAAAACTACAATGCTGACGAAAGTGGGATCATTTTCAAGAGATCCCCAACATGCACATATGTTGAGAGAGACGCCAAATCAACAAAGATCGGATCACGTTCATGCCTTGCTGCAACATGGATGGGTCGCTCAAATTACCGTTAATGTTGATTGGAATGTCTCACAGACCTTGAGCACTCAAAAATCTTAAGGAGTTGCCTTTATAATACAGGGTATCCAAGAGCGCTTGGACGATGTAGAATGAGCTCTTTAGAGAGTGTTTTTTTGGGAGGAATCCGTCCTGAAAGTTACCGCTTTCCTCAAGTCAAAAGGACTTCCCCTAAGAGCCGCCCTTGTGTTGGACAATTGCATAGCTCATTACAATGCAGATGAGCTAAAAACTGTCGGTGGATCAATTTTTACCATCTTTCTTCCTGCAAACACCACCGCCATTCTTCAATCGATGGATCAGAATATCATTCAGATGATTAAGACGCGCTTCAGGAATCTAATGATGCAGGAAATTCAAATTCGTGAAGTAGAATTTGACGAGTTCGTGAAGAAGATCAACATAAAGGACGTCATCTTTTTGGATTGCTCAAGCGTGGGAGGCAGTTCCAGCTGACTCGATTCGCAAATCTTGGAACATGCTTTACAATGCCCCTGAAATCGAGGATGAGGATGGTGTACCGCGCTGTCCGTCGTAAGAGACACGCTGAGAAGATAGCACAGACTGAAGAAATCGACGAGGAGGATGCTGGATTTGAAAAGCTGGACGATGATGAGATCATCACAAGTGTTCTTCTCAAAGATGCTGACGAAGATATTCCTATGCCGGTGACGACACAATGCAGTCAATGTCAACGCAGGAAGAAGCATCACAATCTGCAAGTTTTGGAGATGATGACGAATATGTAAACGTGTCGGATGAAGCAGCCTTAAATGGGTTCGATCTGGTAATCAGATATGCGATAGAGAACAATTGGCCACGGTCTGCACAGTTCTCGCTAAGCCAGATACGTAGTAATGTCATGGACATCGTAATTCACAAACAGCAGTAAGAAAGCTTGAGTGTTGGACTATTGTTTTGCTATTTTGTACTGGTTTGTGAATTGTTGTGAATTTGAGTTCTAGTTTTATGTATAAAGAATGGTAATATCAGGAGATAAGTCACTCTGCCACGTTGTGTTTGTGTTTCAGGGTGTCGGAAGGTGTCATAATTACAATCGAAAATTTATACTTGCTGGCAACCATGGACTATTTTGACTTTTAATCCACGCACATTCATACATCATCTGAATCACATCAGTGCAAGCGAGAGGGAAACAAAACAGTGCGAAAACAAACAATCAATTCGCGTAAGTGGTGCCAGAGATAGATTTATCTTCCATGTGGTGAGGAGTGAGTTTGAAGTGTGTCGGATTGTGTTTTTGAGGGTGTTAAAACATGGTGGCCGAGGGGCTCACCCCCTGGGTAGTATGGAATAATCTGAAATCAAAGTTTGGTTCATTTTTATTTATGCATACATATATATACATGTATTTATACATACAGCAGAATACAGCTAAAAGTAATGTTCTAAGATAAAAAAATAAAAGAAAAACATAAAGAAAAATATATAAAATAAATGGAAGAATTAATAAACAAGTAAAAAAAGAGTATAAAAGAAATTAAAAATAAAATTGGAAAAACATAGGTAATTAGGGCTGGAACACCCTGCTGGATGAATAACATTGATTAACGTTATTTCGTGGATTGACTGTATATAGTTGATATAAATAATTAAAATTTAAAAAGTAATTATAAGTAAAAATTTAAAAATAAATTGAAAATTGTTATTTAAATGTAAATTTTCAATAGTTCAAAATTAAATGCCTTTTTTTAAAAAAAAAAAAAAAAATCAGTTCAGCCATTTTATTCAAATTTGAAAAAATATAGCTAAAAGAACTTTGGTTAATTAACCAAAATAATTTTTTTAAATTATATTTTTTAATTTAAAAAGCATATTAGTTTATTTCTATGCAATAATTTTAATAATAAAAAATATTAAAGATAAATGTTGCATACAAGAATCCATCCCTACCTTTCAAAGTTACAACTTTACCTTCTCATTTCGAAATTAAAATTTTGAAATTAAAATAGAATACGAATAATAAGCAAAATTTATGCAATTCATCATTCTTATAATCATTTTATAAAAAATAATGATTATAATGAAAAATAATAATTAAAATAAGTAATTTAAAATAGTACCTTCCACACACAAACCCTTCCTAGTCCTTCGCGTTTTTGGTTCCGGGTAGCAAGGACTATACCTGCGTCATCATCTGGCTCATGAAGTCCAGATCATCGTCGCTTGAATTCGATAATAGATGCAAAAAACTGTTCTTTTTCGATTTGCAAGGTGTAATAGATGTTTAAAAACACTCTGTTAATTTTCTTGTCGGAAAATTTTAGTTGGTACTAGTATTTGAACGTCCCCGGCGCGGAAAACAGTAACTAAGAATTAGCAACGACCGGTGTGGTGATGAGGGACTACGTTAAAATGAAAGCGCTGTGCGCAACTAAACTAGCACCGTAAATGACAACGACCGGTGCGGTTATTCAAACAAATAGAATCAGCCTTCTTAAACCTTGCATAATCAATAGTCAGGATCGTTTATGCAATTTACATCTTCTGGAGTTTGAATTTATGTCTTGCGCCTCTAGCCATGCAAACTTCAATTTCATAGTACAGGAAGTAACTAACATTGAAAATAAATACAGCACCCTCTACCATAGCAAAGTAAAATAACAAACTGTTATCAAATAAGTGACAAGTTTTGTTATCTTAGATATCAGCAACTCACCTGTTATCGCATAACAAAATTAGTTATCAACATTGAATAATTTTGTTATCATCTGTTATCAATTTATAATGACGATTTTTGACGAGCGTTACTGAATATTACTTGAAGAATTCTGAATATCACAATGAAATGGAACAATGAATATGAAATTGAGCTTTCCACCAGAAGCAGTACTTCAGTTATTAGTGTATGAGTTTGATATCATGTTGATAACATAATTTGAAATTATCTCAAGTAATTTGTTCCTATCACACTTTTTTTTATCAAAATTAACTCTATGATAATAAAACGAGTTAATGTTGCGATATCCAACGAATATTAATTAGTTATCCTTTTTTGTTATTTTGACTGTTTATTAAAATCGATCACATATTTATTGATCAAAAAGCAATTATCAGGTATTAGAACTTGTTATCACTTTTCTCGGGTACATGTTGTGATACCTCACCAAACATCGAAACACAAGCTTATTTCATCAATCAATTTATTTTCCTGGAGCAGTTCCGAACCCTCACAAGTGCTCGTATTTTGAATTTGTCGCGTGATGCGTCTTCAGCATATTATCCGCCTCCCGTACGTACAGCTGAGTTTTCCCATATCCGTACAGATTATAATTATCGTAGATATTACCCAACGTTTGCGCCATCTCTTCGTTCAATTTTACCACAGCAGTTGCATCGAGTATGTTGCCAGCCGCTTCCACCAGCAGATCGAATGCTCGCGCCATTTTTTCGTCACCGGGAATTCTATCCTCTGCACACTGGACTCCTGGATCCTTGTCTCGTGGTTTTAACAGGCGAGCATCTACGGCCACCATCAGAAGGACGGTTGCCAAACAAAGCAGAACCCGATTCAAAGTGAAATTCATTTTCGATCCGAACAGCCCTGCGAACGACAACCAAATAACTGCCCATGGAGGCAACACACTAGTGAGGAGCACTTGCAGCCAAATTTATCTCCTTTCACTTCATTTGGGTGTGCCTCAGCAACTCCCTCCATCCCGAACGGCACGCGAATACCAACGAAGGCATTTCGTTTGATCATGAAGGCTTCAACGTGCGTTGGATCGGTTTTGAAACATCATTTCTCTCTTCGCAGCTAACACATACGGAGTGAGGAAAAACCCTATCGCAGTAAGATCCCGAGGAAAATAAACGGACAATATGAAAACCTCGATTTCCGCTAGGCTAGTCCTGTCGTTGGTGGTGCTGGCAACGTTGGCAGCCACAGGTGAAGCCAACCCGGGGGATTCTCGGGCGGTTGATGTTGAACAGCTGAAAGCCGCAGTTAAACAAATTCAAGAGAACCCGCTGAATTCGGAGTCATTCGTTTCGATGGCCATAGTCCTCGGAAGGTCACTGTCAATATTTCAACGCAATATGCCCGTGTGGAGTCTGTACGATCAGTTTGAGGCCTTCTTCACCGTCGCTGAGCTGCTTCCGCTGGAATATCAATTAAATTATGTCAAACGAGTGTAGTTTGTGAATAAATGCTGACTTTTAATGCTGCGTTTTCTGTATGTTGTACACCTGAAAGAAAGCCGTTTGTCCCATATCCGTTGATCTATGTATTGTCATAGTTGATTCAAACTTATACTCTCGTTGATTAAAGAGAATCGGTCTCGTTTATTTAAGAGTTTTATGCATGCAATTAGGGAATTTGCTCCTTTCTGATAATTTGATCGTCGTGATTATTCGTTTGTCATTATTTTAACGTTCTACTATGCGTTGTTTGGCAAAGTTTTGTTCATTTTACAGGTTGTCTTTTCGACTTTTTAGTTTTTAAATTTGGTACCTCAGTGTCCACACTTCATCGGGGCGAATCTGCGCTTGTGAACAGTGATTGTGTGCACTGATTCTTCGAAAGTAAAAATGAACAAGCGACAGCTGTTCTCTTTTTCATAGTGTGCATAATTTCCATAGGGTATGTGTCTTGGCTCAACCTAATATGCAGCGGTGGATTACATTTTTGACTATAACTCGAAGTAATTGAGCTGCAAACGATAGTCAATTTGTGAAATGATGGCTTAGATAAGCTTATTAGGACATGTTCGGTTCTGAACCGCGAAAAGATGAACAATTTAATTTCTAAGGACGAAAACTTTCGATGGATATGGATGTTATTTCGGTCTACAAGTTTATTCGTGGATGCAACTTTGTCTCAACATTTAGTTATATTGTTAGTAGCAATCTTTGTAAAATTTACTTATATTATTTCTCGAGGCACTGTATTTTGAGCAATATTCGCCAAAATCAACACATAATTTCACAAGACAAATTAAAATTAAACAACTTTAAAACACCTGAATGTTTTTCAAATATAATCGATCGGCCATTCCATTCAAAAAAATTAGAAAGCCTACTAATTAGTTATTGTATTACTGGGGTTTTGGTTTGGATGAGCCATTTTCAAAACATATAAACATGTTTCCATTGATCTTTTTAGCAATACACCCATGTGACTGTGTATTGAATAAATTAAGTTATATTGAAAAATGTGAATGAATAATGTGTCCCCAATATTGAGTCAACGGAATTATTATGCAATCATTGCTCAAATGCTACGTAAACAGTTAATTTATTATCTAGGGAAAAGACATCTCCTAATATTGACAAAAAATTGTATTATTATACCACTAATACTAAGATTAGAATACGGAGATCTAAAAGAATACACTGGAGGCATACATGTGAAAACATTGAAAATAGTCCAGCAACTGCCAGATTGCAGAAAGTCCTTTCTAAATCTCATTCAAATGGGCGGGACACTTTTAAAAACGATGATGGTTCTTTTACTTCATCAGCAAGTGAAACTTTAGAATTGATGATGAAAACACATTTTCTATGTTCTGTCATCAGTTCAGGTGAAGACCAAAATATACTTGCATCAAAAGTTTGCCTTCATGAAACCAGGACGGATGTTCAATTAACAATGAATTTAACGACTGGAGTAAAGAGTGTCCACAGTAAAATTGCATCACTTTAAATTCGTCCTCAAAAACAAGTCTCACAACCGATTGTCATGAAATATTCAGGGAATAAAATACAATGTATAATCTTGGTTTAGGTATTTTTATTTCACTGTATTTCTTTACCAAATCCAAAAGCCGGAACTTTCTTCTTAATAACGACTGTTCCAGAAAGTATAAGCACACATTATTTTAACGGTCACTTTGAATATAATGAAATATTTCAACATGTTTCAGCTGCGTCCTTTTGTTTGCACATTTCTGAATGACATAGCATCAAAAAAGTGCTCAGTTTTGTGTTACCTATCAAAATGCGCGGTCTTACTCCGGAACAACGAAAAAGTATCGTGTATAAATGGTGCACTGTGAGCGGACTCTCCTTGAGAAAATTGGCCAAGGAAGAGGGTGTAAGCGTTGGAGCGGTACGATCTGCGATTCGAAAATATAGAGAACAGTGTACGTTTGAAGATGCGCCGAAGAGTGGTCGGAAATCTGGTCCTGTTAGTCCGGATATCGATAAAAAGATTAGGGATGCCTACAAGCGAAAACCAGCGACTTCTGTTCGGGATGTTGCGAAAAAACTAGGGACCTCGTCAATTAACGTCATGCGTGCCAAAGAAAGACTTGGGCTAAAAACATACCGGATGCAGAAAAAACCCAAAAGGAACCCAAAACAGGCCACGTCCGTGAAACCACGGATCCGCAAACTCTACGATTCGTCATTGTGTAGAAATTCTGGGTGTATAATAATGGACGATGAAACGTATGTGAAACTAGATTACAAAACGCTTCCCGGACCACAATTCTATACTGTAAGCAAAGACAAAGACATCCCCGAAGAATTCGGTAAGAAGGTTATGGTTGGGCAGGCAATATGAGAGTGTGGTAAAACATCTAGTCCGTACATCACAACGGAGACGATGAACACTCAGAAATACGTTAAGGAATGTCTCCAGAAGCGATTATTGCCGATGATCAGGCAGCACGAAGGTCAAATAGTGTTTTGGCCTGATTTGGCGTCATGTCATTACGCAAAGGGCACTTTAGAGTCAAAATGTATGTTTCGTGCCGAAAGACATGAATCCGTCCAACTGCTCGGAGACACGGCCAATCGAGACTTTTTGGGCTTTAACCAAAGCAAAGCTTCAAAAATTCATAAAACCAGCGGACGACATGCAAAAAATTAAAAAAAATTGGACAAAAGTGATCAAAATGGTGGGAAGTACCACTGTGTAGAAGCTAATGGGTCATGTTCAAGGAAAAGTTAGGAGTCTTGGCTATGATTAAATATTTTGATTAAACGAGAGTAAAATATCATATAAAACAAAAATACAAATATGATTTGCCAAATAAAATTATCAAAACTAAAAAAACATGATTTTTTTGTTATTTTGAAAGTGTGCAACAGGAACAGTCTATACCACGCATAAGATTTTTTAAAACAAACATTTTTTTTTTTCTTTTCACCACGACATCAACACATCCTGTTCTGTAGTGACAACATTAGGATGATAACGATGTTGTTGTTTCATTTTATTCCATTATTTTTTAATTTGCCGCCCCGCTGGAGAGTTTGGGGGATTTAGATCCTTCGGCACGAAATGGACACCATTCGTTTTGTACCACTCCAGAACATCCTTGGAGTAGTGACAAGAGGCTAGGTCTAGTCAAAAAATTGTAGGAACGTTGTGTGTTTTGAGAAACGGAAGCAGTCGTTTATTCAGGCATTCATTCGGTATACTTGACCATTTACAGTTGAAGTTGTCACGAAAGGCTTGCTTCGTTTACCACACGAACAAATCCCCTGCCAAATCATGAATTTCTTGGGGAACTTTGACAATGGCTGTTTCCTGAGAGACTCTGGAACATAACTCGTCTTTTGCAGTCACATACTGGTTGCCGGGAATTTGTTTAAAGTCCCCTTTTACGTGTGTTTCATCGTCCATGATGCAGCTGTGTGGTTTCGTCAACATTTGCGTGTACAGCTTACGGGCACGTGTTTTAGCTGTTCTTTTCTGTTTTTCATTGCGGTTTGGAGCTTTCTGAACTTTGAATGAACGGAGCCCGGCTCGTTTCTTGGCTTTCAGCACGAAACTTTTGGTCAAGTGCAGCTTTTTCGCGACATCTCGAACGGGGGAACCCCCCCCCCCCCCCCCCCCCCCCTCCCCCCCCCCCACCCAACCCCCAACCAACACCCACACCGGGACATCTCCCCCCCCCCCGCGCACGGAAGACGAGGCGGGGGGAAGTTTTCCCCCCCTTCTTTCCTCCCCCTCTTTTTTTAACCACCCCCCCCCCCCAAGACCCACCCCCCAAAAAAACACCCCAGGGCCCCCCAAAAAATCTCTCAAAAAAACCCACAAAGGCGAAATGTTACAGCTTATTGCAAGTGATGCAATTTAACTGTGGACACCCTTTAGATACAGAGAGGGTTGATGCTACAGGGTGCGGCAGAAAATAATGCAAAAATTTGTTCTATTTCTTTCAAATCCCATTTTCAACTAATTCAAGCAATAATATCAACATTTTCGAGTGCAGTTATCTTTATAAAGTCCTTTTAAACAAATTTATTCAATGTGTCCTCCATTTTTATTAATAACATCCTCGAGCCGACGCCGGAAGCCAGAGCATGCCTTTCGGACGTAGTCCTCCGACATTGACTGCCATGTGCGTGTTATGGTTGACTTCAGGGTTTTCACACTAGGGTGTGATGTTTTGCAGGCTCGTGCTTCAACATATGCCCAAATCGAATAATCCAACGGATTAAGATCTGGACTGCTAGGGGGCCACAAATCCTTCGGCCAAAACTTCATGTTATCGTTCAACCACTGTTGGGTTCGATTGGACGTGTGACACGGCGCTCCATTCTGCTGTAGGACAACGTTTTGGTCCTCGGAGAAGTTGGCCTTCACCCAGGGAAGCACTTGGTCCTTTAAAATACCGATATACACTTCGGTATTGATTTTAACTCCAGCATCAATGAAAACAGGCGGCATTTTCAAACCGTTGGACGCCACCAAGCCAAACATCATGACACCAGCCGGATGTTTGGTTTGAAATTTGAATTTCACTTTTTCCGGAACGTTCTCCATTTTCTGCGGTGAAATGAATCGGTCCGTGCGGCTGTTGGCCACAGCATCGATGCTGAAAAGCTTTTCGTCGGAGAACAGGATTATCATTTTTTCCTTCTTCAACAAGGAAAGCAATCTCTTGGAACGAGTCACTCGTAGTTCCTTGACCCGGTCCGTAATCAAGTGGCGTTTCACTCTGGCTCTGGAAGATGCATGCAGGTCTTCTTTGATGATTCTCCGTATGGATTTCTCCGAAATATTGGCTTCCTTTGCAAGTTTTCTTATGGAACGCACCGGGTTGCGAGCAATTTTTGCACGGACCGATTTGATCACGTTCGGCGTGCGTGCAAAGCACGGACGTCCGCTTCATGGCTTCCTCTGCTTAGGACCATCATGCAGGGACCTTTTTATGCGGTAAACTGTTGCCAAATGGCACCCTACCACCTTGGCAATCTCTTTCGGATTCTTCTGGGCGAGCAACAAACTGGTGATCACTTCTTTCGCGGATATTTTGACGAATTTGGAATAAAACAAAAAAAATGTTTGGATGCAGCACTTGACAGGAAACATAAACAAATACACTTTCGATAGAAATTAGTCACTAGCTACACGAATTAACCCAATACTCAAGTTTGAACATTTTCGCATTATTTTCTGCCGCACCCTGTAGTTTTTCCCCCGCGCATTTTTCCCCCAAAAAAAAGGAGAAAGAAAAATACACATATTAGACCCTTCCAGGGAGGGAAAGAATTCTGTACCTCCGCAAAAGGAAAAGGCGATTTTTTTACTCATTCCAACAACACCATTTTGGGCAAGTTTGGAATTAAACTTCCCTCCCGCAGCGTGGGCACAAATTCAAAAAAATTTTTTTCCCAAATCTAATAAGAAGAATAAAAGTTCACCTAAATCTTACAGGCCCATAAGCTTATCGTCAATTCTACTTAAAATTATGGAAAAAATAATTGATGAATACATAAAGTCATGATATTTAGTTAAAACTCCTCTAAGTAAGTGTCAGTTTGCTTATCAGGAAGGTAAATCATCGGTAACAGCATTGTATGCGGGTTTTACAAAACTCAAAAAATCTATTCAAGTGGAAGAAATTTCGCTGGCTGAGTTCCTAGACATTGAAGTAATATTTGATAATTTTTTTTTTCCTCTGTTCGGGACATAAACCACTGCGACCAGTAATTTGATCTATTGTAGTATATCCCGTATCCTTTGTTTAGTGCATGTCGAGTTACTTCATCACTATTGAGAAATGATGAAGTATTCGGTGTTGTTACAGTTGTCATTGATTGTTTTGTTGGCAATGAATCGAGTTTTATTGAAAGTTTCCGCTATTTAAACCCTTTGTGAGCGACAGTACTCTTCAAAGGCGCGCCCCTTTATCCGTCAAAACCGGATTCATTGCAAACAAAACAAACAATGACTCCGATACTGACCATGCATCAGAACCCTAGTCATAACCAATTCAAACTATACAACATCAAATAGAAAAATGAGAATTCACATAAATAAATACTAATCATGTTTCCCTTATTTCAAGCTCATCCTCGGTGGCGCAATCTGAGTATTGTCACTTTTTACAAGACATAAAATGTAATAAGGACTAATCTATGTTCCTTTGATTACAAAAACAAATATGTTCCCTAATTTGAATTAATTCAGACTAGGGTTCGGTTGTAGATCTGATACCCCGTAACGCACCACGAAAAGGTGATCTACCAGCGTTACGGGTCTTTGATAATTCATCTCATAGCTAAATTAAAAAACAAAGACGAAGCTTGACTTTTATAAGTGTATTGTCGATTGGATCAACGAGATGCTATCAAAAAGATAAATATCACCAAATCTCGGAAGCAACTCTTGCATTGCTCAGAGAATCAAGCAGCTTGAAATGAGGGAGAAAGTGCCGATCATAGAATCCTCACGTCCAGGATCACCCAAAAATGATGATATAAAACTACCATCTATTGTTGCATGGTAACTTCCCATAGCAATGGAATAATCTGAAAAACGATTTGATCAGGATTCTATTATTATTTGTGATCATCAAGCTCCTGTATGAAGGGCCAAAAACGTTTGGGCGGGCCCGTAAGCAGAGACACTTACGCAAAACCCAAGAATATAGGGAAGAGAATCTCCTTTCAAAAGCAAGTTCACACTCACAGCACTAGAATCGAGCCCTCGTTTGACAGAATAAACCCAATAGACTGGGTCGAAGAGCCCGCCCTCGTTCCGCGAAATGTTAACAATAGGGAGGAGGCAGTCCCATGCCCCCTATCCAAATCGTTTCACTTGGGTGCCCTGATGGTCCCTCCCTTTCCCCGTTATATGTTATATAATATTTAGTATATTTTGTACACACAATATTAGGATATCATTATAGACAAACATGCCAATTTATTCAAATTTCAAACTTGAATGATACTACCAATGGATTGTTACTGAAAAATAAATAAAAATTAGATATGAATTAATATCCTTCTTGTCCTGGAAAAGCTGAAAACAGAATAGATCATTCCAAATACCAAAGATAAAATTTCAATAAAAGATATTGTTTTAAAAGACATGTAGTAATATTTTTTTTTATAATGTTCTAGTAACATTTCAAAGATAGCAATTGGAGTGAATCTTACCATAATGCCACTAAACACAATATTAAAATATAATCTTACATTGCTTATAAGCACATGCCAGTCTTTTATGACTATAGTAGTTGAAATTCAGAAGTGCAATTTTAAATTAAGTGTAATGCTGAAATGCTGAAAAACAAATTGAGCCTTTGATGCCCGTCGTGTTGCTCCCGGCTCTTACATGGTTTTGGAATGCAAAAATGATTCCAAAGCGAGCTGAAATCATTGATAAAATGAGAATGGGAACTATACAATATGATTTAAAGGTACACGATCTTCAGTCGCACCCCCTCACTTCGCTATTGTCAGATTGACAACATTGCCCAGGCTACGCCAACCAGCGTCTCCATGTTTCAGCTGGCAGTCTTTTGTGATCATATGACTCGTGGAGGCGTGAGGTAGGAACTTGTGAGGACGAGAGGTCGGCCGCATCCTCCTTCGAAGTTGTCAACTCACCATTTGAAGCCCAGTGAATCAAGAGCTGTTTGATATCATTAAATCCTGGGAATTTAAAAAAATTACCAACCCTGAGCTTTACCGAGTGGCGATGACCGTTCTATCAAGTTCAGCTACTCGTTTCAGCTCAACGCGACTTATGTTCACTGAAACTAATGTTGTCTGAACGTAGAATGAACTTAAATGCAGGATCAGTTGAGAATTCTCTCCTACCTAAGCTCAACTCAGACCTTCTCCCTAAGACTTCTTTGTTGATGAGTGAAAAAGATGATTGAATCTGATGGAAACAATGCTGACAATGACATTAACTAGATTCATTGTACATTTCACAAAACATGTAAACGCATATCTTTACTTTTTTTCCCCCACCCCCCCCCCCCACCCCCCTTATTCCATTCTCTACCCCCCCCCCCCCCCCCATCCCAACCCAAACCCCCCCTCCCCATTTTTCCCAAATCCCCTTCCCCCCCAAATTTTTTTAGTTCCCCCATAGACATCATTTTCTAAAGCTTGCTTCAGATAGAATTGGAACAAAAACAATTGCCTGTATTTCAGTTATTTATTATTGAATTCAAGATCTTTTTTTATACAAATGTAGCGTTTTCTTCATACTTTTAAGAAAAAATAATAAAATTATTCGTCACGGTTTCGAAGAAATTCTCGAATTTTTCCTGCAACACGGCTCATTAGGCGGCGCACACCTTCTTCGTCCATCGTTTTAGCTATCTTATTCCACCAGGTCTTCATCTGATTGATGTCTTTGACAACCTTTTCCTTTGCCTTGAGTCTCCTCTTCATGATTGCCCAGTATTTCTCAATAGGGCGGAACTGGGGGCAGTTGGGTGGGTTAAGGTTTTTCGGAACAACCTGGACCCCTTTCTCTGCATACCATTCTTGAACGACTTTGCTGTAATGACAGCTTGCCAAATCTGGCCAAAACATTACGGGATGGTCGTGGGATCAAATGAACGGCAAAATTCGTTTTTGGAGACACTCTTTTTGGTATAATTCCGACGTCATTGTCTTATTTGTAACGAAAACTTTCGTTTTTTTGCCACAGCTGCAAATGCCCTGCCAAATCATGAATTTTCGTGCAAATTTGTCGGCAAAAACAAATTTAAATTTGGCTGGAACATCCCCCCGAGCCGTTGCCAAGTAAAATTTTTGACCTGGGATTTGCCCGAAGTCAGCCTTGATATAGGTTTCATCGTCCATCAATGGAAACCCGTCGAACTTGGTCAGCACCTGGTCGTATAGCTTCCGAGCACGGATTTTGGCCACACTATTTTGTTTTATGGTCCGATTTGGCTGTTTGCTAGCTCGATAGGACTTGATTCCTTCCCGGAGTCGCGTTCTCCTCACGGTACTATGGACAGCACCGAATTTTCTGGCCAAATCACGGTCCGACAGATTGGGATTCCTCTTAATCGTCTTCAAAATCTTACCACGCAGTTTCCGGTCGACAGTTCCATTCCGACGATTGGCTTCAGGCTTCCGAATCGTCTTCAACTTTTCCTTATACCGTTTGATAACGTGCCATACGGTGTTTCTGGGCAATTTCAGCTGTTTAGCTAGCCTAGATGCAGACCACAATGGATTTTCCAAATAACTGTGCACAATTTGTTCCCTTCTTTCGGCTTCCATGTTGATTGTTTACAAAGTACAGTCGATTTGCGGAATGTCAAAAATACATGCGTGAAGCTGACAAAATTCCCGACACGTGGGCGCTAAGAACTTCCAAATCCGTCCACCAGGAGCGCCACAATATGAGCAAAAGTTTGTTCCAATTCTCAATGAAGCAAGCCTTAAAAAAAAAAAAAAAAAAAAAAAAAGTTAAATTTCCGTTGCACGACGGTAGATAGAAAAGAAAAAAAAAAAAATAAAAGAAAGAGCAAGGGGGGAGGAGGAATACTACACACCAACGAGCCCACTATCACCCACACCCCCACCCCGGGGTAGGTGGAGCACACACACATCCCCCCCCCCCACTTGATATATTTTTTTCATAAAAACTCTCTCTCTCTTCTCACACACATATTTTGAGCACAAAACAAATGTCTCGTATATTGTATGAAACATTCATATTGCTTTTTATCTGGTGAAATGCTATCGTTACACCTTTTTGTATAATGCACGAAATAAAATTCGTGAAGACCAACCAATCACTGTTTCTCTTTAATCGTACTCATGCAAGAAGATGTTGCTGCTTGGATGTGTGGGAATAATTTATTTATCCCAAAATAAAAATTAAAGCACCGTTCGAGAGTTATTACATCATACTCACTAATCAAATATCTTTTAGGAGCCACCATGGCGTAGTGAGATTAACCACGGACTCAGTATCAGCGCTTTCCTAAAATATAGGATCGAATCCCATGTCAGCAGCATTAAAAAAAACCGGCTGATCAACTCCACGTGGTTGCACTTTGTTTTTTCAATCACATTCCGAGTCGATAAAGCGGATCTGTCAATCATTCATGCAATCATTCATGCAAACTAGAAAGACGCTTCTTTTTAGTTTGTGACAATATGTTCGTAGCTCTTTGTCTGGTTTTCATACAATGCACGAATGCACTTTCTGTGTGAACAAATGCTACGTACTTTTGACATTTGCGCGTGTGCCAATAATTACGAAGGAAGCTTCATAATTATGTACAAAAAAGTTTCGTTGCAGAAAACAACGAATCGATTCATCAGTTCTACCTCCGATTTCATAATATAAACTAAAATTAGTTTTCAGTGTAGCTTCATTGGTATGAACAATCGGCAGAGATCATTTGAAATATTTTCCTGCTACTGTGATTGATCGAAAAATAAATGTCGAAGCAAAAAACGGAATCGGCTGAACATGCACGCGATTGAATTTTCCCATCCTTGCCTATGCTGCATTGGTCTGGTGGTCAAAAACTAAAGAAACTGTTGTACAGAAAAGGTTAGAAAAACTTCAAAGGATAGCAACTAGTTCAATTACTGGTGCAATGAGAAGTACACCAACAAAGGCACTGGATGCAATGGTTTTCATGCTACCATTGACGAATTTCACGCCAACTCGTCTTCGTGATTGGCAGCACCCTCTCAGAATTCAATGAAACTTTGTGGGTGGAGAGACTAGGGTACGGGACGGGTTTTAAGCAGTTTAGTCAGCCCCTGAGACATTTGATGAAGCTGTATGTAATCTATAATTAGAACTGCCAATATTTATACATTAATCCCTCTGCTTACGTCTGGTCTATCGGAACATACCTTCAGCAACGAGCATTAGGCTCAGAAAATTTCATAGCCATGGAATAAAGTTCCCAATTGCAGGGACTTCTTAAACGCATGCGGATTGCTTTCCGATTAAAAAAATGTTTTCTTCAGCTCCGCAATCTGTACATAAACTAACAATATTGTATGAGTGCGATTACGTGCATGTGTGTGAAGGCGAAATGAAATAGGCCAGTTCACGATTTGCTGCAAACGTCAATTTCCTCAACCCGCTCCTTCGTTTTACCCATCCGCTCTCGAAAACAATTAACCAAAACATGTCGATTGCTACGACCACAAACTCATCTCCTAGCAGGTTATGAGACAGACCTACACGACCAAACTTTTAGTTTGTCATTGATCTTTAGATTGGCAATGTGTATTTCTTATTTCATTTACTCTCACGCAAATGTTAGCCAAAGTGACTGTGACGACAAACGGGATGCTTCGTTTAAAATCAAACAAATGCAAGAGACAGCAGGCTTCACGTTACATTACCGGTGCGCTATATCCATGGTTAACAAAGAAGAGAGGAAACATGGGCTCTCTCAAAAGCAACAGTGATGCCATAGCTGCAGCTCAACAGCGAAGCATTATTTATCGTTGGGTACTATTGGACAGCTCCAAAACATAGTTTTTATTGCAAATGATAGTGCCAGATGATGGACAATATAATCATAAGCATAGATCAACCTCCAATGACTGGAAGAAACATGAAATAAATAGCGAATTCAGATTATCTAAATATGTAATAAATTTAACCCAATGTTCAACACCACATTCTGGCAACAAGCCTAGTTGTGGGAGAGAGCTGATGAAGACATGCCCTCCGCCAAAAAAAACCCAAAACAACATTTGAGCACTTCTTCAGCTTCAAAACCTATGTTTTCAATATTTTTTTTAATCTTCAAAACGACAGTAATAAATTGGTAATCAATCATCCCAAGTAACACCACTAGTCATATTCATGTTTATAATACAAATTTTAGACCAAGCTCATGTTTTTTTCTAACGTCAATAACTTAATTTCATACACGCATATAACCGAAAAAGCGCAATAAATGTGGCATTTTTGAACATCTTTTAGGTCATACCAGATGTTTTGTAGAACATCCATAAGACAAATATTATGTTCTATGGATGCTTCCAACAGCATGCTTATAACATAATGATATGTTTTGTCAAATGTTTTGTCGGTATGAACAAAGTAAAAAAAATATAAACAATATTATTTAATGGCGAAACGATATCGTAGCCAATGGTATTTTACGCGTTGAGAATGATTGTTTATAACTTTTACAAATAGGAAATTAAAAGTACTTTACGCATGGAAGTTGTATCAACATTTTATATGCGGCTCAAGGTTAGCAGTGCAATTTTCCGTTTTACCTTTCCTAATTTCATGCGCCATCGATTGGATTAAAAAACGTAGAAGGTACCCTGAATAAATTTTTATTTTTTCCTTTATGGAATTCACAAAAACCAACATGGCGTTTTTCCAAGTCTACAGTCCTACAGTACAATTCTACAGTACGGGTAAAAACATTAGTAACATATTTGATTTTAAAATGTTCGTTTTTTACTTTTCTGCGTTTTTTGTTGTGAAATTGAACCGAGTTGTGTCAGTACGAATGAAAATACAAATACAATTTTTCTATAATGTTGTGCGTAGCTACATCTCAAAAGACTCCACCACAAATTAAGCGTAACAATTTATAAAAAATACTAAACAACCTACCAAACTGTTGCTTTAAGGTCATCTTACATCTTACATATAGGTAGTGTTTTTTTTATTCCAGTATTTCAAAATAAAACATATTTTCAGCCGTCACTGTATCGGATTCACAATCTATTCTGAATAATTTTACTGTTGCATGAGGATGTTAAAACATGTTTAAAATTCATCTTGAATGCAACCTATCAACATATTTATAAACATCTTGCATACACGCTATTTCCAAACAATCCAAAATGAAGTACGTTTGACTCAAATCAGTCAAAAGTATGGATACTCAAAAGTGAGTAAAGATAGTTCGTAGTGGTAAGATGACAAACAGTCACCGATGTTTTCAAGAAGTAAAATTTAAGTTGATCGAACAAAAATAGAACAAAAATTTGTTCGCTGTTGTGGTACCACGTTTGAACCGAATATGTGTGGAAGAACATTCTCAAAACTTTTTCAAGACCAGACATGTTTGGTATTTCATCCTCACGACTTTTTTACAACAAACTTCTTATATTCTTTTCAAATAAGATGTTTCTGGTGTTACTGCACCCCCCTAGAATATCTATCATCTAAAAAAAAAATATAATAAAAAAAATATGGAATATAAACCTATTACCTCCCAACAAAAAAAATAGTATAATCCCGCCCCCCCCCCTCCCCCTCCAATTTTCTTCTTTTCTATTTTTTTTTTTTAATCAACACAACCAACAAAAAAAAAAAACAAAAAAAAAAAAAATAAATGACTGAATTAAAGAAAAAAAAAAAAAAAAAAAAAAAAAAAAAATACACACACCACAAAAAAAAATTTAAAAATTAAAAACAATTTTTACAAAAAAAAGATCTCTTACAAAAAGAAAAAATTTAAAAAAAGACAATATAAGGTCTGTATCCGCAATAATCCGGACACCTCAAAACATGAATAAAACATAAATTTCGCATTATTTTTCCGTCGTAGTTGTTTATTTCAGATTCATGGAATGTGTTTCAACAATTCGTGAAGACAAAACATAATTATTCGGTGTTTGCATAAAATTTTCGAACTTTGCGCTTAACTCCGTCCATTAGGGTTTGTACAGACTCTTCAGAAATCGTAGAAGCCGTCTTTCTCCAAATTTGCTGGAAGTGTTTGATGGCTTTGATTCCTTGCTTCTTTCCAGAAAGCTTCCACTTCATCAGAGCCCAATATCTCTTGATTGGTCGTAGCTCTGGGAAATTTGGCGGGTTTGAGGTTTTGGTACAATGTTCACTTGATTAGCTTGGCACCACTCCATCACAGTTTTAGCATAGTGGCATGATGCCAAATCGGGCAGGAACAAAGGTATTTCTTCGTGAATTTTGATGAAGGGTAGCAATCGCTTCTGCAGACACTCTTTCTGATAGATCTCCTTGTTGTTTGTGCCTGTAGTGACGAAAGATATACTCTTTTTGCCACACGTGCAAATTGTTTGCCACACAAGGCATTTTTTAGGAAATTTCGATGCCTTCTTCGTTCTGAAGTGCTCAGCTGTAGCATTTCTGGCCATAGCAGAATAAAAAACCAGCCCTGGAAGCTGCTTGAAATCCCCCAGGACATACCGTTTCATCGTCCATAACAACGCATGAAAACTTCGTCAAATATTCATAGTACAAACGTCGTGCCCGTGATTTTGCTGCAAAGTTCTGTTTGTCGTTGCGATTTGGAACTGTTTTTACTTTATACGACCTAAGTCCCAAACGTTGTTTTGATTTTTGAACAAAACCAGGCGACATCCCTATTTTACGAGCCACCGTTCGAATGGAGAGATTTGGGTTTTTCGTTAACATCCTTTTCACCTTTCGGTCCATGACAGGATCAGCGCTTCCAATGTTTTTGTAACTTCTTGGTTTCCTCTCCACACGGAAAAAAATCCATTGCCGGATTCATGAATAAAAATTCATGAAATCATAAAATGTGTCACTTCATGACATTATGACTCTGCTTCATGATATCATGACGGAAACCACAATTATCATGAATAATAACATCTGCTCGCATGAACATGAGTCATGATCACCACAAACGTTATTATAAATCAATTCCCGTTTAGATGAATCCAACTCGGAATAAAATATCATATCGCTGAGTCATGGAATCATGACCCTCATTCATGCTTCATAACTGAAATACCAAAAATCATGAACCGAAACAAACGCATCTATGAACTCGATTCATGGTCGCTCTATAAGCGTAACACAAAGCTGTCAAAATATTTCATCAATTCAATCAAAGCGTGCCTATCGGTCGGCGGTGATTTTCAGGTAAATCTTTTAGAATTACTTGTAGATTATAATTAAAATTATGTGCAGATTATTTTTCATGTACAATTTTTTTTAATTTACCCAAGAAATAAAACAGTTTTTTTTATTGCTATATTAACGAGACTTCTCGTAAACAAAACAGTGTTAAAACTGTGATTATGATAGTCACAAACAAATTTTCTTCAAAATTCAACAATCTTGTTGTTCTTTTGTTGTTGAGTTCATATTTGTATGGTTACTTTCTTTTTTTTCTTATAGACTGCGGGTGACGTCGAACTCAAGATCAATCAGCGATTGGAGATTCTTCGGACAATGCCATTTCCGTAACATACATAAAACAAAACAAAACCAAAAACTATTGAATGAATTTACTTATCAAATACCTGGAAGAATCCGCTTTAAATACCTGAAAGAATCCGTTTTTTCTCATATTCATAAAAATGTTTCATGTTACCATGAACTCGCTTCATGGTACCTATGTGAAACCATGAATAATGTTCATTTTTTCATGATTTTTTCGTTATTTCAAACGAATTGCTTCATGATTTCATGAATCAATCTGCCCGTTTTCGTCACTAAAATTGGAATCATAAATGACAGGTGCCAAGAATCATGAATAGTAGTGCATGTTTTCATGAATTTAGTTTATGGTTTCTAATCAGATGCTTCATGATTTCATGAATCAAGATGCCACTTTTCGTCATCATAAATCAAAAAACTAACGCCAAAGTGGCGTTACATTGGATCATAACAAGCTGATTCATGATTTCATGACTTTTATTCATGGTGTATATTCATAACATGAAAATACACGTTTTTTATGATATCATGAACCATTTTGCTAGTTTCGAGCACCGGATTTTTTCCCGTGCACCGTCAAACGTTCCGAAAATGATTTGAGCACATCGTGAACAGTGGATTTAGGCAAATCCAATGTTTTTGCAAGGTCCCGTATTGACAAGTCAGGATTTGTCGTACGCCCGTACAAAATTCGCTCGCGCACTTGTTTTTCTTTCGTCGCCATCTTGAATACTAAACATGAAATGTAAACATCAATCATAGTCTTTTTCATCATAGACTCTTAGCTATACCACAGTGAAATTTTTAATTCCTACGTGCAATATTTCAAAAATTACAATGATTTGAAGGTGTCCGGATTAATGTGGATACAGACCTTAATTGTCTAAAAGTTCGCTATACATTGCAAGATGTGCACTTTTAAGGAAACAAAGTTTTTCTAACAACAAATTTTTCATGTCAACATAACTCAAAAAGGAAAAGACTTACAAAAAAGTGGTGTATGGGTGACTTTTGAAAAATAATCTTAGCTTTTATGAAAAAAATTGTAAAAATTTAAAATCGATTCTTACACGCAGAATTTATGGTCAATTTGCAAAACATGGCTATCTTAGAATTGGACGAAATTTTTTTCAAATATAGGCGATATAGTTCAGCCTGAATGATAACATATTTAGTGATCAAAAAGTGATAATCAGATATTAAAACTTGTTATCACTTTGGTATAAACCTTTGCTCGGGTTACGAAATCGAAGGCAGAACTAATGAATCGATTCGTTGTTTCCTGCAACGAAACTTTTTTGTACATTTTATGAAGCTTCCTTCGTAATTATTGACACACGCGCAACTGTCAAAAGCACGAAGCATTTGTTGACACAGAGAGAACATTCGTGCATTGTACGAAAACAATACAAAGAGCTACGAATATTTTGTTACATATGAAAAAGAAACGCCCTTCTGCCCGAGCAAAGGTTTATACCAAAGTGATAACAAGTTCTAATATCTGATTATCACTGTTTGATCACTAAATATGTTATCATTCAGGCTGAATAAACAGACAAAATAACAAAAGAGATAAAAAATTATTATTCGTTGGATATCACAATATGATGATATGATGTGAACAAATTCCTTGAGATAATTTCAAATTATGTTATCAACATGATATCAAATTCATACACCAGTAACTGAAGTAATGCTTCTGGTGAAAAGCTCAATTTCATATCCATGAAATGCTGGTAATATTCAGCATTCGTCAGCATGCTGGTGGTATTCAGTAATGTTCGTTAAAAATCGTCTTTAAAAATTGATAACAAATGATAACAAATTAAGTCTAAATTGATAACTAAATTTGTTATGCCACTGCCCGGCAATCTCCAACAAAAGATTTAAGTTCTTCAGCAAAGGGCTACAAGAACCCTTTGAAATCTGGAAAACAAACCTCAGTACGGTAGTACACTTTATTCGGTGTGTTATATCGCCGATAGTAATCTCAAAAGATCTAATTCTATTGTTGGTCTCCGTGAATATTAAATTGCATTCTATCTAACCATAGTTCAACCAAATGAAGCAGCCCCCTAGATCCCCTTCAGATTTCTTTTCTAGCTACGCCCATGTGAATTTCAAACCATTGGTACTGTCATCAAAGTGATTTGCCAAGAGAAACCGTTGACACACAAGAATTATTCCAAACCATATATATTTCAATCTCTCAAGCAAGGCCATATTTCACTGCTGCCGGAACATCTTCGTTGTAGTGCATGAAAGTAACGCCATATTTCGGTTTCACACTGGACAACATGTTGCGCAAATCCATGAGGTAAGAATTGAGGAAATAAATCCCGGAAAACTGGTGGAAGGTCTCTGCCACGACGGCCATCGTGTCCTCAGCGGACCACCGACTGTTGGGTTGTTGGTACCGTTGACTTCCGGTTCCTGCTCCAAATCGTTCCGCTTCGCTCCCCTCGATCGTCAGCATGGCAATCAGCAGAGACAGCAGCAGCAGCAGAACCGGCGTTCTCCTGGTCGAAAGAATCTTCCTCGTGCGGGACATGGTGTATTCTCAGCGTCCACAGTCCGGGAATCGTTTACGTTGCGGTGAAGCTGTTCGAAGGTGAAATGATCGAATGCGACTGGATGGCGTCGTATGCACTTACTGGTCCGAGGCCCGCCGATGCGCGTTTATTTTGACCCGGTGAAAGTATGCTGGTGGGTTGGATCGTTTTTGGGTCTTTTTTTTAATGTGCATCGCGTGGTCGTGTGAGTATTTGGATTCAGTAAAGTCGGGAAGAACAGTGTTTTTGGAAAAATAGGAAGGGAGCAGATTGTCGGTGTCTTGCAATACAAGTGGACGTGTGAGGATTCAGATCGAGTTTTCAGGTGAGTGCTTGGATCTGTTCTTATTTCATTAAGTTTTATCATGCAAAACAATAAACAACAATCCAATTCTTAAAATGAGCAACTATAAGTCTGCAATATTCTTTAATTTGATTTGCAACTACACAGAAAAAAAATCTGAATTTCCATTCTGATGTAAATATCAGATCATGTAAAATTGTATTTCATTCCACACGAAGCAACAACTTGCATGAAATAGTTCTAGCAAAGATGAGCTTTTGCATATAATATTATCGCCAATCAATCGAATGTCCCAAAACTTTACACGATGTATAATGCATTTTTTTATGTTTTGTGACGCTCCATTTATGTGCATGAAATTGAACAGAAATTCACACTACATTTTCGAGCTGTGTTCTGTTTCAATTTCATGCAGTTCAATAGAACTATATTTGCTAGCTCATGACTTTTCAGTTAGTGAAATTGTGACCGGAAAATATGACATTGATTGTTTTACAATATGACAAAAATATATATACGATTGACTTCGTTCATAACCAGAGGTTGTACATACTAAATACTTATAACTTACAATGACCTAGAGAACTAGTGGCAAAATTTATTATTACGGAGAGTTCCACCGGTTGAGTGGGGATCGAACCCATACTGCATGGTTCACAGCATAAATAAAATTAAATATATAGCACAATAGTGAACTGAACGAAAAACTGAGTTAAATATGAATTACACTTTAAGGATTTTTTATTTTTCACTGGTTCGTTTATTTGGTAGATTCAATCGCGTTAGCTTTACGGAGCCGATATTTTTTGTTGTTGCTTCTGCAGAGGTTTTTCTCCCGCCAGAACTTCAAGACTCGTGTTATGCGTTGAGTACATAAGGCTTGTTCGCGACAAAATCTGGACAGATTAAATTTGGAATAAAACAAATTTGCTGTTATTTCAATCCAAGATGCATTTTTATGCATTTTGTTGTGCCTTATTAGTCATCTTAAAACTAACTACAATTACTTAATTAGGCTACATGAAGAAATTACGAACTTTTGAGTTTACTCCAGCCATTAGGGTCTGTTCAGACTTCTCTGCAACCGATTTAGCTGGTTTTGTCCAAGATTTTCGAAATTTTTCTATAGTTGTAGCACGTTCTTTGTATTGAGAGAGTTCTCTCTTCATGAGAGCCCAATACCGTTCGATAGGGTGCAACTAGGGGCAGTTAGGTGGATTCGCCTCTTTCGGTACACAGTTTGAAAGAAACATTTAATTTTCTGCGACATTTAATGCACATAAAGGGAATGCCAGATTTGGTAGAAATTAATGGGATATTTCATGTAAATGAAAGCATCATATCGCCTAAATCACGTCTGTTATATGGAAGACTGCCAACAATGCTGTATGGCATATGAAAAATTGCACACAATTTCGCTGTTTACGTTTGCTTTGGTTTGGAATTAAACGAGGGGAAATTTTACGCGCTTGTTAAAATTCATAACTTTTTTCTGTGTAGAACATAGTCTCCATTCGCTTTATACCATTCCAAAACATCTTTGGCGTAGTGAAAAGATGCCAAATCATGCCAGAATAGCGAGGGAGCGTCATGGCTGCGTAGTAATAGATCATTGCACGATGGCGTCATCAAGGCAGTCTTCACAGTTCAGGGAGCTTGTTTACGTGGACTTAGAATATGTTTCGGTAAGATCGGTTTGAGATTTTGTGCTCGAATTTATTACGATTGAAGTAAAATTGCCGGAAAACAGACACCAGTGCTTAATTTTACATCATTTCCTGGATCTAATCGTACAGAATCCGGAAAAAGCCAATGGAAAATTTCGTTTGAGCGGTTCAAATTCTAACACCTTGTGAACAAGCACCCTGAACTGTCAAAAAAGTGAGGTTAAGACATTCCGTTGCAATGGAGTATCTAAGCCCCTTGGGGCGTTCGTCGCGGTGTTCTTTTTTCGGGTTCCCGTTCCGGGGGGGGGGGCCGCTGGGCCGCCGCCCCCACGTGGCGTGCCCTCCACCCCCATTTTTTTTGGAGGATGTGGGTTTTTCTTCGTCCTGAAATGCTCCTCTACGCCGTTCCGTTGCATGGCAGTATAATAAGACATTCCGGGAAGCTGCTTAAAGTCTTCCAACACATGAGTTTCATCGTCCATTATCACGCAGGAAAACTTCGTCTAATATTCACGATACAACGTGCGAGCCCCGGTTTTAGTCGTCACATTCTATGTATAATTACGGTTTGTTACAGTTTTCACCTTGAACGACTTCATATCCTGCCGGTGCTTGGAAGTATGCACGAAAGTTGGGGACATTTTTATTTTTCTAGCCACAGTACCTACCGAAAGATCAGGTCTCTTCAGCAATATTTGCTTCACCTTCGCCTCCTTCTGGTGGTTCCTGAGATCCGTTTTGTTCCACTCCCAGCCCCAAGTTTTTTTTACTGGCAGATGCCGATTTTGATTTCGACCGCACACAATTGCTTTTCGCACATGATCTTATTTCGACACCTTTCTTCGATCTAAATGCTTGTAGTATCACCAAAAATTGATTTTACACAATGAAGAGACATACGTTCATCAGTTTACGAAATATTTCACGCGTTGAGGAAGTATTTCCAGAGATATACGTATTTAGGGGTGTCCAGATTTGGTCGCGAACAAGCCTTACAGCTAAGAGCAATACGCAAACAACGATATTAAATTCGTTCCAATTTAAGAAGTGACTTTTTCTTGCCAAAAGAAAGCAGAAAGAGCCATACTCTAGAACAAAGAGAATAGTTGTTTTATGCGATCTCCCGGATGAGCACCCCACCATGTGCCAAAAATTAAACCAAGAACGTTGATCCTTTTTTGGCATTTTTGCTTCAAATACGTAATTCAGTGTACGTAAGTTCACTTTGAATCAAACCAGACCCCAGGGTATTTGATAGATGTGATGAAAATAATAGTAGGTAATGTTTATGCCCTAAAGATTTAGCTGCAATTGAGCTGGGTACCGCTTTCGAGTAAACACTTCCAGTTCAGTTTTTTGCGGTAAAAATTCGATCCCCAGATTCCTAGGCCAATAAAATTTGATGCTGAACCTTCTCTTGCTAGGCTGTCAGCTTTTTCATTTCCTTCCATACCACAATAGACTAACTTCGTTCCTACTGGCCAATTCTCTTAAAGAAAGAATGCATTCCCACACTACACAGAAAAAAATAATTAATTTTAACAAGCGCGTAAAATTTCCCCTCGTTTAATTTCAAGCCAAAGGAGGCGTAAACAACGAAATTGTTTGCAATCTCTCATGTGCCATACAATAATGTTTGCATTATATCATACAACAGGCTAAATTCAGGCGTTATCAGGCTAAAATTTACATGAAATCTCCCATTCTTTTCTGCCAAATCTAGCATTCCCTTTATGTGCATTAGATCACGCAGAAAATTCAATGTTTCTTTTTATCTGTGTAGCTTAGATTTACGCATTGAGAGCTGCTTGACTATCGAAAAAAAAACGCAAATCTTTGCAAATCTCTATTTCCTCGTTTAACAAATATTCACACATTCAATAATGGCATGAATTTCTGCTTGAAATACCGTTGGACTATGTCCCATTGGTATAGTTTTCCTGATTCCACACAGAAAAATAAAGTCTGAATTTTCATTGTGATGTAAATATCCGAGCATGTAAAATTGTCTCTCCTTCCACACGAAGTGGCAACTTGCATGAAATTGTTGTAATGAAGACGAGCTTTTGTATACAAGATTTTCCGATATGAATGGAATGTCCCAGAACTTTACACGATTTATAATGTTAACTTGTACGTTTTGTGACGCTCCATTTATGTGCATGTTATTGAACAGAAATTCACGCTTATTTTTCGAGCTGTGCAGGGTCATAAGCCCGAGCTCCAGTATTTTGTCCCATTTACATCCCATCCGTGTAAAACACAATGGAACCGGGATCAAAACAGGCCCCCCAACCCCCATATTCTCTCCGCTCTTTAACCCATTTTAAAGGAAAGCCGTAGTTTGTTTTCGTTGTCTCCATCTTAAATTGTTTTAACATCTGAGTTTAGCTTGAAATTTTTAAGAATCTTTAAATGTCCAGATCACCATCTAAAATTTTATTGTATCGTTTGAATTGAAGGGCACTTTTCGCTGCCAGCTGCTCTACAAATTGGTGTAAAGGTAACATGTTAAGTAGGGCATCTAAAGCAACAGATGGTGTATTTTTCATTGCTCCAGTTATTGATACACTGGCAAGTCTCTGTAGTTTACCTAGCTTCACTTGAGTGGTTACCTAAATAAGATTAAATCGCCTTAAATGCCACATTTGGCCCAATATACTGCTGCTTTACTGCAATGCTATAATAATGCTTCATTATTGCTATTGTGCATTCGAAATGCTTATTACAGGCTACAAGCATTTAAATAACATTTAACATTCAACTTTACTACAGATAGCATTCAAGATGCTCATATAATGCTAATGCTTACTGGTTACCTGGGTGGGCTTGAAGAGCTACTCAATTATACTTAGCTGGCTGCGTCAACAACCTTCATCGATCGGTCGAACAGCACCCGGTTTCTTGCTGTCACACTTAGCACTTAAAATATTATTTAATTCCTTATCCCTCCCATTCTTTGTTTTTTTGCTTTTCCCTTCCCTCTCCCTTCCCAGCCCCACGCCCAACCCCAACGCCGGTACCCCCCATTTCATATCTTCTCCCCCAATTATATACAAAAACAGAAACAAATTTTACACCCCCACCCACACACCCCTATAAACAAATTCTTCTTATTAATCCCATCTTTTTCACAAAAATCGCCGCCTTTCCTTTAAAAAGATAACCCCCAAGCTTTATAGCTCCATACGTATGTTTCTTCCCTCCCAACTAACAGTTGTACACGGTGTTCAATAAGTTCGAATACAAGTTTTCATCATTGCATAGGTATGCGCCATGTACATATTCTGCATTGGTATTGGTGTCAGCTTTAGCTTCATTCATACGCTACCGAATGTGCGCGGTGTTGACATTCTGTTAGTTGTTGTTTGTTTGTTACGCGCGATGAAAGAGTATCGGGACTTCGTAATTAAGCGTTTTTTGAACGGTGAGCGACCCGGCGATATATTCCGGCTGCTGAAATCGCATGGGGTCAAGCGGAACTTTGTCTACACGACCATCAGGCGATACCGGGAGACGTCCTCGACCAATGACCGTGCGAGATCCGGTCGGCCGCGTTCAGCGAGGACGCCACGGGTCATCAAGATCATGAGGGAGCGAATTCGGCGCAAAAAGAACCGCTCAATCCGGAAAACGGCTGCAGATCTCAACGTTTCCATTGGAACCGCTCACACCATACTCACCAAGGACCTTGGTTTCAGGCCTTACAAAAAACGTAAGGTCCATGGCGTTTCGGAGGCTACCAGCAAAAAGCGGTTGGATCGAGCTAAGAGGATCCTCTCTCGGCACGCTGGTCAGGAGTTTGTTTTTTTCGGACGAGAAACTGTTCGTGCTGCAGCAGCCGCACAATGTGCAAAATGACCGGGTGTGGGCGCCATCGAGGGACAGCATTCCTGAATCCAATATAAACATCCCTCGGTTCCAAAGTGCCGCGTCGATGATGGTTTGGGGGGCAGTATGCAAACGTGGTAAGCTACCCTTGGTGTTTATTGAAAAAAACGTCAAAATCAACGCGGCGTACTACAAAACTGAGGTTTTGGAAAAGGTTGTTGCCCCCAGTCTCCGAAGCCTCTACGGCGATGAGCACTACGTGTTCCAGCAGGACGGTGCACCAGCCCATACGGCAAATGTGGTTCAAGCCTGGTGTCGGGACAATTTAACCGACTTTCTGGACAAAACTTTGTGGCCTCCCAGCTCCCCGGACTTGAATCCTCTCGACTTTTTTGTTTGGTCCTATATGATGGCGAAGCTGAACGAATACAAGGTCAGCACTTTGGATCATTTCAAGACGGTAATTCTCAAAATCTGGGACGAAATGCCCATGCAGTCCGTGCGTGCCGCCTGCGACGCGTTCGAGAAACGTTTGAAGCTCCTTAAGTAGTACAAAGGGGGGTCATTCCAAGAGAAATGTTGTAAACGTTCCTTGTAAACATAGCTTTCAATAACATAAATCCAAAAAATAAAAAAAACATGTTTTCATTTTTTTAACAAATTTTGAAAGTGTATCCGAACTTATTGAACACCGTGTAGTTTTATTTCAGCCGTATAGCATTCCTCCCGGATTTGTTGATAAAACTACATTCAAAACTGTTTTGTCTACCAACACCTCCTCTATGTTTTCTTAAAGCCTACATTTCTACAAAGTGGCCCACTCTATAGATGGTTGTAAAAACAATTTAATAAAACCTATATAAGACCATAAAGATTTTGAAAATGATCTAGTGATAGATACTATGACTGCTTGAGAACCTTCATAAAACCTATTGGCTGTCATGTAAACCAGCATACGGTCAAATGGCCACAGCTGCCAAACTTCACAGTGATATCATGGTTGGTTTTTGTTGTTCTGCTTTGTCCAATTCTCTGCGCTTCTGATTCATTTAATAGTAAATAATATCAAATAAAAAAGTTCTAGTGTTGCGGAAAATTTTGTTTGATAGCAAAATATCCAAAACAAATTTTGTTTTTTTTTTCAGCGTATCATATGCACATTTAATTTTATGATGAATATTGGCACAATAAGAGCCGAAAATTTTTGCGCCTCGGAAATTATGCAAGTTTACAACAACAACAACAAAAAAATTAAAACAAATAAATTCCATAAATTAGTCATTTTTTGAAAATTGATGGAATTCAATAAGGTTATCTAAAAAAAATGCCGTAATTGGTCTCTAATCAACAGTTCATTTGCATCTCGTTTAAAATTGGGTGCATTTTTTTCTACATTTCAATTATCTCTTATATATCAATATGGCGATTGGAAAAAAATCACAATTCTGTCATAAAGCCAAGTTATCTTCGCAATGACTACTACAAAACTATTTGGTCATTTGGCGACTTTCTTCAATGCTTATTTGCCGTTTAATGCATTTACTGGAGGCAAAATGGTTCTAAAATCCTTTTTCAGCTGACCATAATAAGATAAAATGAAGGAGTCCTAAAACGGCATTTTAAAACAGCATTTCATGAGTTCATAAAGTTGAAATAGAACCTTTGATAGGGGTAAAAGGAATTTGAGAAAACGAGGTTTTAAGACTGTTCCCAAGTAGCAATTCAACTGCAAATTGGTTTTATTCATGTTTTATGGTAGTTTTATCAAAGCATTATGGAGTTCATCCGGTTTTCTCAGAGCATTTTCCAAGTTAAGGTGGTTTTAATTCGACTAAAATATATTCTGGCACTAATTAATGAACATTTAGCAATGAAAATTCACAAAATTGCCACTACATTATTAAACACTGTGCCAACGAAAAAATAACAATTCGCACTATAAAAACTTAAAATAGCAATAAAAAATTGATAATTCACATTCAATAATTCAAAATTGGCCGGTAAAACTTTCAAAAAAAGCAACGGCAATTCGTATAAACGCAATAATAAGCTGATAGTTTTCCGTCATAAAAATAAGTTCACTATACATGTGACAAAAGTCTTTAAATTATTCAAATCTTTCCAATTAAAATCAAACAAATTATTTTAATTTTTTGTTTTTAATTTTTTGATTTTTTATGGCGATTTGTTTGGTTTCAATTGGAAGATTTGAAAGATTTGAAGATTTTTGTCACATGTATAGTGCTAGAACTTATTCTTATGACGGAAAACTATCAGCTTATTATTGCGTTTATACTAATTGCCATTGCTTTTTTTGAAAGTTTTACCGGTCACTTTTGAATTATTGAAAGTGAGTTATCAATTTTGTATGGCTATTTTAAGTTTTTCTAGTGCGAATTGTTATTTTTTCGTTGGCACAGTGTTTAATAATTTGGTGGCGATTGCACACACTTTTATTGCTATTTTTTCCATTTTTATTGATGTTTTATTATCCTGCCGTTTTAATTCATTAACAGTTCTTAAGAGTGATCAAAGAACACTTGAAGAAATCTCCATAAAACTACATCATTTATAAGTGTGATTCACCTTATAATTAGTTTTATACGATACTTGATCCCCCTCTCAAGACATCGTTTTGCAACTTGCATAAAACCCGATAAAAGTTTTGTAAAAGTTTTATGACATTCTTCTAAAAGATGAATGTATCTTGGAAATGCTGCCATAAAACTCTCTTAGAACCATTTGACTTTAAATAAGAGCACATACTCCTGAAAAAGAACGTTATGTGAAAAATAAACAAACTGTCACAATGGACGCCCACAGATGGAAGAAATCAAAAACTAGTGGAGCGTTCAAGCGGAAATTCAATAAAAACCTATCCAATATATTGCACACTCCTTCATCTCAGCCACCAACGACAATTTTTTTTCGACCATTCCATCGGATTCGCAGCCTACTGAGACTAACTTATCAAAAGGGTCTATGCGTTATGCGTCCTATTTGTTGTAACGAATAAAATCAAATGGTGCAATGTGTCGCCAGTTATTAACAACCGAAATGCATAACTCATGATATTTGAATTTATGCCAGTTCTGCAAGTTATACCTAACGTCTCAGGTAGTGCGTTATAATGCGCACCACCGAGGAAATACAGCGCAGTACTTTTGACGTAAGGTTTAATGTGCACTACGATTGTAAAATGTTATGTTAATGTTGAATTCTCCCGAGTCGTGCATTTCAGTTCCCAATAGGCTACACAATATTTATACTCATTGCAAGTAAAAATTAGTATATCATCTGAGCGAAAATCCCAATTTTCCCATGATCCGCACGTTTAATCCAAAGTCGGAAGTAGTGCGCTGGAATTGCTCAGTGATCCATTACACAGTGCACTTCTTCCAACGCTAGGTTCATCGTATAGATCAAGAGAAAAATCATCTCTCGCTCAACTGATGTTTCCAATATTATTTTGTTCTTCTTCCAAAATCCATTGATTGCATATCAAATAAGAGTGTGTATTTTATGTTTTTATCGACTTACGCTGGTGATTAAAAACAATAAATTATAAGCTGTAATTATGAACAACAATTATGAATAGGCACTTTTTATTTGAACGTTCACATTTTCTTTGTTTATGATGTGCCTTCTCCACAATGATTTTATGGCTATCTTACGAAAGACTTGTTTACCTTGAGTAATTCAAACAAGTTTTATTCAAGCGTTACTCCTCTTTTTCAAGAATAGAACAAGTAAAGATGAACTCATCGCGCACATCAAACATTTTTGTTAGTCTTGTGCAAGAAATATTAGTTTTATATGCGTTTTATGGAAGTTTTAGATAAAACCATTGAAAAAATGGCGAGCGTGGCTATTCTAGATTCCCTCCGAATGGTAGCCATTTACATATGTATGCAACAAAACTCTCGATTTTCCAATGCAGCGGACAATTTTTGCTGTTAAAAATACATTTTGAAACTGAAAATGGATTGTAGACACAAGATCTAACAATTTATCAACCTCGTCACCTAATTGTTGAATTTTCAAGTATTTTTTATTTTTCAAATAAATCAATGTTCTAGCAATGATTCCGTGGCGCATTAAAAATTACGAACCTTTATGTTATAAAACACCAATAAACTGAACGTGGCATGAAAAATTTATCAATTGCAGGCATAAAACGCATGCATTTATGGTCAATTTTACAATTAATTTACATACGTATCCACTTTGGAAAAGAAACATCATATGTATATCGATGTTTTTTTTTCTCTTATAAAAGTCCCCATTCAGCAGAAAAAATCCAAAAATGGAATCTTCGAAACATATTTGTGACGGACTGGAAGTTTTCTTAAAGAGGAAAAATCATAAAACTACCAAAACTTGTGGTAGTTTTATAATAGTTTTAACCATTTCCTGAATGTCATTACAAGTATGTACCGATAAAACTATCAAGTTTTAAGCGAATCTTGGGAAATAGTCTTGAGAACCTCCTGTAGTATGGGCCTTTTTGAATTTATGAGGGTTTTATGGCTGTTTTATCGATGTTATGTAGAATATCTAGTTTTATGCGTGGTTTTATCAAATGAGTCGTGAGAACTTCTTCAAGTGTACCTTTAAATTGAATTTGTTACTGGGGGTTTTAAACAAGCTGTGTAAGTTCTCATAAACCTGACTTAAATATGAAACCTATTGGCGCCTCCTGGTGTCGTAATAAAACCAAATTGATTTCTAGTTTCTTTGATAGAACCGTAATAGAACTTAATAAAGCAGGATGGTTTTGGCAGTGTAACTTGGGTAATGATACAAGAAAATGTTAGTAAAAAATTGGTCTTAAGCAATAATCTATAAATTTAACGGAAGTCTTTGGGAAATCTATGGTTGCCTATGATCCGAAGTTGAAATAAGTGTAGATAATATGACTGTGTTAAAGTCACCATAAATCAAAGGAGACACATATGGGTCGCATATGGGTAGGTATGATGTATGATGTATAATATTTACTACCACCCATTGTAGCACGGAAACTAAGTCCGACAGCAATGGGCTCTCCCCTCTGTTAGACTTGATCAAGCTTTAATAACCACTGATTATCCTAATCATGCCGTTGTATGAAGGGCCAAAAACGGGTTGGGTGGATCGATAGGCAACATCATTTATACGTATCCACAGGGATATAAAGAATCTCCTTCCAACAACAAGATTGAACAATTTGATCAAAAGAGCAAGCTATTTAACATGAGGATGCCCCAATGGATGGGAAGAAAGGCCCGCCTTCAATTTACAAACTGTTAGCAATGGGGAGTTGGCATTCCCACTCTCCCCATCCAGAGTGCTTCAATGGGGTCCCTCCCATTACAATGAAATATTTATATAATAGTGTATATATTTATGTAAATGAAAAATACTACAAGCATTCGTATCTAGCATTCGGTTGATCCTGACATGCAAGAAATGTTGTATAGTGTTAAAGTGTAGAGTTCTGTGGTTCCGCTTTGAAGCGATAGCAGCATTTCACCAAAATCTTGATTTGAGGTATCCTGAAAAAGTTTGTTAAATCTTTGAAATTTTACAAAACTAACATTTATACAATTCAATTTACTGTTGCCATGGTCACTATTTGCTTCTTGATGCTGATTTTATAACAGCAATCCGCTTTTATTTATGCTGGCCTAATAGTTATTGCTACCTTGTTAGGAATGGAAAGATTTAACTGGAAGGGAGTAAAAGACAAATGGGCAAAAAAAAACAATAAGTAATGTTTAAATCATCTATGACGTAAAATCAATAAAACAATATTACCAAATATAATGATATTGTAAGTAATGATGAAGCAATGACAAAGATTGAATTGTAAAATCAAACACGAGCCAAATGGCACACAGCGCTGCATGAATCAGATTAGCTCAGAATTGGTAAAAAGTCCATTTGCAAACCGGAAATGAAAAATACATTCTGCAATAAGGGCAAAAGCCTACAGATTCCGTAATTTCCAAAAGTCTACCACAGATGTAATTTTCTACGTTATATACTGGACATATATGGAATGCTAGATGTCATAAATTGCAGGTATTTGGTGTTTAAGCCAGATACCACCTAAATCAGATTTGTTGTATGAAAATGTGAAGGTGATGTGATGGAAATAATACGACAATTTAAATAAATACTAAATATATTCTTGAAAAAAAAAACTAGATTTTTTGAACCCCTTAAGCATGGAAATTGTCATTCTAATGAAAAAAATAAAAAAATATGTGTCTCTAATATTTCATAAAGAGGAACAAAAATATCAATTTGAACGAAATTCGGAGACCCATTATATCGGTATTTTATGGAATGTGTATATAAGTAAAATCAGTTGATATATAGGTTAGCTTCAACTACAATCGTGAGTTTGAAGCAAACAAATATCAACTTTAACTCAAATAGAACCAGAGTTTGTATTCAAACCATATTTTTGGTTGTTCCAAACTAGAAATATTTCTCTCCGTGAGTGCATGAAAATCAATCAAAAATAACATAATTTTATTAACTCCTTCATTAGGCTGTCATTCGTTACTAACACCAGTTCGTTCGGCACAGATACTAAATTATTATTGTTTTCAAATAAAAAATAAATCCGTTGCTATACTTCTGTGGAAATGCTAATTTTATATTGCTATCAAACTGCTTATGTTTTGACAAGTATCCTATAGCAGTTGGGCTCAAGTTGGGGAACAATCATTTTGTATATCACGGTTTTGAGGGAAGAACAGCTTAGTGATGAAAGAAATATATAAAAATTTACTAGGCTCATCTCTTTCGGTAATTTTAGCTACTAAAACAAGATGGCATGAAAGTGTTCTGAGTAAAGAAATTTTTGGAAGTACTTTTAATGTATTCAGAGACGACCGCAAATTTTCATGAGTCCCAGAAAAAGTCTGGTGGAGGTGTTCTCATAGTACTTTCCGCCAAATTTAATTCAGAAATCATTTCTACGACTAAAGTCAAAGAATTTGAGCATGTTTGGGTAAAATCATGCATTGCTGGTGAGACACACGTGTACGTTCCACCAGATCATGCGAATAAAACTACTTATGAATCTTTTTTTTTTTTTTCAAAAAGGTAGAAGGGAGAAAAAATGTATCACAATTACCTCCTGAGGCTAAAGTTCACTTCTATGGTGACTTTAACCAAAGACAAGTTGACTTTATTCAGGGCTCTGAAAATGAAAGAATTTTACATCCAGTCGTTGGGGACAATGAAGCTCTGCAGTTCGTTTTCAACAAAACTGCTAATTTAGGTCTAAGTCAAATCAATAATGTCACAAATCAACAGAACTGTTACTTGGACTTCCTGTTGACCAATGTTCACGAAGATTTCTGTGTGAATGAATCATTGAATCCATTTTGGAAAAATGAATTATTTCACACAGCAATCGAATTCTTTCTATTTGTTCATGAAACTCAAACACCCAACGACTGTGAATTCAAGGAAATCTTTGAATATCACAAAGCAAATTATGAAAATATTAAACGCAGATTAAGTAGTGTGAACTGGCAACAAAAACTATGGAATGAAGAAAATGTTGAAATTGCTGTTGATGTCTATTATAATATTCTTTTCAGATTTATTCATGAAGAGGTTCCAATCACGGTAATTTGACGTCAGGGCAATCCAAAATATCCATTCTTGTACAACAGACAAATAAAAAATTTAAAAAATCGCAAGCAAAAAGCACACAAAATTTTCAAAAAAAAAATATCAGCAATGAAGATTTACAGAAATATTAAGACGTTTGTAATCAACTAAATTTAGCCATCGGCATCGCATTTGAAAAGTACAACACAAAAACTTAAATTGAAATAAAGTCGTGCCGTAAGACCTTTTCCAATAACGTTCAAAGAAAATTGGAAACTGACAATTTTCCATCATCCATGCATCTAGATGTACGCATTGGCAGCAATTCGGAAGAAATATGCAATCTTTTTGCAAAATTTTTCCAGGAAATTTATACCACCAAATGAGCGGGACCGGGACTTCTTTGAATTTATCCCGAATTTTCCTTGCGATATAGGTGTTAATAGAGTCACTGTACACGACATCCTGCATGCCCTTAAAAATCTTGATGCTTTGAAAGGTGCAGGACCTGACGATATTCCACCTGTATTCCTGAAAAACCTAGCTGTGGAACTTACAAATCCGTTGTTTTGGCTCTTTAAAATATCGTTTGAAACTGGAATATTCCTGAAAATATGGAAAAACTCTTTTCTGGTGCGTATCTTTAAATCTGGCAAAAAATCCGACGCACGTAATAACCGTATTGCCATCATATCTTGCATTTCTAAGCTATTCGAAGCAATAATCAATGAAAAAATATTTATTCTGATAAAGAATAGAATAGAATCTCAAATATGCAACACGGGTTCTATAAAGGTCGCTCAACTGCCACAAACTTATTAGAATACATTAACTATTCATTGATTGCAATGGAAAATGGCAACCACGTAGAAGCTCTTTACACAAACCTTAGGAAAGCATTTGATTGCATTGATATTCCAATACTACTCTAAAAATTGCAGAAAATTGGCATACAGCATGGACTACTTAAATGGCTTGAATCATATCTTACAAACCGCGTGCAAATTCATTGAAAAGAAATCCCATCCCATTCAAGTCACTTCAGGAGTTCCACAAGGCTCTCATGTTGACCCTCCCTTATTCATACTATACGTAAACGACATTTCCTCCATTCTGAAAACAACAAAAGTGCTTATTTATGCCGACGGAGGATATTAATATATTCCAGAATGAAATACACATATTCCATACATGGCGTGCGAGAAGCTTACTGCAACTAAATATCAAAAAATGTAGTAAATATCATTCAGCAGAAAACGAATTACGCCAAATATATCAATCTCATTAGGAAATCAAGATGTTGGAAAATGTGAAAGAGTAAGGGATCTAGGTGTTATCTTGTATTCTAAACTAAATTTCAATGATCATTATAATACCATTAATTATAGAGCAAACAAAATGCTTGGTTTCATAAAACGCTTTGACTTCAATTTTGCGGATCCCTACACAATAAAAACATTAAATGTAACTTATGTTAGGTTCTGGAATACTGTAGCATTGTCTCCATTTCATAGCACGCAAATTGACCGAAAAGAGTCAATACAGAAGCAATTTTCATTATATGCTCTTAGGAAACTAGGATGGACAACGTATCCTCTTCCATCTTATGAAGCGCGCTGCATGCTTATCAATATTCAAACATTGCAGCAGCGTCGCGAATTTGCAAAGGTTTAATTTGTTAACGACATAGTTTTACAGCGAATAGATTAAGCTGACATTTTATCAAAATTATACTTCTGTATGCCTTCACGGCAACTACGGAACCGGAATTTATTCACACTTGTTAATTATCGAACAAACTATGCTAAACATGGCGCTCTAAATCACATTATACCCAAATAACAAATTCAATTTTAAGGTTCACTTGAAGAAGTTCTCAAGACTCATTTGATAAAACCACGCATAAAACTAGATATTCTACATAACATCGATAAAACAGCCATAAGACCCTCATAAGTTCAAAAAGGCCCACTACAGGAGGTTCTCAAGACTATTTCCCAAGATTCGCTTAAAACTTGATAGTTTTATCGGTACATACTTGTAATGACATTCAGGAAATGGTTAAAACTATTATAAAACTACCACAAGTTTTGGTAGTTTTATGATTTTCCTCTTTAAGAAAACTTCCAGTCCGTCACAAATATGTTTCAAAGATTCTATTTTTGGATTTTTTCTGCTGAATGGGGACTTTTTTAAGAGAAAAAAAACATCGATATACATATGATGTTTCTTTTCCAAAGAGGATACATGTGTAAATTAATTGTAAAATTGACCATAAATGCATGCGTTTTTTGCCTGCAATTGATAAATTTTTCATGCCACGTTCAGTTTATTGGTGTTTTATAACATAAAGGTTCGAAATTTTTAATGTGCCACGGAATCATTGCTAGAACATTGATTTATTTGAAAAATAAAAAATATTTGAAAATTCAACAATTAGGTGACAAGGTTGATAAATTGTTAGATCTTGAATGAATTGTGTTTACAATCCATTTTAAGTTTCAAAATGTATAACAGCAGAAATTGTTCGTTGCATTGGAAAAACGAGAGTTTTGTTGCTTACATATGTAAATGGCTAGGGAATCCAGAATAGCCACTCTCGCCATTTTTTCAATCTAAAACTTCCATAAAACGCATATGAAACTAAAATTTCTTGCACAAGACTAGCAAGATTTTTTGATGTGCGCGATAAGTTAATCTTTACTTGTTCTATTCTTGAAAAAGAGGAGCAACGCTTGAATAAAACTTGTTTGAATTGCTCAAGGTAAACAAGTCTTTCGTAAGATAGCCACAAAATCATTGTGGAGAAGGCACATCATAAACAAAGAAAATGTGAACGTTCAAATCAAAAGTGCTTATGCATAGTTGTTGTTCATAATTACAGCTTATAATTTATTGTTTTTAATCACCAGCGTAAGTCGATTAAAACATAAAAAACACACTCTTACTTGATATGCTAACGATGAATTTGGGAAGAACAGATAATAATATTGCGTCGATGGCTGAAACATCAGTTGAGCGAAAGATGATTTTTCTCTTTATCTATACGCTGAACCTAGCGTTGGAAAAAGTGCACTGTGTAGTGGATCACTGAGCAATTTCAGCGCACTACTTCCGTCTTTGGATTAAACGTGCGGATCATGGGAAAAATCGATTTTTGCTCAGATGATATACTAATTTTCACTTGCAACGAGTATAAATATTGTGTAGCCTATTGGGAACTGAAATCCACGACTCGGGAGAATTCAACATTAACATAACATTTTACAATCGTAGTGCACATTAAACCTTACGTCAAAAGTACTGCGCTGTATTTCCACGGTGGTGCGCATTATAACGCACTACCTGAGACGTTAGGTATAACTTGCAGAACTGGCATAAATTCAAATATCATGAGTTATGCATTTCGGTTGTTAACTGGCGACACATTGCACCATTTAATTTTATTCGTTACAAAAAATAGGACGCATAACGCATAGACCCTTTTGATAAGTTAGTCTCAGTAGGCTGCGAATCCGATGGAATGGTCAAACAAAATTTGTCGTTGGTGGCTGAGATGAAGGAGTGTTCAATATATTGGATAGGTTTTTATTGAATTTCCGCTTGAACACTCCACTAGTTTTGAATTTCTTCCATCTGTGGGCGTCCATTGTGACAGTTTGTTTATTTTTCACAAAACGTTCTTTCTCAGGAGTATGTGCTCTTATTTAAAGTCAAATGGTTCTAAGAGAGTTTTATGGCAGCATTTCCAAGATACATTCATCTTTCAGAAGAATGTCATAAAACTTTTACAAAACTTTTATCGGGTTTTATGCAAGTTGCAAAACGATGTCTTGAGAGGGGGATCAAGTATCGTATAAAACTACTGATAAGGTGAATTACACTAATAAATGATGTAGTTTTATGGAGATTTCTTCAAGTATTCTTTAATCACTCTTAAGAACTGTTAACGAATTAAAACCACCTTAACTTGGAAAATGCCCTGATAAAACCGGATGAACTCCATAATGCTTTGATAAAACTACCATAAAACATGAATAAAACCAATTTGCATTTGAATTGCTACTTGGGATTGCCACTTATTATCAGCATTGTAAAACTATAGACTTAACCATGTCACGGAAAAAACATTAAAAAAAATTTAATGCCAAACAAAACATCATCTACTAATAAATATTATTACAGGACTTAATCTATTTTTTTAAATATTTCATAAGAAAAAACGTATTTGTTTAAAATGTATTTGCAAATGTACTAGTCTACGTCAGTTGACGAAATAAAAAAACTTAACTAAACTAAACTAAATAATGACGAACCCAAACATTTGCCATGTCCATGGACATTACGTGACGATGGTTGAAAATGGAGATTATTGCGTTACATCTTTACGATAAGGATGATCTTTTAGTTTAATTGATCAGATGAAAGACTAGAGATGAATCATTTTTACTAAAATGAAAATGATATTGCCCAAAAACACCCCTTAGGGGCATTGGAATTCCACTTATGATATATCTAGACTGTCCTTCTCCCCATGCATGTTTTTGTATGCTGCACATTGGCTCCCCTTTTGAGCAATATATAAGCACTACCCCATGATTACTTTCCATTCATTCGCCAACTAAACCCATCCGAACAAACGTTTCCATTCTCAGATTTTTCAATTCTCAGCCAAAGGACCAGCTCAGCAATGCAGCAGAAAGTCACCACCACTCTTGCCATCGCCCTGATATTGACGGTCATGGTCGTTGTCGGTTCGGAAACCGAGCCAGCCACCAAAACCCGACAGGATGCCCCTTCCTCCAAGGGTACACGTGACTACCAGCCAGAGCCACAGTTCGAGCCTCGCTTCGCCATGAATCAACTTCCATCGGCGGGAAATTCACTCGATTCCTATCTCAAGTACTGCGAAGCCGTCATCCACGCCATGGAGAGCGAACTGCCGAGAAAGTCCATTTTCCGATCGCTCTTCGTCGACAAGTCTCGGCTCGCGTCCGGGTATGATAAGCACGTGAAATTCTCCTACTATGACTTACTGAAGAACCTACCCGGACAAGAATACTGATACTCAATTAATGGTTGATAAATAAACGATGCATTTTGCGTGTATGTGTATTAACCTTACTTTCTTTTCTTAAGGGTGGGGTATATTTCGGTTCGCGGTGAAAGTCCGATCCCCTCTATTTCAGCAGTTGGGTGGAACAGAGTCAGCCGAATATCTAAGGTGTTGTTCCCGTCTCTTTTTCGTCAGTCCTGGACAAGCATTCGCCGAGAAAGGATTGGAGAAAAGAACCCGAACCAAAATCATGAAACTAATCGTCGCAGCTTTGGTGGTGCTCGTGGCTTCGATCAGCCTGGCCGAGGAAAATGCATTGCCGGATAATTTTTTCGATAGAATTGAAGCGATCATCAAGTGGTTTGAGATTCGGATGTCTGTGTATCGCAAAGCCAACACACTTCTGAAGCAGCTGACCCGGAAAGTGGAAGCCCTGCCAGCGTTCCACAGTGGAGTGGATATCTACTATCAGCAATGGGTTAGTCCCGGCCAGAGCAAGTTGAGGTCGGAGATGCAGCTTACCTTGGCCCGCACGACAGCCGTCAACGAGACAACCAAACTCAAGATATCGGATCTCATCAGGGAGATGCTTAAGGAGCAGGAGGTGAAACACGTGCTGACCATGATGCCGGAGGTGCGAGATGCGTTCAAAAATATGGTGTAACAATAAAGCTAAACTGATTAGGTGGATCGCGAATATTTATTGAATTTGTTTTGGCCGATGGGAATATCACAGTATAGGCTATATAATAAACTTAATCTAACTCTTTTTTTCTGTCAACAATTGCCGAAAATTATATCGTTTCCAAAGGTTTTCCAATAGAAGGTCACCCCACAAGCGGTAGTCAAGATTTTTTTACTATTATAAAAAAAAAATCACAAAACCGTGAAATGTTATTGAGCTTTATTCACCGATCATGGAGGTTGATAAGGATTGCAACCTCTTAAGTAGCATTTGTTCGTATGGAGCATAAACATTTCTTTAGAACCGAAATAGGGATGATTTTGTTTGACTGTGTACCTCAAAATCATACTCAATAGGTTGCATGAATAAAAGCAAGCATTTACTCATGGTTGAAGCTATTTGACAAATTATGTTGTTGTTTTGTTTTCTCGTTTGCTTTGATTTTGATCGGTATTGATCATGTGATAATGGTAAACAGTGTAGTTTGTTTCTGCAGTGCAGTGATCATTTACTACAAATTCAGTGTGAAATAGTCAATTTGGTCTACCATGTTATCTCCATCGCGCACATAGTTGTTTTCACCAGGTAAGTCGAAGACGATTGGTGGTTTTGATTTAATTTAGATCATTATTTGCCCTAGTAACGGCTGGCGACTGCTGAATATTTCTGCACATTTTTTTATTCCTTCTGTGTTGGTTGTTTGATATGTATAGGTTGTAAGCTAAATGGCAGAGTGCAAACAGTGTGACGATTCTATACTGCCTAGGGTTTTTCCTACTGCTTGCTCAAGTTGTGCTAGAGTACACCACTAGATAGTAGGTGCACTCCACTGACAAGAGCTGTAGCCAAGCTAGTCAATGAGAACGATAGCACTGGTCGACAGAAATGTTTAAACCCAGAGCTCCACGCTAGCTTTTGTTAGCTTGGCTCCAAAAACCACCGAATATCGTATTCCGACCTCATGCGATTTGCATTTTGCTTCACAAATTGGCATCAAAAATTGCAATTTTGATATTTTTTGGGAACCACCCAAATAACTGCCTCAGCTTGCTTCATGAAGCATTTTTATGAAACTTATAAGACACAGACTTTAACAAACAACTTTGCAGAAGAAAGTGTGTCGATCTAACTTCGCCAGAAAAAGTAATGACCGTTAAGAGGCAGCATATTTTAGCAAAAAAAAAAACAGCAAGGTACAGTAAACCTCCGACATGCGCGGAATCCCTTGATGGTGGTCTCAAATGATATATGGGGAATGACCTTTGTTGTTTCATCAGGAAATATATAGTAATCCCTCGTGTATAGGAAGTTACATCCTTCAGCAAAGTTGTTCAGTAGATCAAGGCCTTCAGGATGGTAAACTTAAAAGTTCAGAATTATCTCAATACGCGGCACTAGTATGCATGTAAACTTACTTTATAAGCTGAATCTCGAGATCCTTGACAATTAGCAAGTTGGAGTCTTCGACAAAGATGTTTGGTTGATTGAGGCCTTTAGGATGGTGTCAACATTAGTTCATAACTCGTCCGCTACGTGGCACTAGTACACATGTGAACTTAGTGTATTACCTGTATTTTGAGATCGAGTTCGTGTATAAGTTTACTGTATTCAGGAAAGTTAGTTGTAAAATTAACAGCTACTAGACGCTTGACTCAACAGTTCAGATTTATCTCACTCCGTGGCGCTAGTGTGCATGTAAACCTACTGTATTATCTGGATCTCGAGAATATTGAAATATAACAAGATGGCATCTTCAAAAAAGATATTCGAGGGGTCAGAGCTTTTTGAATTGTGTACACATACTATCAGAATTCATCCGCTATGTGGCGCTAGTGTTCATGTGAAATTTTGTGTAATATCTGTATTTTGATACCTAGATCATGTATGAATTCATTGTTTTCAGGAAAAAATCATAGTTCAGAATTATTTCACTGGGTGGCCCTGGTATGCCTGTGAACAATGTTATAAATGTTTATCGCTAGTGCACATAAGAGGCTGATAACCCCATTGGTTTTTTTTTTGTATGTTCTTCTGACAACTTCGGGTTAGTCCTTCAGAGAAGTTCTTCAGAAAAACTTCGAGTATGTCCTCTAGAGAACTTCAGGAAAGTTATTCAGAGAACTCCAGGGAAGTCTTTCAGAGAATTTCAGGGAAGTTTTGCAGAGAACTTCTGGAAAGTTCTTCAGAGAAATTTAGGGAAGTTCTTCAGTGAATGTAATGGAAGTTCACCAGAGAACTTCAAGAAAGTTCTGCAGAGAACTTCAAGCAAGTTCTTCATAGAACTTTATAGAAGTTCTTCAGAACACATAATGAAAGTTCCTTAGAAAATTTCATGTAAGTTCTTCAGAGAAATTCATGGAAGTTCTTCAGAACACATAATGAAAGATCCTTAGAAATTTTCATGTAAGTTCTTCAGAGAACTTCATGGAAGTTATTCAAAGAACTTCAGGAAAATTCTTCAGAACACTTCAGGGAAGTTCTGCAGAGAACTTCAAGAAAAATATGCAGATAACTTCAGGAAAATTCTGCAGAAAACATCAGGGAAGTTCTTCAGAGAACTTTAGGGTAGTTTTTCAGAGAACCTCAGAAAAGTACTTCAGAGAAATTTATGGAAGTTCTTCAAAGAACTCCAAAGAAGTTGTTCAAAGAACTTCGTGGAAGGTTTTCAAAGAACTCCAAAGAAGCTCTTTAAAGAACTTCGTGGAAGTTCTTCAGAGAACTTTATGGAAATTTTTCTTTGAACTTAATGGAATTTCTCGAGAAAACTTCAGGGAAATTCTGCAGAGAACATCAAGCAGGTTGTTCAGAGAACTTCGTGAAAGTTCTTCAGAACATTCCACGAAAGTGCTTCAGAGAACTTCAGGAGCGTTCTGCAGAGAACTTCAGGGAAGTATTTCAGATAACTTCAAGGAAGTTCTGCAGAGAACTTAAGGGAAGTTCTTCAGAGAACTTCAAAGAAGTTCTGCAAAGAACTTTAACGAGGTTCTTCAGAGAACTCCAGAAAAATTCTGCAGCGAACATCAGGAAAGTTGTTCATGAGAACTTCAGGAAAGTTCTTCAGAGAAGTTCAGGAAAGTTTTGCAGAGAACTTCTGGAAAATTCTTCAGAGAACTTTAGGGAAGTTTTACAGAGAACTTCTGGGAAGTTCTGCAAAATTTCTCTGAAGCTCTCTGGAGATCTTACCTAAAAATTCTCTGCAGAGCTTCCCTGAACATTAGGTAAATTTTTCAGAGACCTTCAGGGGAATTCTTCAGAGAACTTCATGAAAGTTTTTCAGAGAACTTTATGGAATTTCTTCAGTGAACTTCATGGCTGTTCTGAAGATAACGTCAGGAAAGTTCTACAGAGAACTTCAGGAAAGTTCCACAAGGAGCTTCATGGAAGTTTTTCAGAGAACTTCATGGAACTTCTTCAGAGAACTACTGGGAAGATCTGCCGAGAACTTCTGGGAAGTTCTTCAGAGAACTTCAGGGAAGCTCGGAAGAGAACTTCATGGAAAGTTCTCTAGAAAACTTCATGGAAGTTCTTCAGAGAACTACTGGGAAGTTTTGCAGAGAACTTCTGGGAAGTTCTTCAGAGAACTTCAGGGAAGCTCTGCAGATAACTTCATGGAAATTCTGCAGAGATCTTCAGAAAAGATCTGCGAAGAACTTCAGGGAAATTCTGCAGAGATCTTCATGAAAGTTCTTCAGAGAACTTCAGGGAAGTCTTTCAGAGAATATCAGGGAAGTTTTGCAATGAACTTCTGCAAAGTTCTTTAGAGAACGCCAGGAAAATTCTTCAGAGATCATCAGGTAAATTCTTCTGAAAAATTCAGTGAAATTCTCCAAAGAACTTTACAGAAGTTTTTGGATGAACTTAAGAATTTCCCTGATGTTTTCTGAAAGACTTTCCCGAAGTTCTTGCAAAACTTTCCTGATGTTCTCTGACGAATTTTCCTGAAGTTCTATGACGAAATTTTTTGAATTTCTCTGAAAAACTGCTTTTTTCAGATTTTTCTCTGAAAAACTGCTGAAAAAACAAAGGCCATTGCCCATATATAATTTGAGACCACCATCAAGTGATTCCGCGTATGTCGGGGGGTTACTGTACTATGCTGTTTTTTTTTGTTAAAATATACTGCTTTCCACGGTCGTTACTTTTTCTGGTGAAGTTAAATCTATACAATTTCTTCTGCAAAGTTGTTTGTTAAAGTCTGTGGAGTTTCATAAAAATGCTTCATGAGTATTTTCATTTAAGCTTAGGCAGTTATTCAAGTGGTTCCCAAAAAATATCACGCATTCAATTTTTGATGCCAATCTGTGACGAAAAATGCAAATCGCATGAGCAGAAAAGATCGAAGAGGAGGTGAAGAAGATTTCTTCTCTATCTGATTTGCTCAGTGGCGATCAGGAGCACAATACTGCTTTAGTTGGGAACATAGCCAAAATTATGTCCCTTAAATTGGGTCTACGGGTTTCTTGCGAAATCATTGTTGTAAACAGTTCATATACCTATAAAGTGTAACTATTTTCTGTAAATCTATGGTCCATTACATTGCTTATTGGCTCAAATAAGCCAAATATAGAATTTCATAACATCGTCACGATAACATCTTTAGCTTAACACCTTCATGCCTGACCCCTCTTTTAACAAAAATCTGGATATTCATTTGCCTGTCATTCTGTGAAATTCTAAACAAATTAGAAGCAATTTTTTGCACAAATCACAAATTTGTCCTTGTTTTTGATGCAGTATCGGATATTCAAGAATTTTACGTAGTTCTGGATATATTCAGGGGAACCGTGGGGTAACCTGAAACACTGACCAGGATCAAAACGGTACCAAAACATGGCTTGCGACACCTCAAACTTCTTGATTTTGCAAAACAAGATAATAAATGGTCATTCTGGAAATACTCGGCCATTGTGGCCACTCCGGGTAGTCTTTGGGAACCGGGTTCCACCGGGAAAGTGGCCAGATTTTGAACGATATCAAAACATGGCTTACGACACCTCAAACTTTATGATTTTGCAAAACAAGACCATTGGTAGTCATTCTGGAAATATTCGGCCATTGTGGCCACTCCTGGTAGCCTTCCGAGGAAAGTAGACAGATTTTGAACGATACCAGATCATGGCTTGCGACACCTCAAACTTTACGATTTTTCGAAACAAGACCATTAGGAAATATTTGGCCATTGTGGCCACTCCTAGTAGCAATCAGAAAACAGGGTTCCACCGGGAAAGTGGCCAGATTTGGAACGACACCTCTTGCGACACCTCAAACTTTATGATTTCGTTAAAAAAGACCATTGATGGTCATGACGGTCTACATATGATTGACATATGATTGACGACAAATAAAAAAAAAAAAAAAATTCTGGAAATATTAGGCCAATGTGGCCACAGCCCTCCGAGAACCGAGTTTCACCGGGAGAGTGGCCAGATTTTGAACGGTACCAAAACATGGCTTGCGACACATTGGTTATGGAACATAATTGTAGAAACATACCGCCACTTAAGTACCACCACTATAGGTGAGTTTACCCTAAACATGAAACAAACCGAATTCGGGACATGACGGCCGAATAGAACACACGAGTGTTCACGTCGTCCGATGACCACAACTCCCGAACATATGTTTTCGAGTCATGTTTTTTTTTTTTCATGCGGCAATCAAAACTCCTATCCAGGCAAAAAGCACATTTCTGTCAATGATTCCGAAGTCAGGATCATGACTTCCTTCCGCATTGGTGAAATAACAACTGATATGTAAAATATAATCATCTAAGAACAAAATAAACGCGTCCAGTGGGGTTTTGATTGTACTCAAATCCACATTAAATTTTCGTGCACCATTAGATGCGATTTCAGTACATTCGGACGATTAGTGCTCCATCGAATACTGCCACACTTATACACGTATGTTTCTTCACCGTTATCCTCTTCTTCAGAACTAAAAGGATCTTCTTCTACCCACTCATCATCAACATCATTTTCCACACTGACCGAGTTTGGGTCGATGTTGCATGAAGCATCTGTATCAGAATCATTCATATTATCACTACGAATTTTTATTTATAAAAAAAAACAGATTTCTGCCACTAACCACACTATTGACGTCACAAACTGATTCAGCACAACTAAGATTCAAATTATATAGCTAAACAGCTTAAAAACTAAAACCGTTAGATGCTAGCAACTATGTTAATTAAGAATAACGGTACAAAGCGTAAATAAATTATGATCATACATACTTGGGTTTGTGTGAGTGTGCGTGTGGATCGTTTAGAAATACATTATGAAATCTTTGGTTAAGGCCTGAACGACGTAGGGGCTTCTGGGGTAATACGCACCCTCGGGGAAAACGACCTTTTTGACCATAAAATACATTTTGATTGTTGTTCATTGTATTCTCTCAATGCATGGAGTAATTATCTATGACGAAATGTTGTCATAAAATACATTTTGAACATCTTTTTGTATGATCTATCAAGCAACATACCTTGACCAACATCTGAATTAGCAATGCTGTATGATAAATCCATGAAAATATACTGAGAATGTACTCGAAATGTGCGAAAAGCCTTTATGCGGCGGGGGTGTAGATTATCCTAGATTGACGTATTACAAATGGTCGTTCAAAGTTCAAAACTTATTGCAAAGCTCTTCTAAATGTAATCGCTTTCCCCAACGGAATAAGATTTGTAAGATGTGCTAATCATGATGATTCTGTCTGAATCTGGCCACTTTTCCCGTGAAAGCGGGTTCCCGGAAGGCTAACAGGAGTGACCAAAATGGCAGAGTATTTTCAGAATTACCACCAATGGTCTTGTTTCGAAAAATCATGAAGGTTGAGGTGTCGCAGGCCATGTTCTCGTACCGTTCAAAATCTGGCCACTTTCCCGATGCAACTCGGTTCCCGGAAGCTTCCAAGGGGTGCCACACTGGCCGAATATTTCCAGAATGGCTACCAATGGTCTTGTTTTGCAAAATCATAAAGTTTGAGGTGTCGGAAGCCATGTTCTGGTATCGTTCAAAATCTGGCCACTTTCCCGGTGGAACCCGGTTCCCGGAAGGCGACAAGCAGTGGCCACAATGGCTGATTATTTCCAGAATGACCACCTATGGTCTTGTTTTGCAGAATCATGAAGTTTGAGGTGTCGCAAGCCATGTTTTGGTACCGTTTTTATTGTAGTCAGTGTTTCGGGAAGGGTACTTACCCCACTGTTCCTCTGAATATATCCGGAACTACGTAAAATTCCGAAATGTCCAATACTTAGTTTAAAAAACAAAGACAAATTTGTGATCGTTTGCAAAAGATTGTATCCAATTTGGTTAAGATTTCGCAGAATGACAGGCAAATGAAAATCCAGATTTTTGTTAAAAGAGGGGTCAGGCATGTAGGTGTTAACCAGTGAAGTTGTGGTGCCTGAATTGTTAAGGATTTCAAAATTCGTACTCAAATGTATATAGCAATTCCATAAAAAAAACATAAACGATCTCTCAGAATTTCATAATAATTGGTAGTTTTGTTTTTTATTGACAAATATTCGACCCATATTTTTTATTTTTTTATTAGGGCGGCCGTTTCTGTGTTAGAGTGGTCCGAAAAATTGACCTTTGTCAAAAATGATATTTTTCAAAAAATCATAACTTCATCATCATTCTTATATTTAAAAAAATAGAAAAATACCTCTTTTACTGCAATATTGATTAAGAAAACATGGATTCTTCTTGTTTTTTTAGGTTTTGATGGTCTCAAGACAAATCGTAAGCAATAATTTATGTAATCATTGTGTATTTTAAAAACAAATTTGGAAATTCATGCACTATGTTGACGTCCATTATAAGATGTATAACAGCTGAATGAACTTAAAACATAACTTCTGATTGATGGGGACGCATGGTTTGCAAGTTTTAAATTTTAAATTTAAAACCCCTAGAAACCAAACCCAAAAAAATACAATTTTTAAATAATTTAAAATACATACATCGCCAATTTATTTGTTATGTTATGTAAAAACGTCAAATCTTCAAATAAAAACTATAAAAACGAGGAAGCTCTTTGGTTCCGAGACCATGAAAACCTTAAAAAACAAGAAGAATCCATGTTTTCATAATCAATGTTGCAGTAAAGAAGGTATTTTTCTATTTTTTCTTATCAGAATGTTTATTAGGCCACAACTACCGAGATATGGCCACTTTGTGGTCCCCATGGAATATCCGGAACAACTAGTAAAATGGTACATTTATTAGTATTGTCGTAAAGCAATTTGATTTTTTTTCAAAATCATTTGTATAATTAATGTAAGCAGTAGAGCTATGTGGAGAACAATCAATGGCTCTGCGTGGCCACTGTATGGTCTCCTGGAAGTTCCGGAACATCAAAAAAATTTATGAATATAGTCTCATTGCCTCATAAAAAATCGCATTGACCAACAAGATGAAGTGGATATTTGAATTTCGAAATATTTGGTAGGTTGGTTCCTTTTAAGACAATATATGACTTGCATTTTTCATTTTACCATTAGGGTGCCCATTTCAGGTCGGAACATCTAATAAATGACAAATTTATTATTTTTTTATATATATATATATATATATATATATATATATATATATATATATATATATATATATATATATATATATTTTGTATTCATACAATTAAACCTTTTGATCTCCTGGTACGATTTTCAATTTTTTATGATGAAAGAAAATAAAAAATAATTAGTTGTAGTTTTGAGAAAATATATGAATATGAAGAAAACATGTATTATTTAAATCAGTTATAGAAGTGTCCTGTTTTATTTTATCTTAGTAACGACTAGAATCTTCATGTTAATTTCAATTATGAAAATTCAGAAAATTTTACGTCAAGTCATTATAATAATTGTGATGATTTATTCTCATATGTGTATTCATTTTACCCTTCTTACAAGAGAAAGGTATGTAGATCGCATGGAAAATCGACTTTTGATGCGAGGCCCCGAGAACCAAATGTTCTATAACATTCGCCCCAGCTAGTCAAAAATTGTAAAACTGTAAAACCGTATAAATCACGGCCCTCTAGAACAAATGTGATGCACATTCTTGATATAATCTGAATGTTCCAAATGCTCCAAAGAACCATGCAGTGGCCAGTCGGAATTACAAATGGGTTACTTCAGTGAATTCGTTCATGTTAATTACATGTAAATTTATTTGAAAATAAGAACCTGAGTTTATTTTCCCATAGTGAAATCCCACCCATTTTACACATTCCTAAGAGTACTATGAATACGAGCCCGGAAATGGTCATTGTAGTACTGGAAACTTGTTATGTTATTTGAGGTGTCACATGATGGGTTTTGATCCAAATCTGAATCAGGCTAGTTTTCCGGGAAAGCAACCTGGATGTGGTCAATATGGTTTTGGACTTTTGATATCATCACCATTGGACTTATTTTTGATTTCTCATGTAATTTGAGGTGTCGCATGATGGGTTTTGATCTAAGTCAGAAATCTGCCACTTCTTCGAGGGTATCTCCGGAACTAGAAAACCGATTCCAATAAAATTCAAAAGCAATGCATGAAGTCAATGTTCCTTTCATTTGGTTGTTTTTTCATTCAAATCGATTTAGTAGTTGCTTGGGAAACTGAATTAGGCATCCACTGTTGTGGAAAGAAAACGAAGGTTTTTATCACTGGAGCGACTATAAATGGACAAGGTATACGAGGAGGAACATCTTTAGAAGTGAATTTTGCCATTCAACTGCACGACGGTCCGGTGAGGTTCCGACCAGACATAGCCAGCTGCCTTTGCTGCCGGGATGTCATGGAATCAACCCACCAAATTTTCCAAATTTTCTTCCCATCGAAAAATACTGGGCAATCATCAGAAACAAGCTGAGGAAATGTGGCAAAACAATATAAAAAAATCTGATTTGCAGAAGATGGCGAATCAAGTTGACCGCTCTAAAGCGGAAAAAAAGGGTAATTTTAGGCGAAAAAACCAAGCATTCATCCAAAATACTGGTGCATTTCTTTAAAGTTCAATAAATTCTCAGCAGAATAAACCGTTAATTGCCGAAATTTATGTTTAGTTTTTATGGGAGCCCCCTTTTTTAGAGTGACGAGGAGTCGCAAACCATCATAAGAACCTTTCCAAGCTCCAAAACCCTGCATACAAATTTTCTAGCCGATTGGTTCAGTAGTTTCCGAGTCTATACGGGTCAGACAGACAGACAGACAGAAATTCATTTTTATATTTATAGAAATCCTGCCTCAAAAACCCCCACATGCCAAATTTGTTTCAATTTGCTTAATTAGTTATCGAGTTATGCAGAAATTCATGATTAATTTGTATGGGATCCCCCCCCCCCTCATCCAATAGGGAAGGGGTCTCAAACGACCATATTAACATTTCTTTCCTTTTGAAAACCTTCAATGCCAAATTTGGTTCTATTTGCTTGATTAGTACTCGAGTTATGCATAAGTTTGTGTTTCAATCATATGGGAGCCTCCCTTTTAAAAGGAGGAGGGGTCTCAGACGACCACACAAACCTTTCTTGCTTTCAAAAACCGCTTCATGCCAAATTTGGTTCCATTTGCTTGGTTAGTTCTTGAGTTATGCAGAAATTTATATTTCATTTGTATGGGAGGCCCCCCTTTCAGAGAGAAGAGGGGTCTTGAACTACCCAAGAAACATGTTTTGCTCTCAAAAAATCGCACATGCCAAATTTGGTTTCATTTGCTTGGTTAGTTCTCAAGTTATTCAGAAATTTATTTTTCATTTGTATGAGAGCCTCCCCCTTTCAGAGGGAAGGATCTCAATCCACCATAAAAACATATCTTGCTCTTTAAATCCTTCACACGTCATATTTGGTTACATTTGCTTGATTAATTCTCGAGCTATGCAGAAATTTGTGTTTTATTTGTATGGGAGCCCCTCCCCCTTCCAGAGAGGGAAGGAGTCTCAAACTCTCATAAGAACCTTCCCCGGCACCAAAAATCCCTGCATACAAATTTTCACGCCGATTGGTTCAGTAGTTTCCGAGTCTATAAGGGTCTGACAGACAGAGAGACAAAAAATCATTGGGTCCATGTCCCTTGACTCAGCCTAATATGCAGCAGTCGATTAGAATTTTAGTTATAGCTTATAAAGTAATTGAGCTGGAAAAGATATTTAACTAGTTGTACCATTGCTTAGGCATGCTTTAAAACACGTTTGCTGTTCTGAACCATGGAAAGTTAACCAACTAGCTTTTTTAAGTCAAAAACTTTCGGCGAGTATGGTTGTAATATCGGTCTAACGTTTGTATTTTTAAAAAAATGGACGAAAATTGCCGATTTTTCATGGGTTTACCTTCACCCGCACTGACAAAACTACCCATGCAGCATCAATCATAGTAACTCATGAGTCAGCAGACAAAATTTGACAGCTCTATCAGTTGAACTCTAACCGTGATGGTAAAAACAGTGAAGCCACTCCGTTCAGAAGTGTGCGCGTTCAAAGAACGGCACCCCACCGCCGCGTCTACAACATCTTGGCACTATTAGGCAACTACAACATCTTGGTACTATTAGACAACAATCAGAGTATCGAAAGAAAGCCCGGTTCCGGATGGCCGATGACCCTGAGCGACAAGAAGCTCCAAAGGATGCTGAAGAGGAAGACCGAGGGAACAGTGGCTACATCGCTGCGTGCGCTTGGCCGGGATGTCGGTTCAACCGGCAAAACAGTGAAAAAGTACCTGGCCAACATGAATGTACATGTCAGGAAGTGGAAATCGTGTCCACTGGTTTCGGAGCTGCAGGAAATGACGCAGCGCCAGCGGCTGAATAAGATGCTCAACTCGATTTTCCTGGCGAATCGCGACGTGGCGCTGGTGATGGACGATGAGACCTATCTCACCCTGGATGGCAACGACTGGCAGGGCACTTCGTATTTTACTTCCCCCACGAAGGAAGTGAGCTCCGAGGTGAAGTTCATTTCACACACCAAGTTCCCCAAGAAGGTGTTGCTGTGGCTGACAATCAGCGAGAAGGGGAAGTCAAAGCTGCTCTTCTTTCGGCGAACCCGCCCAACGTCCCCCAGCTGCGTCCCATCGAGAATTTCCGGGCCAACCTGAAGCGTAAGATCTACTCCAACAATTTTGTCGCGAAAACTGAGGAGGAATTGATAAATAAAACGAAGAAAGAACTCAAAAACATGCCTACACGCATGTTTTCGTCCGCCATGGCGAATGTTCCGGTTGACTGCCGGAAGGCCGCTTGCAAGGATAGAGTGTTTTTTTTTTTCAAGAAATAAAAAAAAATCACTCCCCATCAAAATTATATCACCCCCATTATTTTCTTTTTTTTTTTTTTATCACCATTCGAAAAAAGTCCATTTTTTTAATGCAAACGTTTTGAGCACCTAATTGGGTTTATTCGTGGATGCAACTTCGTCTCATCATTAAGGATTCTTGTTCAAAAAAGTCGTTGTTAAGTTTATTTTTATTATCTCTTTAGGCATTCAATTTAAAGCTACTTTTGTGATACTCAACACCAAATTTCACAAAACAAATTAAAACTAAACTACTTTAACACACTTAAATGACTTTCACATAAAGGGTGTATTCGATAAAAATGGCACACAGAAAATCTTCTGTAACTTTTGAATCGTATGAGTAAAAAACCTAGAAATTTGAGTAGATCTTATCCATAGTGTATTATTTACATGTGCCAAGTTTCATAGTTATACATTCAGTAGTTCCAGTCATGTCGTCGAAACAAGAAATTGTCCGTGAGAAAATTTTGTGCACTCACAATCAAAATCCAGGGGCGTCCCACCGGTGGGTTGCTAAAAGGCTTGGAATTGCAAATACAACTGTGTCTCGTGTAATAAGAACCTTCAAGGAGCGTCTGAGTGTCCAAAGGAAGGAAGGGAGTGGTCGTTAATGTGGTCCAATGGACAGTAAAATGGCCAGGAAAGTCGTACAACAATTCAAGAACCGTCCAAACATGTCAATTCGAGATGTCGCTAAAAAGTCTAAGGTGTCAGTCGGTTTTGGGCAGAAAACCATGAAGCGTGCTGAGTTACATGTTTACAAAGTGCAAAAAGCCCCAAACCGGAATGAAAAACAAAACATCACTGCGAAAACCCGCGCCCGGAAACTTTGCACGAAGCTGCTCACCAAATCCGGTTGCATCGTGATGGATGACGAAACATACGTCAAGGCTGACTTCCGTCAACTTCCTGGGCAAGAATATTTCGTTGCCAAGTCGAAGTTCGATGTTCCGGAGGATGTTCGAAAGAAGAAACTATCGAAATTTGCAAAGAAGTTTCTAATCTGGCAGGCGATTTGCGGATGTGGTGAAATAAGTGCTCCCTTCATCACTTCCGGAACAATAAACGGTGCGATTTACACGGAAGAGTGCCTTAAGAAGCGTCTCTTGCCATTCATTAAGAAGCACAAAGGATCAACTCTGTTTTGGCCTGATCTAGCATCCTGCCACTACGCTCGAAACGTATTGGAGTGGTACCGAGCCAACGGAGTCAATTTTGTGCCAAAGGATATGAACCCACCAAATTCACCGGCACTTCGTCCAATTGAAAAATTCTGGGCAATTATGAAAACGGAACTTCGCAAACATCCCAAAACTATAAAAACAGAGCTAGAATTGAAGAAAATTTGGGTAAAAACAACAAAAACACTGGGAAAATCGGTTGTACAAAATTTGATGGATGGAGTGAAAAGGAAGGTGTGAGCATTCGGGATGGGAGACGAAATTAAATAAAACAAATGTTGCAAATCAAAACTCATTAGTAGATCTTCAACCCCTGAAAATTTCAAGAAAATCCGATAATCAGTTTAATTTTGATGAGTATATATGTGTGTGCCATTTTTATCGAATACACCCTGTATAATCAATCGGCCGTTATATTTCAAAACATTAAAGTTCCTAGTTAATAGATTGTGTTACGTAGTTTGGTTCAGCTCTTTGAAAAATTTACAACGACATACTCATACATTTTCTTTGAAAGCAATATCAATATCAACATGTTACCGTGTAATAAATACATTAGGCCATTGTTAGATACATGGATACAATTGTGTTCTTCAAATTTGGTCTACGATTTACTTGTGAAATCATTGTTCAGGTTTCTATGTGAACAGTTAATTTATAACGTGTGACTATTTCTTGTATACCTAGGATGCATCACTAATCATACCGGATCAATTTAACCATATTAAAATCATTTGAACATCATGAAGATAATTTATTCATCATAGCCAGTGAAGTCACGATTGCTAAAAAGTTAAGGAAATCGAAAATATTACTCAAATTTATAACTATAAATAATTGCATAGTCTCTCAACTGCTTCAAAATAAATCGATCATCATGATGCCAACATTAATTTGCCGATTATCGCTGGATTTATGGCATATTTGATACATAGGCCGAATGAAGGAGCCAGGCTAACATTGCATCCCGTTACCTTTTAGATTATATATATAGATAGATAGATAGATAGATAGATAGATTCCAAAAGATTTACCAATATAAAATATTGCAATAATTGGTGTATTTTTATTAAGGTGAAACTGGAGAGAGTCCTTTTTCCGTATTATTTAGAGGTTAGATTAATTATCACTTCACGATTTTCGAAGCTTAAAATCACAAACAAAACCGAACAAACAACGCTCAAATTGCTAACCAATGGATGCTCCAGTGGAGCAAACGATTCTGAAAAATTTCACGCCTGAGGTCCTAATAGTATTTGAGATTTGTGCTCAGAAAAGAAGTGATAGGGACTTGATCCCGTATGTCCTTAGGCCGATGATTTTGTACTTCAAACTTAACATAGCTCAACATAATCCTCCACTCATTTTAAACAATGAGATTGTTCCTCCACCTAAGGGAATTGTGATATATAAACATAACAAATCCTTCAAATTTCCACAAAATTAAATTCCATTCACAGTTCAAATTCTACTGCGCAACAATGAAGAAATTATCGTGAGAGTTCTCAACCAACCTCGTAAAGGCAGCCACCAGATTGACCGCCGAGTGAGCCGTTTCCCTGGCAACTTCCAAAAATTGAGTGCTCCTCATTTGCAGCTTCGTCAGCATCGACTTGACCCGAGTGGATTCTGAAGATTCAAAGTTCCGCAGCCTACTTGCATCGAGCAACGATTTGTAACTATCCATCTTCATCTCGGCCGCCGGTTGCTTCTGCTGGAAAAAGTCATAATCTTCGTCCTCGTCCGTTAGGAGTAGATCACGTCCCCTGCGTGGAATGATCCCCTCACCTACCAGAGGGATGACGGATTTAGCTGGATCAAATGATGCCACCAGAGCTAGGCAGCAGGAAGTGACCAATAGGCCGATGGAGATCCAGTGCGCAATCATTGCTGGAAAAGGTGAATCGAGAATTATCGCCCGCCCCGACTCGATCGAAACCACTTTTACTCGCTTACCTTCTGAATGGACTAACGAACTGCCGGTAGAATGCGATACAGACCGATGAGTGAACGAAACAGGAATGATGCACACAAGAAGCATTTTCCGTTGCTTTATACATTCAACTGCCTTTATCGAGCACTTTCGAAAGGGATGTTGGGGAGTGGAGTTGAAATAATGTTGATGCCACGGTGGGTCAATGTGGAGTACGGTGCGTTGATGAGGGATTTTTGTTTTCGTTAGGCATGCTTCCTGTAAGAGAAATTCATGATCATCTTGAAAATTATAGTTGCTTTGAACGTAAATGATATTAATTCTATTCGAATGCTGTACTGATATAACACATGATTTTCAATTTCAGAAGGAAAACTTCGGAGCTTCTAAGGTTTGTGCTGGCGAAAACTAACGTAAAAACAAAACAAAAATCATGAAAGTCATTTTCAGATTCAATTAACCTTAATGAAAGTACGCGGTTTTCAAACACAATTGTTTTACTCAATAAATCTTTCGACAGACTCACCGTGGCATTCATTCTGAAATACCTAACGCACTTTAACCGGCATGAGTACCTAAATGGCGCGTCATCTGAACTTTCTCTTGTAGCAAGGAAAGAAGCAACCAGATCCGTTTATAAATTCTCAGTTCAAGTTCACATTTGAGACCAACCAAACGCACAGTCCCCCATGCTCCTGCCTCACAATGAACGTAAGTATGCATGTGAGATCCCTGTCTGTTGCCCCAGTTAGACATACACTACAACAAGCAATTATCCACCAGCTTTTAACCGGTCAAATAATAACGGCCCTGATGGTCACACTGCTTTACCGGATGGGTGCCACAATGACTGCCAACCACGATCGGTGGAACGACTACGGCCAATCTCATTTGATGGAAAGCATCAACAATTCCCAGGAAGTGCAAGAAGCTCTCCTCAAAATGCATTTCGCTGCGATGGCTGAATCGCGACTCAAATCGGAGGGTCGTAGTAGTGATTTGAATATTACAATGGATATGAGTCGAGCAGATTTTGAAAATATTGTTGTGAAGATCAACTCCGAGGTGGCGCTACTGAGAAACCAGGCATTAATTCTCTCTCGAGCCTACAGGGATGTGATGGTGAAACATAAGAACACGCTTAGAGAATTGAATATGTTGAAGTTTTATCAAGCAAACTCAGGTATTTCCTAGCAAACTGACTCAACATAGTTCTATTTAAATTACATTATTTTATGTCAGTTTCAGATAACAACCATCAGCCTCAAAAGCCCTGTCCATATCAACCAACTTCGCACACCAACCCTCAACCTCCCCCGGTGTGCAACTGCAACTGCAGTCCGAGCTACAGCGAAACCGTAATGGGCAACAAATACTATTATTATAACGTCGATTCGAATCCTGACCTGGAGAAGAACTCCCATCCCGCATGGGAGCCACAAGGTCATAAAAACCCATCCCCATCAAACTACCATCAACCACCACCAAAACCATCCCAAAGTTCCGTCTATCGGCCCACACGATTCGATTCAGATGATCCCGATCCGGTCGCACCGCCCAGGCCACGGCCGGTCAAAGCATCCCCTAAGCCGTCGCCAGTGACATCGTCATTAGAGTCGAAATTTGCCGATCTTCAGAACATCGTGCAAAGTCTGGATCAGAGGACGGACAAATGGAACCAACCGGTTGTGTTCGACCCGTGGAAAAGTAATGAATGGTAGAAGGATGAAACGGTGAGGAAAGATGAGTAGTTGCGTGTAAATATGTGTATGTAGGGTGGAGTACTCTTTCGGCAGCGAACCCATTTCCGGAAGTCGTCGCTATTACTCAGTCGTATTTAAATTAAATGGCTTGACTAGTGTACGCGTGGTGCTATAAACGTTTAACAAATTAAGCAGTGTGATTCAAAAGGGGCTGAGTAATAGCGATAATTGTCGTAAATGGGTCAGCTGTTAAAGTACTGCTCAGCCCTAAATGGCTATGGATTAGTATCCCTGGCAGCACATATATCACAAATCGGTTATTGTTACTTCTTTGTGACTTACTTAGGCTCAATCAAGTTACTGAATAATTTTTTTATGGTTATGTGTTGCTTGGGAGTACATTTGAGGAGCGAACAAAGTCGATTCAGAGAGTAATTTTGCCAATGAATTTTAAACACAAATGATAAGTAGTTCTATTATTTAATAATATAAATATTTAAATTTAGAATTTTTAAGCTAAGAACATATTTAATTTCTGAAAAATACTTTTTACCATCAATAAAAAAATTAACAAAAAAGAATTAAATTGTATGCTTGACAATGTTTATTTCAATTTCAAACCTTCAAACACATAAAGAGCAACTAATTTATTAGCAAGCTATGAAATAACTTACTTAACCAAATTTTGTTTTAACTCAACCTTGGCAAAGATTTGTAATTGAAAAAAAAAAAAAATACACTTGCAACTTGGGCGGAATGTTTCGGATCATTGTCCTATTGATCCAAAACATACAGTTTTTTTTTTGTACGCGAAGGAAAATTTGCAACCAGACTGCTGAAGAGCTCAGGGTATGGGTTTGGTACCCCTCCCCCCACCCCCCAAAAATCTTCTCGTGCTTTCAGCCTTGACCATACCCCCCCCCCCCCCCCCCCCCGACAACAACTTTCGGCATTACTTGGAGAGGGGGGGATGAGGCTGTTGTGTATTGAGCACCCGCTATGTCTAACTACTAAAGGGTGTCCACAGTAAAATTGCATCACTTTAAACTCGTCCTCGAAAACAAGTCTCTCAACCGATTGTCATGAAGTATTCAGGGAATAAAATACAATGTATAGTCTTGTTTTAAGTTTTTTTTTCCTGTATTTCTTTATCAAATCCAAAAGCCCGAACTTTCTTCTTAATACCACGCATCAGATTTTGTACAACGCATCATGAATTCAACATTTCCTGTTCTGTAGTGACAACTTTATGATGCTTACGAAGTTCGTGCATCATTATAGTCCAACATTTTTCCGTTGGCCGCAACTCTGGAGAGTTTGGGGGATTAAGATCCTTCGGCATGAAATTGACACCATTCGTCTTGTACCACTCCAAAACATCCTTGGAGTGGTGGTATGGCCAAAAAATTGTAGGAACGTTGTGTGTTTTGAGAAACGGAAGCAGTCGTTTTTTTCATTCATGTATACTTGACCATTTACAGTTGAAGTTGTCACGAAAGGCTTGCTCCGTTTACCACACGAACAAATCCCCTGCCAAATCATGAATTTCTTGGGGAACTTTGACACTTGCTGTTTCCTGAGAGACTCTGGGGCATCGAACTTGTCTTTCGCAGTCACATACTGGTTGCCGGGAATTTGTTTAAAGTCCGCTTTTACTTGTATTTCATCGTCCATGATGCAGCTGTGTGGTTTCGTCAACATTTGTGTGTACAGCTTACGCGCACGTGTTAGCTGTCCTATTCTGTTTTTCATTGCGGTTTGGAGCTTTCTGAACTTTGAATGAACGGAGCCCGGCTCGTTTTTTGGCTTTCTGCACGAAACTTTTGGTCAAGTACAGCTTTTTCGCGACATCTCGAACGGAACAGTTAAGTGTGCATTTAAAGGCAGCAACCACTCGCTTGTAATCCTCCACACAGTACGGAACACTTTTTCCACCACTCACCTTCTTCCGATCGACAGTTAAACGTTCTCCGAAAAGTTTTATGACACGAGACACTGTAGACTGGTGAATTTTCAACATCTTTCTCATGGCTCGGTGCGAAAGAAGTGAGATGTCGAGGTGCGTGTGCAAAATGTTCTCGCGCACTTGCTGTTCCTTCGACTCCATTTTCGAAACTACGACACATTTCACAATGAGACTCACGCAGTGTAAACAATACACGCTGAGGTCATTTCACCCAAAATTTCGTTGAAATCAACCCAAAGGGCGAAATGTTACAGCTTATTGAAAGTGATGCAATTTAACTGTGGACACCCTTTAGTAAGCTGGTCCCTCTGACCTGCCGCTGGTCATTACGCAATCTGTTTTGGAGTTCAAAGAGCTGAGAGGCCACTGTACTTACATCGTCCCATATGTCCCCGCTTTTGACATATGCTCTGAACAAGATTGTCCGGGGTTGTGTCCCGACCGCTCAAGGTGCCATCGAAGATACGATATGTGCTGCAGCTTCCTCTGCATCCGCGCACTTCAGGCACGCGGAGAACTCAGCGTGCCCGTACTTATGGAGGTACTGTCTAAAGCAGCCATGGCTCGACAGGATCTGCGTCAAGTGGGAGTTTACTTCACCATGACGCCGACCGACCCATCCAGATATCTCCGAAATAAGACGATGGGTCCACCGACCTTTGGTGGAGCTGTTCCATTTCCTATGCCATTTGACCATAGAAGCGGGGCTGATGGTCTTCCGTATATCTCTTGTGCCACGTTGTTTAAAGCACTCTACGTCCTCTATTATGATGATACCTATGAGCATCATCCCCGCTAAGACGCAGGCCGCTTCACGTGACACTGTACAGTATGCGCTGCAGACTCTTAGGCACATTAGCCTGTGCATACTCTCGAGTTTACCTAAGTAGCTCTTAAAGGGTGTTCCGATCAAAATTTGGTCAAACAGTAACGTGTGTGAGTCGATCTAAGTTTTTATTAATAAGTCAAATTCTTTTTCTTTTTCAAGTTCCGTTAATACAGAATACAGGAGCAATATTCAGCTAAGCATCCTTTTAATCCTTATGTGATCAAAAGGGTACCCGGGTACCTTTTCATGTTTACATTACGAAATTTTATAGTTTATTTTAAAACAGGAAGCTGAAATTCAGTGACATCTAAAAAAAATTTGAACTTTTGGCATATAAACATTCCGTATAGTAGCAAGGAGAGCCAAAGGGGGGGATCTCCATTTTTTTAACCCTTATGTGATCGCCTGGGTACCCGGGTACCCACCAAATTCAAATCATTATAACTCTGGCAATTATTGACCGAGTTTAATTCTTTTGGCACCGTTATATTCAAAAACTCATTTACTTCGGGGACATTATGAGCAATGAACATTTGAGTCCATCTGGTTCCTGTAAATCCGGGTTTTAGGGGCTGTGTTACGGAACGGAGATAAAATTTCGGAAAATCTATTGAATTTCGAGGAATGGATGTCAAAATCTTTGGAATAATTCCTAGAAACTATTTCTATTCTATTGTGGGCCATATGCCAACTTGTTCCTGCAACGGCTATTCTGTTACAGGTTCCCTGGAGCCTCGAGTGGCCATGAACATTTTCAGTAGAAAACCCTGGCAATATGGTTATTAAAATTCATGAAATTTTGCCTGTAGGATATTTCTCATCGTTTTGGGGCGATCTGATAATTTTGCCTAGGAACGGTTATCTCGGCCATGAACAAAACTAGCTACAAAACGTTGAGAAATAACCTACTAAAGATATTTCATGAATTTTGATGCCCACATTGCCAGGGTTTCGTTCTGAAAATGTTCATGGTCACTTGAGGCCCCACGGAAACCTGTTCCGGAAAGACAGGTCTGAGGAAAAATCATCAGATGGCCACAAAACGTTGAGAAATATCCTACTGGCGAAATTTCATTAATTTTGATAGGTTTCCTTGTAAATATGTTCATGGCCACTCGAGGCCCCACGGGAACTTGTTACAGAATGGCTGTTTGACAAGTCAACATATGGCCCACAATAGAAAGGAAATAGTTTCTGGAATAATTCCAAAGATTTTGACATCCATTCCTGAAAATTCATTAGATGTTCCGAAATTGTTTCTCCGTACAGGATCACAGCCCCGGAAACCCGGATTTCCGGGTACCAGATGAACTTAAATGGACATTGCTTGTAATGACCATAGAGCGAATGAGTTTTTGAATCTAACGGTGCCAAAAGAATTAAAATCGGTCAATAATAACCGGAGTTATAATCATTTGAATTTGGTTGGTGCCCGGGTACCTTGTCGATCAATTAAAGGTGTTTTTTTTTTCGAACACTTAAGGGTGAACCGAATGCGAATGGCCGAGTCTTTCGTTTAACACCTGCCATAAGATTTTGTACAGTCTCCTTGTCCACTTTATTCGCCGCAGAACGCCAGTTTGCCTTTAACTGTTTCTCGCTCACAACAGCTTTTACAGAACAATTTTGGGCCATCGTCAAGCGGAACCTTAAGAAGACTCAAGGTTCTGCTTGACGATGTCCCAATATTGTTCGATTGGGCAGAGCTCTGACGTGTTGGGAGGGTTCTTGTCCTTGGACACCACTTGAACGTTGTTGGCAGCATGGCAAGACGTCAAATCCAGCCAAAATAGAACGGAACAATTGTGTCGCTTCAGGAAAGGCAGTAGACGTTTTTGTAGGCACTCGCTCAGATAAATTTCTTGGTTGACGGTACCGGTCGCAATGTAAACGTTGCTCTTCAAGCCAAAGGTATAGATGGCCTGCCACACCAGATATTTCTTCGTGAAATATCTGCCACCTTTCCCCGTCCGGTTGCCGTATAATATTTCTGGCCAGGAAGCTGTTTAAAGTCTGCCTTGACGTACGTTTCATCATCCTGTACCACGCAATCAAACTTCGTCAGCATCGTCGTGTACAACTTTCGCGATCGTGCTTTGGCCGACGTGATTTGTTTATCATCGCGATTTGGAGTCACCACTTTCTTGTAAGGCGACAGTCCAGCTCGTTTTTTAGCACTATCCACGGTTGAAGGCGCCACTCCCAGTTTCTTTGCGACATCTCGGACGGAGAGGTTGGGGTTCCGCCCGAAACAGCGGGCAACTCTTTTTGACGTCGTTGTGGCCTCCGACTTTCGATTTCCCCCCGATCCAGCCTTCCTGACTGTCGACAAACGTTCACCAAACACTTTTAATACGTTGATAACAGTTGATTTGGCCACATTCAACAATTTCGCCAACTTGGCGAGAGAGTAGTTTAGATTTTGATGCGTTGATTCTCTTCCTTCGACGACATTTTGATAATTGAAGTGCTAATCTCAAAATAAAAACAGAGGCATGATGCTACACGCACACATCTTCAAAATTAGGGGTGTGCACATTTTTTTAATGCACGATGAACGGAAATGCGTCAAGTTTAATTCGACCAAATTTTGACCGAAACACCCTTTAGTTCTCAGGGTCCAGTAGTAACATAATCTTGCCATGAGCTCTTCAGTCATTCGATGCTTCCACTTCCGCAAATATTTCGTCGGATTTTTTCTCAGGCTTCACAGCTTGCCATAAGTATTCCAATTCCAAAAACCTCTGCTCAGCGAACCTCTAAGTAGACCAGTTGTCCCGTCCCCGTAACAGCTGTATTGCCGGCAAACTAAGTGGGATGTGGCTTCGACTTGTACAAGCACCAGTTGTATCACCTCCGCCGTTTTGCGTACTCATCTTCTCTTCAGAATAGCGTCGCTAATTATTTTCAAGTGCTTTCCGAACTTCCTAGGCTGGGCCCATAAACTATTGGTGAGAGCCGTAGAAAAAACAACTTGTTCGTAAAGTGGTGGGAACACTACTACTAAATTTTTTGTTTTTTTTCCTTTTTTGTCCTTTATACTAAATATCAATTTTAAGTGTTATAGCCCAATGGGCTCTTAAGCTTTGTTGAAGTGTTTAACGTGTTTGGTGTGTTTTATGTTTTAATTATTTTTTCAGATCAACCCTTGGGGCATTGTTAGTTAAAATTTGATAACCTACTTAACCTACAACTTAACTACAATTTGAAAAGCCTAAGGGTGGGGAACCAGACATCGGATCTGGTGATTCGATGTCAGGCAGCGTGCTCTGTACCGATTGATAGACTCACTGAATTGCTCTTCGAGTAACTTTATCTCGGCCAGACGGTGGATCTCAGTTGTTCTTGTCCTCGGAGGGGTGTTAAGGATCATCCTGAGGAACTTATCCTGAAGCTTCGGGTGATGCGTTTTGCGTAACTCTCCCAGACACGGCATGCCGTGTTCGATGACGGGGAGTATGATTTGTTTGTAGACAACAAGCTTGTTTTTCAGGGATAATGTAGACCTTCGGTTGAACAGTGGGTACAGTAGCTTCAACAGAACGTTACACTTTGTGACGGTTTTGTCAATCTGCTCCCTGAAAATAAGCTTGCTGTTGAGGGGACCGCCAAGGTAAACAGTTAAATTGGTCCGGTCCACCGTTGTGTTGTTCAGGCTTATTTTACAATCATCAGGCGCAACAAGTCTAGGATAATTGGAGTGTGGAAAAAACTACAAGGTGCAGCCCAATAGCACTACGCAGCAATCTAATTCCCATACACTTTCCAGAGACGTCAGGGCCATCCGCCAATTGATTTAAGTCAGTCGGGAAGCTACTCTTTCTATCCGCTCGGAAATATCATAGACGAAGTTGTTCATAATGCTTATTGTTTTGGAGGAAACGACAATATCGGGTTAAAATGTTTCAGCACCCGGTTGATGTGGTACAATACGTTTTCTTCTACCGAACTTAGCTGTTGGAACTGTTTGCCTTCCGAGATGGTAGAGCGAGAATGCACGATAAGACCACCTGGAGATCATTATCCTTATTGCGTTGTAGATGGTTGTGGTCTGCAAGAAAATTCTATCGTACACTCTTTAGAAAGCATTTGGTGGCTCTTAATGATGATACGGCCCCGGTTTTATTTTATACGATGGTTGAGAGGGCCACTGTCTTTAACGCGTAGAAGATAGTTATGGATCTATGGGTTCGTTGGTTGTTCAACGCGTTTTGCCATTTACTCCGGACGCGGCGTTCAAAGCAATGCCATGTTCAGCCGGGGCGCGGTATTGGAAATTTCAAACAGCACAAGAGAAAAATTCAAACAAACTCTTTAATTGACAAATTGATTTGGTCGGCCTGAAAAGGACGGATTTAGTTGACGGGGGAGAAACATGGTTCGCGACTGAACTTGGGCTTTCTTCTTGGTATTCTTGTTTCAGTTCCTCGTTGTTGCGGGTGGCTACCTGCAGGTGACGTGGGATAATTCTTGTCTCGTTGGTGTCACTGGCGGCACTCCCAGGCTTCAGCAGCCATGTTTCTCGCAGCGAGGTTGACGGCAGCATCGGCAACAATAGCCAACTGCACCAACGCCTCTCAGGGCTACGACTGCTCGCCAGTGCTGCTGCCGACAACGACCCAATTGCAGATCTTACTCTGTACACAGGGCTGGTAGTGGTTATCTGATGTAATAATAGTGACTTTAGTGACCAAAATATCGAAAATAGTGACCAAATAGTGATTTAGAGTTAAAATTTGATTAAAAGTGACTTTATTAAGCGTGTGCTGTTTGTTTGGGTTCCTAGCACAGAATCATGTGAAAAGACTCGCCTTGTTTTCTCTAAGGTTTCCCAGACCAGTGCAGACCACTGTTCAATAAATTTTTCTGTTGTTTCTTGCAGAGTTAACCACATTGATGTGAAGTGTTTATTGAAACCATGTGACGGTAGTCCAAGCTCTTTCTATATTTTCTCAAACTCTTCTAGTAAATGCAATGAGCAATGACCAATTCTGACACGACTTCTCACAAGTGTTCAACACCTTTCAGAAACCCGTTATGTAAGATGCGTATATTGTAGGATCCGATATTCAGCAAAGGCTTTCTGAGATCTCTAACAAGTTGATCGTTCATAAGCCGCTCTCCTTTATTGACGTTTGCACCGTCAAAATTAATTTATTGAACATAAGAGTATTTCATTGGATTTATGCAAGACATACCAAGCATGAAAAGATTTTCCGCGGTATAGCAGGATCCGGCAAAGTATCATTCAACTTATCAAGGATATCTCCGGTTTTGGCAGAACCGATGCAGAACGTTTAAGATGCGTCAAAACAATCTGGGACTTCGACATAGACCAGTAGCGAATGGTTGTTTGTAATTATTTTTTCCCAGCCGAATTTGTTGACGCACCGTAGCATAAGTTGTTCAGAAAACTACGCGCATCTTTCACAATAATCTTCTGGAAAGCATCAGTCACTTAATAAAGAGTTTAAATTCTGCTAAATGGGAAATGGAAAGACACCACATTCGGAAACATAGCACAAAATGTATCTCGAAATTTAACAGGTTGCAGCCGGCAAATCAGATGCTATACATTTCAAAAGCCATATCAATTCCGCCTTAGTTGCTGTACTCGTGTACTTTAGACACAGAGAACTTAAGAGCTGGACTTGAGAAATCGATGCACAACCTCCTCATCTGTGCTAGTTGGCGATGGATTTTTATTAGCGATCACGACACATCGGCTGTTGACTTAGACCATGAAGAACCATCTCCCCCTACTTATGCCTGCCCAAAAGCCTGGAAACCTTTGGATATTGTTAAGGCTCTACCGCAAATTGTACAGAACGTTTCGTTATCGCTGTATTTTCGGGCTCATTTCGAAGCAAGGTAGTCTATAGGATTCGTTTTCTGCAACTATTCAAGGCGAAAAGGGCATTTCCCCATACTGTTCTAAAAATGAACCAAACTCCATAATTAGTTGTCGTATTCTGGATTTGTTTTGTCTGAATTGAAATTAAATTCGAATAATATTTACCCGAAACACTTTTAACTTGTGAACTGGAGCCAAGGAGCGTCGACACCGACGGAAAATATTGCACGATTTTCATCCGCCTTTTCGAATTTGTCGATTGTATAATCAGCTTAGTCACGAAAGCTCACTAAGCATGTACACGATTCATGTAATTTGCATGTAAAAATTGACTTCCATTAAAGTTAACACAGAATTCCGAACTCAAACGTTACTGTCAATCTGCCAACGTTTTCGCTACCTAGAAACTAGTGAGCCTATTCAAAAACATGTTTACATAATATAATGAATTTGCATACCGGCAAGTTGATGGTGCAAAAAACGGCAAACCTAGCGTCAGATTTTTCGCACGTTACTGTGAGGATTTGCACGTTAATTTAAAAATACTCATTATCAAACAAAATTTGTCAGATAGATCCTTGCACCGTGTTAACCTTAAATTTTTGACAGCTCAGAGTGCTTGTTTACAAGGTGTTAGAGTTTAAACCGAAGAAACAAAATTTGCCATTGCCTTTTTGTGGATTGCATGTTATTCATTTAAGAAATTTGTGTGAAAATAAGCACTAGTGTATGTTTTTAAGCAATTTATTTTCAATAACATATATGTTAGAGCACAACAACTCAAACCGATTTTACCGAAAATTTTCTAAATCCGCGTAAACAAGCTCTCTGAAATGTCAAAACTGCATCGACGACGTCATCGTGCACTGATCTATAGTGTCGAAACATGCAGTTATGGCAACGTAAATCTATTTGTTTTTCGCCAAAATACTCAGGGATGAAACGATTACTGTAAAAAAGTGACTTTAGTGACCAATTTTCGGAATATCGTGACTTTAGTGACATTCCGGTGACAAAAGTGACTTTTTAGTGACTGCCTTGAAAATAGTGACCAAGTCACTAAAAAGTGACCCGCTACCAGCCCTGTGTACAGCTCCACGCCCGCCGAAAAACTTATTCAAAATGTGAAGGTGTACTCGATATATAACATTCATGGCTGCCTAGTAGACGTTCGTTACTTAAATGTGAAGTCTGTGCTAGGGAAGTACTGTGCTTTTGGTAAATTAACTTTGAAAAATCGACATTATAAGACATCACCTCATATTTGCGTTAATTTTATTAGTTGCATGTTAAAAATCAAAAGATTTGAGTATTGGAATCAAAGCGTAGAAAATGTTTTAACCTAATGCTGTATTTTGGAAATCGATCATGAAATTACTTAGTAATTAACGTTTAAAACCTGACCGTTGTTCGTGACGCTCCAAATTTTGGCAATTTGAATGTGTACCCCTGTATTGAAAACACAGACGTAGTCCTGCGTCAAAAATGACCTGGATCTCTGCTGCGTTGATACAGATCAACTCAGTGCCATTCAGTGAAGTATTCCGACAGGACATTCAGGCATCGTTGCAGTTTCGTGGTTAGCGTTCTTGCTCCGCTACCATTGTGGACGACTGCGGTATCATCAGCAAACAACGACGAAGATCCATTTTCAGGGAGCAGGGGTATGTCCGAGGTGAAAAGGTTGAACAGAAGTGGACCTAGTATGCTTCCGTGCGGAACGCCGGCGGAGATCTCTTGCGCATCGGAAACTGAACCATGCTGCGAAACATGGAATGTGCTGCCCGACAAATTATCTTCACCAGGAAGATGGGAAGATTGTATCGTTTTAACTTGTACACTAGGCCATCATGCCATACGTTATCAAAGGCCTTCTCGATGTGAAGAATTGCCATCGCAGATGATTTAGATACAGAAAGTTCCACCATGAGGATGTTGATGACTTTTGAACGGCCACCTTGGAAACCAAATTGTTCGTCGAGCAAGATTTTGAGCTCATCGGCAAATGAAAGAAACCGACGGTAGATCGATTTTTCAAACAGCTTAGATAATCTTGAGTGAAGGCTGATTGGTCTATAGCTCTTGGAAGAGGAAGGATCTTTCCCAGGTTTCTGGATGGGGATAACTTTGGCTGACTTCCAACACGTGGAGAACTAGCTAAGTCGCAGACATTGGTTGTAGATGAAAGCCAGATGATCGTAGAACTGTAGAACTGGAGCTAAATTGCTTGAGCTCTAAGTTCATGATGTTGTTGAAACCTGGGGCCTTCGTCAGTCGAGATTTCCAACTCTTCCGAGAAGTCGTTGGGACTTTGATTGATATTGTCGGTAAGCTCGCTAACGGCAGCTTCGTGCGGACTGACGATGTTATGTCCGAGATTGTGGGAGCTGACAAAGTGTTGCCCTATCTCAGCAGCCTTCTCCGCAGGAGTTATTAAGCGATCCTTAGAGCCATTGCTGTCTAGTGGAATCAACGGTGGGATAGGCCTTGGTTTTGTTTTTAAAATGTTTGTCAACTTCCAAAACGGCACAATTTGGGAGAAAGCGAATCTTGTCGGCAAAATGGTTATATATGAGGTCCACCATTCTGGCCTTAAAATTGTTTGTCATTCTATTTCAATGACTTTCTCCAACAATCCGGTAGCCAACCACGGTGTTGGTTACATGAATACCGTTTTATTTTATAGAATATTTATGACATTACTTTAACATGACTACTGTGATCTGTTATTTGTTGGACAGACTACTACGATGCGTTTCTTCTCAGTCTTGACGCTCCAGTCTTTAATAAGAGAAACAAATCGATAGCAGATAATAAGCTAATTGTGATAAGCAATGAGCTTCAAATGCAAATTAAAATTAACGGAGTGTGACTAATTTGATCTTCAAATTAGTCACACTACATGTGGAGAAATGTTCACCCATATGATATGCAATAAAATTAATAGTAATATTTATTTACTGCAAAATACAGTTATGTTCCTCTGAAGTCCAATAAAAATCAATCAGACTAAATATTGCAACAACAATTTTACACGAAAGAGGTTCCAAAATTTACCGCCCACATCAAAAGAAACTTTCAACGATCACTTGAGAGTCCAGCATTTAATTTTCTTTTTATGATGCTCTGCTCATGGGTAAAGGGTTATGGTTTTCGTTGTCTCAATTCAGCGCGAAATGTATCATCTTCGAAATGCGATGGCCCGTTTTTCAATCAATGTTTTCGTGGCTCCAAAATGACATCGTTAAAATCTTAAGTGGAAACCGCTCACACAATCCAATAATGGGCCTTAATTGCGTGGTATGTGGGAAACATTTCACCTTTCTCTCCTTCCCAAGAATGCCAGGCAGTGAGCTTTCTTAAATCAATCATTGGTTTTTTAATTTCTTTGCCACATCTTTTATAAAACTACACGGTGAATTATCATGTCCTTGGTCAGAAAGTCGATTGACTTAAAAAACTGCTACCATGAACTCGACCCTTGCGGTCAACTTCGACAGATTCCGTTAGGAACACCTTTCACTTTGCTGAAAATAATTGTCTCAAAAAGAACAAAGTGAATCCTTTTGTGTGAGACCTGCTTTCTCCGACCTGCAGAACGAAACGCAATTCCAGCGCAAGTCGTCCTTTCTCTTTGAGCGATAATCATCAGTTATTGGCTTTCCGGTGAAAATTGGGCTGTGGTTAGTGTTTGGACCTGCGTGGTACCCCATTATCGCCATCATCCACATACTTATCCGGTGATTACTCGAAAGCCATACCCCACAAGATAAAATTGTTATAATGACACCACTGGCTAGGCCTACCATCACGCGTGCTAATTGGCTTGTCCAAATGTAAATAAGCTCCCAGCAGATTATTCGATTTGTTTCTTTCTTCGTGAGCCCATAATTCAGACCGTCGGAGGAGAACATAAAATTTGTCGCTCCGGAAAGGGTAATGAATGTTAATTTGACAGCTGCCTCTCCGGGGGAAAATTGATTCCAATTGTGATTCAATATAAGACGAACGGGATGATAATTTATCTTTTGCGTGAAAAAGTTCCAGTTTTGGGAGGTTGTCTGAGGGCATTGACCGTAAATAATCGACCCAAGCAGCTCTCCCACGGCACGGATGGCAAACACGCGGACCTTTCACCGGAGATTCCTTATTCTCCATGCTGCCCGAGGGCAAAGGGCCAAAGTGCCTGTCATGTGAGTTTCGAATTACTTACTTCTAGTTGCTTCTTTTTTGGAAAGTTTGGATAACGGGTCGTAAATTTATTTGCGGTTTTTATGGGTCAAAGGGCCAATTTGGTGCTATCGAAGAAACATATTTGCTATCTCGAATCTGCCCGAGGCGTTAATTATCACGTTGAAAGTTTATCAGCTTCCTCTATATCAAGTAAGCAAACGATCGAACGTTAGCGTTTATTAAGCTCATCAAATTGTTTCAACACTTATATTCACCAGAAATGTTTTATTCTTAAGTGCGTTTCTTAAAAAGGCAGGTCTATAAAATCATCTGCTTGGAAAAATGAATGATGGCAAACTGATTGGAGTTGAGCCTTTTTTGACAGCTTTTGATTAACATCCGTTTTTGGGTTGAATAAACTTTTCAAAATGTGCTTGCAATTATTCATTCGTCAATAAATGTTCAAAAGCATTTTAACCCGAAAACAAGATCGTGCTACATTCATACATTATTCACTGCAGATCTAAGTAACTCGTTTTAAAATTTCACGTATGTTATAACCACTATCAAATAAAAACATACTTGTTATTTGACCACTATTGTCATCCGACACTCATTTTGCAGCCTATTGCCAGTTGCGCCTGAAATTTTTCTCATCAATCACTATGGTATTCGGTTTTTGAAGATTCCCTTTAACCAAAGGCCAATACACTCTTTCGGTACAATATTAACATTTTAGCAATGTACCAATTCTGAGCCAGCTTTCCATAATGGCAAGATGCCAGGTTAGGTCAAAACAGCTCCGAACCTTCATGTGTCCGAATGAATGGCAATAGCCGTTTATTAAGACACTCTCCCACGTAAGTTTGTCCATTTATGGTGCCAGTCGTGATGAAAATGTCGCTTCTGAGACCGTATCCACATATTGGCTGCCATACGAGAAATTACTTTGGATTACTTTTTTGTTGCTTAATACGTTCTGCAACATTTCCTCTTTGAACTGATGAATAAAACTCTAATCTCGGAATCTGCTTCAATTCAGTTTTCAGTCGTACTCCTTCAACATAATGCCATATAATTTCCGCACTCGCAATATTGAAGCAACACTTACTGCCCAAACACAATGATAACTGAAACGGAACGGCAAACGACAAGCTTGACAGTTGTTGCAAATGACATCGATATGTCCAATTAGAATCGGCTTGGACCTAGCCTGTTTTCTTTCCGACAAGTAGGCTTACTTTGATCGGGCTTTTCCGTTGCCGTTCAGCTCCTGTTATCATTGTGTTTGGCCGGTTACTTTGAAGGACTTCAGACTCGCACTTTTCTATACTTTTTCACTTCCTTTCGCTACATCTCGCACTGAGATATTCGATTTTTCTGAAATTCCTTTACCTCTGCCTTCCCCTCCGCGCCAAATTGAGAATCATGGTTGCCTTCGGAACCGATACGATATCGTATCCGTTAACAAAATTGCTTAATTCATATAGTATCCCTTAACTACCAAACGGCATACAACACTTTATCAGGTTTATCTCTGAGGTTGTTAGGTGAACAACGACGAGAAAAAAATTACTGGTAAAAATAAGAAGTTGTGTTTTCAAAACCTCTAATTGAAAATTGATTCCCATCACATGTGGTCTTGAGCGACTGTAAAAGCAGAGATTTCACATCGCTAGAACCATTTCTGTGCCTTTGGCGGTATTTGAGTGCGATCAGATGCAGACATTTTTGCCAGTCAAGATGGCGGATTCGTCCCTGCCTTGACCTACCCCGCAGTGGGATGTTTGGCAAATATGTCTATACATTGATTGTTGTTTTTGTATTCTCCCAAGCGCGGAAGTAATGATCTCTGATGAAGTTTTGTCAGTAGATAATTTATCATCTCCATGCGAATTAGTGGCGAACCAGCCCAGGAGGCTGAAAGCCACTATAATAAAGATATATATATAAAAAAACAAATTTCCATGCGAAGCGCTAGGAGTAGACTTTAATTTATTGCTAGAACGAATAGACATGAAGAGAAAGTGTATTGACAGTTCCGTATAGGGCAACGTCAGGCTTTGAAATTTGAAAGATCAAGTTTGAAAACGAGCGGAGGGCATTATTGAACGGTAGTATCCGATCCCTTTACCAGTCAAGGGGATTTCCTCCCCTTGCCTATCCTGCATGGGGTAGTATGGTAAAGGGTTATGTGCAATACACTTTCTCTTCATGTCTATTTCGTTCTAGCAATAAATTAACGTCCACCCCTAGCGCTTCACATGGAGATTTTTTTTTTATATATATATCTTTATTATAGTGGCTTTCAGCCTCCTGGGCTGGTTCCCACTTTCCCCAGAACATAATCTACTTCTGGCAAAACTTCATCAAATATGTCTATGTTTGCTTCGAAATAAAGATTGGACTCGGAAAAAATGCGAAACTTGTTTTTGGATATAACTTAAAATCGCGTGGGTAAAAATTAATGAAATTTTGAGTAATACTAGTTTAGAGTGTTATGTTTATGTGTGCAAAAAATCGATAATCCTGGTCAGTCGCACAGATGGATCGGCAAAAGGCTTGGAATCCACCATTCCACCGTGTCCCGCGTTGTGTTGATGTTCCAGGAGACTAGGACCATCGAGCGGCGCGCTGGAAGCGGCCGAAAATCGAAAACGGAATGCCCAGAGAAGGCGCGGAAGATAAGGCAGTACTTTAAGAATAACCCGAACCTTTCCACTGGAGACGTGGCCAAAAAGGTCAATTTGTCGAAGTGGTTCGTCCAGCAGACCATGAAGCGGGCTGGGCTACGTGTTTTTATGGTCAGGAAGGCGCCAAACCGAACTGACAAGCAAAACACGGTGGCCAAATTGCGTGCGCGACATTAAAGAGTTTTTTGTTGGTACGTCCCGCATGGAAGTTCCGGAAGAGAAAGATGAACAAATTCGCGAAGAAGTACCTGTTGTGACAGGCGATCTGCGAGTGCGGACGGTACAGCAAGCCGTTCGTTACAACCGGCACCATAAACGGGCAGATTTATCGAGATGAATGCTTGCAGAAGCGCTTGCTTCCTCCTCTCACCCTGGTCCCCCGCTGTTCTGGCCGTCTCGCTTCGTGCCATTACGCCAAGCCTGTAATGGATTGGTACGAAGCGAAGGGCGTTAATGTGGTCCCGAAGGAGGCGAACCCGCCAAAAACACCAGAACTTCGTCCGATCGAAAAGTTTTGGGCGATAATGAAGAAGAAGTTGAAGAAAAGCGGAAAAACATTCAAAACCGATGAAGCTTTGAAGAAAAACTGGGAGAAATTGTGTAAGGAAGATGGACAAAGCCTCGCCCAAGATCTCACGAGCAGTGTTAAGAGAAATGTACGAGCATTCAGCTTGGGGGAGGAAATTCAATAAATAAAATAAGGCCAAAACATAGCTAATATATAGTTATTTAATTCCTGAAAATTTTAGAAGTATCCGATTTAAAATGAATTTTTGGTGATCATTTTTGTGTGCCTCATTTTTTCCGAGTCCAGTTTGTAGATCGATAAATCTTTGAGCCTGCTAACCTTATATCTCATTTATTAACAACCAAACAGTAGACGGTTCCGCTTGTAGTTATGAAGACTCTAAAAATCCATGTAAAACCTAGATCATCTTTTGAAATCAGTATAAGCACATATTTTTTATTGTTCACTTAAAGACTGGACTCGGAAAAAATGCACCTATAAACATAACACTCTAAACTAGTAATACCCAAAATTTCATTAATTTTTACCCACGCGATAAGAAGCTACATCCAAAACAAAGTGTTGCATTTTTTCCGAGTCCAACCTTTAATAAAGGCTCTGAAATGTTCCAAAACTTAAGTCAATTGCGTGTCAGTACTTGGAAATCTGATAAACTAATTTAACATCAATGAAAACTGCTTTTGACGAAGTTTATCCCTTGTGACGAGGTTTTTTACGAAACAAATTCGAAATAACGAAAAAAAAAATTAAACCAAATAATTCCCCTGTTTTGTTTGTAAATGAGGTTTCGGCGACTATGTAAGAAAAAAAGAAACATGAGCACTCAAAGAAGTAAAAAGAGAGTCGATAATGATTGCGACACTTTCAAACAAGGATAGGTTTTTTATACCTGATCTTAACTAACCAAATTTTGCCAAATTTCTCTAACGAGTGTAATGCTTCCATCCACTAAGTTATGCAGTTGACAACACATCCTGGATTGTCGCATCGAGCTTTGGGAATACTGATAAAGATACATCATTCAACCGTCTCAAGGGTCCCCCAAAGGTTCTAGGAACACATGACAGTGGGCCACAAACCGGGAACAACCGAGAGAGCACCGATTGCTTAATTCAAGCGAAATCCGAACATTTCAAATACAGGACTTGACTAAAAAACCTCACAAAGTGTCGTTCAGAGGGCCAAGAAACGATCTGGATTGAAAACGTACAAGGTGCAGATCTTGCCGAATCAGGACGAATGCCAGCAGAGTGTTGCCAAAACGCGTTCCCGGAAACTCTACACGAAGTTGCTAGCGAAGTACCGGCCCCACGTCATTGATTAGGAGTCCACCATCAAAGTGGTCTGCAAGCAGTTGCCGGGACAGATTTGTTGTGAATGGCCGTTTCAAACGGAAGGAGTTGTCGAAATTCATTTCAAAATTTTTGATTTGGGCCATATGCATTTGTGGCAAACGGGGTGAACCATTCGTGACCAAAGGTTCCACAACGGTGAAATTTACAAAACCGAGTGCCTCCAAGAAAACTGCTATTGCCGTTTTTGAAACAGCACTATCAAAAACCATTGTTTTTGCTTAATTTGGCCTCACGCCACTACTCTAAAGCCATAAGGATTTTGTACCGAAAGACATGAACCCACCAATCTGTCCTGAATTCCGTTCGATCGAAACCTATTGGGCCATATAAAGCACGGGCTTCGGAAGACCAAAAGAGTGGCGAAGGACGAATAGGAAATAATGAGGAAGTGGAAAAAAACTGAAGGAGGGATCCCAAATGTTGACCATTCTATTAAAACTTATGTTACAATTTAACCGACATATGTAAGCTGAAATAAATACTACTGTAAAAATTGGGTTCCATTTCGTTAACTATAGCCAATCATTCTAAAATGAGGAAATAATTGTCGACTCACCCTTTACTTATAGTTTGTTCCATTATTCGTTATTATGGCACAAAAATCAACTTTTCCTTCGTTATCAAAAAGTTGCACCTGAACTGAACTGTTCAAGCTTTCGGTGCCGACTCCATCAAACTGGGACATTGACTCAACAATCCGTTCAACCGAAAGCATTTTGGCCGATCCAATGGATAAACATGATAGCACTTTGTTAACACAGATTGGAGTGGACCACTGTACTTAGTTTATTTTTAGTAATTTTTCAGCCATTTGTTAAAGCCTAAGACGAGACAACTGGGTTCAAGTTTCTGATCCAGTTTTGACCCAAAGGCTGATTGGATGATTTAAACCGTTTTCGTTTTTGATTCAGTTCTAACCTGGATCGGTTATCAACCTTGGGGCGACTAGATGTGTGTTAATCGTCGGTGTGTTTGCCTTTATTTGTAACACGTATCGGGTTGAGGTTTGTAGTGACAACAAGTTCGGGTATCGCAGGTTGGAACTTATTCAAAAACAAAAATGGTATTAGAAGCCCTCAAATGTGTTTTTTTGGGAATGTTTGTTTTGAAGGTCATGTTGCTAGGTGTTACCAAGCAGCATTGTTGAATTGTTATTTTCACCTGTAACCATTCAAGTGAAAATCAAAAACAAAGTGCAAAACGTTCATTTGAAGAAAAAAAAACGGAGGTGAATCGAGCTTAAATCATTTTCAATTACTATACCGAAATGTTTTTCCATCTTAAAATCCTTCATTTTGAGATTAAAAAATTTAATTAAAGTTTAGAATTTTGAAGCTTAAATCTTATAACTTTTTTTCGCTACACGCAAAGGCCAAAAATCAACATGAGGGCTAGTGAATCAATTGAAGAACAACTAAAAGATGCCAGCTTTGTACCCTGAGGTTAAAACAAAATATTGGCAGAAGAATATCAAAAACTGACAACCGAGATAAAAACATGAAAATTTAGGATCAAAGCATACTTCGATCTTCAAAAAGTTCTATTGAGAAACATGGCTCGACCTGTAGCAATATATATTCTCACCACTCATGCCACAGTATTGCGTTCAAATTTCACTTCAGACAACTTCCGAATGACCCAAAAAAGAAAACGAATGTCTTTCAAAAACGATCCTAGACCCACATAGCTGTTCTAGCATCAACACATAATGACGCCAGCTATACACAAATATGGTTCTCACATCCTCTTCTTTCTTTTGCCGCTAGCAGTTTAAAAGCTACTGCTGAATGCAGTAGAAACGAGTTTTCGTTGCTGCTCTACCATCTTCCCATACAGTAACAGATTAAATCGATGGTAAATAATCGGCGTCAGTTTGATTGCTTGTGATTTATGGACCATCCAAAACTGTTCTGTTCCATCCTAGTATAAAAGCCTCAACATCTAATACAATACTGCAAGTCCCGTCAAGCTGCCCAACAAGAACATGGAGCATTCCAGCAGCAGATTGCTAGCCATTGCTATCGTTTTAATCCTCGTCAACCTTGAACTCATCCAATCCTCATTGATTCAGGAAAACATATTCACCCAAGTTTTTGAACCCTTTCTTACCGCCAGGAATCCAAATCCGAAGTACCTGAGTCCAAAGCACCATCAACCAGTGGACCTAAAATCAATTATCACCCGGAAGAGGTCCAAAATAGTCCAGCAGTTCATCAGGGACAACTTACTGAACAGGCGAACCGGAAAAAACAACATTAGTTTGCTGCAACTCATTCTCCAACAACGTCGAGCTGAACTTATCGATGTGTAAAGCAAGCAATAAAGCGGGGATTTCGAACCTATCAGCAAAATAAATACACACAAGAAAATTCAAACCATGCCAAATGTTTATTCAAATACTCAAAATGCCGATTAACTTTAAATTTTCAAACTTTGAAGACTTTGCAACGCCTGAATCAACTTATCATGTTCGGTACTCAGTTCCTTGGTCACCTGATCCTTGCTGACCGCACTGTTAATCTTCAATGGTCGCGTAAAATGTTCCGTCTTCTGAATAACCTCCTCGTACGACGGCAGCTTGTTTGTAGTGTCCACTGTGGGGGCTGCGGTGGCTGTCACCGGTAGCGAAACACCCGATCGGAGTGCATCGATAACGGCCCGCTGCTCATTCAGCAGCTGCTTGGCATAGTGCAGCGAGTAGCTCTCTCGATGACCCATGTCTAGTTCTCGCTCGGCCTTCTCGCTTAGCTCCTTGAGGCTTTTTTCGAGTGCCGCACTGCTGCTGCCGAAGATGTCCAGATAGGAAACCATGTCCATGGCAAGCTTTTTCCACGAATCTCGACCAGGGCGCCCGCCGGGCTGATGTTCGGCCGAGCTAGCCGGTTCATCCGGTCCTGGGGCACTGCGGTAGAATTGATCCTCTATCGAACCGGCCCAGCTGAGGCCCAGTAGCGTGGCCACCAACAGCAAGGATAACGTGCGGCGAGAAGTCATCTTCAAAATTTGCACAACGTGTGGATGAGGTGGTATTACGAGTTGATTTGAATGGTGTGTTCGTGAGGTTATGGTATTTATATAAGCTTCTGGTACAATGCACTGCCAACGGTTGGGAGAGAGCGAGAGAAAGACATTCACTTTTCGGAGGTTGGGTGCATCGGGACAAACGTGATAGTGCAGTTGTTGAGAAAGTTGATCGTATTTTTGGATTTTTCTTTTCAGCAGAGTGTGATGTGGTTGGAAGGGATCTTTCTTTAAATGCATCATGTTCTTAGAAAATTTGTGATGAGTAGATGCTTGTTGAATTGGTAATTACTTCCTAATTGTTGATTTGTCAAATAAATCAGACGCAATGTAAGAGCTCCTCGAAAATGGTCAAGAAAGAACTGTAACGGTGACAATAATTTCAATTACAACAAAATCCAGCGTAGAAATGGCATAGTAAAAGTAGAGTTGCCTAATGATGGGTTTTTCTTTTCATGAAAATCCTTCCCAAGCAGCACATGAAACATCTTTTCAAAAAATAAAATTAAGAAAAGTTGCAAACATGTTTCTTAAAAGGTACACATAACATATGCCGTTGCATCAAAGTCCAATTCATGTTTCATGAAATACTATAAATTTCAATAACGTTGCCAAATAGTAGCAGTTGGTGCGAGCACAAACAAATAAAAACACGAGATAGAAAAGAAGCCTGTTAGTTACAAAAATATTGCACTTTAGTGAATTTATTCTTGGTGTAGCCTGATATTGAAATGCAACATCGTAGAGCAGAAACAGTTTGTGTCAAGTTTCAAGTTTGTTTCCGAGTTTCAAGTATTATGGAACTTTATGTTTTTGATAATTGTTTTGCAACCAGCTTGAACAAATTGTTAACATAATGAAGATTTTATTGTTTTTCAACTAGTTGCAATACTATGAGCTTTAAAAAATACGTTCCAATAATGTTCCAAGATCAAGCGAATTGCGTTTTGTCCTGATGTGACAAATATGTTGCAATGTAACATCTAATAAAAACACCATTCTCCATACGCGCTAATATTTTTGCAAAAAGTGATTCGATTTTTTAATGCTATTTACAATGGCTTTTTTTTTAATTTGGCGACGAAGATAAAAAGCTGTGGAGGAAGTACACTCAGTAGCAAAAAGAAGCCGAGCAAAATTTTGCTTCCAAAAAACGCCATGTTCAACCTTCTGTAACTTTGTCAATTATCAATATTTTTGGATGAAGATTTGACAACGCTATAACCATTATAAAACACTTATGTGATCAAAATTTCATGTTGATAGAATTTGAAGTTTTCATAACATATGTGAAAAAAGTCATTTTTGGTCTTACCAATTTCAAAAATCCTTATTTCTGTGAAAAAATTATTTTGCACATTAAAAATTTCACCAACACCAAAAAAAATTTACGAAATAATGTGGACAAAATTTGCATTATTTTCATCGAGTGGTTTGGACTACAGCTGGCGGCAAAGTTGGCGCACCAACATGAGTATTTCCCTTATTCACCCGATATTGACCTTGCTGAAATATCGGTACTGTATAATACTGTATACGTAGTTTTCACAAACCAATGCATACTGTATGCCATATTTTTAAGTTTTTCGTGGGTTACACTAGTAATTGGGGATATTTCACGCGTAACGAATTATGTGTATTGATGTGTATGAATTCGCATCGGATTTTTTTTTGCACCGATATTTCAGCATGGTCAATATTGGGTGAATAAGGGAAATACTTATGTTGGTGCGTCAACTTTGACGCCAGCTGTAGTCCAAACCACTTGATGAAAACAGTTCAAATTTTGTCCACATCATTTTCTATATTATTTTTAGGCTTTGGTGAAATTTGTAATATGTTACCTAAATTTTTCACAGAATTAAAGATTTTTGAAATTGGTATGACCAAAAATGGCTTTTTTCCCATATGTTATGAAAACTTCAAATCTCTAAATTTTATCAACATGAAATTTTGGTCACATAAGGTCTATACAATGGTTATAGTGGTGTCAAGTTTTCATCCAAAAATATTGATAATTGACAAAGTTACAGAAGGATGAATTTGGCATTTTTTGGAAGCAAAATTAGGCTCGGCTTTTTTTTTTGATACTGATTGTAAAACGAAAGGGAAATTTCTATAAACAAAAAAAGCAAATGATTAAAGCTGTTGGCCCCCCGTATGCCAAAAAACATAGAAGCGTAACATGTGTAACATAAGTCCTGGGAATACTTTCAGGCGTTTATTTGACAGGATTAACAAACACACAGATGTCAACCAATGTACTTGTCACGTTCATCTGTGTTCCTACTGAACTGTCAAACTCAAATTGCGCAGTAGTTTCCATTAAAAATGTCGTACAAGCTGGATTTACGAGCACAAGTCGCCAACCTTTTTGGACGTCTTAGTACAAGTGAAATTTTGAGCGTGTTCAAAGACGAGCCAATATCAAAATCAACAATATACCGTGTTTTGAAAGATTGTCGTGATGGTAAAGAACCGGAAAACAAAAAGAAAAGTGGTCGCCCAACAAAATTGAGTGCCAGAACAACGAAAAAACTGCTGTCAAGCGCTGAAAACAAGGTTGGCCAATCAACACGCAAATTAGCACGAAAATTTCAGGTTTCAAACAGGACAGTCCATCGGATTTTGAGAAAACATAACATAACATAACGAAACATAACATATCGGAAACGTCAGCGTGCACGAAAATATACACAAACTCGAAAAAATACCAAAATGCTGCCGTGCACTTCGTCGCGAGCATTTTGCAAATGGAAAGTGCATAATTTTGGATGATGAATCTTACTTCACGTTTTCGCACCATGAATTGAGTGGCAAACGATGGTTTCTATACTGATAACATTAAAACAACACCAGACGATGTTAAATATGCCAGAAAATCGAAATATGAGCCAAAGGTGTCAGTGTGGGCAGCCATGTCATCGAAGAGTATCTCGGCGCCTTTGATACGCCCAAACAAGGCCAAGGCTGTCAATTCTGACGTGTATATCAGCCAATGCTTGCCGAAATTGAAGCAATTCATCAATAAATATCACGCTGACGACGCAATCATGCTTTGACCGGATCTTGCAAGCTGTCATTACGCGAAAAAAACATTAGATTGGCTAACTGAGCAAAACATACCATTTGTACCGAAAAAGGACAATCCACCTAACGTGCCTCAGGCTCGTCCAATTGAATTTTTTTGGAGTGTTCTCAAACGTAGGGTGTACGACAATGGCTGGGAAGCTAACAATGAGCAACAATTGGTTAATCGAATCAAGCGGAAGATGAAAGAAATAGACATAGACACCGTCCAGAACCTGATTCAACATATTCGCCGTACACTGCGTAAAATCGAAGATAATGGTCCACTGAGCGTACTGTAAGTATATTTTTCAACAATTTATTAAAAGAATAAAATACCCTGAAGAGCATTTTAAAATCCGATTGTTTGATTTCAAGTACCATGATTTTGATTTTTTCCCAGGACTTATGTTACATATGTTAGAAGGAACGGTGAATCAGGTGCTGGCTTTTGAGAATGGAATTCAGCATGAGGAGAAAGGTCATCCAGAGATCGGTGGACAAAATTATAGCTATGAGGACAACAGTGATGACGGTAACTTGATAATAACATTTATGAAACAAAATTTTTTTTATCGAAAATTTAGTTGCAAATCTGTTTTTGAAACATTGTCAAGATATCGCATTAGTATGTGGAAAATAAGTTGCTACCGCATTAGGCAACGTAAAAAATACATATAGATAACTAATATGAAACTGTTAGAAAACTGTGACGTTATTGCATCGTCCAATTTTATATCTGTGCAACCGTTCAATTATTTGGATTTAAAGAGATTTGAGCGAACACTGCCAAATGTGACATGGATATGATTTTCTAAATGGTCATGCATATGATTTTCCGAAAAAAAAAACTCTCTGAATAAGCTTTTGGTTTACCTTGGAAAAACATCGAAAATTTTTACCCATCCCTAAGTTGCTATTCTTTCTTTATTATTTATTTTTTTGATTAAAAGTGAAAATTGAATTTAACATTATTTTTGCCCTAGTTTTGATTATCGAGATCATAAAAGTTCGTTTGGTAACTCAGCAATCCAATTTGCAAAATTTCGTTATTCACTCGAAGTCAGTAAATATATTATAACTATTTAATTGGGTCGTTTAATTGTGAAAAACGTGCAGGGTTAAAAACATCATCTGAAAGAGCTTAGTTTTCTTTACAGAACCTCATTTTTATCGATCGATGAAAATTTCGCGCTAACATGTTGTTTGTGAGCGCACCTTTTCGAGATATCATCAAACATTTCTAAATACCAACGAAAATATTTAAGTATTTTCTAGAATAAAGACCTTCTAGAGCTGAACAATTTTGGTTCTATTGATACCTTTGATCCTCCAGCTACGAGAAGAAAATGAACTTATCAAAAAGTATTTGGATAGATTCAGCATAGTTACTTACCTTACCAATCAGACTAAGGCCGGTGTGGCCTCTGCTGTACACAGAAGTTGTTTCCATTGTAATCGGTCCATGGCTGTACCCCGCCAGCCTCGCTGTCTGCGGAGGGTCCGCAGGTCGCCTTCTACTTGATCGATCCACCTTGCTCGTTTCGCGCCTCTTCTTATTGTACCTGTCGGTTCGTTTTCGAGAACCATTTTCACTGGACTGTCGTCCGACATTCTTACGACATGCCCAGCCCATCGTAGTCGACCGATTTTTGCGATGTGTACGATGGGAGGTTCTCCCAGCAACTGGTGCAATTCGTGGTTCATTCGCCTCGTAGATCGTACGCAGCACCTTCCGTTCAAAAACTCCAAGGGCGCGTTGGCTCTCCACTAGCAATGTCCATGTTTCGTGGCCGTAGAGAACTACCGGTCTAATTAATGTCTTGTAGATGGTCAACTTTGTAGTTCGGTGAACTATGTTCGATCTCAGCGTCCTTCGGAGTCCAAAGTAGGCACGATTGCCAGCCATAATGCGCCTTTGTATTTCTCTGCTGGTGTCGTCATTGGAGGTCACCAATGAGCCCAGATACACGAATTCGTCTACTACCTCGATTTCATCTCCGTCGATCTGAACTTGAGCTAGGAGGCTAACATTTTCTTCTCGTGAGCCTCTTCCCTTCATGTATTTTGTTCTCAACGCATTAATCAGAAGCCCAATCATACCAGCTTCAGCCTTAAGTCTGATGTACGTTTCCGCCATCGTCTCAAAGTTACGTGCTACGATATCAACGTCGTCGGCGAAGCCAAATAGTTGGACAGACTTCCTGAAGATCGTGCCACTCGTGTCTATCCCAGCTCTTCGAATCACACCCTGCAATGCAATGTTAAACAACAAACACGACAATCCATCACCTTGCCGTAACCCTCTCCGAGATTCGAAGGGACTCGAGAGCGTTCCTGATACTCGGACGACACACATCACTCGATCCATCGTTGCTTTGATCAACCGCGTCAGTTTTTCCGGAAATCCATATTCGTGCATGATTTGCCATAGCTGGTCTCGATAGATTGTATCATACGCTGATTTGAAGTCGATGAAAAGATGATGTGTGGGCACGTTGTATTCGCGACATTTCTGCAGTACTTGCCGAATCCCGAAAATCTAGTCCGTAGTAGCGTGGGCACCCATGAATCCCGCTTAGTATATCCCCTCGAACTCCTTTGCAATTGGTGACAGGCGGCGGCATTCAGCATAGTTGTCCAGCCCATAAAAACCAGCATGTTTTTCAAAATTATACAACCCAATGCAAGGTTATTTTGGAGACAGATAAAATTTGATCTAGTTCGATTCCTTCGCAATTATCGATACTGACTCCGAATAGGCCCTCAGAGCAAGTATCTTTAGAAGTTGACGGTTGCCATACTTTTCTGGCTGTCATGTCTATCTCTGTAGTTCAGAACGTTTGAATCGGGAGTAATTATGAAAAAAAAACAATGTGAAGTTTGTGTTTGTGTAGTTTGCGGAGTGATGAATATTTGAACAAAACAAAAGTGAACATTTTTTCGCCGATTGTTTTTGTGTGGAACTAACAGCCTTTGTTAAAGTGAAAATGGTCCTTATCGTTTTAATTAGGATAAATGACCTTAAAACAGCTTAAAACTAATGCTGTACTTTTCTTCAACGATAGAGTACCGGTAAACGGGGTGACTTGCAACAATATGGGGGTGACTTGCAGCACCCGAAAATGTTTAAAAAAAAAAAAACAAAAATTGAATAGATTTACAAATTACTGACATATCAAGGTAATCAATAACCTCTACCAATTATTCCCACATTGTTAGTGTCAAATAAGAAATATTGCCAATCTTGAGGCCAATTGTTGTACGAAAACAAATATTGTTGATATAGGTATTGACAATGAAAACCTTGACTTTTTTTAAGCAACAAGAGTTGTCCTAAAACATAATTTTGAGGAATTCAAGGTGCGTTTGATTTTAAATTTTCAGTAGTGGTTTCCTTTCTTTAAAAAAAAGGGGGTTTCCCGAATAAACAAGTATTTTAAAGGTGTTCTACCATTTATCGTTTCATAATTATTCAAGTTATCTTCCAACAATAATAAACTGAAGATAAAGTGTATCATATCGATGATATATGTTATGGTAAATCAAGATCTTACCATAACACTAATAGGTTGTTAAGTATCGTTACCATACAAAAAATGACTTTTTCTCGAACAAAATCTCCGGTGTATTATACAGTAAATAGTTTGTGAATAATATTTTTTTCTGCAGTTTTACTTTAGGAGTTATCGTTCAATTCTGGTTATATCATTACAGTACAGTAATATTATATGAGAATTTCAATCATGATGATAACTGCTACAATCATGTTACAATATGTATAATACTTTTCCCGTTTTTTTCGCCCAATCCAATCGACAATCAAAGGTATTATTAAAGTCTACAATACTGTTCACAAGTGGATTAAAATTCAGTTAGAAAGTAAAATCTACTTAATTAAATTGCAACATACCCTTCACGTAGACTGATAAAACCGCTTCCTTTACAAATACATATTATAATGATCAGTATTATAACATGAGTCATACATTTTGTGATAATAAACTAAAAATTTCGTATTGTTAAAATAGTTTCCCGAATAAAAAAGTATAATAGATTGGCAATAAAATGCATTGTAACCATACAATAGAATCAATGGTATGTACAACTGATCGTATTGTTCGCAACAATAAGATAACATTAGGACTTACTGTTTCTACAATAGAAGCTATTGTAAATTGAGGCATCAACAATAGAATAAGGTGGTTGTTATGTATCTTAACAATAAAAAATATCACTTTTTTCTGAACAGATTTGAGTTAATAGCTATAAATTGTACTGTTTCACTATTGTTGAAAATTCTAGCATATGGGGTGTATAGTAGATCTATTGTAATTACAATGTGCTTTTTTGATTTGTCTGATACATGAAGAGAAAGGTTCATGGTAGGCAATATATCCTGTTGTTATTGTATATTATTAAATTGTAATTGTATCGTTATTTTTATCCGGGTTCCTCGTGACCATAATTCATATCTTTCCTTCGTTATATCATACAATGAATGTGTAAGGGATATACTATACGGCACTGTTAATTTCTTGTTTATGAAATCATTATCATATATAGAATACGCTATTTATGGTTGTTTAAAGTTTGAATGGTTTCTTACATTACACCAGCATTATACACGGATGATACGTATAATGGTGATTACAACATGAATGGAAAATGTATAATAATGATCATACAGTTAATGGTAATTTTCTATTCGGGTTGAGCTATTATAGGGGGAAAATACCTAATTGGGCAGCTTTGTCCCAGCGTAACATTATTCGCAGATTTTTCGTAAACTTCTTGGGAAAATCAGGAAAAATTATTTTTTTTTTTTTAATATTTTAAATTTTTAAAACCCCCCCCCACCCCCAAAAAAACACAAAAAATATATAATATAAAAAATAAACACAATAAACAAAAAAAAAAAAAATCACCCCACACACTCGCAGCAACAAAAATAATATACACCCCCACAAAATAACACAAAATCCACAAAACAGAAAAGCTAATTTATTTTTCGAATATTCTGATTTTTTGTGATGAATTTTAATCAGAAATGTTGTACCTTGTGATCAAAAAGTTCCGGTAATTTTCAATTTAAAAAGGCCGCCTTTATTTTTTCGGTAAAATCTTTTTAGTGTAAGATGGCAACACTAGTTCTGATATTCTGTCAAAGTGTGAGAGCAAATTATCCATTAGTTTTGTTTTGACAACTGCTTTTGTTAGTCGAAAAATAGACGCTCGGCGATTTTTACCATGGATAAAAAATTGGAACAACGCGTTTGTGTGAAATTTTGTGTTGCAAACGGATTTTCTGCAGCGGAAACGCTCAGAATGTTGCAAAAAGCCTTTGGTGAGGACTCTATGTCACAAAATCGTACATTTGTTTGGCACAAAGACTTTAAAGAAGGCCGTGAAAGCGTGAGTGACATGCCGCGTTCTGGACGACCATCGACCTCAACTACCGATGAAAACATCGCTTCCGTGAAGAATTTAGTTACGGAAAACCGCTCAATTAGCATTCGGGAGATAGCTGCACTCCTTGATATCTCATTTGGATCGACCGAACACATTTTGACGGAAATTCTGGGCATGAAACGCATTGAAGCACGACTTGTTCCAAAAGAGCTGAATTTTTTGCAAAAACAGCATCGAGTTGAGGTCGCTAAACAGATGATTGCGAACGCAGATAGCGATCCCACATTCATGGAACGCATCATAACTGGTGATGAAACGTGGGTATATGAATTTGATATGCTCACAAGTCAACAATCGTCCGAATGGCGCGCCGAAGATGAGCCGAAACCAAAAAAATCACGACAAAGTCGCTCCAAAATTAAAGTTTTACTGACCGTTTTCTTTGATTTTCGCGGTGTCGTCCATTCTGAATTCCTTCCAGAAGGTCGAACGGTTAACAAAGAGTATTATTTACAAGTTATGAGACGTTTGCGTGAGGCAATTCGAAAGAAGAGGCCAAGATTGTGGCGCAATAATTCGTGGATTTTACACCACGATAACGCTCCATCACACACCGCGCTCACTATTTGTGAATTTTTGGCCAAGAACTCCACCAATACCATCAAACAAGCACCATATTCACCAGACCTTGCCCCGTGCGACTTCTTTCTCTTCCCAAAACTGAAAATTCCGCTCAGAGGTAGGCGTTTTGAATCGATTGATGCGATAAAAAAGAATTCGCTGGAAGAACTGAAAGCCATACATTCATCGGCCTATAAAAAATGTATGGATGATTGGATAAAGCGCTGGCATATGTGTGTTGCCTCTAATGGCGAGTACTTTGAAGGCGATAATAAAGATATCAATTAAAAATTGAAATAAATGCGTTTTTTTTCAAATTACCGGAACTTTTTGATCACAAGGTATTAAAGAGGGGGCCCCATCCGCCCCCATCCCCCTTTCCCCTTATTTTCCCCCCCCCCCCCCCCCTTTGGGAGGGGGGGGAAATAAATTTGTGTGTGTATAAAATTTCCCCTTTCCCCCCCCCCCCGAAAAAAATTTCTTTTTAAAACACGTTTTTTTTTCTTTATTCTTTTGTAAATCAATGAATTCATATTATTTTATTACAAAATGAAGATACTTTTTGTATCAGAATTTGAACCATTAATTATTTAATTATTTCTACTCAACAATATTCTTGTTTATTTTATTTTTTTCAATGCTTTTAGAAGTACTTTTTCAGATAATCAATAAGGCACGTACATTTTTCTTGAAGTACAAGTGAATATTGAACTATAAATCATAAAACGTTTCAAAAATCACTCTACGGAAGATTATTTTAGACGCTACAATTATTTTGAAAGATATTAAATATCCTTTATGGATACATCGAAAAAAAAAAGATTGTGTCCAATCCGTAGCGTACAAAACGTAAAGTTCAATGAAACAAAGTAAAATTTTAACTGCACCTTATTCGCAACCAAGTTCAGATTGAAATGAAACACAAAATCTCTTAAAACAATCTTGCTTCACTCTCTTTTTATATTACGGTTTTGAAACGTAAATTTTTTTTATTAGAACAATAATATCATGTCATTTGCAACATCTGCTGTGATAAGTTGCAAAATGCAACGAAATGGCAACGTTATGTGAAAGTTGCATTATATTTCATTTGACTCTTTTGAAACAAAAGACTGACAACATACATGGAGGGTATAGGCGGTCTGTCTAATAATCAGTTTGGCTTCCGTAAAGGGAAGTCGACGGTGGATGCCATCCTGTCCGTCAGGTGGCAATCCAGCGCAAGAGGCGAGGTGGCAATCCAGCGCAAGAGGCGAGGAGTACGGTACTGTGCGGTGGTCACCCTTGACGTGAGGAATGCGTTCAATAGCGCCAGTTGGGCGGCTATCGCCGACTCGCTCCAACGCCTTCAGGTTCCTGGGTACCTGTACAAGATTCTCGGAAGCTAATTCCAGAATCGCGTACTGGTATATAATACAAAGGCAGGCCAGAAACGTGTGCAGATCACCGCAGGCGTCCCGCAAAGTTCTATCCTGGGTCCGGTGCTATGAAACACAATGTACGACGAGGTACTGCGGCTTGAGTTCCCGAGCGGGGTAAAGATAGTCGGGTTCGCAGACGACATCACCCTAGAGATATGTGGCGAATCCATCGAGGAGGTCGAGTTAACGGCCTCACACTCCATTGGCATTGTGGAGAGATGGATGAGTCCAGGCAATTGGAGCTAGCTCACCATACGACCGAGGTCACAGTGGTGAATAATCGGAAATCGAAGCAACATGCGACGATTAGTGCAGGTAACTGCACAATAGAATCGAAGAGGTTCTTGAGGTATCTTGGGGTTATGATCGACGATAAGCTGTCCTTTGTCAGTCACGTCGATTACGCTTGCAAGAAAGCCTCTATGGCTATATCGGCATTATCCCGCATGATGTCGAATAGCTCGGCGGTGCAAGGGAGTAAGCGTAAACTCCTGGCCAGCGTCGCCTTGTCCATACTTAGGTACGGCGGGCTGGCATGGATCACCGCCTTGAGTACCAAGAGCTACGCAAGTAAGCTAGAGAGTACACACAGGCTTGTGTGCCTAAAAGTGGTGAGTGCATACCGAACGGTATCACGCGACACGGTCTGCGTCCTAGCGTGGATGATGCCAGTAGGCATTGTCATAAAAGAGGACGTAGAGTGCTTCGAGCAACGTGGAACAAGAGGTATTCGGAAGACCACTAGAGCCGCATCCATGGTTAAGTGGCAAAGGGAATGGAACAACTCCACCAAAGGTCGGTGGACCCACCGACTAATCCCGGAATTAACCGGGTGGGTCGGTAGGCGACACGGTGAAGTGAACTTCCACTTAACGCAGATATTGTCTGGCCACGGTTGTTTTAGACAATACCAGCACAAATATGGACATGCACAGTCCTCCGCATGCAGCGAGTGCGCGGGAGTCGAGGAAACTGCGGAACATGCGTTCTTCGCATGTCCTCGCTTTGACGGCGCGAGATCCGGCATGATTGCCGCAAACGGTCACGACACAGCTCCGGATAACTTGGTTCAAAGGATGTGTCAGGACCGGGACGTCTGGGACGCGGCATGCGTAGCAGCCTCCCAGATCGTCCTCGATCTCCAACAAAAATGGCGAAACGACTAAAGGCAGGTCGCAGGGACCACCTAACTACTAAAGCCCTAAGTAGGTAGACTTAGTGGGTGCTTAACAAGCATAATAGCCCCCTCCCCGAAGTTATACCGAAAGGTAGTCCCGGGGAGGGTCCAGGGCTTAAGGCACGGGTGGGTTTTTAGTGGGTCGAGGAGTTGGCACCCTCATCCTCACACCCTGAGTTCTTCAGGTGTCTGGTTGCAGATTTTCCATCCCGTCTAAAAAAAAAAAAAGACCTGTTGTTTACGGAGCCCCTCAACCAGTACGGTAGTGTTTCTATGGACTTCACTATTGACGAAAGTGGCATTTGTATTCCAGTTGAAATGGTTAATGAAGAATCAGCGCTTGGTAAACATTTTTTTATAAATTCATTTTTTTGTTGAACTAATAAGAATGTTTTTCATAGGTTAAATATTGAAGATTCTCTCCGTAATGCTGAATCTGCAAATGAGGGAGAGGAAGTAGAATCAAATTCTCAACCCCAGGACCCTTTCGATGATGTGCTCATTTGGCCTAGAGTGAACGACAAGAAAGGTGATCGCAAGCGACGAATTCAAGAACATGTTCCATCCGTAGCAACTAGTACCAAATGACTAGAATGGTACAACAAGAAAGATCAGGCGAAGAAAGATCAGGAAAAAACCAAGCAAGACAGAATCGTGTAAAGAAATTTGCAGAAACAAAAAAAGATGAAGGGAATCTAAAGAAGAAGTTAGCAAGAGAAGACAAGAAAAAAGCAAAGCCAAATGCAGGCAAGAAGTCGAAGCAGAGGATGAAAGAAGAAATCAAATTAAAAACCGAGAAGAAAAATATGAAATGTCGACGATTAACTCATACACATATTGATTATTAACTTCCATATTTTTTTCAAAACCATTTCCTTATAAAATTTCAAATTCCAAGAGTAAAAAATAATAAAATATAGGGTGGCAGCAGGGTAAATGCACCCTTCTTTTTGGGGAAATGCTCCTTAAACTTTGGAAAAATGCTCCTTAGATGCGTTTGCCCGGTATAATGCAATCGGAGGTATTTACCTTCTGGTTGGCGCTTGCCGGTTGTTTTGACGGGTCTTAAGTTTCTTCAAGATTGTATAGCGGAGCTTCGCAATGTCTTCGAGGTAGTTTTGACGGGTTTAAATTTCATTTTGACAAGTCTTAATTTCATTTTGAAGAGTCTTAATTTTGTTTTGACGACTCTTAAATTCAGAAACTTAAAACCCGTCAAAACTATACAATCTTGAAGAAACTGAAGACCCGTCAAAACACCCGGCAAGCGCTAACCAGAAGGTTAATACCTCCGATTGCATGATACCGGGCAAACGCCTCTAAGGAGCATTTTTCCAAAGTTTAAGGAGCATTTCCCCAAAAAGAAGGGGGCATTAACCCCTTGCCATTATAGGATAATCCACTAGCTAAAAGGTACATATCAAGGTAGACAGCTCAACGATTGAAATTAGTTTAATTATTTTACTAAAGTATTTATCTCTTGGTTACCCGTGAATTTCAAACAACGTGCTTGTACTAAAATAGTGTTTCAATTACCGAACTGATAATGGCAAGATTAAGTTTACAATCCAATATGTCGTTATATTGTTAGAATCTCCATCGGAACATGACTGGAATGGTTATTGAGATACGAATAATGATATCACAAATAAATAAACAAAACTTCTCATCAACTCATAATTCAGTTCAACTACCATGGACTCATTAAAAGAGGAACAAAATGTCATATTAAAGAACAATATTCCTATCCGTTTAAAATAAACCTTCTCTTGATGTACAGAAAAAGTCTTCACATATGTGGGTTTACTTTCGAGACAGTAGAGTATGATATTTTAAATATTTTGAATCATGACTAATTTCCAGACTCATCATAGAGACTGACCAAAAATGTTTATAATTAATCACAAACATCATCTCAAAACCACCTCGAAATGTCTCAAAACAAAACACAGAAACAAGGTTTCAAAAACAATTTTTATTCCAAATCCAGCTATTCAGTATTTCAAATCATCAATCGAAAATAAACAGTCAATGCACAGTCCAAATCACACAAATCACTCCGGCAACGTTTGCACTACCTCCTCCCCATCAATCGTCTTGACCACCTCCTCCGGTTCTTTCTCTTCCTCCACCTTCGCCGCCGACTCTAGAACATCCTTCATCTGCCGCGATGATCTGTAATGTCCCGAGCTCGGAGGCCGACCGCTCCCGTGCTCCTCCGAATGCTCCTCGCTGCTTCCATGGTGAGGGTGCTTGTTATAGTACAGGCTGTAGTTAACCACCGATTTCCTGTCCTTGGCCTCTTTGTCGACCTTCTTTTCAATGTGGTCGATCGAGTTGCTCATGCTTAGGAAATTTTGCGCCACACTGAGCACATGGGAGTTAACGTTCTGCCGCATTTCCAAAATTTTCTTCTGCTTCATTTGCGTATAGGCTTCCTCCTCCGCACTTTCCGAACTTTCACTACAATCAGGCCCATCCGGTCCACCCTGCTGACCAGGTGGAGCGGTACTTTTGTACATTTTCCAAAGGGCTTTGGAGATCTGTTCCTGGGCCTTCATGAGCTCGTTAACCAGTGCAACTCGGCGATCTTTGTGAAGCGTGTTCATGTTCTGTTGCACGGGGTCATCAGCAAGACCCGCTCCCACCAGAAGCAACGTTCCGAAGAACGCCAAAAGTAATTTTCCGCCCATGTCGTGTGGTAAGAACGATAACCGAAACAGTACTAAACCCCCGAAAAGAAAGTTCGGATCGTTTTTATAGGGCTAGGCAGTCGGGCTATCGAGTGTAGGAACGAGGCGATCGTTCCTTTCACCAGCAACAGAAGCGGTTTGTTTTTGTTTTCGTTTTTCTTTTTCGATCTGGAAATTTGCGTACATCAGTATGGTTATCAGGGTTTAATTCATGGCTTCAGTTTGCCGCCAGATGGGAACAAGGTTTAATGTTTTCTTTAAAATGATGCTTATTTGAAATTTTCGCTTTACGATCAGCAAACATTTAAAAAATATTAAATTATGTCTTAAATTACTTCTTGTGATAAGATAAATCAATTCCCATTAACAAATAGTTGGAAACTCATTCTTATATGTGGCGTCATGATAGGACTTTTTACAATCCCGTTTAAGAGACTTGAGGACTTTTGAAAAGCTGTTTAACTATAACTATGTCCAGCAAAGCAAAACAGATATAAGGCATCATATATTTTCAAAACTAACTCTTTATGGGAAATTTGGTGATCTTGGAAAGGGCCATTGGTTTTATTGGCTAGAAGTCAATAAAATGATGTAACCATTATGGTCTAGATCGTTGTCCACGATGACGTTTTAAAGTGGTATCTGTAAAGAGAAGTGAATGAGTGAAGACAGATAAAATATTTGTACTTTTGTAGGATTTTGCGTTTTTGTGTATATACGTTAAGGAATTTTGACACTATACCCAATGATACCTATCGCACAAAGAACAGACGTCTCGGCACAAACGACCACTTGTGAACATAAACGGAACTGTCGATTCAAATTAGTATGGAATGTCTAATGGGGTGGCGCGAGTTTTTCTTTTTTGACGTAGGGAAATTGACAGAGTTGCTCTGTTACATCATCAATGTTGGTAAACAAAGTGATGGTGAAAGGTTGAAATGGGACAAAAATGTGAATACTATTGAAGCACAAATCAGCAAGGAAATACTTTGGTAAAAACATTCTATAGGTTTCCAAAAACAATTATTTGTAAGTTAATTACGCAAATATTTGAAAAAAAAGAGCTATTAACCCTTTTTGTATAATTAAGATGCAGTAGATGGGTGGCATGTTGCAAGTCAACAGAGGCAGCAGAAATATTCGAACGATATGGTTGGAAAGTTTTCGAACAAAAAAAAAACTATGTTCCGACCACATCCCGCCAGAAAGCCGGCTTGATATGCACAGGAAGGAACTCGGGTGCGGAAAATCGCAATATCGTCAGTCACAACAATGCTTTCATATACTTTATAGGCTACTCTTCTCTTCTCTTTGTGGTTCCGGCGAAGGTTCCGGTGAGGATTTCGATGAGCAATCAAATGCTGGTAGCTCGATTGGGAAAGAGCATAGCGAGAATTTGCCAGCGGATAACGCAGTGGAATGCGAATATCTCGAAGATGATGTTAACTTCCAAAAGTGGATGGAAACAACTTCACATGCAGAGACATCAAACTTGGTTGATGTTCAAACAGATAAAAAAGATCTGTTTCTTACATGGGTGTCGGATGAAAGATCGAAAATTGATCTGCACGGTGAATGTTTCTTATCCAAGGGAAGGGTAATAACAGTACTTTTTGCACAGGTTGTCTTTCTTTATACGTGGAAACCAAGGGCATAAGTAGACTTAAATTAGTAGAAAGTGAGGTTTTTATACAACTTCACAACTTTCTTCAACTCTACGGTAGGTCCATTTCTCCTAGCTTTTCCCATGAAATAGAAACGACATGGAGAAAAATAACTCGTCGCATGGGTGGGTTGCTTTCACCGTGATGGCAGTAATTAGTATGGAATGTCGTCACACTACGGCGCCACTATATTAGCAAACACATGATTTTTTGTTATATTCGTATCAGCGAATTCGTTTGTTCTCTGCGCCTATCGTGACCAAGGAATGTTGCATGTAGTATGCAGACAAGAACAACCCAGAAAACCAAAATCCACGTAGGGTTACTGCCCCCATATTAATCTCATTGTTCCTATATTCATCCTACGATGAATCAAACAATTGGGGAGTTGAAGAAGTATGAATTGCAAAGTGAAATTGCAGTTCAAGTAGGATGAATTGCAAAGTGATGAAATACAAACATAGGGTAGGGAACGGCTAAATCAGGGGTGACTGTTTTCATCAGTTGCTAAGAAATAGGTCTTAAACTCCTATATGTTCCAAATTGTTTACATTTCACATAAATTGATACGAACATAACCTCTATCTATTGGACTAATGATTCGATGTCGAATCATGATTGATTACCAATGAATTAGTGTCATTTTGAAGATTTAAAAAACATCATTCAGAAAACCTTTCAGGTTCGCTTACATTTTGCCTTTGCATATTTTCCATTTGTATGCTGTGTTCCGGAGAAAACACGAACACAGAACTGAAGCGGCCGTCATCCACGAACAACAATCATGAAGCCGAAAACTTGGTACTGCGTGTGGTGCTAATTTGGCAGCTCGTTTTTTTTTTGAAAGCTATATGTAGCCAACTTAGTTGTACTTAGTGCAGTGGAATATCGACAAGCAAGGCAATTTGAAGACGGTGAAACTCGAAACCCTCACCCGACGAATGGTCATGCAAACGCACAATAGATGGCGCCAGGGAGTTCCGCAACATCGTGTGAGGCGTGCTCATGCAGGCACTCGTGTTTTCCGAAAAATTGACGCTCTCTTTAGAGGAAGGATCAAACGACGATTTCCCAGAGCCCGATGATAATTTGACGACATCTCTAGATCAAAGAGAGGTAATTAGATCATTAATTACATTTGACGAACTACCATCAATTTCTTCGGAAACACTTGCTACTGAAATTCTGGTTTATGGTCAGAATTTTAATCGCATGAAAAAATCTTAATCGCGTGCGTCAAAAATGAACGAAATTCATAAAAATATATTGGGTTCATCTTTTTCGGTAATTTTAGGTACTGAAACAAGTTGGAATGAAAGTGTGAAAAGTAAAGACATTTTTGGTAGTGATTATAATGTTTTCAGAGATGATCGTGATTTATTTTTAACCCAAAGAAGGTCAGGTGGTGGAGTTCTCATTGCAATTTCTGCAAAATTGAATTCGGAACTTCTTGTTTCGCCAAAATTTAAAGAATTCGAGCATGTATGGGTAAAAACCTATATCGATGGTGAAACTCATATTTTTGTCACAGTTTATTTTCCACCAGATCAAGCTTGCAAGTCAACATATGAAATCTTCTTTCAAGCAGCAGAAGAAATTGTATCAACCGTTCCCCCTGAATTTAAAGTTCATATCGATGGTGATTTCAATCAACGCAATGCAGATTTTATTACCGATTTCAAAAACGAGAGTATTCTACTTCCAGTCGTTGGGGACAATGAAACTTTGCAATTTATATTTGAGAAAATTGCATTTTTAGGACTAAACCAAATAAATCATGTCAAAAATTACCAAAACTGTTACTTAGATTTTTTATTAACAAACACACATGAAGATTTCTGTGTTAGTGAATCTCTCTCTCCTTTATGGAAAAATGAAACTTTTCACACAGCAATCGAGTATTCTGTGTTTGTGCGAAAGAACCACAACCCCAACGACTGTGATTACGAGGATATATTGGATTACAAGAAAGTTAATTATGACAACATTAAGTTCAAACTGAGTAGAGTGAATTGGCAATCCATTTTAAAGGATTAAGAAAATCTTGAATGTGCAGTAGAGGTCTTTTATAAATTGTTGATGGAAATAATCACAATCAGCATTGTGAAATGATTGATCTAAATATGCCTAAGACAATATTAATAAAATATTTCAAAAATCTGCGAAATCATAGAATGTAAGCTAAAATGTAAATGATATTTTGTAGTCTACATGTGATTGACGAATGAATAAAAATATCACAATATCATTTCATTGTTAATCAGCCAGGAATTATAATGTTTTATCTAAAATACTGATACTAGAAGAAATATTGTAAGGAAATATAATGTGATGTGAACATATTTATTATTTATATGATTTGTTATCACTATTTATTTCAGGTTTCTTCTTGACATTTGAGGTTTATCCATGCTTATGATTATATTGTCCATCATTCGGCACTATCATCTATATATTGACATGGAGTTTTCATAACGGCCAATGTCGCAAACGTAAAAAATGGGTTCATCCGCAAATTTCTCGAGAATGCTAACTTAATCATAGCGAATTACCACGATGATTTTACAGAAAAGGAGTTCCCCTTTACAATAGAAATGGTAGTTTACCTAAGCGAGTTTGCATTTTCAAGAAATTAGCGAAAGAAGCCATTGTTTACGTTGGCTGCGTCAAAACTCCATGTCGATGTACAAAATGGATTTCTGTCTGTCTGTCTGTCTGTCTGTCTGTCTGTCTGTCTGTCTGTCTGTCTGTCTGTCTGTCTGTCTGTCTGTCTGTCTGTCTGTCTGTCTGTCTGTCTGTCTGTCTGTCTGTCTGTCTGTCTGTCTGTCTGTCTGTCTGTCTGTCTGTCTGTCTGTCTGTCTGTCTGTCTGTCTGTCTGTCTGTCTGTCTGTCTGTCTGTCTGTCTGTCTGTCTGTCTGTCTGTCTGTCTGTCTGTCTGTCTGTCTGTCTGTCTGTCTGTCTGTCTGTCTGTCTGTCTGTCTGTCTGTCTGTCTGTCTGTCTGTCTGTCTGTCTGTCTGTCTGTCTGTCTGTCTGTCTGTCTGTCTGTCTGTCTGTCTGTCTGTCTGTCTGTCTGTCTGTCTGTCTGTCTGTCTGTCTGTCTGTCTGTCTGTCTGTCTGTCTGTCTGTCTGTCTGTCTGTCTGTCTGTCTGTCTGTCTGTCTGTCTGTCTGTCTGTCTGTCTGTCTGTCTGTCTGTCTGTCTGTCTGTCTGTCTGTCTGTCTGTCTGTCTGTCTGTCTGTCTGTCTGTCTTTCCCTGAAAGGGGGGGGGGCCCATACATATAAAACAAACATTTCTGCATAACTCGAGAACTAATCAAGCAAAGGAAACCAAATTTAGCATGTGAGAGTTTTTAGAAGCAAGAAATGTTTCTGTGATGACGTGAGAGGGGAGGGGTTCTCTGTGGGGAAGTGGATACAAATGAAACAGAAGTTTCTGCATAACTCAAGAACTAATCAAGCAAATGGAACAAAATTTGGCATGTGCGGTTTTCTGGAGGCAAGAAATGTTTCTATGGTTGTTCGAGACCCCTCCTCTCTCTTGAAGGGGGGGACTCTCATATAAATGAAACACAAATTTCTACATAACTTAAGAACTAATCAAGCAAATGGAACCAAATTGGGCATCTATGGGGTTTTTGGAGGCAGGATTTCTTTTATAGGTTCGAAACCCCTCCACTCTCTGAAAAGGAGGCTCCCATATGGCTGGCCCACAATTGATACGTTTGCGTTCCGTTGACGTAATAAATAAATATATATTTTGGGTGTATAGACTGTTCCGATAATTATGCATACACTAATGATTAACCGTCAATTCAAAATTCGTGCAGTATTCAACCAACATTTGGCTGCGTCCTGGTTTTTACATCCAAATTTTACTAATGGTGTCATTTTTTTGAATTTTTTCGCACGGAAGTTTGAAAATGCGTGGTCTTTCTCCCGTGCAAAGAAAACGGATTATGCACAAACGTCAGTGGTCTTTCGATCAGAAAACTGGCTAAGGGCCTGTTCATCAACCACGTAGACTCATTTTTGAAACTCTCCACACCCCTCCACCTCCATTTTTTGAATTTTTGTATGGAGCGTAGCCTATGGTACCAACAACCCCACCCCCGCCCACCCGAAAATTCTACGTGGTTTATGAATAACCCCTAAGGAAGAAGGTGTGAGCGTCGGAGCAGTTCAAACCGCATTACGGAAGTATCAACAACAGTGCTCTTTCGTAGATTCCCCGAGACGCGGTAGAAAACCCGGTTCCGCTGACCCTACAATCGACAGAGAGGTAAGGGACTATTTCAAGCGTCATGCTTCAGCACCAGTCAGAGATGTGGCAAAAAAGATAAGTACTTCGCCTAATGTTATGCGTGCCAAGGGAAGAAAAGGGCCTGCAGATTCGTTGGAAGCAGAGGCAGCCAAAACGAAGCACCAAACAGGCTGAATCTGTGAAACCGAGGGCTCGAAAGCTGTACGACAAACTGCTGACCAAAAAATCGGGCTGTGTTATCATGGACGATGAAACCTACATAAAACTCGATTATAAAACTCTGCCGGGACCACAGTTTATTTATATTTTTCTGAACAGTCTATATGTGCAAAAGTGGAGGCAAAAGTGATGTACGTGCAAATTCCATTGTTTTCTTAAAACCAAATGATTTGATTAAAATCAAATTTGAAAAGTTTAGCGATGTAAATCCGATTGAATTTGTGACGCAGACCGTTGAATAAATGACACAGCGTATATAAGTCGAAAATGTGCACTCAGTACGATTTAACTTAAACATAATAGGGTAATGGGATCTAATGTAAGCCTAGCTCCTTCATTCGGCTTGCGTACTTCAGACAACTCTTCTCGAAGAAGTGTTTTCTATTATTACTTTCCACGATTCCAACGATGACTCCAGAAAACTTTCAGAAGACAACAAGAAATAACTTGTATTGCTACTTAATTACACTTAGCGATCTGTACCGCGCAAGATCTCACATAGTAATGAAACCAACGAGTCAAAATACGTATGTATGTGTATTGATGGTGTAGTACATTGAAGTAATAGTAGTGTGTGCTAACGGGTGTCCACTAAATAATGAGAACGAAAAGAATGGGTCAGGAAAAAAATACCAGTGAAGTTTTGTTCAAACTGATTTATTTTATTAAAAGGGTCAACTTAAATCTTCAAACTAAGTTTAGTGAATATTGTCATATGGTCCGTGGTCCGCCGTGCGGCGCAGCTTAGTCGTTATGCTGGAACATGACCGTTGGACGGCAGCCACATCGATTTTTCGGATGCAGCTTTTGATCCTGTTGGTAAGTTGCTTGGTGTTCTTGGCCTTCCAATTATCCTTGTATACCATGGAGCTCAAAAGACCGAAGAAATCCTCGATAGGACGGCACTGTGGCAAATTTGTCGGATTCCGGTCTTTTGGGACATATGGTATATTTTGGCTCTCCAAAAACGTTAGCGTTTTTTTTGCGTAGTGCGATGATGCCTTTTCCGGCCAAAACACGTATTTGCCATCCGAGTGATGTTGTTTAAGAAATGGGATGAGTATTTTCTGCAAACACTCTCTTTGGTACACCTCCTGGTTGATGGCCAAACCGCTTGGTTTGAACCACGGCTTCGAAATACCCTTATCGGATATTACGATGTATAACATAACCTTCGATTCAAATTTGTGCTTGAACTTATACATTACTTTTGGAGGAGTAGTAGATTTGTCCTTAGTGTAGAATCGGTCGTTTTCCGGTATCTGAGACTTCGAAAGAGGAAAGTAGCTTTCGTCGTCCAGAACGAAAGATTTTCCGCCGTAATTCCGAGTCATCCAGCGGCATTGGGATTTCACGGTTTGAATCTGCTCATCTGTGTACTCTGGGGATCTGGTTTTCTTTCTACACACTATTCCTTCTTTCTTTAGCGTCTTGCAGATGAGTGACTTCGAACAATGGAACTTTCGGGCTGCTTCCCGTTGACTTACCGAATCCTTGTTGTTGAACATGCTGCGCAGCGAGCGGAGCGTTTTCTCATTCATTATTTTCGCTGGACGGCCGCAACCTTTCCTCCGGGTTACTCTCATGCATGCCAGGATACGGTATACGGTGGATACCGGAACTTTTTCACGACAAAAATGGTCCACCGTGTATTTTTTTCCACGATTTTCGTTCGCTTGAAAGAATTGTACAACGCGCGCGCGCAGTTCTTCCTGTTTCGACGGCATGCTGAACACGACTGAACATGTTAGAGTGAAATAAGAGTGTATGAAAATTTTCTGGAGAGTGCAACGATTCATTCATCTAAAGTGACATTTCTATGCGGCCGTTTTTGTTCTGATGGAAAAGTATTGAAATCATTCTCATTTTTTAGTGGACACCCGTTAAAAACAAGGGGCGCATCAAAATAATGTATGTAGAACAATAATAACACTGGTCGACAGAGATTTTTATACCCAAAGCTCCATGCCAGTTTCCGTTAGCTTGGGTCCCAAAACCACCGAATATCGTATTTTGACTTCATGTGATTTTCATTTTTCTTCACAAATTGGCATCAAAACTTGAAAATTTGATATATTTTGAGAACCTTTCAAATAACTACCTCAGCTTAAATGCAAATGCTGCAAAAGCATTTTTTTTATTTCTCATACTTTAACAAACAAGTTTGCACAAAAAAGTGTGTCGATTCAACTTCACCAAAAAAAGTTATTTCCGTTGAAAGGCAGCATATTTTACCAAAAAAACAGCATAGTACAGTAAACCCCCCAACATGCGCGGATTCCCTTAATGGTGGTCCCAAATGAATTATATGAATTATAGCTTACGAAGAAGAAGTTCGATGTTCTGAAGGAGATGGCCGATTTGGAAGACAGTGGTGAATCCGCCGTTGATCAGGAGACTGCTCAATATAAAGTGGCAAGTCGGTTGAAGCATCACAGCAACTCCAGATTGGAGAAAAGGCGTTCGGTCACAAGGAAGCTAGCGTGTGTAATTCTATGAGTTACGTGTACTCTGAAGATACGAATGAAGAAGAAAGCGTAAACGGTAGTGAATCAAACAGCGAAGCAGAATCATCTGTCACTGAATGTGTTGAAGAAGAGCGAAAACACCGCGGAAAGAAGACGCCGCTCAACAAAACTCCGGAACGCGGAACCTTCTTACGGACCGACACAGGGCAGCAACAGTCTTTGCGAAGCAGCAAAAGACTCTCCAAGGATGAGTTAGCAGCACGACAGGTTGTTCCCCTTGAGCTACCAAAATTTAGCCAATGTTCGAAGACACCACGGTCATCTACACAGATGCTGAAAACATGATTCGTCTCAAAAACTGCCTGAAAGGAGATGCATACAATGTGTTTTGAAGTTTTTTAATGCGGCCTGAAACCGTAGGACGAGCAATGAATGCATTGAAGCTGCAATTCGGTAGACCGGAGACGATAATTGAATACCTGAAGGAAAAAATTATGTCCATGTCTACCATCAAGGCGAAGGCGATGGATAAGCTGTCGGATTAAAGGGTGTCCACGATGAAATTGCCACACACAAAATTGATTCGCAAAATTCGAGTTTTCATCCGATTGCCATCAAATTTTCAGGGATTGAGAAATAACTATTAAACTTAATTTTACCATTTTATTCGTATTTTATTTACAGTCCATACGCAAATGCCCGCACCTTGGCCTTAACCCCGGCCATAAGATTCTGCACAACCTGTGAATCAACCGTTTTTTGCATGTAAACCCATACTTTCTTCAGTTCCTCGACTGTCTTCACTACCTTAGGTCGTTTAAGAAGGTGCTGCTTTATAATCGCCCAGTACTTCTCGATGGGGCGGAGCTCCGGAATGTTGGGAGGGTTGAACATTTTCGGCACGAAATTGACCTTATTGTCCGCATACCACTTCAGCACGTCCTTAGAGTAGTGGCATGAAGCCAAATCTGGCCAGAAGATTGTTGGGACGTTGTGGGCCTTCAGGAGAGGAAGCAGCCGCTTCTGGAGGCACTCTTTTATGTACACCTGTCCGTTCAGCGTGTCCTGGGTCACGAAAGGTGCACTCCGCTTCCCGCACGTGCAGATGGCTTGCCAAACCAGGAATTTCTTCGCAAATTTGGACATCTTCTGAGTGCGGACATGCTCCGGAACGCTGAATTTATCCTTGGCCGTGAAAAACAGGTTGCCGGGGATCTGTTTGAAGTCGGCCTTCACATATGTTTCGTCATCCATGATGCAGCATTCAACTTTCGTCAGCATGTTGAGGTACAACTTCCTGGCACGGGTTTTGGCGGACTTGTTCTGCTTCTCGTCGCGATTAGGGGCCTTTTGTACCTTGAACGTTCGAAGCCCAGCCTTAGTTTTGGCCTTCTGGACAAAACTTCGGCTTAGGTGCAGCTTCTTAGCCACATCCCGAACGGAGGCGTTCGGATTTCGGTTGAAGGCCCCAACTACGCGGTTGTGATTTTTTGGTTGTACGGAATACTTTTTCCTTTACTTCTGGGCTTCCGATCGGTGGTCAACCGTTCCTCGAACCGCTTAATCACTCGCGACACCGTGGAATTCGCGATTCCCAACGTTTTAGCGATGGAACGATGCGAGAGATCCTTGTTCTCGTGATGAATGCGCAAGATTTTATCACGCACGAGCTGTTCTTTCGACTCCATTTCCGCGAGTTTTATCACAGGACTTTAAAACTTGCAGGATGTAAATAATGCACTATGAACTAAATCCACCCAAATTTTCATTAAATTCTACCCAACGGTTAAAAAGTTAGAGCAATTTCATAGTGTGGCAATTTCATCGTGGACACCCTTTAAATGCAATGAGTTCATACATGATCTTCATCTTAAAATACAGGTATACACAAAAAGTTCACATGTACACTAGTGCCACGTAGCGGATGAGTTCTGAACTAATGTTAACACCATTTTAAAGGCCTCAGTCAATCAAACATCTTTGTCGAAGACGCTAACTTGCTATATGTATATGTCATGGATCTCGAGACTCAGCTTATAAAGTAAGTTTACATGCGCCGCGTAGTGAGATAATTCAGAACTTTTAAGTTTACCATCCTGAAGACCTTGATCTGAACAACTTTGCTGAAGGAAGGAACTTCCTATATACAAAGGATCACGAGATATTATCTGATGAAACAACAGAGGTAAATGCCCATTGGTGACCACCATCAAGGGAATCCGCGCATGTCGGGGGGTTTACTGTACTATGCTGTATTTTTTGCTAAAATATGCTGCCTTTCAACGGTAATAACTTTTTCTGGTAAAGTTGGATCGACACACATTTTTCTGCAAAGTTGTTTGTTTGAGAAATTAAAAAAAAATGCTTCTTGAGCATTTACATTTAAGCTGAGGCAGTTATTTGAGTGGTTCTCAAAATATATCAAAATTTCAATTTTTGATGCCAATGTGTGAAGAAAAATGCAAATCGCATGAGGTCAATATACGATATTCGGTGGTTTTGGGACCCAAGCTAACGGAAACCGGCATGGAGCTCTGGGTCTCAAGACTTTTTTCGGATTTTGACGACCAGTGTAATTAGACAAAATTTATTATACTTGTTTCTCTCATCTCCGAGGTCAAATCAAATTTGACATAAAAATTTGAAATTTTATTTTGTGAGTGATTTTTAGAACACTGACACCTGTTCTTTAAATTTCGTTTATTTAATTTATTGACTTCAATATTTTTTAAGTCACTAACCATATCCCTACCGAGATCGAATACAACCCCGCCAATGTGCATCGGTGGTGAAAGTAGTTATTTTTCGGATGAGAACCGAACAAAGAGCGAAAATAAGTGAAGGCTTATAAAACAGTCCAGTAAAGTCGAAGAACAATTCATTCTTCGCCATCTATCCGAACGGAACGAACATCAGTGTAGAAAGTAATCAAGTGATTTAAATCTGTTCTCTTTGGCTTTCCCCCCACCGAGGTGTAATAAAAATGAACCCCAAATTGATGCTCCTGCTATTCGGAGCACTGATGCTGATTGGTGCCGCATGTGCAAATGGAAATGGACCGCCGAGTCCCCTGAGCATCGCAGACAAGCGACGAGTTATCCGAAATATGCTGGAGGCTCAGAAGGACATCCGGCAGGCATTGATCAAAATCCGTCGTCAGATCCAAGGCGATCTGAACTCAACCGGCCACAACGGTGCCGCCGGCGATGATTCCGACGAGGACGACATCGACGAGGAGATGGGTGGCGATGGATTCGGTGACATGTCCGGTGAGGAAGAAGAAGGATATTTCAAGGAACAGCAGAAGAAGATTCGTGAAGCTCGAGAGAAATTGGAAGCTACCGTGAAAAATATCGCCGCGTCGTTAGTCGCTATCAAAGAGCACGTGGAGAAGATCGACCGAAGTGTCGACGAAGCAATCCGAGCTTCGCGCAATAAGGACTACAATCTGTACTATCATAGCAAACCGGGGCAGCATGGTGGTGATCGTCCAGAACAACCAAAAACAACACCATCCTCTTCCGCATTTGCTAGCTTTGTAGCAAAACCACCAAGCGGATACGGTGGTTTCGGATACGGTTACAGCTATGAAAGTAGCGGTAACTTCAAGGACACTTTGGGCCAGAGTTCGAATATTGCAGCCAAACAATCGGAGGATGAGCCCTTTCAACCTATCGTGGGCACTGGATCCGGTAAGAAAAACAAAAAGCCCAGCAGAACCTATCGCACCCGGAAGTCACTGGACGGAACCATTCCGACGGTCGACGCAGAACAGCTGAGCAGCCCGGACATTCCCAGCATTGTCGGGTACGAAGGACCGGTTCAAAAGACAGTGGAATTTCAACAGAACCAACAGCAAGTTGAGTGAAGTTTTTTTTTTTGGGAGTTGATCAAATAAAACTATTTCAATGAGAAAAATTAGTCCTTTATTTCTAATCTAAGATTCGACAGTTCCTCATTATATTGCTGCAGTTGAGCAAGAAGTTCTTGCAATCGCTGAACGTATATCATGGGGACGGATGAACTTTCCGCATCATCGTTGTAGGACCGACTAGTGCTGGTTGTTGTTGTACTGGGAAGCGTTATAATCGTCGCCTCTGGAATTGTTGATGATTGAGTTGTTGGTTTCATCGTTGTCGTTGTTGGAAAATTGCTCACAGCCTTTGGGGTGACGGTAATCAGTTGCTTTTTCAATGTCGTTAGAGGAAACACCCTTTCCGTTGTCGTCGTCGTCGTCGTCGTAACCATTGTGGTTAACTTCGGCTTGTGTGATTTCGAAGGCTTAACGTTAATTGGTTTGCTATCCACCGGTTTCGCAGCCATTAGTTTGATAACGGTGGGTTTGACACTTGCCGGCTTGTTCACTCCCACTTTAATCGGTTTTACGATGACTTTCGGTGTGGTGACCTTGAGTGCTTGTGCCACAGGAGCTTTCGGCGTCGTTGGAACCGCGGGTTTCGATTCCGATCCGGCAATCGATGACCAAAAACCGGATATGGCATCTAACGCGGGTTGAATAAGTGGGAATTGCTTCACCTGTCCGCAGGGTTCAACATTATCGACGCATAAAAAGGAAAATGAACTTCCTACGCAATCGTTTCGATTCGAGCAAGATCATTTTCATGTATTCCATTTTGGTTCTTGCTATCGATTCACGATGAATATTTTTCCTGTCAAACATGACTTGTATGTTGGTCATTTTCGTTCCTTATGTTAATCAGTTCATTTGATTTTAAGCACATACTTTCGTCAATTGACGAAATGAACTACTCGAAACATGCGTCCTTTGATTATTGTTTTGTTTTCACTTCAATTCGTTGCTGAATCGACTCAATCGACTTTAGTCACGCGTCACGTCGTTAGGTATTTTCTAGTTCCTACTTTACGTTTGTAACGAAAAATCAGTGAAATGGACTCTTCACTAAATCAAGGGATCCGTAGAATAGTGCGATGGGTGGTGGCGTCCACCCACCGTAATTTATCGGTTGTCTTTCAACCGATTGAATCTATTTCTTGTATGTGATTAGGGTCATTCATAAACGTGACAAATACAAAAAATCAGTTCAATTGGTTGGAAGACAACCGAAAAATACGATGGGTAGCTGACACCTCTCACTGCTCTATTTGGGGGATTTCTATACCGCCCATTCTACTTACGTTCACTACTCTGTACAAACCACAAATAAAAGTTCCTACTTTATCCACTCACTATATCTATCACTCACGCACCCTATCTATCTTCTGCTGTATATATTATCTGTTAAGTTGAAATCTAAATCTAATGTGCTATTCAAAGCACTACTTGCGACGTTATGTATATTGGGGTAAAATCGAATGTCGTTAGACCATGATTCCGGTTTTCAACTTGATAGATAATACCTCCCACACTATCCACCAAGCCTTTTATCTACCTCCCACTCTATATACAACCACATACTACCATCTACAACTCACCTACACAACATAATACTATAACTCAAATGTTGCTGCACCCTATTGATTGTTAAATATGTTTAATTCCTTTATTTCAGGGTTTTATCAATGAGACCTGGAACAGGATCCATGATATTCGTTTCCCAAAATCAAAAACCTCTTGCGATCCACCATCATCCTTTTCTCTGGAAAACGAAAATGACATTTTGATCACTCAATTTTTTGGAAATTCTACAGCAACCACAGTTGCTGGCGAACAAACAGTTTTTATTTATCATGAGCTTGATCTTGAGCATACATAAAAACAATTAATGATATGATTTCGGTCACTTTATCCAATTTCGCGCTAGCATTTGTCAATATCACGGTAATCTCCTTCAGGAAGCTATTGACCCACTTCCGCTCGCTTTGAATCTTACGTTCCCAATCGCCAAGCATATCCAGCAATTTTTAAATCAGGATCTTCTCCTTTTTTTGCCAGATGGAACTTCATTCGTAATACTCCTGCGGCAGTGGCAGTAACAAACGTATCGAAGTAATTTCCGCTGACGACCATCTGAAATGCAGTTTTAATACTTCACTTACTTTCTACTGCAAACAGGTTAAAAACGGTCATCAGACTCACCTTTGAAACCACTAAAAACTGAAACACTATTTTGGACTGGTCCTTAGTGATTTTTGGGAGATTGTTTTTAATGCTCGTTGATTTTTATTCACACGGTGAAAATCCGATAATATTATTGTGAAAAGACGACACTCGCACATGAAGTAAACATTGACTTGATGTTCCGGGAATGGATGAAATTGACAGCCAAATAATACTGTGTTTATATTTTATGCACATGCGCTAGAATGAACCAGGTGATGCCAAGGTTGCCATTTTATTTTTTTCAATATAAGGCAGCATTAAAAAAAGAAAATGTTACAAATAATTTTATTTATTATTTATTTATTTGTGGTCAATCAATAATAGACCGTGCGCTTACAACGATTATTATGTTGTCTTATTTCTTAAAAACAATAAATCTGTAAGATATTGCGGATTTCACACCAACGAAGACTACTGTGCTGAAAATAATTGCTCGGTATTTTTCATTCAGTCAACTATAAGTATAAATGTACCATTTTCAATGTATAAATCTGCCGTTATTGTGCAAATGGAGTATCATAGCGACATATTAGTGATGAAGGAACTTTTAAAATTAATTATCTCATATTCTGTAGTATTATTAAAAACTTTTTTGAGGGTTTATTTTCAGCGCTGGGGTCTACTTTGGTCCGAATTTTGCAATACTAAACAAATCTAACAAATTGAATTTAATTACATAGTTAAATACACATAGTTTCTATTTGGTTTTAATCATTATCAAGTCAACAGTTTCACCGTTTCACCATGCGTATAATTTGAACAATACGCAGTGGTCCAGAATGTGAAATTAGGATGGAAGATACATTTTGAGCCTGAAAATGAAACTTAAGAAATAAGAAAAAACTTTATTCTAATAGTAAGGCCAACATGTCGCTGACTACAAAAAGTAGGCTGGTGTTTAATTTTATGAAAATGGGAACCAGTGCAGAGAAAAAATAGGTGAAAATTTGCAGAAATATAGGTATTTATTTCTTAGCAAAATTATAGTCCAGCCTATTTTTAAGCATAAACGTTAAAGTTAATTTGATTTTACTCATAAATTGACCGATTTAGAGCATTTTTGCCATGCTGACTCAGGGTGTCCTTTATATAAATTGTTTTTCTCAAATTTTTTTAATTTCAAATTGCTCAGCAATGTTGCCTTCAGGTAGTTTTTTTTTTTTATGTTTTAATGATCAAGAGTTATTGACGTTTTTCATTTAAAAATACAACCTTTTCGAAAGTTGATATCCCTTCTTGGGCCGTCTCTAAACTTCCTTATGCTTTTGTGTCTGGATTATTTAGCTCCTTAGGAAAAAATATCAATTATAAGTGCCGAGTACTTTATTATTGCTGCTCCATGCTCGAGCAATCTATGCATAGTTGGTGAAAATGCAAACCTAACATAACTAGACGCTTGGTAGCTAATCCATTTATAGAACCGATCGTAGCTTACCACCATTAAAGGAATTTTTACAACGGAGTATTCCTAGAGGAAAGAGTTTTCTCATAACAGTTATCTTCTAAAGGTTCTCCTTGTATTTTGAGATGAAAATATCATGCATATCTTTATATAAAAAAAAGATTTACAAAATTAAGTATTAAAAATTTGATTGTTCATATAAGTTTTATTCAAGATAAAATAAAACTTTTAACTTACAAGACGCGTCATTTTTGAGCTCTAAAAGTTACATTGCTGAGAAATTTAAAATAAAAAAATAATAAAATACTGTTCTTAAGAGACACCCTGAGTCATCATGGGGGAAATTTAAGTCGGCCAATTAATGAGTAAAATCCAATTGATTTTGACCAATTCTATCGAATAGGAGGACTGTTGCTCTACGTCCTTAGAATTTTGTGTGAACAAGGGCATCAGTGTTGTTTAATGCGCTGTATAGCGCTATACAGTGCACTATACGCTACGTTATGTTTAACGTATAGAACACTCAGCGAAATAAACTTTCGATGTTCATAAGATTGCATTATGATTATTTACTATAAGAAATTAGTATAAATTTCATATATTTGCCTTTTGAAATATAATAATGTTGAAAAAATAAAAATTTGGAGCAACCTGGATTCGAACCTTGAACGTTGAGGTTATGGGTTCAGTGACATGCTTACTAGTATATATCTACACTTGTATTCAGATAAGCCTAAAGACGTACAAGAACAACGTCGTGTGAAACAAAATCCATTCATAAGTCAGCCTTATGAAATTTCAAAGCATCGTTCATAAGTTGAACCTTATGAATTTTTTTAGATTTTTTGCCTGAGTGAACGGTAACAAAATCGATTGTTACCAATGCATCATGGAGTTTTCCAACCGATAGTGCAATATCCTGTTAAATTAGGATATATGGCATCCCTGGTGATGTATTAAAAAGCAAAACAAACAGCGTGAACTCGATTCAATCTACCTACTTCATTGCAATACGGGGGTAACTTCATTTAACTATGAAAAATGAACTGAACACGAAGGAAGCAAAAACAAACAGCATGAAAACAGATCGAAAGTAGTTCTATAGATGTTGATATGGGATATGCTCGAAAAGAAAGAGCTTGATTTTCGTTTGATATTGATGGTCAACAGCTTCATCGTCACTTGACGATAGTCAATTGACGATGACTTTGCCGCCTTAATAAAACATTCTTTTATTTTATTTTTTATCTCCTCGGGCACTCTACCTCATCTTGTATCTTTTCGCCCAACACACGGCCAATTTTATTTCTTTCCCCCACACCCCCAAACCCCAAAATTTAACCAAAAAAATTTTTTGTCCCCTTGTTTTTCCCCGAATTTTTTGTTCCAATTTTTTCCTTTAAAAAAAAAACACCTTAAAAAAATCACTTTTAAAAAAACACTTATGCAAGCGTATTAGTAGAACGATTTTAATTGAAAAACTAGGAAAATTTAAATTAACACTTCACTTGATCACTTTTTCTAAAAAAATTAAAATACTCAAACACTTTTTTAAACTATCACTAGTAAACGCGAGCAAATTCCGTTAAATTGCACTACAGATAGTTTATCTTTTGACAGATAGGCCTATTTCGTCTGCGACTTACAGACTTCTTCAGTGTCGAGTGCTCGCGTTTACTAGTGATAGTTTAAAAAAGTGTTTGAGTATTTTAATTTTTTTAGAAAAATTGATCAAGTGAATTGTTAATTTAAATTTTCATAGTTTTTCAATTAAAAATCATTTGTTGCTTATATTGAAAAAAAATAATAGATGGGATACTTACACTGATAGGCAAAATAAAGTGCCCGCTTCATCGTTTTTTCAATTTCTCTCATTTACTTGGTTCAAATTAAAGTAAACTCACTGTATTTTTTTTATTATCTTATTTTTTATATTCTTTTTAAGTTTCACTTATAAAAAATTAAAAAAAAAGGAGTTTTACTTAAAAAAAAAAACAATTTGTGTTGAAAAAAACAGTGACAAAATAAAGTGCCCACTTCATTTAGGCTACAGAAAACATAAATTAAAGTAAAATAAAAGCATTTCAATAATTGATGTGTCCTACTTTGGCCTTCAGGACCTCCTGCAGGCGCTTCGACATGCTCTCGACCAGGTTCTTTAGGTGCTGTGGATCTAGCTCTTCCCAGGCGCGCTCCAGGGCTTCAAAATAGTTATTTTTATTGGTAACACCAGTTTTGTCAACCCTGGCATCGAGAATCGCCCACAAATTCTCGATGGGATTGAGGTCTGGGCTTTGTGGAGGCCATTCCAGCGGTTTGATCCGACAAGACCGGAAGAAAGACTTGGTCTTCTTGGCAGTATGCTTCGGGTCGTTGTCCTGCTGGAATACGAACTTCTCTTCAAGGCCCGTCTGGATCAGCGAAACCTCCAGATTTTCTCGCAGGATGTTGATGTAATAATCTGCCGTCATTATCCCGTCGATTTTCACAATGCTTCCCACTCCACCCCACGAAAAACACCCCCAGACCATCACATTTCCTCCTCCATGCTTCATCGTGCCTTGGATGTGGCGCTCCTGAAGCTCCTCTCCCGATCTGCACCAAACACGAACCCGCCGCCTTCGGTTAAACAGCTCGAATTTTGATTCGTCCGTCCAGAAAACCGTTTTCCAGAACTCTAGGGGCTTATCAGCATGCTCCTTAGCAAACTTAAGCCATCTGGCTTTGTTTGCCTTGCTGATAGATGGGGCAAGTTTGCTATTCAACCCCTGTGCTACGAGACGGCGACGAACAGTTCGACCGGAAACTGATAACTGAAGGGTTCCTGGATCTCGCGGACAGTTACCTTCGGGTTCTTCTTGACTTCGCGCATGATCCTGCGAGAAAATCTGGAGGTTTCGCTGATCCAGACGGGCCTTGAAGAGAAGTTCGTATTCCAGCAGGACAACGACCCGAAGCATACTGCCAAGAAGACCAAGTCTTTCTTCCGGTCTTGTCGGATCAAACCGCTGGAATGGCCTCCACAAAGCCCTGACCTCAATCCCATCGAGAATTTGTGGGCGATTCTCTATGCCAGGGTTGACAAAACTGGTGTTACCAATAAAAATAACTATTTTGAAGCCCTGGAGCGCGCCTGGGAAGAACTAGATCCACAGCACATAAAGAACCTGGTCGAGAGCATGTCGAAGCGGCTGCAGGAGGTCCTGAAGGCCAAAGGAGGACACATCAATTATTGAAATGCTTTTATTTTACTTTAATTTATGTTTTCTGTAGCCTAAATGAAGTGGGCACTTTATTTTCTCACTGTTTTTTTTTCAACACAAATTGATTTTTTTTTCTTTAAGTTAAACTCCTTTTTTTCAGTATTCCATAAGTGAAACTTAAAAAGAATATAAAAAATAAGATAATAAAAAAATACAGTGTGTTTACTTTAATTTGAACCAAGTAAATGAGAGAAATTGAAAAAACGATGAGGTGGGCACTTTATTTTGCCTATCAGTGTATATATTATCATTGCTTTTTTATCAGTGTATATCGATTTGGTAAAGGGTGGATACAAAATTATTGCAACACAGTTAGTTTTCTATAAAATCTCACGTATATATCGGATAAAAACAAAATTTGCAGGGCAGTTTCATACATGTATAAACTGACCCGGTGGACTTCGCCCCGTCCAATATTAATTTATCACATGTAATTGCTAAAAAATCGATTTTCGATATTTACATCGTTTTTTTTTTTAAATCACGTGAATGTCCTTCATTGTTGTAGATAATCTGAAATTGACTGTCATTTTTCATACAAGAGAACTTGGATATTTTCAATTTTGCCTCCGAAAAGTATGACAATCGGCAGTCATTTCAATTTGTTGATAATCTGTGATCAATTGGCCATTTTAATTGGTGTATTAAGTTGAAATACTGAAGTCGTTTTTTTGGTAGTTCAAACGCATAAAAACAGGTTGATTTCTGTATGATGTCTTACCGGACTGACTTGAGTTGATTACGGTGCTGTAAGATACCATAAAGAAACATTCCAAAACATCAACGTTTTGTGCATTTTCATTGTTCGTCTGGAACCTCCTTTGTGTTGAATATGGACCTTTCCTGTTTCCTTGAACAGTTTCAAGGTACGAAAAACAAAACGCTTACTCACTCCGAACTGCTTGAGGCTATTGAATATCTGACACGGTCTGAGCTTTTGCAAATGTAATTTTAAAACTTGCTCCCGTATGGCTTCCATGGTAGCTGATAAATATAAACAAATGGAATCGCTTATTTATCTTCAGGGATAAGCTGTCAAAAGAATACACTCAAAACGGATATAATCAATTCCGCTGTTAAAATCTAGACTAAAATTTGAAAAGGGCGGAAGAGCCAACATGTAAACAAATCATATTATATTATATTTAGATTGAACAATTTCAGAACAACTAATTTACCTTGACAATGACATTAAAATCAATTATGCACTTCCTTGAACAAGAAAAATAATTTATGGCGTTCTTCCGAATCACACATTGCTCTAGTTATTTAGCTGTTCCGCCACTTGTTTTCAGTTTGCTTCAAATTCTGGCAAATAGTTCAATATTTCAGGCAAACACTATTCTAAACATCATATACTTATTTCGACTTGAGCTTGAAATATATATTTACGGATTTTATGCGTAAATATAACTTTATTTTTATTAAAACTTGAAAATAACCATTACGCCTTTATCATTAAACAGAAGTAATTTCACCGCATTTTTGCGCCCGTTATAAAGTTAAATTAGAATTATGCCGTGGAGATAATGTTGTTGATTTCCATTGATTGTTGTAACGCCGTCGATAGGATGCTATGGATAACGTTTCTTGGAGCTTGATTTTGCTTCACGCTGAAGAAAACAAATTTAAATCGGAAAATGCCAAAAAATGTCGAGAATTTATCAAGTAAGGTACTGTATCCGCAATAATCCGGACACCTCAAAACATGAATAAAACATAAATTTCGCATTATATTTCCGTCGTAGTTGTTTATTTCAGATTCATGGGATGTGTTTTAACAATTCGTGAAGACAAAACATAATTGTTCGGTATTTGCATAAAATTTTCGAACTTTGCGCTTAACTCCGTCCATTAGGGTTTGTACAGACTCTTCAGAAATCGTAGAAGCCGTCTTTGTCCAAATTTGCTGGAAGTGTTTGATATCTTTGATTCCTTGCTTCTTTCCAGAAAGCTTCCGCTTCATCAGAGCCCAATATCTCTCGATTGATCGTAGCTCTGGGCAATTTGGCGGGTTTGAGGTTTTTGGTACAATGTTCACTTGATTTGCTTAGTACCACTCCATCACAGTTTTAGCATAGTGACATGATGCCAAATCGGGCCAGAACAAAGGTTTTTCTTTGTGACTTTTGATGAAGGGTAGCAATCGCTTCTGCAGACACTCTTTCTGATAGATCTCCTTGTTGATTGTGCCTGTAGTGACGAAAGATTTACTCTTTTTGCCACACGTGCAAATTTCTTGCCACACAAGGTATTTTTGGGAAATTTCGATGCCTTCTTCGTTCTGAAATGCGCAGCTGTACCATTTGTGGCCATAGCAGAAAAAAAAGCCAGCCCTGAAAGCTGCTTGAAATCCTCCAGGACATAAGTTTCATCGTCCATAACAACGCATGAAAACTTCGTCAAATATTCGTAGTACAAACGTCGTGCCCGTGATTTTGCTGCCAAGTTCTGTTTGTCGTTGCGATTTGGAACTTTTTTTACTTTATACGACTTAAATCCCAAACGTTGTTTTTATTTTTGGACAAAACCAGGCGACATCCCTATTTTACGAGCCACCGTTCGAATGGAGAGATTTGGGTTTTTCGTTAATATCCTTTTCACCTTTCGGTCCATAACAGGATCAGCGCGTCCAATGTTTTTGTCACTTCTCGGTTTCCTCTCCACCGTCAAACGTTCCGAAAATGATTTGAGCACATCGTGAACAGTGGATTTACGCAAATCCAATTTTTTTGCAAGGTCCCGTATTGACAAGTCAGGATTTGCCGTACGCCCGTACAAAATTCGCTCGCGCACTTCCTCCTTCCACTTGTTTTTCTTTCGTCGCCATCTTGAATACTAAACATGAAATGTAAGCATCAATCATTGTCTTTTTTATCATAGACTCTCAGCTATACCAAGGTGAAATTTTTTTCATTCCTACGTGCAATATTTCAAAAATTACAATGATTTGAAGGTGTCCGGATTAATGTGGATACAGACCTTAAGTGCCGAGAATTTATCAAGTAAGTACAGTTCAAATGTGTTCTTAACGCGGATATAATTTTTAGAAGGGACAACGAATACAGCGGGTTTTATCGACGGCATGTAAATGTACATCCAAAGTTGTCTGGGAATGCATTCTTTCACTGCGAAAGGTGTGCCAAGAGAACTCGGTAAATTTATTCTGGGTTCCGGGACACTGTGGCATTGAAGGCAATGAAAGGGCAGACGAGCTTGCTAAACAAGGTTCAAATGCACAGTTTATTGGCCCAAAACCATTCTGTGGTATATCATACTGTGCCATAAAAATGGAATTAAAATCTTGGGAAGAGCAAAGGGTGATGACCAATTGGTTGGTCACCACAAAGTGTGTTCAAGCGAAAAGGTTTATAATTCCAAACGTTACAATTAGTAAAAAGCTTCTGGAGCTCAATAAGAGAGTTCTTTGTACCTATACTGGCCTAGTAACCGGACATTGCCCGAGTAGATATCATTTGAAAAACATTGGCCATGTTCAGAATGATATCTGTCGTTTCTGTAACATGGAACGTGAAACCTCGGAACATCTGCTTTGCAGTTGTGATGCTTTGTACAAGAGCAGACTTAAATTTCTGTACAGTGGTTATATGCAACCTAAAGAAATTTGGACTGCAAATCCTAGAAAGGTGGTGGGTTTTATAAACTCAATTATGCCTGACTGGGAGACGCGTCTTAGGCTGGTCACTTGACAAATGGTGATCTAGCTTTAAGATGCGAATTAGAATAGTAAACAGGAGTATACCACAAAAGTTCAACTCAGTTCTACGCCCCAACAAAAAAAAAAAAAAAAAAAAAATCGACGGCATAGAGTTCAGCTTGAGTGCATATGAGGTTATATATGAGAACCCGCATATTCCCTCAACTCCTTCACATGCAGGTCCATCAGAGTCCGAATTTAATTCCTCCGGCAGATGCACCCATTCAAACCACATAAGGCAGGGTGGTTCGCACGGTCGATCCGTTTTTGGCGTTCCGTTCGTCGAATCGTATCGCATGGATACCGCACTGCTAGCATCTACTACGGACCCGAAAGGTAAAAACTTTCAATACAAACCGATCCATTTGTTAAGATTTGTTTTTCAAAACCTCCCCCGACAGAATTCTTCTATACCAGTGCTAATGGTGCTAGATCATCATCAGAATCCTTCCGTGCAGTTCCGAGAAGCATTCATTCGGCTACGGATTCAGCATTTGTTTCTACCGAACACCGATTTCATGATCTCAGGCCTTTAGATTTGTCACGAATGGATGAATCGTTTGTATTATTTGCTGATGTTCTGTCATCGACGCCTCTTTCTCAATATGGAGACCCAAGAAATTTACAACCATTGGATTTATCGATGTCTCGTATTCAAGAATCTCCTCTTGATTGCTCCATCTGTAACGCAGAAGTCGAACCTTTAAATTTGGTAGTGGGAACCTCACAACCAAAAAGTTTTACACCGAAGATCGAACGTGCCCTCGAATTCACCTGCCGCCGTAAAATATGTAAGTTTTGCCCTAATTAACTCACTGGGCTGGGCTGAAAACACAATCACCATCCCCTGCAAGGGAACAATTTCAAGGCCATATACCTAATTCTGCGGACTCAGGAAACAATTTACCAGTATTCAATGGAAGTAAAGGCGTGAAAAGGATCTCATCAATTGATGGTATGTTGAGATGTACAATTTATTGAGTGTCAGTTCACTAATTATGTAATGATAAGTTACGTAATGATCTATCGCCTCCCACTCCATGCCAGTTCTAACTGTGATCGTATATTACCGTAACTAATTCTCCCAAGTCATCAGCCCTAACTAGCACAACTTGAGCAAGCAGTGGGGAAATCACTGTTGCTATTTTCTTTGACAATTACACAAATGTTCCGAAAGAAAATGCTTATGCAGATACCGGGTAGAAAACAAAACTGTACCTTATGATTGAACTCTTCCTTCGGTTGGGGGACGTACCACCAATAAACTGAAACGCAAAAAAAATTTCGAGGCACAATCCAGAACATACCGGCTGATCGCAATCTGAAGAAACGGGACTATTGTACGTTTTGGAAAGGAATCGATTACTCACGAATCACACGGAGATCTTATAGTGTCACATTAATTTCATGTTGAGTGATAAAACGACGCAGCAAATACAAAACACGTCAGTTTCAAAGCACGGCTTGCTGCGATCTCGCTGTCCAGACGGACCAGTTGAATCATGTTGAAAGCCTGTCCTGGCGATTTTTCTGTTGTCGATAATTATTTTAACCTATTGTATTTTTGATATGAAAAAAAAATCATTAGGGAGGGATTAAATCTTCCGGCACCAACCATTCAAATCGGAATAAATTCCAAGAAATCGGCATTCCTGGCAACATGGAGGATGTTAACTGACCATCAGCGAAGCTTTCCGAACACTCAACTTGTAAAATGTAGCAAAGCTTTTGAATCGCAATCGTTGACAAACATTTAGGCGCCCGATCGGCCTTCCTCTCAACTAACTGTACGGTTGATGAGATCAACTCAAATATCGACTCGATCGACTCGTTGAATTCCATCATTCCCGTTGTTTCATCGATGGTGTGGTTTAAGGACCCGCACGTAAGTCGCGTCTTCATCCGTGCGATGAGTAGGCTAATGTCCGAGCCACAACCAGTACCAGTCTCTATCGAATTTTGAAAAGCAATGTTTTTTCTACAGAAAAAGTGATGAATTTTAACAGACGCGTTTCCCCAATTTCCCCAAACTAAAAGTAAACAACGAAATTGTTTTCAATCTTTTAAACAACCAACTGGAATTAGGCTAAATCTGGCTTAAATGTACATAAAATATCCCATTAACTTATGTGTGGATACGATTATGACGACATTAATCACGCAGTCTGCAAATGCAATTTCAATTAAAGGGTGTCCACGATGAAATTGCCACACTATGAAATTGCTCTAACTTTTTAACCGTTGGGTAGAATTTAATGAAAATTTGGGTGGAATTAGTTCATAGTTCATAGCATTATTTACATCCTGCAAGTTATGAAGTTCTGTGATCAAAACTCGCGAAAATGGAGTCGAAAGAACAGCTCGTGCGTGATAAAATCTTGCGCATTCATCACGAGAACAAGGATCTCTCGAATCGTTCCATCGCTAAAACGTTGGGAATCGCGAATTCCACGGTGTCGCGAGTGATTAAGCGGTTCGAGGAACGGTTGACCACCGATCGGAAGCCCAGAAGTAAAGGAAAAAGTATTCCGTACAACACCAAAAATCACAACCGCGTAGTTGGGGCCTTCAACCGAAATCCGAACGCCTCCGTTCGGGATGTGGCTAAGAAGCTGCACCTAAGCCGAAGTTTTGTCCAGAAGGCCAAAACTAAGGCTGGGCTTCGAACGTTCAAGGCACAAAAGGCCCCTAGGCGACGAGAAGCAGAACAAGTCCGCCAAAACCCGTGCCAGGAAGTTGTACCTCAACATGCTGACGAAAGTTGAATGCTGCATCATGGACGACGAAACATATGTGAAGGCCGACTTCAAACAGATCCCCGGCAACCTGTTTTTCACGGCCAAGGATAAGTTCAGCGTTCCGGAGCATGTCCGCACTCAGAAGATGTCCAAATTTGCGAAGAAATTCCTGGTTTGGCAAGCCATCTGCACGTGCGGGAAGCGGAGTGCACCTTTCGTGACCCAGGACACGATGAACGGACAGGTGTACATAAAAGAGTGCCTCCAGAAGCGGCTGCTTCCTCTCCTGAAGGCCCACAACGTCCCAACAATCTTCTGGCCGGATTTGGCCTCATGCCACTGCTCCAAGGACGTGCTGAAGTGGTATGCGGACAATAAAGTCAATTTCGTGCCGAAAATGTTCAACCCTCCCAACACTCCGGAGCTCCGCCCCATCGAGAAGTACTGGGCGATTATGAAGCAGCACCTTCTTAAACGACCTAAGGTAGTGAAGACAGTCGAGGAACTGAAGAAAGTATGGGTTTACATGCAAAAAACGGCTGATTCACAGGTTGTGCAGAATCTTATGGCTGGGGTTAAGGCCAAGGTGCGGGCATTTGCGTATGGACCGTAAATAAAATACGAGTAAAATGGTAAAATGAAGTTTAATAGTTATTTCTCAATCCCTGAAAATTTGATGGCAATCGGATGAAAACTCGAATTTTGCGAATCAATTTTGTGTGTGGCAATTTCATCGTGGACACCCTTAATTTCAATTTTACCAGTCCGGCTTTTGATTCAACGCCATCAGGGTTTCCGGATTTAAAAAGCTGCCAAGGAACTTTTTCTTCATATTTTACTGGATTTTATCTCAATTAGGGGAAATGGTTCTGATGTGGGTCTAAGGTTCTAGAATTGGACCTATGGATACAAAATTGCAGGTCCCTAATTTTTCAAGACAATACTAACGTATATTTTTGATTTCTCGGATAAAAATGCTTGAAAATTTAATTGCCTTGAATTTGAGGCGCAGGCCGAATCCTACATCCAGAAACCAAATTAGAACCATTTCCCCTATATTTATAAATTTGATACCACAGGAGTGGAATGACTTGTGATATGCCCCATCAACAAGAAGGTGGCATGTTGAAGAAACATGTGGATGAGTTCTTCTTGCCGTGCGCTTAAAACTCAAATCTCGCCTTCTGAAGCCTCCCGAAGACTTAACGGGTGAACATCTTTGGCGATATCCACTGGACTCTGTTTATCTGCATTGTCTATATTCCCCCCGATCGTGTTAGCAACAACAGCCTGATCGAAAAGCACGCTCTTTCTTTGGATTGGATCGTGTCACAAATGGAACCCAGCGACAACATCGTCGTCGTGGGAGATTTTAACCTCAGGATGAATTTAATGGCATATCGATACCAACGGTTTCCGCTATCTAGACTATCCAGACTCTCCTTGCTTGATGTTTATTCTACCACCAGACCTCGCCCAAGTTATTGGCATTCCGAACGCGAATAACCGTTTGCTGAATCTATGTTTCATTACCGAAAAATTAGGTCAAAGATGTTCCGTTCTTCAAACTCCGACAACCCTTTCAAAAGCTGCAGATATCATTCCCCTTTGCTATTGACGCTGGAGTTTAATTTAAAGCTTCCATAATAACATCGCAAACGGTTATTATGACTTCGCCAATGCTGACTTCTGTAGAATGAACAACTTTCTCGCCGGCGTGGATTGGAACACGACCCTTGCAAACGGGGATGCGAATTTTGCTGCTTCGACTATGTAGGGTATATTGCTGTACGCCGTTGATCAATTCGTGCCTAAGAAACTCAACCGTAAGCCTCCCAAACCTGCATAGTCTAAATTGGACCTCAAACATTTGAAACGATTTAAAAGGGCTGCTTTGCGGAAACACAGATATCGCCAACTAGTTCCGTACGCAGTTCAGCAGTGTCTACCGGTGTGTTTCCTGACTGCTGGAAAGAGTCGTTAGCTTTCCCAATACACAAAACTATAAGAGTTGTATGCAAAGTTGACGTAGACGACGTAGCAATGTGTAATGAATTTTATTATTATTATTTTTAATTGCCTGTATTAGAATAGAGGCTGCATTGATCGATTGAATCCAGAAGCCTTGCCGAAAATCAGTGTATAACACACGACCGGTTTATGTAGACAAAGTTAAACCGTTTGATCCATTGTCTGGTTCAACATGGTAGATTAGTTTCGTTCGTTTCGTAGAGCAACATTGAAACGTACTTAGTAAGTATGTTAGAAAATTCTATGATTTGCTCTTTACAAATATTTTGGCGGTGCTAGACTACATTTAAATGTTGGTATGATGACAAGGCAACGACTGTGCTGGCAGTGGTGATTGTGTTGATATGATCGACTAGCTGGAGACCATTATCCTTATCGCGTAATAGATTGTTGAAAGTCTGTTTCGGAATTCAAAGTCAATTATTAATTATATTTTTGAACATTGACTTGACAGTTCCAACTGATTGAAACAACAATCTCAAAAATCTATCGAGAAATGATAAAGTTATTAGCGTTCAAAATGTTTCATATATTCGTGATGGTCGCTATTTTTTCAAATTTTCATTTGACCTCTACCCTAGATAATTTCACATAAGTACAGTGCAAATGAGGATAATAGTGATGGGTCCAACTCTCTAAACCCTATGTTATATAAGTTTTCGCAAGTATGAGGGGAATTCGGGTAAAATGGAAAGGTCAAACCAAAGCAGTATTCTCTTTATTGGATTCTGCGGACAATTTTGCATAAGTATAGTGCAAGTGGGGATAATAGTGATGGGTCCAACCGTATGTTATATAAGTTTTCTCAAGAATGAGGGAAATTCGGGTAAAATGGACCACTTCCAAAGGTCAAATCAAAGCAGTGTCATCTTCATTCGATTCTGCGGATAATTTTACATAAGTACAGTGCAAATGGGGATAATAGTGATGGGTCCAATTCTCAAAACCGTATGTTATATAATTTTTCTCAAGTATGAGGGAAATTCGGGTAAAATGAACCACTTTCGAAGGTCAAATCAAAGCAGTGTCATCTTCATTCGATTTTCCTGAAAATTTTACATAAGTATTATATTGGTGACATCAATGTATAAAACTAAATGACATATGAGTTGTAGATATAATCATGGGGAGAATCGGGCAAAATGGACAACTTCCCGTGTCGTGCGGGGGCTGAAACCATCTTCAATCGATTTCTCGTGATTTTTTACGGCCATAAAAGATCCGTTTTTTGGCGCGTTTATGCCCACCGTGCGATGGTTGAGACGGTCCTGATCTTTATAGCATGGAAGATAGTTGAGGACCTGTTCGAAATATGAATTTTATATGCAAGTACATACAAGGTTTCTTTAAAGCATATGTAACTGTATAAAAATCATAATGTTAAACGATAATTTTTTTGCAGGAATTCAATAAACCCTTAATAACTTCTCCAAATGTTTGAAAGTCGATTTCAAACTCATGCTATTATGTAAAATAGCATAAAGATTTATTCGCTCCGATTGTTGCTCTGATACTTTGCAGCCACCTTCTGCGACATTTCGCAGTACCACTTTCTCAAAAATATTTGATTCCTATTGCAAGGTAGGGACTCTATCCAACGCACTAAAACGAACAGAAACACTTTCAAGCACTGATTGGATTTTGAAGAGAACATTACCTACATTGAACAACTTGTTATGATAAAATTATGTATGTTATTTGGGAAATCATAACATGCCAGCAACTAGCGGGCTACGATTGAAAAAGGCAAATAAACTTTAAACGACCCTGAGTTATTTTCTATACCGAAACATGATTTTAAGAAATATTTGGTATTCATCGAACATAAATTGTGCGAAATTCAGGATCGGCCAGGAATTGCGAATTAGGTAGGTGTCATGCGGATATAATGAACAAACTCTTATAATAATTCAGTATAACACTCTTTCAAAATCAGAATAGTAGCCCTGAAGAGATATTTTTGAGTCAAATACATCATATAATAGTTATTGACATACTGGCGAAATTTGGGAACCAGGGCGCTAAACACAGATGGTTCTACCCCGAAAAATGCCGTTCTGCCTGTGTAGACATAGTTCTGTATATCTGGATATCATACATGTACATCATATCATGATATGACTACCAACTGGATCAAACATGTTTCCCTCCAAACTTGATAAATTTGTCACGAGCATGGCATAGGACACGACTGCATTAAAAATGGCTGTCCAGCCAGCCACTCGCTAGCGCCAGCCACTGAGCCATCATTCTGGCTGGTTGCTAGCCCGCGTACCCTCCAGCAGGCTACTTGCAACCGCCAGCTGCCAGAGTAGTACAGGCCCATTGCCGCTCTGCACAGCTCCATGGCTGCCGAGCGAATGAAGAAAATTTGAAGGTGTCCCCGTTTTATATCGAGCACTGCTGCATGTGAGACGTTCCTTACTTAAACTTGAAGTCTGTGATAGGAAAGTACTGAGCATTTGGGAAATTTACTCTGAAAAATCGGGATGTTAAGACATCACCTTATATTTGGGTTAATTTCAATAGTTGAATGTTGACAATCAATAGTTTGAAATATTGATATCGAAGCTTAGAAAATGTCCAGATGCAAACATTTTGGAAATCAATCGTGGAATGACTTAGTTATTAACGTTCAAAACCTATATATGTTTCGTGACGCTCCAAATTTTCGCAATTCGAACGTGTACCCCAGTATTGAAAACACAGACGTAGTTCTACGTCAGAAGGGGTGAAAATGGTCCGTCGCCAATTATCGTGGAATAGCTGCACTTAGTGCTGTAACCAAGCTATTTGAAGCCATGTTTTTCAAAGGCTAGTCCATGACTATTCACAGACTAACGACTGTCCCAGAAAGTATAAGCACACCTTATTTTAACGGTCACTTTGAATATAATGAAATATTTTAACATGTTTTGGCTGCGTCCTTTTGTTTGCACATTTCTGAATGACATAGCATCAAAAAAGTGCTCAGTTTTGTGTTACCATTCAAAATGCGCTGTCTTACTCCGGAACAACGAAAAAGTATCGTGCACAAATGGTGCACTGTGAGCGGACTCTCCTTGAGAAAATTGGCCAAGGAAGAGGATGTAAGCGTCGGAGCGGTACGATCTGCAATTCGAAAATATAGAGAACAGTGTACGTTTGAAGATGCGCCGAAGAGTGGTCGGAAATCCGGTCCTGTTAGTCTGGATAGCGATACAAAGATCAGGGATGCCTACAAGCGAAAACCAGCGACTTCCGTTCGGGATGTTGCGAAAAAACTAGGGACCTCGTCGAGTAACGTCATGCGTGCCAAAGAAAGACTTGGGCTTAAAACATACCGGAAGCAGAAAAAACCCAAGAGGAACCCAAAACAACTAAAACCACGGGCCCGCAAACTCTACGATTCGTTATTGTGTAAAAATTCTGGGTGTATAATAATGGACGATGAAACGTATGTGAAACTATATTACAAAACGCTTCCCGGACCACAATTCTATACTGTAAGCGAAGACAAAGACATCCCCGAAACGGAGATGGCAATTTTTACCGAAAAAATCGGTAAGAAGGTTATGGTTTGGCAGGCAATATGCGAATGTGGTAAAACATCTAGTCCGTACATCACAACGGAGATGATGAACACTCAAAAATACATTAAGGAATGTCTACAGAAGCGATTATTGCCGATGATCAGGCAGCACGAAGGTCAAGTAGTGTTTTGGCCTGATTTGGCGTCATGTCATTACGCAAAGGACACTTTAGAATGGTACAAAAGTCAAAATGTATATTTCGTGCCGAAAGACATGAATCCGCCGAACTGCCGAGGCACGGCCAATCAAGACTTTTTGGGCTTTAACCAAAGCAAAGCTTCGAAAATTCATAAAACCAGCGGACGACATCCAAAAGTTTAAAAAAGATTGGCCAAAAGTGGTCAAAATGGTGGGAAGTACCACTGTGCAGAAGCTAATGGGTCATGTTCGAGGAAAAGTTAGGAGTCTTGGCTTTGACTAAATATTTTGATTAAACGAGAGTAAAATATCATATAAAACACAAATACAAATATGATTTGCCAAATAAAATTATTAAAACTAAAAAAAACATGACATTTTTGTTATTTTGAAAGTGTGCTTATACTTTCTGGAACAGTCTATATTACTCCCTAACAACCCAGTTTTATGCCTAAACGCTCGACGGAGATCAATGTTCCTGTATTTACATCGTTCATTATCCGTGAAATGGAACGCGGTTATCAAATAGACGCCGTATGAACAGATCTCATTGCGGCCTTCGATAAAATTAACCATCAGATTGCAATTTACAAACTCGACAAAATGGGAGATCAAGATCAATTGTTGAACAGATTCTGCTCATGACTGACTTGTAGAACTATGTCTGTGAACATCGTAGATTATATACTCTAATTGTTATCAGTGATAGTCGTGCCTACTATGGGCTCCAGAAGAACTTGCGGTCAAAAAATATTCACGCTGCACTAATTGTACCATGAACAAAACGCTGATAAGACCGTTGGTTTTGAACGGGCATGAGACGTGAACCATGCCCGAGGAAGACATGCAGGTTTTTTTTGCCAAGTTCCGTGTTTGGAGCAATTTCAGAGTTGATTTTGAGGTACCTCAAGTAACTCGCGTTGCTCAACAAGCGAGCACTGTCATTTGTTTTCTCTCTGTTTTTGCACAGCAGCTGTCAAACAAACCGCACGTTAGTGTATGAGCTCGCATGAATGAACAATTGGACACAAGCAATTTTCAATGTTTTTGATTTTCTCTATTTTACTCTGATATCGAAAATAACTTATATTCGCTCAAACAACATATCTGCTCGTACAATTTGATATCATGTTTACTACTACTAGTGTTAGCCTTTGCCGTTTCGAGAAGAAGTTATTTTTATGTCTCCAGTTTATCGTCGCCGGTGACCTGAATGCGAAACACGAAACCTGGGGGAACACCCAGCCAGCGCAACCGAAACGGCCTCATTCTAAAGGACCAGGAAGAGGGTAATTACACAATCCTGGGCTCGGATACTCCCACACGGTTGGGCAGATCTGGGACTCACTCAACAATCGTCATCTTCCTCACCAACATGGGGAACAACGTCGCCCAGCCGGTCGTGCACCAGGAGCTCAGCTCGGACCACTAACCAGTGGTGGCCGAAGTTGGCTCCTCGGTCAACCGGCATCGAATCACCAGACGGAACTACCATTGCGCCAGATAGGAGAGGTTCCGACAACACGTTGACGACAACATCGATTTCGACATGCATCTTGAGTCGGTTGCTGACATCGAACGGCAGCTGCAGAACATCAAGCAAGCGTTCTCCCAGGCCCGGGAGCAACATGTTCTTGTGATAGATCAGGTGAACAACTTTGTACCCACTGATAGACCCACTAAAGATTTGATACAATTATGCAACGCCACCCCAATACCAGCGAACTGGTCTGCCTACCTTAAAAACCTCAGAAATAACAATTTTGCCGACAAGATTCGCTCTCTCCCAAATTGTGCAAAGCCGTTTCGGAAGTTGACAAAATTTTAAAAACTAAACCAAGGCCCATCCCACCGTTGATCCCACTAGACAGCAATGGCTCTAAGAATCGCTTGATAACTCCTGCAGAGAAGGCTGCTGAGATAGGTCAACACTTTGTCAGCTCCTACAATCTCGGACATAACATCGTCAGTCCACGCGGAGCTGCCGTTAGAGAGCTTACTGACAATATCAATCAAAGTACCAATGACTTCTCGGAAGAGTTGGAAATCTCAGCTGACGAATTGTTTACCTATATCAAAACGTCAAAAAACATGAAGGCCCCAGGTTTCGATTACATCATGAGCTTGGAGCTCAAGCAATTGAGCCCCCAGTTCTACTTTAATCTGTCGTTGATTTTCAACCAATGAAACCAATCCCCATCCAGAAACCTGGGTAAGATTCTTCCTCTTCCAAGAGCTTTAGACCAATCAGCCATCTCCCAGAATTATCTAAGCTGTTTGAAAAAGTGATCCACCTTCGACTTCTCTCATCTGCCGACGAACTCAACATCTTGCTCGACGAACAGTTTGGCTCAAAAGTTCACCGACTTAATCGAGTCATCAACATCCTCAGGCGGAACAAGGCTGTAACTAAATCATCTGCCATGGCACTTCTCGACATCGAGAAGGCCGTTGATAACGTGTGGCATGATGGCCGGGTGTACAAGCTAAAACGATACAATCTTCCCATCTTCCTGGTGTAGATAATTACAAGAAATATTTATCCGACAGGACATTCCGTGTTTCGCTGCATGGTGCAGTTTCCGATGCACAGGAGATCTCCGTTCGGTGTTCCGCAGGGAAGTATACTAGGTTAACTTCTGTTCAACCTTTTCACCTCGGACATACCCCCGCTCCTTGAGAATAGTTCTCTGTCGTTGTTTGCTGATGATACCGCAGTCGTCCACAATGGTAGGGTAACAAGAGAGCTTACCGCGAAACTGCAACGAAGCCTGAATGTCCTGTCAGAATACTTCGCTGAATGGAAGATCTGTAGCAATGCAGTGAAGACCCCGGTCATACTATTCCCACACTCCAATTCTCCTAAACTTGTTCCACCTGAGGATTGTAGAATAAGTGTGAACAACACAACGGTGGAATGGATCAATTCAGTTGTTTACCTTGGCGTTTCGCTAGACAGCAAGCTGATTTTCAGGGAGCAGGTTGACAAAACCGGCACAAAGTGTAACTTTCTGTTGAAGCTACGGTACCCATTGATCAACAGAAGGTCAACATTATCCCTGAAAAACAAGCTTGCTGTCTACAAGCAAATCATATCATCACCTGAAACTTCAGCGTGTTCAGAATAAGTTCCTCCGGATGATTCTTAACACCCCTCCGAGGACAAGAACAACTGAGGTCCATCGTCTGGCCGAGATAAAGTTACTCGAAATGCGATTCAGTGAGTCTATCAATCGGTACAGAGCACGCTGTCTGTCATCGAATCACCCCAGATCATCCGGAATCTGGTTCCCCACCCTTAGGCTTTTCAAATTGTAATTGTAGGTTAAGTAGGTTATCAAATTTTAATTAATAATGCCCCAAGGGCTGCTCCTGAATTAAATCATTAAACTAACTTCAAATATTTAACACATGTAACAGATTTAAAACAAAACTGAAGAGCCCATTGGGCTAAAACAATTAAAATGTACGTTAGAATGAAAATTAGTAAATGTACTACTAGTTACGTAACATTATTTGCTGCCTTTATGTTCCGTTTTTATTACGTTGCGAATGTGACCTAAGTAACAAAACAATTCATTGGAACACAAGTGTACCTTTTTTGTTATGTTGCACAAGAGTTCAAAATTAATTTAAAATAAACAAGAGATAGCTGGAACATATGAAGTACGGAAAGTCAAGTTTAAATTTACTTAACTGCAAATTTACAAAGACAAACAGGTCTTGATATACTGAATTGTTTGTTTTGAATGTTTTTAGCGAACCATTTGAGCAATATTAATCAAATATCTAGTATCTCGTGATACATGCAATAAACTCTGCAGAAACAAAATGTGTATTTTTCAGTAGCAATTACTAAAATTATACATGGAAACTGCGTGTTGAATTTAACAGGTTTTTCTTGTTTTACTTAGGATTGTAGTGTCATTACACTGATAAAAAAATATAATAATCTATAAATAAATACTTCAAGTTTACTTTTGGAACATGCTAATACAGAAGAGCGATTAAATTTGTGAAGTCATTTTTTACGAAGCACATGAAAATTGTGTGCAGCTTAAGTGTTCGGATATTGATGCAAAACGGTATTGTAAAGGATAAAATTCCCCAACTATAAAAATAAACATTTTAGCGCTTTAATAGCAATATGTTTGCCTCTCAATTAAGTTTCTAATAAGAAAAGTTATCAATTGCAAAAGTTCAATGCCAACTAACGTATAAACACAATGTTACTCTGCAATTGGTAGCCTCAGGAACGAACTACTACTTCTAACTCGTTAAATGCTTTCTTTTATCGATTAAGTTATCTGAAACGTTTGATGCCTCTATGAATACCAATTTGTTTCTCACTGAAAACCCGTTATAAGGAAGACACACCTACAACTAAGTAACTACAACTTAGCGACAAAACCCGGATACGCTGGATAACATATTCAAAATAGGGTGGAGCACTTCTCCGGCATGAAACTAACTCCTATCCTCCATTGCTGTTACTTTGTACATGATGCATGTACGGCACACGTTCAAAAAATCAAATCGCTTGGTTTGAATAAAGCGATGGTTGACAGGAAAATGGACAGCTGCCGCAGAAGTGCTTCACCCTATTCTCCACCGAAAAAGAAATCGCCCACATTTTGTCTGCCAAACTTCCAAATTCAACGACCAGGATGTACGTTCACACACTTAAACCCCTAAGAACAAGGAAACACAAAATACACCGCTGCACGAATAATTTATTGACCACTAGAATATTCACACCGAAAACGTGCAAACATAAATCTCATCTTTTTCACTGGTAGTTTAGCATGGATCATCAAATTTGTTCTTTTCTTCCGCCAAAAAATAAAGCAAAATTCACTCGATCTTCGCAAATTAAGATGTTCCAACACACATCCGCTCCGCTGATAAATCGATGTTCGAGTTCAGTCCATCCCTGTCTCTCTCATCCAGGCAGTGCAAACATTTAGATTCAATCCCCGTTTTTAGTTGCTATCCTTCTGGTGATCGGCAATGTCAACCAAATCACTATCGGAGTCACTTCCGGTGGAAGAACGGCCGCCGACTGCAGAGGATGATCCCGACGAACCCGACGACGAGGAGAACGTAGATTGGGCCTTGAATTCGAACGTCTTCTCATGTTCCACCAGCGGCGCCACCTTCCTCGGAATCGGCGGTTGAGTTGTGACCTCCTTTTCGTTATCGTTGGTCTTCGACGGTCCGTAGTTGATCGAAAGGGTCTTGGTGTAAGCTGGCTGGTTGTAGCTGTAGTTATAGTTATAGCTCTGGGACTTGGCATTCATGAGTGCATTCCAGAGGTTATTCTTAAAGTCCATCTTCTGGCGAACTAGCCTAGAGAGCACATCCGCAAAGTTCGGTCCATCGTAGCTCTTGTTGACGTTTATTTGAACATATTTTCCGAATGGTTGAGACTCGGTCAACGAAACGACGCACAGCGCCAGCACAGCACATCCTGCAACGAACTTCATGCTTTCCTATTTGTCTTGCACAGCGCGCAGAGATTATCTAATCACACGAGCAAAAGGGCGAGCTGGAACGAGCTTCTTCGAAAACACTTCCAAACCGTACTGGATACCGAAAGCGAATGCCGTCTCTCACGATTAGCGAGCGAGAAGTAAGGCTGATGTTTTGGGATCTTCTCTTCTTTTTTTTCGGGGTAAATGATCAGTCAATATTGTACACCCGCGGCCCGCGGTGCTGCCCCTCGCTCGTCGTTACGCTCCCGACTAGGGAGGCTAGGATGACGCGGTCGGTGGAAAAAGATTAGACCCACTCCACGGCGAACGATGCGAAGTTAGACGCACAGACGCGATGGGGATGCGGCGGTTGCCGTCGATCAGTTGGAAAACTTGTTCGGAATGGCAAACAAATCGCCAAAGCTGAAGAGTGTCGGAGGCACAGTTGATGTAATGACTGTCTTCGAAAAAAATGAAACACACAAATAATGATTGGTTGGAAAATTACACGCGGCGAAACATACATTCGATATTCATAAGTTTGCATTATGAATATTTGCCACAAAAAATCGAAATGAACTTAATTATATTTCTTTATAAAATATATTGAAGCTAGACAAATTGAAAAGTGGATCAACCTGAAATCAAACTTTATCGTTTTTTTTTTTCCAATCAGGAAAGGCGAAAAACGTACAAGGACCAGTGGTGATAAATGTACGGTATTTTGATATTTACATTTTGGCATTTGACATTTTTCATTACGACCAAATTGTACACACGCATAAGTGAACCGTCGTGAGAGAAAATCTCATATGACATTTCTGTATCGTTTTCTCCAGGTTTCGAAATATTTTTGCTACCACCAGTCGATGGTTTGAAAAATGCTGCGACATAGATTTATGACGCTCAGAGTTTCGTTGGTTGCTGGCTAATTACTGCATACATATGATGTTTACTGTAAGGAATCAAATCATAAAAATAGATACTAACAACTCATAGTCAAAAATTGCCATAAGTGCGTTTTTAATCAAGCTATTAAATACAGTCACATACCATTTCAAAACTGTTTGAAACTGTCGGCAGAAATAGGGAGAAATTTTTCTCTTTCTGTTTTCTATCCTCCGCGTTTGCTAGAACTGTACACATAAACTGTTGGTTGTGTGCGGGCCTCAAATTTTGCAGCAGGTGACTGTTTTGCTAAAAAATGTACATTCACCACCTCTGACAAGCACAACCTCGTTTAAGACGAAAACAATTCATAAGCAACATTGATGTCATCCACAAATGTCGTTTATAACTTGCGCTCTATGAAATTCTTAAGTTCATTCGCCTGACTGTAGTGAAATTTAAACTTACACTTCACTTTTTCTCTTTTCGAAAACAAAAAATTAAATAAAAACTGAAAGACATTGTCGAACTATCGGAAGGAAACACGAACATATTCCTATAAATTTCACATGAAAAGGCTTATCTTTTGACAGACAGGCCTATTTCATCTGCGACTTACAGAATTCTTCTTTGTCGAGTGCTCGACTTGATGAGGACATCGCAGTAGGTCAAGTGTTCATATTATTGTATATATTTTGTTTTCTTCAAGAAAACGCAGAGATCTTAACTTAAAATAAATGCAATGTGGAAACATCTCAAGCCACCATAGAAACATTTCTTGCCTTAAAATCCTCCACATGCCAAATTTGGTTCCATTTTCTTGATTAGTTCTCGAGTTATGCAAAAATTTGTGGTTTGTTTGTATGAGAGCCCCCCTCCCCCCTTTGCAGAAGGTGCAGGGGTATCGAACCTACTTAAGAACCCAAAAAAACAAATGTTCACGCCAATCGGTTCAATTTCTGTTTCATTTGTTTGCGAGCCCCACCTTGCAGAGGGAAAAAGGTCTCAAACCAGCATAGAAAACCTCCTGCCTCCAGGAACCCTCATGCAAAATTTGGTTCCATTTGCTTGATTAGTTCTCAAGTTATGTTTCATTTGTAAGGGAGACCCATTCCAGAGCAGGGAGGGGTCTCGAACCTACATAAAAGCCCAAAATCCACTACATACAAATGTTCACGCCAATCGGTTCAATTTTTGTTGAATTTATATAATTTAAACCATCCTAAGAACCTTCCCCGGCCCTTAAAAATCACCTGTATACAAATTTACACACCGATCGGCTCAGTAGTTTCCGAGTCTCTAAGGGTCAGACAGACGGAAAGACTGACAGACAGAAATTCATTTATATATACACTAGCTGAACCCGGTGCGTGCGCTGCTACGCTTGCAACTAAATGAAGGAAAATTGAATATAACTGGCACTTTTATGGTTCTTTTTTCGGAATGTTTTTTTATTTCTCGAATAAGCAGGGGTCCAAACTTCTATCACAACATGCTTCTTACCCAAGAAATACACGTTTTGTGTTTAAGTAACCTGGATAATTCTCATTTTTGGTAGAAATATGTAATTCATTCGTATGGGAGCCATCCTTTCCAGAGGGGGGGGGGGGGGTCTCAAACTACCATACAATCATTGCCTTCAAAACCCCACACATGCTAAATTTGGTTCCATTTGCTTAATTAGTTCTCGAGTCATGCAGAAATTTGAGTTTCATTTGTATGAAAGCCCCCCGACCCCCTTCAGAAATTAGAGGGGTTTTGAATCACTATAGAAACATTTTTGTTTTTAAAACCCCCCACATGCGCCAAATTTGATTCGATTTGCTTGATTAGTTCTCGAGTTATGAATAAATTTGTGTCACATTTGTATGAGAGCCCCCCTTCCTGAGAGAGTAGGGGTCCCAAACAATCATAAGAACTTTCTCCAGCCCCAAAAACCTCTGCATACAAATTTTCCCGTTGGTCGGTTCAAACTTTCCGAGTCTATAAGGGTCTGACAGACAAACAGACAGACAGAAATTCATTTTTATGCATCTAGAAATCTAGCCTCCATATGCTAAAAGTGGTTTCATTTACTTGATTAGTTCTCGAGTTATGCAGAAATTTGCATTTAATCTGTGTGGGAGCCCTCCCCCCTTCAAAATGGGGAGGGGTATTGAACTGCCATATAAACATTTCTTGCCCTCAAAAACCTCAACATGCCAAATTTGGTTTCATTTGCTTCATTGGCTCTCGAGTTATGCTAAAAATTATGTTTCATTTGTATGGGAGTCTCCCGATCCAGAAGGCGGAGGGGTCTCAAACCACCTTAGAAACATTCATTTCCTTCAAAAACCTCCAGTTCTCAAGTTATGCAGAAATTCGTGTTTCATTTGTATGAGAGACCCCGCTTTCAGTGAGCGGAGGAGTCTCAAACCACAATAGAAACATTTCTTGCCTTCGAAAACTTCCACATGCCAAATTTGGTTCCATTAACTTGATAAGTTCTCGAGTTATTCAGAAATTTGTGTTTCATTTGTATATGAGCCCTCCTTTCATAAAAGGGAGGGGCTCGAGTCAACTTAGAAACATATCTTGCCTTCAAAATCCTCAACCTGCCAAATGTCGTTCCATTTACTTGATTAGTTCTCGAGTTATGCAGAAACTTGTGTTTCATTTGTATGGGAGCCCCCCCCCCCCTACCAGATAGAGAGGAGGGGTCTCGAACTACCGTAGAAACATTTCTTGCCTTTAAAATCCCCGCATGCCAAATTTGGTTCCATTTGCTTGATTAGTTCCTGAGATATGCAGAAACTTCTGTTTCATTTGTATGGGAGCCTCCCTTTCTAGAGAGGGGAGGGGTCTCAAACTACCATAAAACATTTCTTGCCTCTAAAAACTACCGCATGCTAAATTTGGGTTCCTTTGCTTGATCAGCTTTCGAGTTATGCAGAAATTTGTGCTTCATTTGTATGGGAGCCCCCCTTTCTAGAGATGGGAGGAGTCTAAAACTATCTTGAGAACCTCTGTCGGCCTCAAAAACTCCTGCATACAAAATTTCACGTCGATTAGTTCAGTAGTTTTCGATTATATAAGGTTCAGACGGACAGACAGACAGAAATTCATTTAAATTTCAGTTTCATTTGTATGGAAGCCCCCCTTCTAGGAGAGGGAAGGGGTCTCAAACCACCATAGAAACATTTTTCGCCTCCAGAAAACCCCACATGCCAAATTTGGTCTCATTTGCTTGATTAGTTCTTGAGATATGCAGAAACTTCTGTTTCATTTGTATGGGAGCCTCCCTTTCTAGAGAGGGAGGGGTCTCAAACTACCATAAAAACATTTCTTGCCTCCAAAAACTTACGCATGCTAAATTTGGGTTCCTTTGCTTGATCAGCTCTCGAGTTATGCAGAAATTTGTGCTTCATTTGTATGGGAGCCCCCCTTTCTAGAGAAGGGAGGGGTCTCTAACTATGTTAAGAACCTTCTCCGGCCCCAAAAACTCCTGCATACAAATTTTCACGCCGATCGGTTCAGTAGACAGACAGACAGACAGACAGAAATCAGACAGACAGAAATCCATTTTTATATATATAGATAAAAAAGTGTTGCGTCTGTTTTTTAGGAATTTCATTTTCAACCTTCTTCTCTGCGGCAGTAAATAATGAGATAACTATTGTTTTTAGGTTTTGGCAGCGGGCCTCCCCCACTTCCAAAAAAAAAAAAACCAGCGGGTTTGCATCTGGCGAAGAAGCAGGCCATAATTACTAAGGAATGAAGTCTAACAAATTCTTGGTGCACCACGTTTGGGTCACCTTGGCTCCATGGGACCGGGGTGAATCCTATTGGAACACCAATTTGCCTTCTCCTAAAAGTTGGAGAGTACATCTTAAAGTGGTTCTCCAGAAACTATCTCACGTTGAAAGCCGCGTTAATTTTGACACCTTTGTCAATAAATAGCAATGGACCTTCTGCAGAAATTGCTCCCCAAACCATAACTGAAATATGGTTTGGGAATCGTTGAACGGAGTGGATTAAAGAAGGGATATCCTTTTCCGACGTTGCAAAGACCCTGCCATTTTGAGCGTTGAAACTCTGCTGCAGCCAGAAGTTTTTCTCGTCCGAAAACAAAATCAAGACATCACCTTGCCGACGAAGTAGTTCTCAGCAGAGAAGGACTCTATTCTTCTTATAAGCTTCCGAAAGTCCACGAATTTTTTTTTCTTATCTGGTTTGAATCCCAAATCTTCTTTGAGAATCGTTCCTGGGCCAGTATTTATATATGACGAGCGACAAGGATTTCGTCGAATCCGCTCTCGCACTACCTTCACGAACTTTTTGGTTCGTACACTGCAAAGACGATCAGTTTTTTCTTCAGATCGATGGTTTCTCGTCTCAGCTTGGTAAGGATGCTTGCCTTAGAAAGCCAACTGCAAAATCCTTTGTCTTTTTAAATCCATTTCTCTTAGGACGCTTCCTGTTGACATGTTGTTTCTTTATCCTTTGTATGTCTTCTTTCTTAGCATTTCAAGCTTATTGTTTTCACAAACCGCTTATTGCTTGCCCTCAACTTAGTGTTCTAAATGCACTTCCACAGTTATTAATTGAGAGCTTTCGATGCCAGGTACCATTTTTTCATAAGTATGATTGTGAGGCAAGTACAATCATACCCTATGCCCAGGGAGTCGAGCAATTTTCCTCAACGAAAAATTCCTAGACCAGACCGGGAATCGAACCCAGCCACCTCCAGCATGGTGTTGCTTTGTAGCTGCAGCTCTACCGACTGAACTAAGGGAGGACCCTTTGTATGTACAACTTTCAAATGCTGACAACCAAATGACTGTCACATTAACTAGACGGATTTTGTATGTATGTATGTATGAGTGTATGTGTGTACAATCAATCTCCCACTGACCGGCAGTGCATTAATGGAAGAAACTTGTCTGCATTTCTTCAGTAATTTATATGTGATCACTATGTGCAAACATTTTTAGCCCTGGAGATTGAAGGTGACAGCTCTATTGAAAATCCAACGACCCATTTCAAGAATGCCATACACGTACATTCTGAGGTCATCTTCATATACAATAAGCCCCGCATGAAAATCTTCACATATCAAATGGATATGTGAAGAGTTTTCACACTTCCAGAATCAAAAATGGAAATTCTTAAGGTATATTTTATCTGATGCTGGAAACCTCATCCGGAAGCGGGAGCAGGGCACCAAAAAAACAAAAAATCAGAAAAAACTACTGACGCACAATCCATCTCAAGAAACACGACCATAACACACTATGAGAGGGATTCTATTCCCCACGTCCCACCCAAAGCACCCGGAAAAAATAAAATTTCCCCATTTATTTTATTTAAAAAAAGAAATTTTTTTTTTTTTTTTTTCCGCGAAAACGACGCTGCAAAAGCAAAACACGTCATTTTCAAAGCACGGCATGCTGCGATCTTTTCTGTCACATTACCTACACGGTAAGAATCAAAAACCCATTAATGGGTAAAATTTCACCCATTTCCCCAAAAAGGGAGTCAACCCATTAAATGCGTAAACTCAATTTACCCATTTATGGGTATATGACAAAAATGTCAAAAAATGGGTATTATTTTACCCATCTTTAAAAATGAAATTTTGTGGAAAATGGGTAAAGAAATACCCATTATCTGACATTTGCGCGATATACTCAATAATGGGTAAATGAAGTTTATGGATACTCTCTTTTTTGTTAAATGGGTAAAATTTTACCCATTAATGGGTTTTTGATTCCTATACCGTATAAGGAAAAAACACAAGCAACAATTCTATGAAACTTAAGCTTTATTTCTTTATTTCCACACAATTTACAAATAAATTTCTACCGGATTCTTACGGCCCGTTTTAAAGCAATCGTTTGACATGAGTTTTGAGCTCATCAATGTAATCTTGGATGAAGGCATCGTAGTCGGACACTGGATGTTTCAGACCTGCAATGTAAAGAATTATTCTTCTACCGTACATATTTATAACACCTAGTTCTACTTACCAGAAGCATGCATTGTCCAGCGTATTATTGAGTTCAAATCGGGGCAAGAAAGAGGTCAATCCGTGAACAATCACTTTTGGGAAACCGATGAGAGATAAGATGGATGGTGAATTGCAGGGGCAAACAAAAGGTAAGTTATAATATTTGCAATACCCATTTATGGGTAAAAAAATACCCATATATTTTTCACTAACAAATTATCGAAATGGGTAATATTTTACGTTTATTTTTTTTACCCATTTTTTGACAGCTACATATAGGTTTGAAAAATGGGTGAAATTTTACCCATTAATAGGTTTTCGGTTCCTACCGTGAAAAAAACACCCTTATTGTCTCTTCTCTCAATTTTTTTTTTTTTTTTTTTTAAAAAAAAAAAAAAATAAATTATATTTTTTTTTTTTTTTTTAAACCCACCCCAATATAAAAAAAAACGGGAACAGCACCTTCCCCTCCCCCTCCCCCTTTTATATTTTTTTTTTTATTTTATACTTTTTTCTTAAATATATCTGTTTTTTTTTTTTTATAAACAGTGAGTAGATATAGGTACACTTTTTTTTTTTTTTTTTTTTTTTTACCCCCCTTTTTTGTCTCTCATATTCCCGCTGTGTGGGGGAGCGCGAAAACCCCCCCGGAAACAGATTTGCTCATTCAGTGTCGGCCTGCTTTTCTCAGTCTCCTGTTATCATCTTGCTCAAAATTACATTGAAAGGACATTTTAAATGGAAAATAATTGAGTTATTGAACATCAAACTCATGGCTTGCTGTAGATCTTTTTACCGAAACAACTTGCCAGCTGTCGTTAAATTTTTCAATATGGCGAAAAACACATACAGGTAGATTTAAATACCTCTCTTTCTACATACCTTGCCACAAATATGTTTATTTCTATAACTTGGTAATTTATACTTTATTTTACAATCATATTTTGATTGAGAAGATTGTTTTGTTTCTCGATCTTTGATCCGATGTTCTTTTCGAGCAAAATATCGCATACTCGTTCAACAAACGGGAATCCTTATTCCAAAAATAGAAAAACAAAACAAAAAACAGCTTCTCATTGCGGAAGCGAAAAACTATTTTAGGCTCAAATCGCAACCATCAACTCATCCGGAGATCAGCATTATGATGACGGCAATGACGATGAACAGAATCAATTGTTTTTTTAACTGCATGAAAACGGACAACTTTAGACGGAACCGGGAGCTTTGTGTACGCAAAAACAGAGGCAGCCACAAGATTCAAAAAGACAAACATTGCGCACCTGCGGTCAAGCAAGCGGTAAGTGGATCGATTAAAATCTTTACGAACTGTGGGCACGAATAGATGAGCCAAATGCCCACGGACGGAGATGATTAATTGGATTACACGGCCTTTGAGTGTGACTTATATTGGAAATTTGTTTACCCTCGTTTACTCACGTAAGTACCAAGTAAAACTTGTGTTCGTGCTAAGCATGGATACATTTTACAAAATTTCAGGTTAGTTTCGTCCAGAAGATGGAAGTAAGTAAATCATACTCAAGTTAGAGTGAAACTGTAAGACCGTGCATGAGGATTGTAAATTTAATTTCGTTCCACTGATGGACAGTTGGACACAATACAATTACTCCAAGAGGGATCAGTCGAGGCGTGGGATAGAACCCGATCTTTTGCGTCAATATTGATACTTGAGTCCCGTGCAGTGGTTTTATTTGCGTCAATGGAAAAGGTCAAATCCACGACAAACTCTAATTTTGCCAAAGGAGCTCATTTGCATATCAAAACTTTTGGCATTAAAAATATTCGCTAAGATACGTTACTCGGTAACCAATGACGTCAATTGATTAAATTTTCTAAAGAACTATAGAGAAGGCTCATTCTACTAGAAACCGTTCCCTGTTATGATTTGGAACTAATAAATGAGAAGAAATTGCCAAAAATAATGGCAGATTTCAAAAGTCCCACCCCCCCCCTGACACTCTCCATAATTCAATGGAAAGATTTCAAATTGTACTATATAATAGATTTCTTTTTTGGCAACAAAATTTTAAATTTCATTTGCCAAAACTTGAACCGTGCCAAAAATGGAAAAGTAGTTTGTGATTTTTCTATTCAGTGGATACTTTAAAATTATCATGATACTTATTTCAATACTACAATTTCATAAGTTTTCAACAAACTCAAACAACTACACCAATATTTTTCTAAGTCTTTCGTAGTACCGTTTCCGCTACTTCCATCCATGGTTCTTGAAGCCAATATGCAACATCAATTTTATGTCCCATTTTCCCGGCCATGGGGAACCCACCTAACCCTCCAAAAAATAACAAGCTGGTATCATATAATTAATTTCGTTATCATTTGTCATGATTTTCAACATACAATTTTTGACGAACGTTACTAGATGAATGCCAACCTACAAATATTATCAGCATATTTGAAAAAGAAATAATGATTCATATTAAAAAAGTTATTTCAAATAAAGGCTTGCTTCATTTAGAATTGGAACAAACTTTTGCTCATATTGTGGCGCTCCTGGTGGACGGATTTGGAAGTTCTTGGCGCCCACGTGTCGGGAATTTTGTCAGCTTCACGTATGTATTTTTGACATTCCGCAAATCGACTGGACTTTGTAAACAATCGACATGGAAGCCGAAAGAAGGGAAAAAAATGTGCACAGTTATTTGGAAAATCCATTGTGGTCTGCATCTAGGCTAGCTAAACAGCTGAAATTGCCCAGAAATACCGTATGGCGCGTTATCAAACGGTATAAGGAAACATTGACGACGATTCGGAAGCCTCAAGCCAATCGTCGGAGTGGAACTGTCGACCGGAAACTGCGTGGTAAGATTTTGAAGACGATTAAGAGGAATCCCAATCTGTCGGACCGTGATTTGGCCAGAAAATTCGGTGCTGCCCATAGTACCGTGAGGAGAACTCGACTCCGGGAAGGAATCAAGTCGTATCGAGCTAGCAAACAGCCAAATCGGACCATAAAACAGAATAGTGTGGCCAAAATCCGTGCTCGGAAGCTATACGACCAGGTGCTGACCAAGTTCGACGGGTGTCTTCTGATGGACGATGAAACCTATGTCAAGGCTGACTTCGGGCAAATCCCAGGTCAAAATTTTTACTTGGCAACGGCTCGGGGGGATGTTCCAGCCAAATTTAAATTTGTTTTTGCCGACAAATTTGCACGAAAATTCATGATTTGGCAGGGCATTTGCAGCTGTGGCAAAAAAAACGAAAGTTTTCGTTACAAATAAGACAATGACGTCGGAAATATACCAAAAAGAGTGTCTCCAAAAACGAATTTTGCCATTCATTCGATCCCACGACCATCCCGTAATGTTTTGGCCAGATTTGGCAAGCTGTCATTACAGCAAAGTCGTTCAAGATTGGTATGCAGAGAAAGGGGTCCAGGTTGTTCCGAAAAACCTTAACCCCCCCCAACTGCCCCCAGTTCCGCCCTATTGAGAAATACTGGGCAATCATGAAGAGAAGACTCAAGGCAAAGGGAAAGGTTGTCAAAGACATCAATCAGATGAAGACCTGGTGGAATAAGATAGCTAAAACGATGGACGAAGAAGGTGTGTGCCGCCTAATGAGCCGTGTTACAGGAAAAATTCGAGAATTCCTTCGAAACCGTGACGAATAATTTTATCCGTATTTTTTCTCAAAAATATGAAGAAAACGCTACATTTGTATAAAAAAGATCTTGAATTCAATAATAAATAACTGCAATACAGGCAATTGTTTTTGTTCCAATTCTATCTGAAGCAAGCTTTATTAGCGCGAAAATTTGATTTCAAATTGATAACATAATTTGAAACTATTACAACAAATTTGCTCAAAATACAGGATTTGTTATCAAGATGTTCGCAGTGATAATCAAATAAGCTATTATTATGATAATCAAAGAGTATTATTTTGTTATTCATTCTGTTGTTTTGGCTGTTCATTCAGCCTCAATGATAACATATGCAGTGTCCAAACAATGATAACTTGGTATAAGAATTTGTTATCAATTTGTCATAATCCTTCGCTCGGGTAAGCCGTCGTCAGAGTTCAGATAAGTTCATCCTTAAAATGGTGTGCAGTGCAGTTATCCAAAAGAAGCAAAGCCTCGGGATCAATTCCTACATTTGCTGAACTTTTGGCACAAAAGTGTTATGGAACCACGATTGAAAAATATCAGGGGTCATCCATGTGTTCTTCGTGAAATCACATTGCAGTGAAAATTTGATGTTCTCGAATGCCCTCTGATTTATCGACCTCCCAATCATAAGCATAGATAATTTTTGAGTTCCAGAGGCATCCAAACAAGGCATAAATGTAACTCTATCTTATGCTTCTTTATGTCCTGGTGCTGACGGTTCACAAGTATGCACCAATCATTCTGAACCTCAGTTTTTTTTTAAATACTTTGCAAACGAACACTGTTACGAGCGTATTAGTAGTACGCTAGGAAAATTTAAATTAACACTTCACTTGGTCACTTTTTAAGAAATAAAAAAAAACTGAAACATTTTTCAAAATATCACTAGTAAACGCGTTCCGTTAACGTTCCGTTTAATTTCTCTATAGAATTTTATATTTTAATATTTCATCTGCGACTTACAGACTTCTTCAGTGTTGAGCCTTAAAAAGTTTAAAATTTATTAAAACGCCAAACGCAATAGGCCGGCAACGGAGCTCCCCCCCCCCCCCCCCCCCTTTCTCACTCTCTCTCTAGACCTGTGCGCCAATCTATTTTGAATTGACGGCGCTTATTTATCCCCTTTAACATTTCCTTATGCTTATCCTTTTTACCTGTTTCGCTTTGTCGTGCACTGTAAAGACTATAGGATCACTCCAAGTCCTAAATTTTGATAGAAGGCCCGGATATCCATAGTGTTATATGACTCAGGTCGATGAATTGACGTGTGTATGTGTGTATCTTAAGTGTGTGTACAAAGATATGAGACTTGACATTATAGAATTTGTTCATAACAAGTCAACAATATGATCACAAAAGACTGCCAGCTGAAACATGGAGTAGCTGGTTGGCGTAGCCTGGGCAATGTTGTCAATCTGACAATATCGAAGTGAGGGGGTGCGACCTGTATATCATATCATATAATTTTCCATTCTCATATCAATTAATGATTTCAGCAGGCTTTGGAATCATCTTTGCATTCCAAAACCATTTATCTCAGGAGTCTGGAGCAACATGACATGGATAAAAGGCTGAATTTGTTTTTCAGCATTTCAGCATAACATTTACTTTGAATTTGCACTTCTGAACGTTAACTTCTATATTCTTATAAGACTGGCATGCGCTTATAGGCAGTGTAGGATTATAATTTGATATTGTGTTTAGTGGTATTATAATTAGATAAGCCATTTATTTCAGAAACAATCACATTGGGCTCTTCGACCGCTCCAATTGCTATCATAGAAATGTAACTAGAACAATAAAAAGACATGTTTTAACAACATGTCTTATGAAATAATATCTTTCATTGAAATTATATTTTCGATATTTGGAATGATATTTTCTGTTTTCAGCTTTTCCAGGACTAGTAGGATATTAATACATATCTAATTATATTTTTTCAGTAAAAATCCAGTCGATGTCAGATATGTTCTCGTATTGACTTACTGTAGCCGCTTTTTGCATGGTCAACTAATTTAATTGTGTCTTAAAATGACATGTACATCATTCAAGTTGGAAATTTGTATTAATAGCATTTTTGTCTTCTATGATATTTTAATTTTTTATTTTTATCTGCTTCAGGGTTTTATGGAGGGTGATTAGTAGATGTGTTACTGCTGTGTAACATAAGATCTTTTTCTATTAACCACCCACACTTGTGAGTGGCCCCAACCTTGTTGTTGGTTTAAATCGGTCGTCAAATTGGATATCTTAGCATGTTCTTGTATTCTATTGAAATAAACCACCCACACATATGAGTGGCCCCAACAGCATTTTTACTGTGGGTTTAAACCGGTCCTCAAACTGGATGATTTAACATATTTTTGTATTCTGGTGAAATAAATCATCTAAATTTGTGAGTGGTCCCAACAGCATCCCTACTGTTGGTTTAAATCGGTGCTCAAACTTGATGTTTTTAACGTATTCTTGTATTCCATTAAAATAAATCACCCACACTTGTGAGTGGCCCCATCAGCATCCTTACTGTTGGTTTAAATCGGAGCCAAAATTTGAATAGCTTGAATGTGCATCTCTGTACAGAGAATAAATCGGGAACCTAGTTAAATATCTTATTCGCTGCCGACGTCAGTTGAATTCAGCACACCGTCTACCAAAACGGATCTCGCTGCAAACCCAACCATTTTATCCAACATCCCAGTGATTTCTCGTGGGAGTGCAGATGTGTTCTCGGCTTCCAATAAAGTATCATGTCAACATATTCCTACCCATTCCCTACTTGACGTGCATTCGGGCGAGGCCGGCGCCGGTCCCAAGCATCATCTTTTGGTTCTCTGTGTAATAACAGCTGATCTAGCAGTAACAGAGTAGCAACCTCGGGCGGTCAATCATGCTCATGCTCATAACAAGTCGATGGGGAATTCGGCTTATGTCTTTATTACTAAACTTAACCAAAACTGTTTTTCAGCGTTCAGGGTTCAATTGCCAAGAGACGCACTGCACATTTCGTAATTTTCGTGTACGAAAATAGTTTAGTTTAGATCTTCATGAAGATGGCGAGTCAAGTTTTCAGCGCTGGCAGAAATTGAATACGATTTCACGGGGAATCTACTTATAATAAATTAACGAATGACATATTCAATAAATAATATTTCACTAGAGACATATTACAACAGAAAAGTAGATTATAAAGTTCTGATAGGACATTTTATTAATTTTGTACCGTGATTTTTATTTTTATATCTATAAATCTGAAAATCTGAAAATCTGAAAATCTAAAAATCTAAAAATCTAAAAATCTAAAAATCTAAAAATCTAAAAATCTAAAAAATCTAAAAATCTAAAAATCTAAAAATCTAAAAATCTAAAAATCTAAAAATCTAAAAATCTAAAAATCTAAAAATCTAAAAATCTAAAAATCTAAAAATCTAAAAATCTAAAAATCTAAAAATCTAAAAATCTAAAAATCTAAAAATCTAAAAATCTAAAAATCTAAAAATCTAAAAATCTAAAAATCTAAAAATCTAAAAATCTAAAAATCTAAAAATCTAAAAATCTAAAAATCTAAAAATCTAAAAAATCTAAAAATCTAAAAATCTAAAAATCTAAAAATCTAAAAATCTAAAAATCTAAAAATCTAAAAATCTAAAAATCTAAAAATCTAAAAATCTAAAAATCTAAAAATCTAAAAATCTAAAAATCTAAAAATCTAAAAATCTAAAAATCTAAAAATCTAAAAATCTAAAAATCTAAAAATCTAAAAATCTAAAAATCTAAAAATCTAAAAATATAAAAAATATAAAAAATCTAAAAATCTAAAAATCTAAAAATCTAAAAATCTAAAAATCTAAAAATCTAAAAATCTAAAAATCTAAAAATCTAAAAATCTAAAAATCTAAAAATCTAAAAATCTAAAAATCTAAAAATCTAAAAATCTAAAAATCTAAAAATCTAAAAATCTAAAAATCTAAAAATCTAAAAATCTAAAAATCTAAAAATCTAAAAATCTAAAAATCTAAAAATCTAAAAATCTAAAAATCTAAAAATCTAAAAATCTAAAAATCTAAAAATCTAAAAATCTAAAAATCTAAAAATCTAAAAATCTAAAAATCTAAAAATCTAAAAATCTAAAAATCTAAAAATCTAAATATCTAAGAATCTAAAAATCTAATCTTAAGATCTTAAAATCTTAAAATCTTAAAATCTTAAAATCTTAAATTCTAAAAATCAAAAAATCAAAAAAACAAAAATTCAAAATATCTAAAAATTCTTCAACATTAAGATCCAAAAAATAATAAAATCTTAAAATTCAGAAATCAAAATACATTCATATCTGGACAAAATCTAAGAATTTGAAAATTAAAAAGAAAGGTAAGGTTCAGAAATCTGTAAATACATAATTCTGATACTTAAAGAAAATTTTTGAAAATCGGCCACAACATTCACTCTGTGAATTTTCAGGCAAAATATGAGGGCAATCAGTTTGAGAAGGCTCCCCTGACAATAACAGAAGAAAACCCGCTAAAGCCATCATTTCCTCTATCTCTAAATCAGAAAATAAAAAAATAAAAACAATTATCTAAATATGTTAAGATTAAGAAGTTTAAGAATATAAAAGAATCAAAACCTGAAAAACTAAATAGTTAAAAAAATTCAAATTGCTATAAAATTCATATATTTAGGAGCTTACAGATCCAAAATAAAATCAATTATAAAAAAGTTCAAATTAAGAGCAGTGAAATAGTACGAACTATCAATATTTTTAGAACATTACTACAATCACGTATAAAAAATAGTTCACTGTGCAATTTTTTACCGGCCAATTCAGTGGTTAGCCAAATTATTTGATACGAGATTTGTCACGTACAAATAAAAACAATGTTATCCGATGGCTTTATTCGGCAAATGTTTTGCCAATAAAGTCTTTCGGTTATATTATTTTCTATATTATTTTTATTTATTCAAATAGCCATACATCGTATTTACGATATGACTTCATGTACAACATTTCGCCAATATACTCGGTCTATGGCTGCCTCTCTCCAACCTCGTTGACGACCCACACTCGCCAGATCCTGTTGCACCTGGTCCGCCCATCGTGCTCGCTGTGCCCCACGCCTTCTTGTACCGGCCGGATTCGAGGCGAACACCATTTTTGCAGGGTTGTTGTCCGGCATTCTCGCAACATGCCCTGCCCACCGTATGCTTCCAGCCTTCGCGACCTTCTGAATGCTGGGTTCGCCGTAGAGTACAGCGAGCTCGTGGTTCCATCTTCGCCGCCACACTCCATCCTCTTGTACGCCGCCAAAGATGCTCCTAAGCACCCGGCATTCGAAAAAATAAGTGCTTGCAGGTCCTCCTCGAGCATCGTCCACGTCTCGTGCCCGTAGAGAACAACCGGTCTTATCAGCGTTTTGTACATGGTACATTTAGTGCGGGGGTGAACTTTTCTTGACCGCAAGTTCTTCTGGAGCCCGTAGTAGGCACGACTTCCACTGATGATGCGTCTTCGGATTTCACGACTGTTGTTGTTGTCAGCCGTAAGCAAGGATCCAAGGTAGATGAATTCTTCCACCACCTCGAATGTATCCCCGTCTATCGTAACACTGCTGCCTAGGCGGTCCCTGTCGCGCTCGGTACCTCCTGCTAGCATGTACTTTGTTTTCGACACATTCACCTCCAGTCCGACTTTCGCAGCTTCGCGTTTTAGGCGAGTGTACATTTCTGCCACCGTTTCAAATCTTCTGCCGACAATGTTCATGTCATCCGCAAAACAAACGAACTGACCGGATCGAGTGAAAATCGTACCCCGGCTGTTGAGCCCGGCTCTTCGCATGACACCTTCTAGCGCAATGTTGAACAACAGGCACGAAAGTCCATCACCTTGACGTAGTCCCCGGCGTGATTCAAACGAGCTGGAATTTTCGCCCGAAATCTTCACGCAGTTTCGCACACCGTCCATCGTAGCTTTAATCAGTCTAGTGAGCTTCCCGGGAAAGCCGTTCTCGTCCATAATCTTCCATAGCTCTATGCGGTCGATACTGTCGTACGCCGCCTTGAAATCGATGAACAGATGATGCGTCGGGACCTGGTATTCGCGGCATTTTTGGAGGATTTGCCGTAAAGTAAAGATCTGGTCCGTCGTCGAGCGCCCGTCAATGAAACCGGCCTGATAACTTCCCACGAACTCATTTACTTTTGGTGAAAGCCGGCGGAAGATGACCTGGGATAGCACTTTGTAGGCAGCGTTTAGGACTGTGATCGCTCGGTAGTTCTCACACTTCAGCTTGTCGCCTTTCTTATAGATAGGGCACCCCTTGATTCCACGCCTCCGGTAGCTGTTCTGTTTCCCAGATTCGGACTATCAGCCGATGCAGATAGATGGCCAGCCTTTCCGGGCCCATCTTGATGAGTTCAGCTCCGATGCCATCTTTGCCAGCTGCTTTGTTATTCTTGAGTTGTTGGATAGCATCCTTAACTTCCCTCAGCGTGGGAGCTGGTTCGTTCCCATCCTCTGCTGTGCTGACATAGTCATTTCTTCCACCGACTTGGACTTCAACGCCCGCGTCCTCTGCGCCATTTAGGTGTTCGTCGTAGTGCTGCTATTATTTTCTATACATATATATCAAATTTAATAAACACCCCTTATTTACACAGTCCTGACTCTTCAATGCAAAAATCTGGTATGTCCAATCACTGTTAATTTACACTGATCGTTATAGATGGTTTTTAAACTTTCTCACGCCTGACAAAATGCTATCAAGTTGTGGAAACAAACTCTATTTGTTTTTGACCCCGTTCAGACTACGAGCTATATTACTTGATATAACGAATCTTGATATGAGACGTCAGATGCATTAATTACAGTGAATACTAGACGTACGAACATTGATATCAAGCTTCTTTATATCAAGTTATATAGTCTGGACGGCACATGACATTTCCTATTATTTTTGACAAAATTATGAAATACCATTCAGCAAACTTACCGATTCATTAAACATGAAGAAAACATGAAAGTTTGAAGAAACAAAAAATTGTTTTTTTTTTTTTTTTTATACATTAAATTTTATTTCTAATTAATTAGTCACACATATTGAATATTTTTCCCTCTTTTACCCCCCCAATACAAAGGGGCCGGATTTTTTTTTTTCCTTCCCCAATCTTTCCAACCCCCCCCCCTTAAAATACAACAAAACCAAAGGCCTCGACCACAATCCCGAGGGGGTAGGCTACCTTAACCATTTTTAACTTCAGCACAATCGGAGTTTGAAAACAAAGTATACATAGCCCTAGTAGCACATTTGTTGCAAATGAGTTGAGGTTACTTAAATATGACTCATTCTAGTCATAATCAAGTTGCTGTAACTTGTTTAGACGGTTGTGTGCTGCTCGGGAGGCATGCAACCTGAGGTTTCCTTGTTTACCTAAGAAATTCAAAGAAAAATTCATCAAATTCATTATTAATAAAACTTATCTGCCGAATGTTAACGACCTATCGATTACAGGATTGTTCTCAATATCTCGATCCCTGTCTGCCTGCAAATTAAGACCAGCCTTTTGTTTTGCTTCGATTAGACATGCATTGCAAAACACTTTGTAGGAAAACAGATGATGAGTAAAACCATTTTTGACATACAGTCAGTCTCAAAATTGAGCGCTCATTCGGATGTTACAAAATTAAGCGTACAGTACATGATTATCATAAAAAAATGAGTTTAAACAATGTCGAAAATCGTTGAAATTCGTTTTTTAGTATTTCGTAGGCATCCAGAACAGCCCTCAAGCGTCGCGGCATCGATTCCACCAGCTTCCTGGTCACCGTTGCTGGAATACTATTCCAAATCTCCTGAATCGCCAGTTTGAGCTCCTTTTTGTTTCTTGCTTTTGATTTATTGGTGTTATTCCATCGGTGCTTAACCTCCCACCACAAGTGCTCAATGGGGTTCAAATCCGGTGACTGCGGAGAGGATCTCAGTTGCTTAGGAACATTGTAAAGCAACAACTCTCGTACAATGTGCGACGTGTGTTTTGGATCATTGTTCTGCTGAAAGTAATAATCACGCGTTAGTTCCAATTTTTGCACGGAAGGTTGCAGATTACGCTTCAGTATATACAAATAGCCCATTTTGTCCACCGAGGTGTCCATAAACTCCATAGCACCCACACCACTGGTCGCCATTGAACCCCACAGCATGACGCTGCCTCCTCCGTGTTTGACAGTAGGGCTTAAATGCTTGACCTCCAAGGACGAATTCGGTTCTCTCCAAACCACCTGCCTTCCATCGGATCCAAATACATTAATTTTCGTCTCGTCGGTAAAAACCACCTTGTTCCAAAACTTCAAAGGCTTGTCAATATGCTCCTTTGCAAAATCCAGTCGCTTCTTAATATTTGATTTTGGAAGAAGAGGCTTCTTCCGAGCAATTCTTCCCCTCAGATTGTGTCTGTGAGCCACACGCCGAATGGTTTGAGCACTGACGGATCTCATGATATTGTCAGCGATTACGTTGTCCAATTTCGGAATACTTGTCTTAGGTTCTTTTCTTATTGTTCGTACGATTCCTCGTTCGTCAGCAGCGGCCACGATCCGTTTGCGGCCTCTGCCTGTGCGGTTCTTCAAATTCCCCTCGAATTTCCTCTTGCTTACGATTTTATGCACTGTGGAATGTGTTCTTGCAATGGCAGCCGCTATTCCTGCAACGATATTCACTTGAGTGCGCGTGACAATACCGGTTTTTTTGCTGGTGGTCGCCATTTTTATCCAAACACAATAAAATTCCAGACGAAAATAACTAATGTCGTTTTCGGTTATTGCCAGTGCGGAACTGGGTTCGCCCTAGGTCCACCCTAACAGCTGTCAAAACGTTTTCTATTCAATCGGGTCGAACCTGGATCCGACCCAACATCGATGAGGTTCGCTCTCAAGTTTTTTCGAGGTCCAACCTGGGTTCACCAACACACACAAACATAACTGTAAAAATAAAATGTTTAAGTTTGTTTATGTTTATGTTTTGCACTAATCCCATCATACTGACTCGACTCTGGATCGGTAATTGCGAGTCAGAGTCAGACCTGACCCAGGTTTAAAACCGAAAACGGCATAAGATCACTGCCAATGCAACTGAGAGTTGTTGACAGTATGCACTGCTAGAAAAATTCACTTCAAATTGCTAATATTATGTTTATAAAACGAATTGGTTTGAAAATAGTAAAGGTGTACGCTCAATTTTGTAACATCAAAAATGCTTCATTTCTGGAATTTTATTCGATTAAAATATTGAAATCCTTTTCAATGTTGAACAGTTAAAGAATTGAACTACAATAGAATTAATATTTTTGTAAAGTATTATCCCCCAAAATTATCGAAAAGTTCTTTATGTCATGGGTGTACGCTCAATTTTGAGACTGACTGTATTTTAGTGTACCAAATTATTTCCACACATAACTGGTTCGATTACCATTATTTGTGGTATCAATATGTACACTCGCGATAGAAATTTTCTCGACATTTAAGGCGGATATTTTATTATATTTAAATTTAAATTTAAATTTCAAACTCACTCGCGAAATTGCTGGAAGTCGAATCACGAAAATATACACTGCTGTTGCTAGAACGAAACGCCAAACTAATCACTGTCTCACATGCACCCCTCTGGATGCCACATGGCATCGAGATGTCATCATTAAATACAAAATACAAATTTTGTAATGAAAGTAGGCTTCTATAGGGCTAATGAACATAACTGAAGTGATGCATACACGGTGAAAAATTTCATCGGCGCGCCTCAAATTGCCCGGCGGCGCGGGCAAAAAAATGTAGCGGCGCGCTGGTCGAAAATAGTGTTTGTATTTTTTAACACTTCAACCTCTAAAATTTTGTTATACTATGACTAGTAACTATCTTGTATCTTCAAAATGTGCGTCATTTTATGCCCTAAAAATCATCTTTACAAATTTTACAAATTCAAATTGAAATAATAAAGTTACAGCAAAAAAAACTTTTTTTGTAAGTCCCACCCTAAGGAAAGATGGAAAAACTGTTATAAAACAATACGTAGATGAGATAGAAGTTAAGTTTTTTCAGCAACGTTTCATCCAATTAAAATATTTACAATTCTGTAGAAGCAAAAATCCTCTAAATCGTAAGAATAGAAAGTTAATTTTTTTATTATGAACATAAGAGGACCACCTTTGTGACCAACCAAACCAAAAGATAGATCTTATGTTTTAAATTAAATCCCCTTAAGACATTATGTGTCTAAAGTTAATGGATTTCGAGTTAACGATTTTTGTGGCAAAATTTGTCTATTCGTAACATAGTGCTATGGTGGGATCAGCAATGCACCGAGGTTTACCGTAAAAAGTCCGACGCGTTTAAAGTCTTCCGTAGACTTGGAACACCTGAGCACTCCGAAAATAACACGGCACTCGAACGCGGACTTAAGAGCCTCATCAAGGCCAAGAAACGCGGTTACTGGCGACGATTCGTGGATGGGTTATCGTGTGAAACTTCAATGAACACTCTTTGCAATACGGCGTGAAGACTGCGTAACGAACTATGAACCTATGAGCGAGGAGTACTTGGACCAACGGATCCTCAAGCTAGCGCGAAAAGTTTGTCCAGATTCGGTGCCGGCACGGATCATTCCTCGCGAAACCGAGAATTCGATAGATGAGATCAGCCAACCCTTTTCAATGGTAGAACTCTCTCTCACTCTCCTTTCATGTGGCTATTTGTGGCTGTGGTAAGCTTTTGAAGCCATTCCTCACAACTGCTTCGATGAACAGTGAAATATACCTCAAAGAGTGCTTACAAAAACGACTTCTACCCATGATTCGAAGCCACGACGATCCTGTTGTTTTTTAGCCAGTCCTTGCGTCTTGCCATTACGGAAAAATCAAGGGTAGAATGGTATACTACCAAGAATGTTTCATTTGTTACAACGGAGATCAACTCTCCTAACTGCCCGCAAATTCGACCAATCCCAGCTGCCGATCGAATGAAGCATTTTGCGAAGGTGTGCCCATTTTACATCGGTCACTGCTGCATATGAGATCTCCCTTACACACACTTGATGTCTGTGATAGGAAAATACTTGGCATTTAGTAAATTTACTCCAACTACAAGACAACAACTTAAATTTGCGTTATTTTCAATAGTTTAATGAAGAAAATCAATAGTTTTCAATATTGAAATCGACGCGTAGAAATATTTCGGAACTATTGGGGCAAACTTTTGAAAAATATCAACGCTCAAAACCTGACCTCTTTTCATGACGATCGCAATAGTTTTTTTTTTTAATTTGTCCCCAATGTATATCAAAAAAGAAGTAGTCCAAATTCAAAATATTGGAAGAAAGTGTCAAGACTTCGCTAGATCGCTAGATTACAAATATTGATATCATCCCAAACGCTGTCCATTTAATCCCCAAAGCCTAGTACGCACCTGAAAAGAAATGAAAAATAAAAACATTCTGCAAAATAGGAAACGGAATGCTTAAGAAACTTCTTTTCAATCTGTGACATAAAGGCGGGGTATTGTGACTGATCTTGCTTTAAAACTAAGATGCTCTAGCGGACAGAATATACTCAAGAACTCAAAAGAACATCGAAACCTTTGGGACGTCGAATGTTCCCCGTGGATATTCATTGAAAGATTTAAAATAACCATTTCATCAATAAAACGTAACAGTTCCTCAAACATGTTCAAATTATTAATATAAATAAACATTAATACTGAATCTGAGCAAAGCTCAACGTCTGTCTTCATGCCAATCCCCGACTTCGATAGGCAATTAACATTTTCCGAAACTGGTTTGAGTGACCCATCTCTCAGTATTACTCAATATTAGCATATTGTTTGACTGCGAAGGGAATCAACAAGTGAGACAAATTTCGAGAACATCAATCTGCACGCTGAAAACCTAAAATGCGACACATCAATTCCAAGCCGAAAAAAAACCCTTCTTTGTCGTGGTCGTGTACGTGCCAAAGGTGGCTTGACCAGAAGCATCACTTGAAAAGCTCCGTCCATTCTGCAGCTTTTCCCAGTCGTTTGCCTTGAACGTTTAGAATCAGAATTTTTAAGCAAACACTTCTCGTGGCCTAACAGCGCGTGAGAAACTGGTCTTTCGGCGATAGAATGGCTGTTCCTCTACATCAGAGTAGATGCATTCAGATGTTTTTTTTTTTACTACCTTGAAATCTAAGCTGATAATTATCCCGGAAGAAGTGTGTTGAGCGACAGATTAAGGATGAGATCTTTATAGTTATTTGACATTTACGGTTCAGGTGCATCGATTGAACAACTTTTATGACGCAAATCAATAATATTGACGCTGCTGAGATTGCTGCAGGATGGTTTACGAGGCCGTGAGTTGGGATTTATTATGGAAGGCAGAGATTTTTTTTTTACGGTTGAGCAGTCTTCTCCACAGAAGCCGAACAAGTGTCGGTTGTGTTTTCTAGTAGTTCAGTTTTGTTGAAAACGTTATATAACGCATAATTCTGGATATGTCTAGAAGACATTTGGCCCACATTGCCATGGAAAAAAGGTGTTTTGTACCTTTTCAATTTTCAAGCATTGTTATTTTTCGATAAATCGGTAAGATTAATTATTCATAAAAAAAATTCAAACCTCACTAGAATTTTGCTACCAACTGGTTCAACTTCCCCTCATTGATCTAAATTATGCATTTGTTACGATTCTGGAATTTCCATTTTCATCATAACTAATCTTCGGATGACGCATCTCTCAGAGTTCTAATTCGATTGCAACAAATCCAAACTATTCACACTTCTAGCTAGAAACATCTCTCCTGCAATACTCTGGACAAAGTCAACAGGTGGTCAACTGGTTTTTAGCGAGTTCAGAACACGACAAACTCCCCAAAAATAAAAAAAAGGACCGAAGAACAGTATTAGTCAGGAGAATCGATTTCTCATATTGCCTGGTAACAGCAGTGCCAACTTTGATTTTATTTTTGTTTTTTCATTCAATAATCAGGTTTTTCTGGTTTAATAAAAAAAAAAGTCCAGTCTGTTCCACACCTGGGATTAGAAAGCTGATCGGTGTAACTTATGATTGTGTGAGATAAATTTTCCATAAAATGAAGATGGATTTGATAGAATCGTTATTTTTGCGTATTTTTTACTCGTTGCAGTGCTGAACGAGCTGACCTTCATAGAGGGAACTATTGGAGAATGATTTCCATAACTACTAATTTGGGTGGAATGATTTTGCTCAATAGAATCCTAGAGGTGAGCAGCTGGCATTAAAAACATTCGCAACAGTTAATTGAAGCTTTAAGAAAGGCGGAGGCGCAATTCGATTTCGGCTGCAAAATATCATGATGGTGCAAAAGTTCCCCAAGAAGCTAATGGAACAATTCTATAAATCTTCAGTGAGGTAGGCAGAAATATCCTAACTGGTTTCAACCGGTTGCTTATGTTTTTGCTCTTCCCAAAGCTAATCGATTAGAGGTTAATTCAAAATACATGCCCACTTCCGCCTTGCATAACGTGCTGTGCGAATGTTTGAAATCAATCAACCCAGTAAACGACAAACCCGCTAACCACTACTGTCTCTCTGCAAGGTGAATCGCCAAGCAACAGAGGAAGAGTGTCCGTGATCATGACCGCGCAAGGCCCGATTCGTGCTTGACGGCGACGTCGCCCAGCTGATTGGTGAGAAAGCTTCCATTCCATTCATAAAAACCAGAAACAAGTGGGGAGCTTATGGAAGCTTGCGTACAAGATTTGGTTGAATCACGCACCATCTGGTAGCTTGCGTAGGATGTGAAGTGGATGAAGTTTCGAAGTTTCGAGGTTTGCTGATCGGTGCATGAGAAACAGGTTGCATATCTTCTTTGATAGGGGTGTTCAAAATACATCCGATTACTCGATCCTTGGGTTGGAGGATAGATGGTTATTGGAATATTTTCATAGGGTTAAGGGATGTTATGTCAAGCCAAGCTCCTTTATTCGGCCTCTGTTCCAAATATGTCTTAAATTCAGCGATAATCGACAAAATTACTATAACTTCATGATGATCAACCTCTTCTCACACACTTAGAAAATTTTACAGTATTCGGTAATTTTTTTACGAACTTTCAACAGCTGAACGTTCGGTAATCCGATTTAACTGATTTCGGGAAAATTTGACAAGTTCCGGTAATTTTTTTACCGAAATGCTGTAAAATTTCACGGAAATCCGGTAAATCGGATAACCGAACGTTCAGCTGTTGAAAGTTCGGTAAAAAAATACCGAATACTGTAAACTTTTCTAAGTGTGCAAGCAATTGAGAAGCTATTCATCCTTTTATTGAGGTATAATTGACCACGGTTTAGGATTATCTCAAGCGCCATGGTTTCACTGGTTTAGCTGACAAATTTGGTGATCTTCAAATAACATAAATTTGGCTAAATTTAATAACCATGCCTTGTAATACACCCCAGATATGGAGAAATTAGTCACAAGATCCAAATTAACTATTCTAAATGAGAAATAAATATCTGTTTAGCATGGAAATTGTAGGCTCAATTTCAGGGCAAGATTATTTTCAATGTTCATAATTATGGGCTATTGTATTCATAAGACCATGAGCATGATTGACCGCCCGAGGTTAGTAAGCCAGATCAGCTGTTATTACACAGAGAACCAACAGATGATGCTTGAGACTAGCATACATCCTCAATGTGTAAAAACTGGTGATGCCAAACTAAGGCATAACCGGCGCCGGCCCCGTCCGTAATGCATGTCAAATAAGGAAAGGGTAGGAATATGTTGACGTGATACAGGCAAACTTCGATATGCGTTATATCGAATTGTACGATATATCGATGCATAAATAAAAATGTAAAAAATTAAATTTCAATAAATTATCCAACTTGTAGTGCAAAACCACTACACTTTTCTCTTTTTTTTCTCTGTATATTTGATTTTTAGTCTGTCTTTCGTTCATCTCTTCATCACTTCAAACCTTTTTTGTCTTTTGGGTAACTTACTCACTTACAGTCAGGATAAAGATTAGGGGGCCTCTATTGTACACAGAAGTCGTCTCCAAATCACTCGGCCCATGGCTGCACTTCGCCAGCCTCGCCATCTGCGAAGGGTGCGCAGGTCACCTTCCACTTGATCGACACACCTAGACCGATCCTCTTCTTCTTGTGTCGATCCGTTTATTCTGGAGAGCCGTTTTCACTGGACTGTCATCCGGTATTCTTACGACGTCCCAAGCCCATCGTAGTCGGCCGATTTTTGCAGTGTTCTCCCAGCAACTGATGCAATTCGTAATTTATTCGCCTTCTTCACGTCCCGCCTTCCATCTGCATTCCACCTCCCGTTTAAAGACACAAGCATAGTCCATGTTTCGTGGCCGTAGAGGATTTTGTAGATGGTCAACTTCGTGGTACGGCGACCTCTATTCGATCGTAGCGTCGTTCGGAGCACAAAGTAAGCATGGTTTCCAGGCATAATACGCCTTTTATTTCTCTGCTGGTGTCGTTGTTGGCGATCACCAATGAGCTCAAATACACGAATTCGTCTACCCTTTCGATTTCATCTCCGTCAATATTCGGGATGGGAGGCTAACATTGTCTTCTCGTGAGCCTCTCCCTTTCATGTATTTTGTTTTCGACGCATTGATGACAAGTCCAATCCGGCTAGCTTCGTTCTTAAGTCTGATGTACCCTTCCGCCATTGTCTCAAACTTGCGTGCTACGATACCGATGTCGTCGGCGAAGTTTGACGGACTTCCTGAAATTGTACCACTCGTGTCTATCTCCGCTCGTCGTATGACACCTTCCTTCTTCTTCTTATATGGCATTTTCAAGCTCATTGCATCGCAATTATCGCCGCTTTCAACTTAGTATTATGATTGCACTTCCACAGTTATTAATTGAGAGCTTTTAAGCCGGCGCCGGTGGTTAAGTGGTAAGCGTGACTGCTACTTGGCACCCCAGTGGGTCTGGGTTCAATCCCAATCGAGGTCGGTGACATTTTCTGAGACGCAAAATCTCGGGTCACGTCTTCCTTCGTAAAGGAAGTAAAGCCGTTGTTGTTGGAAGTAAAACCGATTTGTAGGACCCAGGTGGTGGAGTCGTCTTGTTGGCATCGGTGGTTGTCACCACGTGAAGAAATATGCCGACGGAAAGTAATTGAATGAAAAAAAAATTGAGAGCTTTCGATGTCAGGCATCAACGCATGAATTTGTATAATATGCACAATAATACCCCATTCCCAGGGAGTCGAGGAATTTTCCTTCATGACCGGAATGGGAATCGAACCCATTACCTCCAGCTTGAGGAACCGTGCTCTTACCACTGAGCTATCTGAGGTCACAACTTCCAAAGCAATGTTGAACAACAAACACGAGAGCTCATCTGAAAAGGGTAGGTAGGAAAGGGAAACGAATAAAGGAAAAGACACTTGAGGAAGGGGGGTTAAAAATCGACCTCGTTCTTACGAATCCCGCTTCAATTCTCTGAGAAATGACTCAAAACAATTTTTTATTCAGTTGTTATGTTCTTTCATGATCGATCGACGGCGATGAGTTCGAGGTAGTCGATGAATTTGTCTATCTCGGCTCACTGGTTACTGCGGACAACCATAACAGCCGTGAGAAAACGATGAAACGATGTCTTCAACGATTACACCTTAAACATTCAATTCAAATGTTTCTTAGATGGCGCACATAGTTGATTCCCTTATATTAGACGTTAGAACACTACCCCCATCTGTTCAGCTTTATCACCCTTCACAGTGTGTTCAACAGAAGGTGCAGGTGTTTTAGTGACGATGATTCGTAGTGCAAAATTTTCAATGTGTTATGTCTGTTTGTCTGTGATATAAATGTTAATAAATAAATGAAGATGGATAAACATAAGAGTTTAAACATTTTCATAAAAATCTCATGTTGTTAGGCACTTTGATGATAATTTTTGATGCTGCAGATCGAAAGTTATGCAGAAAAAATGCAAAATGACCAATTTTAAAATGAGTTTTACTCCACAAGGAGACAAAAAGGGACAAACGATTTTGCATAGGTCTTGTAGATGAAAGTTTCTACTTCCAGTTCACGGATTCCCTGTTTGCAAATATTTGTAAATAAGTGAGTAAGATATCTTGAAAACACGTATTTTTTTACACTTCACCCTCTATAATATCTTGTATCTTAAAATGTGCGTCCTTGAATGTCCTAAAAGTCATCTCAGCAATTTTTTCAAATTCAAATTGAAATAAAAAATAAGAGCGAAAAAACTGTTTTTTTAAGTCCCACCCTAAGGACAGTTTGAAAAACTGTTATAAAACGAAACGTAGATGAATTAGAAGTTAGGTTATTTCTGCAAAGTTTCATGAAATTAAATTATCTACAGTTCTGTACGAGCAACAACTCCTCTAAATCATAAGAATAAAAAGTTAGATTTTTATTATGAACATAAAAGGACCACCCTAGTCACCACTCAAACCAAAAGATAGATCTGTTTTCAAGATTAAATCTTCCAAAGACATCATATGTCTAAAGTTAATGGTTTTTGAGTTATCGATTTTTGTCGCGAAATTTTTCTATTCGTACCATAGTGGAGTGATGTGTGTCGTCCAAGCCTCAGGGAGACTCAGGGACAGCTGATAAGATTGGTCTTATGATTAATGCGTTCAAAACAAAATACATGAAGGGAAGAGGCTCCCGAGAAGACAATGTTAGCCTCCTACCACGAGTTCAGATCGACGGTGATGAAATCGAGGTAGAAGATGAATTCGTGTATCTAAGCTCATTGGTGACCGCCGATAACGGCACCAGCAGAGAACTACAAAGGTGCATTATGGCTGGCAATCGTGCCTACCTTGGAATCCGAAGGACGCTGAGATCGAACAAAGTTCGCCGAGCTACAAAGTTGACCATCTACAAGACATTAATAAGACCGGTAGTTCTCTACGGCCACGAAACATGGACCTTGCTTGTGGAGGACCAACGCACCCTTGATGTCTTTTAACGGGAGGTGTTGCGTACGATCAACAGGGGAATGCAGATGGAAGACGGAACTTGGAGGAGGTGAATGAACCACAGATTGCATCAGTTGCTGGGAGAACCTCTCATTGTACACACCGCTAAAATTGGTCGACTACGGTTGGCTGGGCATGTAATAAGAATGCCAGACGACAGCCCAGTTAAAATGATTCTCAAAAACGAACCAACAGACCGAATAGAATGGAGACAACTTTTGTATACAGCAGAGGCCTCACCAGCCTTGGTCTGATTGATGTTTATATGTATGATTGGTAATGCACAACGACAACAGAATTCCACATTTGCTGGAATACTCTTAGGTCTTTTTTTAAAGGTTTGTTTTCAGCGATAGCTCCAGAACGGAACAACTTATTGACCTAATTCGAATCATATTTTACGTTTTCGGCAAAAAGTAATCATATGGCAGTTTTTCAAAAAATTCACAAGTTTTGATGTAAATTCTCAAAATTTTAAAACTATATTTTGACCATTGCATGGAAAGGTAACACATGCAAACAAAATCGAAGCAATTTAAAATGTTTATGCATGTGAATGTATCAACTCTATTTAGTCTTTTTTACACGGTTTCATAGTAAAAGTGGAACGTATCCCCCATGTAAAAAAAAAACCTTAGTGTACTATGATTTTGGAACAGCGTTTTCGTGAATCTAATTCCCACACTAGCACAATTTCCTATTCCTTCAAATCTCGAGTACTTTTTCAAACCGACGTATCTGATTTTGTAAACAAAGAGGCGATGTAAGATTCAAACGTTAAATTCTTGAAACCCTTAGCATTTTCGTTTCCATAACATGATGGTGATGCTACTTTCCGTGAGGGTGTTGAAAGTTTTGAGAAATTTATTTGGTGCGCAACTAAGTTCCCGCTGTTTAGCAATAGATGGCGCCAGTAGTAAGTACTGGTCGAATGTTGTACATCTCAAGCGTCATAAACCAAGCTCAGACATATGGTAAACAAACCGCTTTGCCAAATCAGTGATTTTGGTTTAGTGTTATATATTTTGGTTGTTTGAAGATGTGTGATTTCGTGCCAAATAATCATCATTTGCGGGAAGTGTTTCGAAGAAAACGGCGGCTGAAGCACATCGAGAGCTCCAAAAAGTTTACGGTGATGCTGCTCTGAGTGAAACAACGTGTCGTGATTGGTTTTGTCGCTTCAAAAACGGTGATTTCAGTGTTGATGATCGTCCGCGTGAAGGAAGGCCAAAAAACTTCGAAGACTCTGAATTGGAGGCATTGCTCGATGAGGATCCGTGTCAAACGCAAGAAGAGCTTGGTTCAGGATTAGGAGTTTCCCGCCAAGCCGTTTCTAAGCGATTGCATGCGTTGGGAATGATTCAAAAGCAAGGAACTTGGGTTCCTTACGATTTGAAGCCAAGAGATGTTGAGCGTCGTTTTTTCGTCTGTGAACAACTGCTCCAGCGGCAAAAAAGGAAGAGTTTTCTACATCGCATTGTGACGGGTGACGAAAAATGGATTCATTACAGTAACCCAAAACGGAAACATTCATGGGGACTGCCCGGGCATGCTTCAACATCGTCGCCTAGGCCGAATATTCACGCTGCGAAGGTTATGCTGTGTATTTGGTGGGACCAAGTTGGTGTTATTTATTATGAGCTGTTGAAACCAAACGAAACCATTACCGGGGAACGGTATCGAACTCAATTGATGCGATTGAGCCGAGCACTGCACGAAAAACGGCCACAATACGAGCACAGACACGAAAAAGTGATTCTTCAGCATGACAACGCTCGACCTCACGTTGCGAAACCCGTGAAAACCTACTTGGAAACGCTCAAATGGGAAGTCCTACCCCACCCGCCATATTCTCCTGATATTGCACCGTCCGATTATTACTTGTTCCGTTCGATGGCACATGGTCTCACTGGTCAGCAATTCCACTCATATGATGACATCTCAAAATGGCTTGATTCTTGGATAGCATCAAAAGACGAACAGTTCTATCGAAATGGTATTCACGTTCTATCAGAAAGATGGGAAAAAGTAGCTAGTGATGGGAAATACTTTGAATAATTCGTTTGTAACCTTTGTTTTCAAAATAAAGTTCCTTTTTCACCAAAAAACAGCGAGAACTTAGTTGCGCACCTAATACGTTTGAATCTTACTTTCCCTTTTTGCTTACAAAATCAGATACGTCTGTTTGAAAAAGTACTCGAGAAATGAAATAGGTATCAAATTGAACAAATCTGGAATCTATTAGAGATCAGATTGATGCAATAGAAGACACGAAACATGAACCAAAACACATGAAAGCAAACATCTGCATAAGCTCATGCAAATAGTGTTGCATCAGATCCCGGATACCATCCACTAATCATTACACCCTTTGTGAATACCCGTTTCCCATCATCTCTCAATTCGTTTCTACTCCACGTGACTTCAATCGATTTTCAATGATCAAATTTGCATGATGATTGAAAATTGCCGAAATTGTTGCTCTACTTTTTAGCATTGAACATTGAATTAGATCAAATGCTCATCATGAGTGAAGTGATGTTATGTATCTTATGTGATCATTTTGCATCGATTGAATCAATCCATATTATGAAATTTTACATTCTAATTTTTACTACCTTTTTAAGGGGGCTTATATCTTTCTTTTCTGTTGTCAATAAATCAGAACTTATGCCACTGTGATAAAACACACCAAATTATCCAAAATAAACCCCCTGAACCGCAAAACTTTCAACCCAAACCTTGTCCCCATCTTAATACATATCCACTCGGCTCAGCATCAACGTAAACAGTGGTTTTGTAATCGAAAATGAAAAAAAAAATCGAGAAATAGATCACCATCACACAAATAAAACCAAAGAGAAATGGGCATTCGGTCAAAAATGGCAAACCATTACGCAACAAGCTATGTTTGAGTGCGCAAATTCGGTCAAGATTTCCTATCGTTCGGAAAACCACTTTGCGATATCGAGCTGCCACAACCCACGCCATCATTTCCCAATTAATTATTTCCAAACACAAAGCAAAATATTATCATTATCATTGCTGCCTTGCTTGAGCATCCGATCATGCTGTTTTGAACCACCCACACCGATTCCACCGCCGTGCACCTGATTATGCTTTACCCACTATCTCCGCGCACACAACTAGACGAGGCCGATCGGTCAAAAAAGCAACAAAAAGTGTTAACTACCGCCTGAAGTAACAGTCAGGCCTGGTGTGGTCGGTCGGTGCAATGCACAACCAGTGGCCATCGTGGGGGAACGATCCTCAGCGTTGTTTGCTGTGGCTGTCGACCATCATACCCTCCCGATCGCGTTTCAAGGCAGTCCACTTTCGTCGTCTCAATTTAGTTCCATTTCGCGCGTCCAAAACATCAGACGTTTCAACGGCCATCGGCACACTTCCTCTGGGGCCGTGGAATTCAACGGAAGAAAATTAACAAGAAAAAGAAGAATTGCCCAAAATCGAGCACGCGACCGATTTTATCACGCACACTCGAATTCACATCTATCAGCTTCCGAAGCTTTTATTTTTCGGTGTTTTGATCCAAGTGTCAGGTGAACGTGAAGTGAAAACGAAACACACAAAGCCGGAGTTTTACTCTCCACGATTTATGACTATTGTTACATAAAATCATATCCTACTTACGACGACGCTACCTTTCTCAATCCGCGAAGACAGATCGATTTTGGCAGCGAAAAGTGATACTATGCCGCAGTTCATTCGCCCAACTGAAAAAACCTATTCCAAATGAGGATCTCCTATCATCACTATCGCAACACGATCAGTTCAATGACCTACGAAGATCTCTCCAATGAACTATGTTTGGCAAGTGGTTCACATTAGGCTCCATAACCCTTATTCTGGTTTGTGCAGCGGCAGCAGTGCAAAGTGCCTACATCCAAGAAGACCGCTTGATCCCTGCAAGCATCCAACGCCGGGAGGAAGGACGAGTGTTCTTCCCCATCGAAGTGAACGTACCTGATGTGATCAACGGAATCCTTTCCACTTTTCGCTTTCTGTGGGGCCGTCTGCAGTCCCTCGTCGGTTATAGCGGGTCGTCGGAAATCATCGGGGCAAAAGATCCGCCTAAAAAACCGAAACCAGCACCGCTGACGCCCTCGCCAGCCCTGCAAGCCCTTCCTCTGGCTCCCGATGAGGTGTACAAATCTCCCGTTCAGCTAGTGTCCGTCGAGGTCGATGACCCCGTCAGGCATCCGTCAATGCACAAAACCAAGATTAAGCGAAGGAAGAAAAAGAAAAAGAAGCGCGAGAAGCTTGCCCCCTCGCTGACGTCCGAGTGGGAGTTGTTTGCCATGGAGGAAGGGTGGATCTAAACTGCCGGGCGGTTGGTGAAAAGTGTCACTGTGTGTACATAGATTGGGTAGGCTAGGGGTTTTATTTATTGAGATAATTTATTGTATGAAAAGTGAGAAATAAAATGATACATGACGAGTCACTGAGGCTTTTGCTTTTGTCGTGCTTGAAAGAATGCATTGGAAGTGTTCACGAAGTGGTGAAATGGTTAAAGAATGCATGGTGGCTTGGAGATGATGGGTTGGATTCTGGTAATTGTTTCTGTTGCGTTTTTGAAACAGATAAAATTTAACGTTACCTGGTAAATTACCGGAATGAAAGGATGGTTAAAATATACCGTAGTGAAAAACACAAGGGACCAACTTATTTTCATTAAGAAGTTGGAGTACAGTAATATGACCCAAGTAGCACAACTTGTTTCAATAGAGCATAAAAATGTCTTCTGAAACAAATTAGGGGTAGTTTTGTTTGGCTATGTTGCTTAAAATAATACACAATAGCAACGAAAAAAGCGCATGGGTGGAGCCTATTTGCAACTTGACATTAGTTCTACAGAGTTGCAATAGCATTTTGTAAAATTTTCAAATGTTGTAAATCGCGTTGCAAAAGAGTGAAATGGATGTTTGAATGATTGCGAAGATAACTTTTTTTTTCAAATGGATATGGTTATCAACCAAACATAAGTCATCAAAATATAGAGAAGTAAAATGATCTCAAAATCGAATTGCAATCAATTTATTTTATAAACGCTTTCAGATTTATGGACCAATATTCTGTTCTACTACGAAAAATGTTAACGCCCTTGAATACATCTACAATATTAAAGCATTTCTTCAGAGCTTGGGATAGAAAAAACTGTGTAAAATTTTATATACATATAGACTTATCAGATTTCTGATTCATTTGAAGTATAATAAATCGTTACAGGCTCATGTTAAGTTCAAACTGTGGAGAAATGAGTAAAGTTTTAAAATCTCATTTTGTATTGCAAAGTTTTGGCATATGGTGTCTACGAACAAACCAAATACACTACCGGCTGAAATAATTATGAATCCATTCTTAACACGTGCAGTGCTTCTATGATATTTATCTATGCATATTTTAATTGTAGATGCTTGGACAATAGCGGAAGTAGTATTTTGAATGTGGGTTTTATCTATTTACTTATACCTGGTTTACTTTGAACTTAAAACTACTGAGTTCCACGTAATTTAATATATATAAATTGAATTATAAATTAAATATTTAAAATTGAATGCCTTAGTCATTCAAAAGATAAACATTTCGTACTGAAAATAAGATGCTTGACTGGTATTACAAGTAAAACAATAATATCCCAAACACCTTCAACAAAAGTCTCCAATCCATTGGAACAAAGAATTAGAATAACTCAGAAACAATATCATGTTCTTTTTTACATAAGTGAGGATCCCATTAAGAGGAACAAACAGAATAACAAAATAGAATTATAATATTGTCAATTTTTCCATGTATTCGAAGTCTGAATCTGGAAAATCTACATTTGGAAAAATGTGCTATTTTAAACTGAAGACACAACTATTTATAAATGAAGTTTACGAAGCATGTAGATGAAAAAATATAAAACCGTGCCAGACATGTATTTGTGTAGAACTTAGTAGAACTAGTGCAATTAATTGAAATTATTTAATTGCATTTAAATTTTGCATTTATAATTATGGTTTGATTAATACCAACAATGATGAATTTAATCATTTTTTTTTGTGCATCCGAAAAAATGGTAACATGTACGGTATGTGTCCTATGACTCAGTCTGATAGGTGGTTATCTTATTTATATTAATTAGTTAGGGAAGCCGAAAATCAAAATAATATGCACTCACTCTTTGAGTGATCCTTGAGAAAAAGTTAAATTGTGCGTATTGTTATCTTCCCTTTCCCGATTTTTTTTTACTCTTTTCTCCCCTTTTTTCCAATTTGCCCCAAAAACACATTTTTTTTTTTGTCTTCTTTATTTTACGTCGGCCTATTTTCCTCACATGGTGACAATCACCGACGCCAGAAAGACGACTCCACCACCTGGACCCTACCTAACGACTCATGAATATGAGCCGGGACCAACGGCTTTACTTCCCTTCCGAAGGAAGACGTGACCAGATTTTTTCGCCTCAGAAAAATCACCGACGTCGACTGGGATTGAACCCAGACCCACCGGGGTGCCAAGTAGCAGTCACGCTTACCACTACACCACCAACGCCGGCTAAAAACACATTTTGTAAACCCTTAGTAGCAAAATGCTTCATTGGAACAAGTGTATATCTGTTGATCTGTTGCACTGGAGGTCAAAATTACTTCATAATAAACATCACATAGCTGGAAAATATTAAGCATGCAACGGCATGTTTACAAATAAAAACAGATCCCGACTATAACTTCAAGGTTTGTTTCGAATGATTTAAGCGAACCATTTGAGCAACATCAATGAAATATCTAGTGTCTTGTGATAGGTGAAACAAAACTCTGCTATAACATAATATGTTCTTTGTTACTGTGGAATTACTGAAAGGAAACATGAAAACTACTTCTTGAATTTATATGATGTTTCGAGTGCTACTTGGGGAGTTGCAACCAAGCAGTGAGAATAAAATTCAGTAAACCGAAGCTTGTTGAGAACATAAAATGCAAATTTGTCGGACGATCGAGCTTTTCATTCTTTTCATTTGATCAAAACTTAGAGAAGTGTGGTTTAATAAATCATCACACGATCATAGATTTCAATTTCTGATCTAATATCTTCTGATCGGATTGTTAATTTTTACTATTGGGCATTGAAGGATATACTTTCATATCAACACTAGGCTTTGAATGTGAAAATTTGGTAACTAGAGAGAGAGATGAAGAGAAAGTTCCGTTAGAATACGGCAGTTAGAAAATTGAATACAAGTTGTGAGGTATCATCTCCTCTTGTAAATTGTACCACGAAAGTGAGGATAGTGATAGTGAGGATATAAAACCATAACTTATATTTAATTTCGTTAAAAATAACACGAGAATCTGCTTTTGAAGCTTGTCAACATTGGAGTGATCGTTGATTCTTTAGAATAAGTTTTTCATTTTCTAGCCCATAGTGAACATTTGTGAGAAAACATTTTTTTTTTCATTTATTTCGACAACCGAAAGGAGAATACACACAATTTTTACATTGTTTTACTTGCATTCTAACGATTGCATTGAAAAAATGAACTTTTTATGGATGGTCATAAAAAAGCCAAGACAGACAATTGCTTTTGATAAGTTGGAAGGCAATTATTTAATCTTACCTTAAGCAAAAAAAAATTCTACGCCTTTGCGGGCAGGCTTCCGGCAGTCTTCGTTTTACTTATCAATTCCTCCTCAGTTTTCACGACAAAATTGTTGGAGTAGATCTTACGCTTCAAGTTGGCCCAGAATTTCTCGATGGGACGCAGCTGGGGGACGTTGGGCTGGTTCATCAACTTGGGTACCACATCGATATTCAGCCGCTCCATCTCCTCAAACGATCGCTTCGAGTAGCGGGCCGACGCCAGATCCGGCCAGAACACCGCGTCTTTGCCCTTATGGTATTTTTTGATGAACGAAGCAACTTCCGGCAGGCATTTCGTACTATAAATTTCCCCGTTCACGGCCAGTCCGAAGCGAAAGACGAGCGGCTTTGACATCCCCTTCTCGCTGATTGTCAGTCTTGGGGAACTTGGTGTGAGAAATGAACTTCACCTCGGAGCTCATTTTCTTGGTGGGGGAAGTAAAATGCGAAGTGCCCTGCCAGTCGTTGCCATCCAGGGTGAGATAGGTCTCGTCGTCTATCACCACCGCCACGTCGCGATTCGCCGGGCAAATCGAGTTGACCATCTATTCAACCGCTGCCGTTGCGTCATTGCCTGCACCTTCGAAACCAGTGGACGCGACTTCCGCTTCCTGACATGTATGTTGATGTTCTCCAGGTACTTTTTCACTGTTTGGTCGGTTGTACCGACCTCCCGGCCAAGCGCACGCAGCAATGTAGCCACTTTTTCCTCGGTCTTAATCTTCAGCATCCTTTGGAGCTTCTTGTCGCTCACGGTCGTCGGCCGTCCGGAACCGGTCTTTCTTTTGATGCTCCGATTTTTGTATAATAGTTTCAAGATGTTGTAGATGCTGGAACGGGCGTATCCGGCGTCCACAAAGTGTGGTACAATGTCCATTTTTGACGCGGCGGGGTGCCGTTCTTTGAACGCGCACACTTCTGAACGGAGTTGCTTCACTGTTTTTGCCATCACGGTTAGACTTCGACTGATAGAGCTGTCAAATTTTGTCTGATGACTCATGGGTTACTATGATTGATGCTGCATGGGTAATTTTGTCAGTGCGGGTGAAGGTAAACCCATGAAAAATCGGCAATTTTTGTCTATTTTTTTTAAATGCAACGTTATACACTATTTATATTGATTTTTTGTCGAGATTTTATTTATATTTTGGTCATAGTTGATGGGTTAATTTTTTGCATTATTTGTTATAAATATTTTGCCTGAGAATAATTTTCGCATTCTTAGATGCTGGACACGTGTTTGAAAGTTCGATTCAGAAAGTAATGCTGCTGAAGAGAAATAGTAGGTTATGTACCCCTTACCTCAACCTTATATGCAGAGGTCGGTTACGTTATTCAATGTTACTCATAAAGTAATTAAGCTAGAAAGGATATTGAGCTAGTAAAGCCTTGGCTTAGATAATCTAAATAAACGTTTGCTGTTTTGAACCATAAAAAGTAAAAAAAAAAATGCTTTCTGGAGAAGAAAACTTTCGATAAATACGGATGTAACTCGACACTGAAGAAGTCTGTAAGTCGCAGACGAAATAGGTCTATCTGTCGAAAGATAAGCTATCTGTAGTGAAATTTAACGGAATTTGCTCGCGTTTACCAGTGATAGTTTAAAAAAGTGTTTCAGTTTTTTTATTTTTTAGAAAAAGTGATCAAGTGAAGTGTTAATTAAAATTTTTCTAGTTTTTCAATGGATGTACTGTCGGTCTAGGAGCGCCATATTGGGTCTATTCAAGGATGTAACTTCGTCTCATAGCTTAGGTGCATTGTTAATCAGAATCTTCATAAAATTTATTTTTATTATTGCTTTAGGCTCTCAATTTTGAGCTATATTTTCTACAGTCAACATATAATTTTACAAGAAATATTGTAATTTAACTACTTTATATCCACTGACATAGTCTTTTCTTTGTATTCTCCCATACGCGGAGTAACGATCTATGATGATGTTGTTTTTGAGAAGGAAATAATTTCTCATCACACGTGAGGCTCTAGGAGTAGACGGCACTTTTTTTTTTTTGCTAGAACAAAGTTGTTAAGAGAAAGTATTGATAGTTCCGTTAGCGCACGACAGGCTGTGAAGATTGAATTCACCACCTTGAATGGCATTCGTTCCAGCCTTGACCTACCCCGCAGGGGATGCTTGGCAAAAGATTGTGTGCTTGTTTCGAAATACTACCTCGCAATGCCCTCTGCTCAATTTTCAAAGCTACTTCTATTCAATCTTCACAGCCTGCCGTGCGCTAACGGAACTATCAATACTTTCTCTTAACAACTTTGTTCTAGCAAAAAAAAAAGTGCCGTCTACTTTATATCACCTGAATGATTTTCAATATGATCGATCGGCCATTCCATTTCAAAATTTAATAATTTTTACTAATTAGATATTTTAATAGTTCGGTTTTGGTTTGGATAACCACATACAAATACATTTTAATTGAAATTTTCAGCAATAGGGTAAGTGTACCAATAGTGGCATATTTAGTCATCCTGCTCGAAGTTTTAGGACAAATTAGGAAATCCGATCAGGCACATAACCCTTTACCATACTACCCCATGCAGGGTTGGCAAGGGGAGGAAATCCCCTTGACTGGTAAAAAGTTATGCAACCGATCGGGCTCTTACTTTTTTATTCTCGCATTTTCCTCTCTCAATACTTCCTAACACTAGAAATTATCTAGACTTTTTTCCCATTCCACGAATTAAAAAGCAATAGGTAGTATAAGAGCCCGATCGGTTGCATAACTTTTTACCAGTCAAGGGGATTTCCTCCCCTTGCCTACCCTGCATGGGGTAGTATGGTAAAGGGTTATGTGCCTGATCGGATACTACCGTTCAATAATGCCCTCCGCTCGTTTTCAAACTTGTATCTTTCAATTTTCAAAGCCTGCCGTTGCCCTATACGGAACTATCAATACACTTTCTCTTCATGTCTATTCGTTCTAGCAATAAATTACCGTCCACTCCTAGCGCTTCGCATGGAGATGAGAAATTATCTGCTTCTGACAAACTTCATCAAAGATCGTTACTTCCGCGCAAGGGAGAATACAAAAAACAACAATCAATGTCTATTTTTATTAGTTAAGAGGAAAAACATTCGAAAAATACTGGTTTTTATTTATTTCATCAACGCACCTATAGTGGTGGTATGGTTCCCATAATGGTGGCATCAGGTACCTATAGTGGAAGTAATTAAGAAAACCGTTATTCACGTTCATAAATCACGTAAAATTAAGTAGGGGAGGAGGCTGAGAGGCATGACTTGGTCAAGTAAACGAGGGGGAAGGGGCGAACATTTTCCATACTCCCTCCCCCTGTACTGTCCACGTGGTTTATGGATAGTCGTTTTACAGTATTACACCTGATCCGTTCTAAAACTTTCATAGAAACATCTACCTGCTTTTGAAAATAAAAGTAACAAAAAATAAGCAGTATTATATTATATTTTGTTTTGTAATTCCTATGACTGCTGTTTCAATGGGGAGTTTATGGCGTCTTCAGCAAATCCGTAATGCTCATCTTACGACTTGCAACTTTTTTTTACATTCCTTTCTTGCATTGGAATGGAAGCTGTTTCGTTACGCTCCTCCACATCATAGAAATCTTCACTAATTTCCTCGACAAATGCTGAATCCTCCTCAGCTCTGGAGTTCGTCGAAACAGATCCGTAGTGAATTTCACGGCCAGTCTCCATATTCCACAATTCGAACGGCATCAGCAACGTCTCATAGAGCTTCCGGATGATTTCTCCCTCTTCAGAGTGGAAAGAGCCACGGCTGAATCCGTGTTGAAGCGATCCCTACCGATGCAATCTATTGCCGCTTCGATTGTGGATGTCGGAATAATTACAGATTTTTCAAGAACAACGCCATGCTCTTCGATCATGATTGGTCCAGGAACTATCTCATCCGTATCCGACGCCCCGGGATCCTTCTCAACCATCTCTTCTACGTCAACATCTGCAGGGTGATCTTCATTCTGTCTTACTGACTTGGCAATGCATTTCTCATAGTCAACATTATCGACCCCGAAGGGAAATAGACCACAAACTCTGAGACCGTTCTTGATACTGGCCTTTTTGATTCCTTTAGCCATCGCATTTTGCAGCACGCCGGGGAAATGATTTAGTGAAAGATTCTACAGCACTCTTTCAGGCACTCTTGAGCGGTTTAAATATGGCGACATCCGCCGGTTGTGGGATTTGAGTAGTATTTGGGTACAACGCGATATAATATAATACCCAAATTCAGGTTTTATTTTGTTAAAAGAAAAATATTTAAGGTTATGACGAGTAAAAAAATGGAATTTATGTGAAATAATATCAATTTTAACCGTTAATAAAAAATGGATGTTACGTATGAAAACATAAGAAATTTAGTAGATTATATTCACTTGCGTTAAATACAAAATTTTAAAGTAATTTTAACGCTAAAACAAATATATTTTCAACTCAAATGTTCCGTACAATCTAGTTGAACTTCATGTAGCCGTTTTGTGAGCAGAACTGCAGAATTTCTTTGATATAGCAGGTATTTTTTTCCAATACTACCACTATTGGTATCACCTCCACTATGAGTGCGTTTACCCTACACACATTTTATTATTAAATGAATAAATTACCCACACACATATAGAATTAGAAACAAAATTTGGGGAGCATCACGTTTTTTTTTAAATACAGAAAACTCTCCAAATTTGTTTGAACAAGCTCTAATTCAACACCGATGTTTGTTGGGTAGGCCATAGTTGAGAACATTGGAAAAAATGTGTTGCTAAAATTGGGTCTTCTTGTGAAATCATTGTTCATATTTCTATGTGAACAGTTAATTTATCACGCATGACTATCTTCTGTATATTTAGAATGCATTTCTAGACATATCGATTCAATTTAGCCAAATTTAGGTCATTTGAAGATCGTTTAGGTAATCTGTCAGCTTAACCAGTGAAATCATGATAGCTAAAATGTGGGAAAACAAAAATCTCGCTCAAGTATATAACTATGAATTGATGAATAATGTCTTAACTGCTTTAGAATACATCGATCAACATGATCCTAACACAATGTTGTCGATTGTTGCTGAATGTATGTCATATTTGATACATAGGTCGGATGAAGGAGCTAGGCTGACATTACATCCCGTTACCCTAATTGCAAAAATAATTGCAAATTCGCGTCGATCCTTGACTGTTTGCAGGTTTATGAGCATGCGGCGAGCTAAGCTTGGATGGGGGGGAAAGGAGTCCAATTCAATAATCCAAATGGTCGTATTGGGCCACGCTACCGAGATATGGCAATTTTATGGTCTCCTGGAATATCCGGAACATTCGATAAAATGGCAAATTCATTATTCTCGTTCTAAAGCAATACTTTTTTTTTTCAAAACCATTTATATAAAATGTAAGAAGTAAAGCAATGTAGAACAATAGCTAGTTGGCTCTGAGTTTTTCAGAAGTTCCGGCACATCCGTAAAATTTGATAAATGATTTGCATTTTTCGGGTTTTAATTATCAGCTTCTGGAATATAAAAAAAAAACTTCTTCCACATGCTTTTTGCGACGCTACATGATGCAAAAAATTTGATGACAACAACTGAAAAATGATTATAATAACTGAGATTAACCACTTTGAAAATGCAAAGGGGCAGTGCATATTTTCAAGGACTCGGAACCTCGTTTCGCCTTAAGGATCACGGGGGGCCTTGGATCAGCAGTCGGTTTTCCAAGCAATCAATATTTTTGGTTTGTAACAAATTATGGTAAAAATCGCGTAACTCTAGGACGAAAGTGATGCACAACTCTTCAGACATTCGAAAATTGGCCACTTCTTCGGGGCTATCTCCGGAACCAGTAAATATATGGTATCTCCGGTTCCAATAAAATAACGTCGTATGGAACCACAGTACCGTTCATCTGGGGGTTGTATCTTTCAAATTGGTTTAGTAATTGCTTGGGAGCAGTTCCACCAAATGCTGGATGCACTGACCGAGAAGCTCATTGGAAGAAGACCGGTCGTCATCGGAGATGACTTCCATGCATGGGCTGTGAAGTGGGGCAGCAGACATACCATTGCTAGAGGGTGCAGCCTGCAAGAAGCTTTGGCAAAGTTGGAAGTTATACTATAAAGAGTGTATCGAATATAAGCCATCCACATACATTTGCGTTGTACGCATGTATTTGTGATGGTTTTTTATGCTCTGAACACTGCATGCTGTGCGTTTGACTGTCAGCTTTCTTTTGTTTACTTGTTTGTGCGGTTCAAATTCTGCGTTTTCAAAATGTTGCGTATTGAAAAGGAAGTGAAAATTAAGGTTCTGGACACATGGCTAAGTGAGAAGGGTATTACTATGCAAAAAATGGCGAAGCGGTTTGGAATTCATCATGCGAGTGTTAAAACCATCATTAATAAGTTTGGGGAACACTATTCTTTGGATGAGCTACCAGAAAGAGGCAGAAAACCCGGTTCTTCCAACCCGAAACTGGAGCAGAAAGTGGTATCTCTAATCATGAAGAACAAATCAATGTCAATACGTGATTTGGCCAAATGATCCAGCGTATCAAGAGGCGAAACCAGCTGAAGACCTACAAGAAGCAGAGAATCTCGAAACAAAGTGCAGAACAGAATAAGCGAGCAGCAACAAGGGCCCGGAAATTGTATTCGCGTCTTTTGCAGAGTCCGGAAGCCTGCGTTTTGATGGACGATGAGACCTATGTAAAGGAGGACTCAAAAACCCTTCCAGGTCCACAATACTTTACTGCCGTCGTTGGGAAGGGTGGGAGCGATGCGGACAGGTCGATTCAAGTGGAGAAATTCGGTCGAAAGGTACTGGTATGGCAAGCAATATGTTCCTGTGGTTTGAAGTCAACCATTTTTTACACTACCGGAACTATAAATGCGGAAATCTATCAATTTGAGTGTCTCCAGAAGAGATTGTTGCCTTTGTATAAGAAGCATAGTACACCTCCACTGTTTTGGCCGGATTTAGCGTCGACTCACTATGCCAAAACTACTCTCAATTGGCTTGCGGAAAACGGTATAGATTTCGTTGAGAAAAATATCAATCCACCAAATTGCCCTCAGCTTCGACCCATCGAACGTTACTGGGCAATCGTGAAGAGGGTCTTCAAGAAGACTGGTAAGGCAGCTGGGAACATGCAGGAGTTCAAAAAAATTTCGGCTCAAGCGTCCAAAAAATGCGATGCAACACTTGTCCGGAACTTGATGAAGAGCATTCGATCCAAAGTTCGAAAATTCGTGAAAGAATAACTTAAATTTCATCCGGTCTTCATTATGTTCAAGTTTAACCTCGTACAATAAAGGATCAATATTTTGTATGAATAAAATATCGGTTTTCAACATAATTTGAAAGAAAGTTTGTGGATAGCTTATTTTCGATACACTCCTTACACAACAAGAACAAATATTGCGAGCGGAGGGGGAAGACGAAGTTCTTTGAGAAGAAGTAGTTGGTGAAGCATTTCGGTTCGACAACGAACTCTTGAACCGAAACGTGGACGAGCTGACGAATACGTTAGTAAGGGCTTGAAACCATGCCGAGGAAACTGGAGCTGAAGAACAAGTAGCGCCCAGCTTACTGGTGGAATGAGCAACTGAGCATCCTTCGCGCTAGTTGTGAGCAGACAGAGAGGTGCATAGGGTGGTTTCTGGTTTTTGGTTTTTCTCAAAGGTCGATCCTGACCACACTCTGACACAATGCACGATGACCAAGTGCAGGTCTCTGTGTTAGTAGGTCAGTCCATACGGATTACCCAAACCTTGAAACACACACAGACATACACACACACACACACACACACACACACACACACACACACACACACACACACACACACACACACACACACACACACAATGCCTAGATGAAGGCTACTTCCCAGACAGATGGAAGGTTCAGCAGCTGGTGTCGACGTCAAAAACGCTTTTAACAGCGCTAGCTGGGAGGCTATCGCCGCTGCACTGCACAAAATGCGTGTACCTGGCTACCTGTACGGAATACTAGGGAGTTACTTCCAAAACAGAGTCCTGGTATACGAAACAGAGTTGGGGCAGAAATCTATCAGGATCACGGCGGGGGTGCCACAAGGCTTGATTCTCGGCCCAACGCTGTGGAACGCGATGTACGATGGATTATTAACGCTGAAGTTGCCTAATGGAGTTGAGATCGTCGGTTTTGCAGATGATGTCGTCCTAACGATAACGGGCGAGACTCTGGAAGAGGTAGAGATGTTGACGGCGGAGGCGATGGACATCATTGGAACGTGGATGACTGGAGCTAAACTGCAGCTGGCTCACCATAAGACGGAGGTAGTGCTGGTTAGCAACCGCAAAGCAGTTCAACGGTTTGACATCAACGTCGGGGGACACGTAATTCAGTCAAAGCGTGCATTAAAGTACCTGGGGGTGATGGTTGATGACCGCTTGAATTTCAACGCGCCTACGCCTGTGAAAAGGCGGCGAGAGCGGTCAATGCGGTAGCGAGGATCAAGCCGAACGTCGGTGGACCGAGAAGCAGCAAGAGGCGACTTCTGGCAAGTGTGTCAACTTCAATTCTGAGGTATGGAGCCCCAGCCTGGGTCACGGCGTTGAAAACTGAGAGTAATAGTGGGAAGCTGAACAGGGTGTTCCGACTCATGGCCATGCGAGTCGCGAGCGCCTACAGAACAATTTCGTCGGAGCAGTATGCGTTATCACTGGCATGATGCCCATTTGTATCACCCTAGTCGAAGACGTCAAATTTTATCAGCGGAGGGATATCAGAAATGTGAGGAGAACCGTCAGAACGGACTCGTTGGCTAAGTGGCAGCAAGAGTAAGACAATGCGGTGAAAGGAAAGTGGACCCACCTGTTCATCTCAAATGTGTAAGTTTGGGTAAATAGGAAGCATGGAGAGGTGAACTTCTATCTGACGCAGTTCCTCTCCGGACATGGCTGCTTCCGGAAGTATCTGCATCGGTTAGGTCACGCTTCTTCACCTTTTTGCCCAGAATGCGTGAACTTGGAGGAGACACCAGAGCACGTCGTCTTCGAATGCCCTAGGTTCGAAGAAGTGCGCAGGGATATGCGTGGCGTGACAGTCGACAATGTTTTCGAAAAGATGTGCCACGGATGTGCCAGATGTGCCATGGAACGTTGTCGATAGGGCAGTATCAAAGATAATGTCCGAGCTGCAGAGAAAATGGCGAAGTGGCCAACGATCCAGCGCCACTGGCTAGAGCCACTGCAAGACTGATCGGTTCTGGAGGAATGTTTGCGTCGGGAACCTCCCTGTCGGAGTAGGCTAGGTCCATCGCCGGGGACTAGTTGTGTAGAACGCGTCGTAGCAGCGGTATCGGGTCGTCGGGGCGCCAGCGAACCAGACGCTAGGCTCCACCGGAATCGCTGGACTGACTTCGGCACCCTACTGGTTGGTTGGAGTGAGCAACAACAGCAGAAGAATCGGTTTCGGGGGAAGTTCCGCCGCCAGGGAACTCTCCATCGGCGTTGGGTAAACCCACCGTCGGGGACTACTCGAGTCGTCTATGTCAAGAGGTGGGAGCTAAATGGCTCAGGAAGTGGGAGCTAAATGGCTCGACCAAAGTAGGTGGGCAGTCGACATTTTGCTTTTGTATCGAACAGACGTGTTTTGAGACAATCGCTGAGTGAAAACAACATAGTGTATTGTGCCCCGGACAAAGTCCGAAAGGCTATACGCCAAATAGTGCGCTCCCGGTGGAATTGCGTATTTCAACCACGAATATGGATGACTACCGCAAAGACTCTGTCTATATAGACTTTAGCGGCATGCCAGTCCGCCCCAAACTAGAAAAAGTGTTCGAGTACATCAGCAAGAAAATCCAGCTAGACATGACCAAGGTCAGCTGCATCCAGCCCAGCATGACAAAAGCACGAGTCATAATAGAACTCAAGTCCCAATCATATGTGGAAGAGCTAGTAGCAGAGCACAGCCTAAAGCATACTGTCGAGCTAAACAATAAGGAATACGCTATTCCAATAGTCCCGTATGACAATGCGATTGAGGTTAGAGTAGCTGATCTGCCATCCTACATCTCCACCGAAACAATCGTCAAGCACTTAGCGCCATACGGGGAGGTAACTTCCACACGAGCGGAAGTGTGGAAGAACTTCTGGCCAGGCTTACTCACCGGAGTAAGGTTAGTGCGGATGAGAATCCAAAAACCAATTCCATCCTACATCCCGATGACTACTCACACCGCATACATCACCTACCGAAACCAGATCCGCACCTGCCGTTACTGCGTCAGACCGCTGCATATCGGCCGTACCTGTAACGAGGTACGTAAGGAGCTAGGTCATGACATCAATAGCCGTCTCACTGCGGCTCAAGTTGTTCAAGGCATTATCGCACCGTCATCATCACAAAAAAATATCCCTCTGCTATCTTCCGGGTCCCCAGAAGAAAACGAAATGGAAACAACAGATGGAGAGCATAACCCCAGTACACAAAAAACTCTTGTCACTGAAATATCGGATCGCATTATGGCAACTACCTCAAAGCAAGTCAGCAGACCATCTTCTCATTCCCGGGAACTAATAAACGATAGCACTCAAAAAACTGGATCCAGCAGAACAAGTTCACCACTCAGCAAAAATGAAAATAAGGAAACTACAGCCCAGACAACTGACTTCGTCATTTCTGATGATGGAGATGAAACAGCTATCGCACCCAAAAGGCATCGTTCTCAACAGTCTTCAACTACCTCCGAAATCACTTTCCAGGAGGTAAAACGCAAAAGCAGGAGCAGGAGCAACAAACATTCTTCTTCCCGGTAAGCTTTGCAATGGGTATATGTCATGCCGAAGCAACACCAGATACCACCAATCTCAAAAAAACTTTAAATTTTTCGTTCACAACATTGCAACATTCATTCCATTGGGGAATATCACCAAAACGTCTAGTACATCTAACGAGCAAATCCATTACTGCGTTCAACACCACCAACGAGGGCTTTTCCTACTGTGAGCAAACACTGTCTGTTCTTCTGCAACACCAAAACGTACCACGCAACAACATCTTCAATGGCACCCCGTCGGATAAAAAACTACTACCGATAACGAACTCGCACTTTTCATTCATCTCGAAAACCAACGACCACAGCACTGTCAGCGAGGGCTCTCTTTTCTGTGAGGTAAGCCCTAGTATATGTCCTACTGAAGCCGACGTAGATACTGCCGCACTTGAACAAAATTCACTTGTAGAAAATTGCTACTTACGACACTTCCGACGGCTCACCCGAAGACGCAACATCATCATAATAACGAAGCTGGAAAACCGCACTCAAACACCGTCTTCATTCGCACTACACTACTGCACCAAAACTAGCCGATCCATTCATAGAAGTCAGGTGAGCGAAAACTGTAGCCAAAACAAAAACATACCAACAAGTTCGACAATCATACTGTATCTGTTATCGGTCATCCGTGCAATATCATGACATTCGCTGTCATACCGCATGCTGTGACTGTCAGAGACTGGGAACGTACAATAGAACGATATATGGTGGGACTCCAAAATTCATTAGGGTGATGCATATGTGTAGTTATAAAATTGCTACGATCAACATTTGCAATATCTCGAACCAGACGAAAGTTGATGCATTGGGATCATTTATCCGCTCGTCAGAATTAGATATTATTTTTCTACAAGAAGTGCAGAATGAACAGCTATTGTTGCCAGGGTTTACGATAATTTTCAACGTCAATGCCGACCAGCGAGGTACAGGAATTGCATTTAGGGACCAGTACAATGTGCATAATGTAGAAAAAAGTATAGATAACCGCTTAATATCGTTGAGAATTGGATCAATCACGTTCATCAATATTTATGCTCCCTCCGGTGCTTCACAAAGAGCAGCAAGAGAAGATTTCTTCAACTCCTCTGTGGCACACTATCTCCATCATTCTACGGAGCATGTAGTGCTTGGTGGCGACTTCAACGCAGTAGTCAATGCAAAAGATGCAACAGGTGGTAGCAGCATAAGTCCGATGTGTAAACGGCTTATGAGTGCAGCAAAACTGGTGGATACATGGGATGAATTAAATGGGCAAAGAGTCGAATTTTCTTACATCAGATCGAATGCAGCGTCTCGCCTTGATCGAATACTAATATCCTGTTCAATGAAATCCCAGCTCCGCACGACACATTTTGCAGTTACGTCGTTCTCGGATCATAAGGCATACATAGTGCGTATTGTCTTTCCCCAAATAGGAACTCCTATTGGCCGTGGTGTATGGCGTCTTCAATCACACATCCTTGATGACATGGATGTCCTCAACGAACTGTCTAGAAAATGGGAATACTGGGTACGTGCGAGAAGAAACCATCGTTCGTGGATAGAATGGTGGGTTATGTATACAAAGCCTAAAGTAATCTCGTTTTTGAAATGGAAAACTTCAATTGTCCACCGAGAATTTAGAGATGCGATCGAGCTATATCGATGTTTATTGAAAGAAGCATACGACAACTATCACGGCAATCCAGAACAGCTTGGTACGATCAACCACATTAAATCACAAATGCTTCGTCTGCAGAGACAGTTTTCAGAGAATTTTCGGAAAAACAACGAAACTTATATCTCCGGAGAATCCACAACGCTGTTCCACGTTGCTCAAATCCATGGAAAAAAGTCCAAAACATCTATCTTAACGTTGCAGTCAGACGATGGTACCGAAATTCGAGACGACACTCAAATAAGAGAATCAATCAGGTCATATTTTGAAACCTTATATTCCACTGAAGATGCTGATCCTCCAACTGATTTTGCGCCAGCCAAAGCAATTCCGCAAAATAACCCTGTAAATGAAAATCTGATGCACGCTGTAGATCAAAACGAAATTTTAGCTGCCATCAAAGAAAGTTGTTCACGAAAATCTCCGGGCTCCGATGGGCTGCCTAAAGAATTTTATCTGAAGGCTTGGCGGGTTATTTCCAATGAGTTCACTAATGTCATCAATGATGCACTTCAAGGATTAGCAATGAAAAAATTCTACGATGGGATCTTAGTTCTGGTAAAAAAGAAAGGAGGTGACAGAAGTGCGAAAGGATATCGTCCAATTTCACTTTTGAACTTTGATTACAAAGTCTTGGCAAGGATCCTCAAACGAAGAATACATTCTCTGCTTCCGTTGGTGTTGGCAGATAACCAAAAATGCTCAAATGGAAAGAAAACTATATTCGAAGCAACAAGCCGTATATACGATAGAATCTGTCAACTCAAACAACACCGTAAAAGTGCACTTCTGGTGTCTTTTGATCTAGACCATGCGTTTGACAGAGTCAATCACCATTTCCTGAAACAAACTCTAGAAGGAATGAATTTCAACCAGAATTTTGTTAACTTACTTGACACGATTTGGAGCCAATCGTATTCTAAAATTTTGGTCAATGGTCACCTGACACAGGAATTCAAAATTAAACGATCAGTACGACAGGGTGATCCGCTATCGATGCATCTTTTTGTTTTGTACCTGCAACCACTGCTAGATGCCATCTTGAACAAATTTCCTAACGCCGTGATCAACGCCTACGCTGATGACATATCCATGTTTCTAGACAGCGAACGAGCAGTAATACAAGTTGCTACTATATTCAATGAATATGGTTCAGTTTCGGGTGCAATTTTGAATAAGCAGAAAACTGAAGCAGTAATGATCGGCAACGTTAACCTCACGACAGACACGGAGTGGCTAAATATCGAAAACGTAGTAAACATCTTGGGAGTGCGCTTTGGAAACAATATCAAACAAGTTCAAAAATTAAACTGGCAGTCCGTTCTTAGCGGATTGAAAACCCGACTTTGGTTTCATCACCCGAGGAAGTTGAATATAATTCAAAAAGTCATACTTATCAACACGTATATCACCTCAAAACTTTGGTATATGGCCTCAAATATTCCACTCACAAAAGGATTTGCCGCAAAAATTAAGGCAGAAATCGGAAAATTCATTTGGTATGGCCAAGCTCTACAAAGAATAGCCTTTGCCAATTTGATTCTCCCAAAATCTAGAGGTGGTCTGAACCTGCATTGCCCAGAGACAAAATCGAAGGCACTATTTTTGAACCGTGCGATAAGCACGGCAAGACAACTTCCATTTATGAGTAGCTTCCTAGAGAATCCAAACATTCCAGTACCAGCGATATTTAACCATATTAGACTACTGCAAACCGAAATGTCCCAGTTACCTCATCAATTGATCAGTACAGCATCGTCTCAAGCAATATATCTCCACTTTCTGACGCTAAAACCTGATCCGGGATTTGTAACGGCCAATCAACGTGACTGGAAGGCCGTCTTCAAACACCTTAATAACAAAATCTTATCATCAACGCAGCGATCCAACTGGTTTGTGGTAATGCACCAGAAGATAAGGCATCGAGATTTACTGTTTCAGCGAGGCGTGGCAGATGATCCGAATTGCGAGACATGTCCGGGAGAAATAGAAACTACGATACACAAGCTGTTCCGTTGTCAAAGCAGCAGAGAAATATGGAGGTTTCAACGAAGACAAATACTACAGCTCGAGTCAAGACTAGCCAGGTTAGAACCAGAAGATTTTGTATATCCTGAGTTTAAAAACACTAATCGAACCTCAAAGAACTCCATTATAAAATCATTAGGACTATTCTTCAGCTATCATATCGAAACAAATGAAAACTTATTAAGTTTAGACAATTTTATATTTTATGTAAATATTAACAAGTAAACATAGAAATATAAGGTTTAAAAAAAATTGACCATTGGATATGCCTGATAAAAAAAAAATTGTCAATTTTAAATGGAACCATTCCAGACAACATATTGTCTACTACAGTCCCACGCTTTCTTCGCTTTGCCCGCAAGCCGCTGGCGAGCAACGGTGTTAATATCAAATTAACATTGCTTACAATTGTTGTAACAACAATTTGAATAACTTTTCCAGCAACACCCATCTCGAAACTACCGGCGCATGCTACGATGAATGTCGGAGCTTAATGGGCACAACCACCAACACCCAGCTATCAACGACAAAAGCCAGACGAGGCTCGGACATCGGTCAATCACCGCTCGGGTTGTTCTCACTAAACAGAACAGAAATTGCTTATTGCCACTCTCAGCTTAATTTTGCAGGATGCACTTAAACCGTCATTAATTTAGACTTTTCAGTGACAAGAACAATCATACTCTTTTCCCAGAAAGTCGAATATTTTTGTAAGGAAAAATTCCTAGCTCAGACCGGAACCAAACCCAGAAACCACCAGGCTGGTTTCGCTTTCTAGCTACCATTCATTCAAAAGCATGAACCTGAGCATTAAAACTGAAGAAATCCCAAAACTCCCCACTCGCCCACTCACAGCATTCGAACGAACAATCGTTGACTATTTAAAAACTTGGAAAGATGCCCTTCCGGGAGCAACCTGCATAATAAATCACCGAAAATATTTCACGAAAAAAAGTGCCTTAACTTTCTACCCCGGGACGATAATTGTCACATTGTCGTAATTTTTGCTGTCGAATGATGCCATTTCCAGACCGCGCATGCACGCAATGAGATCATATACCTCGGTTCCAGCAAGCGCATTGTACTCCGCGCCGCAGAAGATAAATCGCCGAAAATTTCCTTACGCCTGCGGTTAAACCGACCCCAACGGCACATGCCAGCATTAATTCGCTTTGTATACATACAAAGTTTGCTGGTAATCCCTCCTTACTCAAAACAACAGCTTCTCTTCTATTCCGTTAATCTCCTCACACCATCAGTCCCGCCCGGTTTGGTAGTAAAATTCAATCGTAAAGCCATTTCACTGAACACGCATCGAGCAGCAAGTACCTATCAATTACCTCCACCGCACCTTTCCCCTCCTCCACCGACGCTTCTACTTAAGATCTCTTGCATCGTCGGAAGCTCGGAAGAGGCCTCGATAGCCATTCATGGTCATTAAAGCAACACTTGCTCCGCAGACCACCCTCTTGTCGTCGGACCCCCCGGCAAATGATATAAATACCTTATGGGGGTCTATCAACGCCGGGCTTTGTGTGAGATTAATCTGGCCGATCGACAACAACACGGCGCTATGGCGGGCCCATCTTTTCTTTCTTTGATCGCATCCCGAATCGACAGGTGCCATGGCACTGCTGGTGGGTGCGGTGGGGGTTTGTTTAGCCTCAAAAATTACTGAATGAGGCGCTTTGAATGTAAACGAGTGTGATTACCTGAGACATGGCTGCGAATGTGCGTTTGATGGTTTGCCAGAGGATTTTCACCGAGCCTGAACCGAGCTCATCGTGGGATGAACGGTAATCGATCCGGTGTATGGTGTTGTAGCTATTTGAAAAATGCCAGAAACGCAGCCAGTAACGAGCGAAACGAGGAAGATTGATTTTGTTACACATTCGTACTTCCGGTTGGAATGATATGCAACGCCGGAATGTGTTCTGCAGTATCTTCGATTTGATTAGCGATAATTGCGGAATGATGTTTGAGATGAGTCAGAAATGATCAAATGATTTCCGGAGATCTTCCAGTGGGTCAGTAGGTAGATTAGAAATGTAGAAGGAAGCTAGAGTTCAAAAATGCATTTTACTAAAAGTGCTACGTCAATTATTTTTTCTACAGCACCCGAGTCGGAAATTGCTGTGACGTACAGGGTGTGACAGGAAAATGCCAAAATTGGTGGTATTTCTTTTAAATCCCATTTTCAACTACATTAAGCAATAATTTCAACATTTTAGTGTTCAGTTATTTTTATTTGGTCAATTTCAATTAAATTTACTCGATATGCTCTCCATATTTATCAATGACATCCTAAAGATGACGCCGGATGCTAGTACAAGCTTTTCGTATTACGTCTTCCGACATTGACTGCCATGTATAACGCGCACATGACAGACTTCAGGATTTTCACACTAGGTTGAGATCTTTAGCAGGCTAGTGCTTCAACATACACCCACATCGAATAATCCAACGGGTTAAGGTCCGAACAGCTAAGGGGCCACAAATCTCTCGGCCAAAACTTTTTGATCTTCATAAAGGGTGTACAGTTTCAAATCCGCACACATTCAAATTAAAGGGTGTCCACAGTTAAATTGCATCACTTTAAACTCATCCTCAAAAACAAGTCTCTCAACCGATTGTCATGAAATATTCAGGGAATCAAATCAATGTATAATCTAGGATTGGGTATTTTCATTTCACTGTATTTCTTTACCAAATCCAAAAACCCGAAGTTTCTTCCTAATACCACGCATAAGATTTTGTACAACGCTTGAACCGACATTTTTTTCCACTTTAATCATTATTTCAACATTTCCTGTTCTGTAGTGACAACTTTATGATGCTTACAAAGTTCGTGCTTCATTATAGCCCAATATTTTTCAATTGGCCGTAACTGTGGAGAGTTTGCGGGATTAAGATCCTTCGGCACGAAATTGACACCATTCGTCTTGTACCACTCCGGAACTTCCTTGGAGTAGTGACAAGAGGCTAGGTCTGGCCAAAAAATTGTAGGAACGTTGTGTGTTTTGAGAAGCGGAAGCAGTCATTTTTCATGTATACTTGAATTTACAGTTGAACTTGTCACGAAAGGCTTGCTCCGTTTACCACACGAACAAATTCCCTGCTAAATCATGATTTTTTTGGAGAATTTTGACACTTGCTGTTTTTTGAGAGACTCTGGAACATCGAACTTGTCTTTCGCAGTCATATACTGGTTGCCGGGAATTTGTTTAAAGTCTGCTTTTACGTGTGTTTCATCGTCCATGATGCAGCAGTGTGGTTTCGTCAACACTTGTGTGTACAGCTTACGCGCACGTGTTTTAGCTGTCCTATTCTGCTTTTCATTGCGGTTTGGAGCTTTCTGAACTTTGAATGAACGGAGCCCAGCTCGTATCTTGGCTTTCTGTACGAAACGTTTGGTGCAGAAGTAGGTTGTCGAGGTGCGTGTGCAAAATGTTCTCGCGCACTTGCTGTTCCTTCGACTCCATTTTCGAAACTACGACACATTTCACAATGAAACTCACGCAGTATAAACAATACACGCTAGGGTCATTTCACCCGAAATTTCGTTGAAATCAACTCAGAGGGTGAAATGTTACAACTAGAAAATAAGAAGAATGATTAGTAATTTCCATTTAATTCCAACTACCTTTATTGCTTATCTTGACAGATACGCGTATTTCGTCTACAATGTGCAGACTTCTTCAGTGTCGTGTACTAATACTCGACTCGAAATGTTACAGCTTATTGAAAGTGATGCAATTTAACTGTGGACACCCTTTACTCTAACTTTTGATTCGTTGGGTAAAATTAATTGAAATTTTGCGTAGACATAGTTCAATGTGTATTGTTTACAGTCTGTGAGTTGATTGCATGAGGTGCGCAAAATTTTTCAAAATGGCGACGAAAAAACAGTGCGTGCGCGAAAAAGTTTTGCACGAGTACTCTGAGAATAAGGCTCTGTCGCATCGTGTCATCGGAAAAAAAAAGTTGGGAATCGCGAATTCCACGGTGCCTGGTATCATAAAACGGTTCGAAGAACGTCAGAATGTTGATCGGAAGCGAAGATCTTAAGAAAGAAAAGCCGTTGGGTCAACGAGAACGAACACGAACGCGTGGTTGAGGCCTTTAAACGGAAACCGAATGCCTCTGTTCGAGATGTGGCTAAAAAGTTGCATGTGAGCAAGACTTTCGTGCAGAATACCAAAACTCAAACTGGACTCCCTAGCAGCACACTTGTTGCATGTCAGTTGTTGCAACTTGTTTGCAATTTATTTAAGACAAATTTAAGTTGCTGCAACCATTTTTGGCGGTTGTGTGTTGCTTGGGCTACGTACGTTCAAATTTCAGAAGTCCCCGAACCGTGACGAGAAACGGAATACGGTCGCAAAAAACCGCGCCCGGAAGTTGTACGACCAGAAGTTAACTAAACCACACTGCTGCGTAATGGATGACGACATATGTGATGGATTACGACTTCTGTAACGCGGTGCGTTTATCTGGACCAATTTTGTAAAAATGTAAATTTGTAAATACTAGATTTGTAGAACAAAGTAGTGAAGATAGTGGATTATTTGTTTCAAATTAGATTTTCGTTTCTAATTGGATTTCTTAAAGCGTGTTATTCGTTGAACATTTGTAAGGTTTCTTAAAGCATGATAGGTGAAAGCACGCTAGGATGAAAGTTTGGTTTTGTGGGAGGCAAAATATGCTAGAGATGCAAATCATATGAACATCTGAATACAATACAATGGCTAAGCCGAACATCATTTCTCGCGTCCGATTCGATTTCTTTGATTCCATGGTTTCTTGGGCAATGGAGGTTTTAATTCAGCGTTGTTAGCCATTGTTGCAAGAACACTCGTGAAGTCTCAACTGTTGCTGAAGGGAGAGACCCAAGTAATTTCTTCGGCCCGTTTCCAACAATCGACCCTTTCCAGGGCGATGGACAATGCAAGTTAAGCTATAAAGAACTTTGCTTAAAATAATTCGTTTACATTGAAAATATTTTCAGCAAGCATTGCCTTTATAACCCCTGTACGTGATTGCAAAAATTACTATCCAACCAATTCAAACTGCAACTTATCCGCAGGTTTAAGCTTCCATGCAATACAAATGAGAACACTCATTTTAGAATGTTCGTCATTCGATGTTATGGTGTGATGAGGAAAAATTAGAGGCTTAAATGTTAAGAGTAGCTTTGAAACTTTTCCGATAACATTCGCATAAAGCAACAGCATTTCTTGAAACAATTCTCGCGCTAAACCAGAATCATCAAAATAGCATTTTGTCACGTTATAACTCTGTAGTCTGAACAAAGCATTAAACGTTATCTAAACGAATAAAGTATTAAATTAAAACTGATCTGACCGTTCATAATTCATTTAAACGTTTGATCTTAAGTTTAGCTCATTGGTCAAAACGTGATATTCCTCGCCGTGTTTTCATGCTCAATAAATAAGTCTTCGACCAAATAGGATGCACAGGCTACTTTTTCAAAATGAGACAGATTATGGAGTTTTATCAATGACAGGCACGCACGAATATGGATCCCGAAAAACTGACGCGGTTGATCAAAGTTAAAGTCCCTCTCAAAAATAAAAAAAAAAAAGAGCTGGGATAGAGAGAAGAAGAAATATTTGTTTAGTAAATAACGCCACAATTTGTTAATCTACACCTTCTCACGAGAAGACAATGTTAGCAAAAAATCACGGTGATGAAATCGAGGTAGTAGACCGCAGTTGAAACTGGCTATTGTGAGGCCGCCCCCCCCGGCAGGCAAAAGCCAATCGGGCGCCGCGCCCCCTTGACCCGAGGCGTAAGATCGAACAAGTTCGCCGAACCACAAAGTTGACCATCTACAAATTAAGCGCATACACCCTAAAATTTTCCCGAAGACGAACCTGACGAAGAGGCGCGCAACGAGCAAGGTGGATAAATGCGTTTGATTTTACCATGCCTGCGATTAGATCGACCATGCTGCGGTTGATATCAATTTTAGACCCGAAGGATAGTCCTCTCAAAAATACCACAAATGATGAAGAGTTTTACCATAAACGTTCCTAGAGTAATGTTTACTTAGTAAATTTGACTGAAATTTCTGTCCGTAGTCTCCCCCTTTTAAAGATAAGGGCATAGCACGGGAGTAAAATTGTAGTTTTTACTACTAAGATTTTCTGTGTTGAGTGTTTGTACAGTAAAATAGTCGTAACGTAATGTAAATATTGTAAATAAACTGTGTAGGAATAATGTTTAGGCTGGACCCTATGAAAATGTCGGTAACTGCGAAGTCATCCATAACAAGTATTATATTTTGTAAGGACAACCGGTCTTGAAACAGGGTTAAAAGCCCATCAGTCCGTTATTTAAGACCATGGATAGTGTAAAGGTTTGAGTGATTTCATAAAGCAGAAGATTCTATATCTACGGGTACCACTTTTCCAAAAATACCATATTCAATTTCCAAGCAAACAATATCTGAATTAACAATGCTAAATGTAGTCCTAAGGGTCCTCCCTTAGCTCAGTCGTTAAAGGCACAGCTACAAAGCAACACCATGCTGGAGGTGACTGGGTTCGATTCCCGGTCTGGTCTATCTTTTCGTAAAGGAAAATTTCTCGACTCCCTGGGCATAGCATATGATTATACTTAAATGTCACACTTTTAATCATACCGCGAGTAAACGGCCCAAATACTAATGGTACTATTAAGTCATTCATTATATCAAAAAACAATGAATTATTGGCTCCGTAAAGCTAACGCAATTGAGCCTGCGCAAATAAATGAACTAGTTAAAAAAAATAATTGTACTTGCCACACAATCATACTAATGCAGAAATGTAAGCAATCAAGCTCAATTAAGAATGAAAGGCATCAGAACACTAAGTTGAGAGCAAGCAATAAGCTTATTGTGAAAGAAATGTAGTCCTATGTCTATCCGGTTAGGTCCCCGACATTACCCTTCCGATGTTTTCGTTTTGAAAACTTTGAACCACCTTTCTGGATATGCATGAAAAAACATTTCCAAATTGCCCAATAATGCTGATTATTTAGTGGTCTAAACATTATAATATGAAAAGCACTTCTTCGTTCGATAGCTGAAATTACACATAAAGACGTACATTCACGTCTGTTTTAATCATTGATGTGCGTTGCTCTACTTTTGAGCAAAGCAGATAGTTAAAATAAACACAATCCTAAGCACTGCTATCGTTTTGTGGCGAATAATGCATTCTTGGTTCAAAAGCAAAACATGAAGTGTCCTAATTACGATAGAAAACATGTACAATTTAAAAGCTAAACCAGTAGATAAGAAGAAACGGAAAAGCGTTGTTATGGCTAGCATTTAGTCTGATTGATTTGGTCATGACCAAGACATGCGATCTGGCTAGGCAAAATTGGAGCAGTGCTATTACATGGTTGGTTAACGGAAACTGCAAAATAAGGTATAAACTGTCTGTGGTGGTTATTACATTCGTCTATTTGAAAGGTATTAGAATACATTCAGACGTCATTTGAATATAAAGTAGTTTGCATTGCACTTATGACAATCCAAACATGCCCTCCCTGCGACTGACAATGTTGAACCCATCAATGAATGTATATAAATCGAAGCACTCACATTGAACAAATTCAGTGAAGCACATTTTTATTCAACAATTCACCTTCAATATCCAGAGCAGAACAAACGAAGAAAGCTTCCAAAAGCCTAAATCAAACAAAGATATCATTAGTCAGCAGTACCCGATTACCATCATAATACAAATTCAAATTTGCTCGCACCTAATTCCAACTCAGCACAACTGGCAGCAGACCGACTGGCCACCGACTTCAATAACGCGCAATGAAACAAGGCTACCTACTCATAAAACCAAAACAGCAGAAAAGGCCGAAGAACGTAGCTCAATCTTTCCGTTTTCCCCTTCACTGCTTTATCAGATTACATACATCTTTATTATTCGACCAATGTAATACTGCTCCAGCCAAATTGGCTCAAAATTTGCATAACACACAAATCTCTCGCAGTTTCGCGTAATTCTTCATCTCCCGCAACCACCCAATCCAACCCACAAATGCGGTGCGTTTCCTTCCGACGCTACGCCGGCCTCCGAATTTGGTCATTAAGGAAATTGAGCTCGCGCAATTGTTTCCACAGCAGCAGCCAGCTGGGGAGCGAGCATCATCTCATCACTTGCTTGTCATGTGATATAGCTAAAGAAAAACGTGTGTAGATTAATCGCAGCAAAAACGCGGGAAACACTTATGTTCACTAATTTTCTTGATAAAAAAATAACCTAGTGATTACAAACACCACTTTTCATCGCTGTGATTTTTATTTTTGCTTTTTTTCGTTAAAATAAATTACAACTCACAAATAACTTAATCAGACGGGTCCTATGGCAGCATTTTTTGTGACGATGCGAGATCTAGCTACATTATTGAATAAAAATCGTCGTTGAAACGTGCCGCCATAGACCTTTCCTTACTGGCACCTGCCTACATTTAGGCGAATTTCTCTGCGTCACGCACTGAGACTGTTCTACCACTAAGTGAATAAATTAATAAATAATCAGTCGATCAGTCGTTGTTAGAAAAACGACCAGGCATCCATCGCAATCAGATCGTCGAAATCCGAGTGGAGCGCCTTCTTTTTCCGCTTAACGGAAGCTGCCTGATGATGATCCGCGTGCTTGGGGGGTTTAATCCCGACCCTTCGGTTTGCCGGCGGTGATGCAATCCGATTCGTCGGCTTCTTCCAGTAAACCACCTGCGTTGCACCGAACAGGCTCGTTATCAGCTGTTTGAAATCGTCGCCCATGTCACCGACCTGCTTCTGGAGATCGTAGTACGAGAAGCTTCGTCCTTTAATGTTGCCAGAGGGCCCTCCAACGACCGACGGTCCGAAAAAGGCGGTGAGCAAAAGGAACGCCAACAGAACGAACATTTTCACTTTTGACTGGTTTCGGTTGAAATTGAACTAAGCCGGAGACACCGAACGGAACAATGCTTTATAGCGCGTGAAAAGTGTGACTGGGTGGACCACCGCCGAAATTTCTCGGCTCATCGGAGCGCCACCAGTGAGGCTGGTTGGGTAAGTAGGCACAATTGCGTTTCCACCACCTAACCATCTGGGTTGTTGCTATTGTAGTGGAAGTTGTAATAGGAAGGGTGGGAGAAAAGAGCGTTCAAATGTTCGCTGCAACAACGGGATGTAATTAAAACAAATGGCTTTTGTATTTTTGGCCACAGTGAGGCATTCCTTGGCCGGAAAGTTCGCAGGTGTTTCAATTGTATGGGCCTCGATTTGAAAATTTGCCAAATTATTCGATTGAATATTCGAAGAAATGTTCACAACTGCGCGGACGTAACAAATCGCTTCCGTGCGTTGTTAGATAAGTCTCAAGCACCCAACAATTAGCCTACAAACCTGTTCCAATCTGTCTCCAGCTAGACCTAACACTTTCCACATAACTGAGGCCTAATAATGCGTTTTCTTTTGGCGGGGTGGCGGAAATTCGGAAAAGAGGATCAGTGTTTGAATACGGTTTCCGTCATGATGAATTTTTCACGAATTATAATTCTGTGGCAATTAGTATCAGACAGAGATGCGTCAACATAGCAAATTGAAATGAATCTCAAAGAGATTCAACACTCGGGAATCAGAGGACAGAAAATTATGAGATAGGTATGCTAAATAAATAAACGCACTCTTGCGTAAGGAAGGGTAGCATATGCAATCTAAATCAAAAGCAAGGGATCATTCTAAAGGGTGTATTCGATAAAAATGGCACACACATATATACTCATCAAAATTAAACTGATGATCGGATTTTCTTGAAATTTTCAGGGAATGAAGAACTACTAATGAGTTTTGATTTACAACATTTGTTTTATTCAATTTCGTCTCCCATCCCGAATGCCCGCACCTTCCTTTTCACTCCACCCATCAAATTTTGTACAACCGATTTTCCCAGTGTTTTTGTTGTTTTTACCCAAATTTTCTTCAATTCTAGCTCTGTTTTTATAGTTTTGGGATGTTTGCGAAGTTCCGTTTTCATAATTGCCCAGAATTTTTCAATTGAACGAAGTTCCGGTGAATTTGGTGGGTTCATATCCTTTGGCACAAAATTGACTCCGTTGGCTCGGTACCACTCCAATACGTTTCGAGCGTAGTGGCAGGATGCTAGATCAGGCCAAAACAGAGTTGATCCTTTGTGCTTCTTAATGAATGGCAAGAGACGCTTCTTAAGGCACTCTTCCGTGTAAATCGCACCGTTTATTGTTCCGGAAGTGATGAAGGGAGCACTTATTTCACCACATCCGCAAATCGCCTGCCAGATTAGAAACTTCTTTGCAAATTTCGATAGTTTCTTCTTTCGAACATCCTCCGGAACATCGAACTTCGACTTGGCAACGAAATATTCTTGCCCAGGAAGTTGACGGAAGTCGGCCTTGACGTATGTTTCGTCATCCATCACGATGCAACCGGATTTGGTGAGCAGCTTCGTGTAAAGTTTCCGGACGCGGGTTTTCGCAGTGATGTTTTGTTTTTCATTCCGGTTTGGGGCTTTTTGCACTTTATAAACATGTAACCCAGCACGCTTCATGGTTTTCTGCACAAAACCGACTGACACCTTAGACTTTTTAGCGACATCTCGAATTGACATGTTTGGACGGTTCTTGAATTGTTGTACGACTTTCCTGACCATTTTACTGTCCATTGGACCACTTTTACGACCACTCCCTTCCTTCCTTTGGACACTCAGACGCTCCTTGAAGGTTCTTATTACACGAGACACAGTTGTATTTGCAATTCCAAGCCTTTTAGCAATCCACCGGTGGGACGCCCCTGGATTTTGATTGTGAGTGCACAAAATTTTCTCACGGACAATTTCTTGTTTCGACGACATGACTGGAACTACTGAATGTATAACTATGAAACTTGGCAGATGTAAATAATACACTATGGATAAGATCTACTCAAATTTCTAGGTTTTTTACTCATACGATTCAAAAGTTACAGAAGATTTTCTGTGTGCAATTTTTATCGAATACACCCTTTATACAACAGGTATTTATTTATTTTATTTATTATTATCAAACTTCATCTGACTAGCTGTCTTAATGAACATTGAACATTGATGGGGAAAAGCCTGTGAGCGAGGCACAAAAACCCCATATCTCTTCTAATGACATAAACATGGAGAGAACAAGACTACTGTAAAGCATACATAACACTAAATAAATTAACAACATAAAAATACAAATTCATGGTCTAGTATTAAAAGTTGCTATCCTTAGCACTAAGGGCAGAGTCTCGTCAAGTCCTCGTCGAACAGTTTCGGAAATCTGTCATTCATCAGCGCCTTTCCAAAAGTCTACGCTTAAATGCTTCAACAGATGCATTGAAGTCAAACAGCAAGTAGGGGAGGAAGGGGTAACCCCGTCACCTTTGGCATTGCGATTTTTTAAATTTAATGTAATACTCCAAATGACATGTACCCCTCGCATGATCTTTGATTGAGTATTATTGTATACAATTTGTGCGTTGGAAGTGTCCAAAATGTGTTTTCAGTCAAACAACATACGTAAATCAAACATGGTAACTATTGAAGTTTTTCAATCAGTGCGGGAAAGATCGTCACCGAGTCCGCGTAATACCTAATAGCGAATTCGTTCTTGATTCAGTTCCAACCTGGATCGGATATCGAAATTGGATCGACTTGTGTGCTATACGTCGGTGTGCTAATCTATATTTGTAACTCGTATCGAGCTCAGGTTAACACTGACAATAAGTTCGGTTATCGCAGGTTGGAACTGGTTCCAAACTAGGTTGAAAAAACGAAAATGGTATTGAAAATAGCTAGTGAGAATATCATAAGGGCATATCGAAAACAGTGAAATGTAGTGAAACTGTGAAATAGTGTGGTTATGTTAAATGCGTTGGTGGATTAAAATAACAACGCAGGAAGATCGCATTTTACAAGAATATCAAGTTCGAAGTGAATATTAGAATGGTTCATTAAAATAGTAAGTAATTATTTTGTTTCATTTTATACAATATTGATTTCTATATATGCGAAGAAAAACTGAGGTAACAGGCTAGGGTATCAGTATTCGTGTTTCATAAAGTTATATTTGTGTTGTAAATAACGTGTGCTAGTTATTGGTTTGAAAAGGACATTGCACTAAATCAATAAAGGTGCAACCGTGTTCTTCAAGCAGGGTATGTTTCTCGTTATCATCAGGAGTTCTTCTATTGAAAGTAATAAAGCAACTGGAATTAACAGCCTACAACCTATCATTGAAATAAGATTTCCAAATCCAGCACCAATCAACAAGCAATGGTCAAGGCAACGCTTAGGAAGAAGGAAAAAATGGCTGATTTGGTGGAAGTTCTAAGGATTAACCAATATTTCAGGAGTAGATATAACAATCAAAAGATACTTATCAAAACACTAAAGGGTCCAAAGTGGTGATGCAATTTTCTAAGCGCATGGTATTTTCCTGATATTCAACACATTTAAGTACATACGAAGACAGTTATGTGACTAGCAGCCAAATTGTATGGTAGGGTTTGAAGGAAAAGGTTACTCTAGATCAGGAACAAGGTGAGAAGCTTGTTTGCTGTTGCAGAGCAAAGGATGCAGATAGATAAACGATGCTATATCTGACAATTGATTTCCGAATATAGAAATGGTTTTCTAAACTTTGCAGGCTTTAAAGACTGTATTCGATGAAATTTGGACACACAAAATAAGTCACCAAAAAATTTCCTTGAACCCGATTCTCTTCAAACTTTCTGGAAATAAAGTACTACTAAATGGTTATGTTTTGACATCATTGGTTTATTGAACCTCTTCTCCCAACCCAAATGCCCGCACCTTTGCCTTGACCCCTTTCATCAAATTTAGGGAAATGATAGGACCGACTTGCTTACTTACTTTTAACCACACTTTCTTTAGTTCAAGTTCATTTTCTATCAGTTTTGGAGATTTAACGAGCTTTGCCTTCATGATTGCCCAAAAAATTTCAATTGGGCGAAGCTCCGGAGTGTTTGGAGGGTTGACGTCTTTTGGTACAAAAACTACATTATTATCTTTGTACCAGTCTAAGACGGGCCGGGCATAGTGGCAAGATGCCAAATCCGGCCAAAACAGTGTCGGGCCATCGTGAGATATCAAGAAGGGCAGAAGTCGTTTTTGGAGGCATTCGTCCTTGTAGATTTGTCCGTTGACGGTGATGGGTGGGGAGGTGATGAAGGGCTGACTCATTTTGCCACATCCGCAGATCGCTTGCTAGACAAGGAATTTTTTGGCGAATTTCGACAGTTTCTTCTTCCGTACACTCTCCGGAACGGCCAACTAAGAGGTGGCGACGTAGTGTTCCTGTCCTGGCATTTGTTTGGTGTCGGCTTTAATGTAGGTCTCATCGTCCATCACAATGCAGAACGGTTTTGTGAGCCACTCCCTGTACAGTTTTCTTGCACGAGTTTTGACCACCGAGTTCTGTTTATCGCTCCGGTTCGGTGCCTTCTGGACCTTGTACACATGTAATCCAGAACGTTTCATTGTTTTCTGCACAAAACAAACTGAAACTTTCGCCTTTTTCGCAACATCCCTGATCGAAATGTTGTGATAACGCTTAAATTGGTTCAATACCATCGTGGCCTTCTCCGGCCAACTACTATTTTTTCGCTACGGTCCTTGAACGTTTTGATCACATGAGATACGGTTGAATGTGCGATTCCGAGCTGTTTTCCGATCCACCGATGAGAAGCGTTTGGGTTTTCGGTGAGAGCAGAGGAAGGGCAGCAAGCGCTTCTGCAAGCATTCCTCTCGATAAATCTGCCCGTTTATGGTGCCGGTTGTAACGAACGGCTTGCTGTACCGTCCGCACTCGCAGATCGCCTGCCACAACAGGTACTTCTTCGCGAATTTGTCCATCTTTCTCTTCCGGAACTTTTCCGGAACCTCCAAGCGGGACGTACCAATGAAAAACTCGAGGCCGGGGATCTGTTTGGTGTCCGCCTTGATATATGTCTCGTCTTCCATGACGAGACAGCCTGGCTTGACCAGCCACTCACGGTACAGCTTCCGCGCACGCAATTTGGCCACCGTGTTTCGCTTGTCAGTCCGGTTTGGCGCCTTTCTGACCTTAAAAACACGTAGCCCAGCCCGTTTCATGGTCTGCTGGACGAACCACTTCGACGAATTGACCTTTTTGGCCACGTCTCGGGTGGAAAAGTTCGGGTTAAAGTACTGCCTTATCTTCCGCGCCTTCTCTGGGTATTCCGTTTTCGGTTTTCGACCGCTTCCTGCGCGCCGCTCGATGGTTTTCGTATCCTGGAACATCATCACAACGCGAGACACGGTGGAATGGTGGATTCCAAGCCTTTTGCCGATCCATCTGTGTGACTGACCAGGATTATCGATCACCCCGCCCAAGATTTTCTGGCGTAGCTCTTCTTGTTTCGAATGCATCAAGTGCAATTTTGCAAACATAAACATAACATTCTAAGCTATTATTACTCAAAATTTCATTAACTTTTACCCACGCGGTAAAAAGACACACCCAAAACAAAGTGTCACATTTTTTCCGAGTCCAATCTTTATATACACTATTATATAAATATTTCATGGGAATGGGAGGGACCATCAGGGCACCCGAATGAAGCACTCTGGATGGGGAGAGTGGGAATACCAACTCCCCATTGCTAACAGTTTGTGAATAGAGGGCGGACTCGTCTGGGGCATTCTCATGACCAATTGTTCAACCTTGTTGTTGGAAGGAGATTCTTTATATCTCTGTGGATACGTAAAAGTGATGTTGTATATCGATCCACCCAACCCCTTTTTGGCCCTTCATACAACGGCATGATTAGAATAATCAGTGGTTATTAAAGCTTGATCAAATCTAACAGAGGGGAGAGTCCATTGCTGTCGGACTTAGTTTCCGTGCTACAATGGGTGGTACATATCATACACCATAGGCCATCTAAAAATATCATACACCATACATCAAATTTGACAGATTGTGAGAAAGGAAAAAATTAACGAGAACTCGGTTATTCCATTTTGAACCGAACAGACTACCGAGCGTTCAGCAGATAAAAACTCGGTTGAAATTCAACCGTGTTTGGTATTATTTTCTAAGTGTGTAGGTTAGGTTAATTATCACTTCACGTTTTTTTATCACAAACAGAACAAAACAAACAACTCTCAAATTGCTAACCAATGGATGTTCCAGTAGAACAAACGATTCTTGAAAATTTCACGCCTGAAGACCCAATAGTATTTGAGGTTTGACCTCAAAAACTTCGAAGTGATAGGGACTTGATCCCGTATGTCCTTATCTCCTAATGTAAACGCTCGAAATAAAATTAAGTTCATACTACAAAAACGATCGTTTAACTCACTAATCTTTTTTTTTTTTTTTTTCAACTTAATTGATTTGTACTTTTAATGAATCTGGATGCGTATTGATAACACTAGTTTACAGCATTTATGAACTCGGTAAGCTGATCATTTCTAATGTGAAATTTTATGCAGAATTCAAAAATGCCGTAAAAAAAATTAAGGTTTTCGAGATATGGATAAAAGTTGATTTTTTAATAAATGAACAAAAACACATTTACTTTAAATAGAATATCTCCAACGCATGTGATCCAATTTAAAATATTTTATCATCAAATAAAGCAGAATTAAATTTAACACCGATCTTCTGAACATTATTCTAGGAGAAATAGTTTCGAGTATATATAATTTTTAGCGATTTTTTTTTTGGAGATTTGTAAAAAAAATTGTGCTTAACATATGATTAATATCAAAATAATGACAACAAAAAAATATATTGCATATGTAGCTTAAAGCCAAAGGAAAAACGAAGAAAATTAGGGCTGAATGGTGAAAATCGGTTGAAAAAACAGAAATTCGAAAGAAATACGCCCATCCCCCCCACCCCCCTCTCTCTCTCTCTCTCTCTCTCTCTCTCTCTCTCTCTCTCTCTCTCTCTCTCTCTCTCTTACACTTACACGCACACACACACACCTAATTTTAATAGCTATTGATAACCCTTCAAAACAAAACAAATTGTGACAGTTCGTTGTTCAGTTATCGGAGTGAGAAAAATGTGCGCTGCAAAACTTGAATTCAAATGCAAAAATGATCCACAAAAGTTTTGCTATGCCTGTGGCGTCTACATTTTTACGACACCGGTTAAATTCGCTGCTTCTCTTCAATCTGCGTTCCGTTTTTATTTTGAAATTTGTCCGGAGAATCTGGATAAACCATGGGTGCCTAACGTTCTGTTTAATTTGTGCAAAACATGCCTGGCTAGGTGGTAAGCAGGCTTACCACTGGTTTCATTCAAATATGTTATATACTCTCATTTCTGTCACTGTAAAGCCGCTATTTGTCTTTTCATAAGCCAGTTATTTGGAATGAACCTTTTTGCCATGCTAAGGATTGTTATTTCTGCCTCATCGAAGTTCAACAACATGGCCGCCATAAGTCGGTGCAGTATGCTGATGTGCAATCCGTTGAAAAATCAACTTCACATTCCAATTAAAACCGGTACCCTGTTTGCCCAAAACGAAAAAGGGAGTCTTCATTTGAAGACACTGCCCAGCTGGTTAACGAGGACGCAGATCAAAGCGACACAGAATTTGAAACAAAACCATCATTATTTTCCCAAGCAGAACTCAATGATTTGGAATAGTCGAAACCGAAATCTGAACTTCTTCCATCACGCTTAAAAGAAAAAAAAATTAGAGCCTGGTACTACAGAAATCGCGATGAACAGATCGCTAAATACTTCGCCAACAAAATAACGCTAGTTTTTGCCGAGATGTAAACGGTTTGTTCGAAGAGTTTGGGGAGCATCACAATCCAAGTGAATGGCGTTTGTTTATCGACAGCAGTAAACTGAGTCTGAAGGCTGTTTTACTGCATCAAGGAAACAGGAAACCGCTGGCTCATGCTGTTAACATGAAGGAATCGTATGAATCAATGGCGCTGCTGCTGAATTTGATAAATTATAAGAAACACTCTTGGAAGATTTGCTCCGATCTTATGGTTGTTGCCATGTTGACTGGGTTACAACAGGGGTACACAAAATACATGTGCTTTCTCTGTAAATGGGACACGTAAGGAGCATTACGTTCAAAAAGACTGGCCAAAGAGGACAAGTTTGACTCTTCGGAAAGAAAACGTGAAATGTGTTCCTCTCGTGAATAAAAATCAAATTATTCTCCCACCGTTGCATATAAAACATGGACTCTTCAAGAATTTTGTAAAAGCGTTGGAAAAGAATGGACCTGCATTTGAATATCTGAAATCAGTATTCCCAAACATATCGGATGCAACGAATTTTCTAGGAAACACTAAAAGTGCGGATCGTGTTGCAGTTATTGAGAAGTTAGTGGAAAACTATTAGAAAATAGGTAATATTAAATCTAAAAATCACTTATCCAGTTACCCATGTTTCATGTACATAGTTTACAACTCCTTGCTCTTCATGACTGCAGGTGTGAACATGTCATTGAAAATCCATTTCCTCCACTCACATTTGGATTTCTTGCCACCGAATCTTGGCGACGAAAGTGTTGAGCACGGTGAACGATTCCACCAACAAATGAAGCAAATAGAACGACGATATCAAAGCTTTTTGGGACGAATCAATGCTGGGTGACTACTGTTGGTTTCTAGTTAGAGAAACCAAAACGACGCATAAACGAAGAAGCTCAAGTTTGAATCATTTTTAAGTTTTAATAAACTTATTTTAAAGAAATTTGCCTATAGTGCTCCAGAATGACAAAAAAAAGGTGTGTGTGTGTGTGTGTGTGTGTGTGTGTGTGTGTGTGTGTGTGTGTGTGTGTGTGTGTGTGTGTGTGTGTGTGTGTGTGTGTGTAGTGAGAGAGAGAGAGAGAGAGAGAGAGAGAGAGAGAGAGAGAGAGAGAGAGAGAGAGAGAGAGAGAGAGAGAGAGAGAGAGAGAGAGAGAGAGAGAGAGAGAGAGAGAGAGAGAGAGAGAGAGAGAGAGAGAGAGAGAGAGGAGGGGGGGAGATGGGCGTATTTCTTTCGAATTTCTGTTTTTTTCCACATTTCTGCACTTTTTCCAAAAACCTGCATTACTTTCTCACCATTGAGCCCTCATTTTCTACTTTTTTTCTTTGGCTTTAAGCTACATATGCAATATATTTTTTTTCTTGACGTTATTTTGGTATTAATCATATGTTTAGCACAAATTTTTTTTTTTTTCAAATATCCAAAAAAAATCGCAAAAAATTTAATATACTTAAAAATACCGTTGAAATTATTACTCCTAGAATATTGCTATGTTCAAAAGATCAGTGTTTCAGTGTTAAATTTAATTTATCTTCTTTTAATGGCGTTGGAGATATTCTATTTTAAGTAAATGTGTTTTTGTTCATTTATTAAAAAATCAACTTTTATCTATATCTCGAAAACTGTTCTACTTTAATATTTTTTGCCGGCATTTTTTGAATTGTGCATAAAATTTCACTTTAAAAACATTAGCCGAATTATAAAGTTCATCACTTTTGATTCATTTTGTAAACTAGTGCAACCAGATGCGTTGTTGAAAAATGAAGCATTTGTGTACTGAAAATGAACATTAATTAATTGAACGAAAACAATACAAAAAAAATACGATTTTTGTTAAATTGTTAACAAAATGTTGATTTGGTTTTAAAAAAAAGGTATGTTTTGCAGGTGCTTATCGTTGCATGAATTATTTAAAGATCTATTTTATCGACTTCAAACTAAATTCGAGAGAAAAAAAACGAGATCTTGGGAAAAGAGTAGTTTTTTTTATATTTCTGATTTGAGAATTGATCCTGTGTGAAGACTTGAATCATTTGATATCTGGACGCACTGTCTATATTTTACAGCAGCGCTTCTAGTGGTCAGATCTGGAATGTTTTGATGGCAGTTTGTTTTTCTTCCAGTGCTGAACATTTCCTCACCCATTCATTTAGTATATAAGAAGGCATACTTGATGGAATCAACGAACCGAAAATTAAAGTTTGACACCCAATTCGAAAATCCGACGTGGTCAGGTTAAAAAATCGCGAAGTCATTGAAATTGACGCAATCAACCGCGTACTCAAACGTTCTCAAACATTTCCGTGAGTGACATACTATCGATCGGCAGGATCATAGCAAGCGTCACAGTGAAACTAAGGATCGGAAGTTGCATTTGAAGGCGTTGACAACGATAACGACAAACCCAGGACAGTCGGATTATCCAATGCCAGCCAAAACACTGTCAGAAGGATCTGTTCGAGCCAGTAAGCAACCAAACAGGACACTGGAAGATCGCAGCAAGCAATGCCCACGGACGGTTGGGTTTTTGTGAGCTGTCACGTTTTTTTTTTTCTAGTGTTTCCACGTGTGTGATTTTTATTTAAAAATTTTTTTTTGCTATTTTATGTGACGGTGATAGTGGACCTAGAAGAATCGCTCATAAAAGTACCGTCCGTAGTTAAGTGATACCGCGTGTGCTACGTTGTTAAGTAGTGCTATGGCTCTCGGTAAAGAACAAAAAATAGGGGCTTGTTACGGTGTTCACTTCACGGTGAAAACGAAGTGAAAACAAAAAACCTTAATACGAATGTCACCAAAGTGAAAAAATATAAAAGAGTTCATCCGAGGTGACGATTCGAATGAACTTGGTGTTATTACGGTTGCCACGGCACCATCACGCCACCGAAAAAAGTGACGCAAACCATAGATTTTCGGAGGGCTACTACGATTTTCACTTCACTATCACTTCCACCTCACGGAGTTCATTTTTGATCACGGTGATAACAGTAATAGCATAAACAAAGTGAGGTAATGTGTAAGTGAAGTGAAAGCGAAAGTGAAGGTGACAACCGTAATAAGTTCCATAAAATTGTGTCCACAGGCATTTAATTCCAAGAAGGAAGGAAAAATTCACTCAGGATAGCCTTCGACCCATTTATTCTTACCTTGAATATTTTCGACAAATTATTCAAACAGACGTATCTGATTTTGTAAACGAAGAGGGAAAGAAAGATTCAAACGCATGTTTCTCAAAACTCTCTGCTCCTCCACAGAAACTATCATCACCATCACGTTAGGGAAATGCCATTCCTTGTGTTGGTGGGCCTAGTTTGCATGAAAGTACAAATGGTTTCAATAATTTAACGTTTGAATCTTTTTTCCCCTCTTTTTGTATAGAATCAGATAGGGTAGGGAATGACTTTATCAGGGGTGACTGTTTCCTTCAGTTGATAGGAAATAGATCTAAGACTCCTATATTTTCCAAATTATTTCCCATCTTATGATACGAACATAAACTCTATCTATCGTTATAGGGTATGCGTCCCTTGACTCAGCCTAATATGCAACGATCGATAACATTTTTTATTATAACTCATGAAGTATTTGAGCTGGAAGCGATGTTTAACTAGTTGAACACATGCTTTGAGAAGTGTTATAAGCCATTTGGTAGTATGTATCACGAAAAGTTACACAACTCATTTTATAAAGTTACAAACTTTCGAGGGACATGGATGTAATGTCGGTCTACGAGCACCAAATTGGGTTTATTCATGGATGCAACTTCGTCCCATTCGATAGATTTGTTATTAAATGCAGTCTTCGTTTGTTTTGTTTTCTGATTTTCTGATTTAAGGCGTTGCCAGCTGTATTCGCTCTAACTCAATACAAAATTTTACAAAACAAACTATAATAAAACTACTTAGAAACACTTAAGTGATTTCCACATATGGTTTATCGGTCATTCGATAGTCAAAACTTTATAAATCACTCTACACTAATTTTGCTCCCTTGTGTTGTGTTAAGATAAGTCATTTGAAAAACATACAAGCAAACTCAGAAATTTTTATTGTAATTTTTTTCAATAACAACATTTTTAATACACTTTTCATGCAACAGGCCATTGTTAGAAACATAGAAAATATTATGTTTCTAACATTGGGTCTACGGTTTTCTTGTTAAATCATTGTTATTTTAACTATGTGTACAGATAGTTTATGATATGTGACTATTTTCTGTACATCTTTGCTGCATTACTCAATTTATAGGTTCAATTTAGCTAAATTTAGATCATTCAAGGATCGTGTAGATAATCTGTTCAGCTGAACCAGTGAAGTCATGATTCTAAAAAGTTAAGTAAATCGATAGTTACGCGGAAGTGATTAACTATAAATTTATTAATAATATCTCAATTGCTTCGGGTGCAATCGGTCAGCCTGATAGCAACATGATTTTGTTGATTATCGCCGAATAAATGACATATTTGGTACATAGGCCGAATAACGGAGCTAGGCTAAGATAACATCCCGTTACCCTACATCTAGGGAAGATGTACCTATATTAATCTCATAACTTTGCAATTCATCCCACTTGAAATAAAACTATATACACGTGACAGGATTAGTTAGTAATTTTTGTTGTAGTTATTTAACGTAAGCAAACATTATTAGAAAACAAAACCGATCCTTCAACTGCTCAATTGTTTGATTCATCGCAGGATGAATATAGGAACAATGAGATTAATATGGGGGCAGTTTCCCTATGTTATATGTTATCTATGTTATACACAACCTCACTGATTTTTGATCCAATAGATCAATGTTGCCTCTATTCTAATACAGGCTGATTAAAAATAATAATAATAACATTCATTACACATTGCTACATAGGCCTACGTCAACTTTGCGTACAACCCCATTGGGCTGTCCCTTCTAGTTTTTTATGAGATTTAATTTTGCATAAACTACTCATCTTATTGTTATACAACTTCAATAATCGTTCATTTTTCCATTACATTGTGAATTGTGCTCTAGTTTATCATTCAACTTATCCGCCTGAATGGTGAACCATAGTAAACGTTAATTTTGAATAGCAGTGCAAAAACTTAATTGTTTACCAGACACCCATTAAGGTAATTAAAACAACTGCTATATTGTTCCCATAAACAATCTTACAGATTAAAATGAATGCTGATCAAAGTTTAATTCGAGCACAATTCAAAACACTTTCAGTTTCATCCAATTTCACCTCTCACGGTGACCTTCTACGCACCTTCTGCTAATCATTGCCCGGTGAAAATTAAACCAAATTAAATTATCAAGTTCCTCCCCGACACCTGTTGAATAAATCATAATTGCACCTGTAGCATATTTCACACCCAAGCCCAGCCCAGAAAAACACAATCGTTTGAGCAGAAGAATGAAACAAAGGTTATCAAATAACAAACACTGCTGACAGCTGCACTATAAAATTAGAGATTATTTCATTCCCAACTGTGCTCGCTCAGAAAGGGTGGACACAACCGGGTGCCCACTCTCCATCTCTGCTCCCAACACCAACCAGTGTTGACGAAGAAATATCTGTTTTTGGAATCACCTGGAAGTGTTATGGGTAGGTGGAAGGCAAACCACATAAAGCATTTACGGAGGGAAGGAAGTCACACGGCCCATTTATTGCAACGCTTTGGGGTAGCGGACGGTTTGGAAAGCTCGTTTGGCTCGCTGTGAAGCTTCACCACATAATTAATAGTCCATTTTTAAGAAGGATGGGATTTTTGTCACCAGAAGTTAAAAGCGCTACTACAAATTAAGACATGGCACTGTCAGCCGTCAGGTTTTCGGGTTATAACTCATCATCATCTAACTAGAAAATGAGAAGAAAGATAAGTAATTTCCATTTAATTCCAATTACCTCTATTGCTTATCTTGATCCCTCGCGGGTCAAATTTGTCACCTTGTCGATGGTGAGAAAGTTTATCTCATGCTATAAACATGCATGCGAGACCAAGAATTTGACCAGTAGTGAAAGTATCACATATTCTGCCACTTTATTTCACTGCCACGTCGTAGAACGTTTATATAAAGGCACTAACATCAGGTGTGATACTGGCGGATTATGCCGCAATTTACTTTTAGACTAATTAGTTTCAATCAAAGGGAAACGACTAAAAGTACACATTTCATTTTCGTGGCAACTTATGTTGTTTTTCATCTATTTGTTTTATGGAGTGAATAACCAAAATGCCTGGTTTGCTCATGGTATAATAAGTGAAAGTTATTGCAACATTTTCGAAAAAGGATAATGTTTTGATCATGGTAAATATCTGACTGTTCGAAATGGCCACATAGCCCATAGGTTCGGGTCAAGGTTGCTCCATTTTTTTTTTTTTTCAACATCATTATATTTCATAAGATAAATTTATGAAATTCAGAGTGATTTCATGTAGCAAATAATCATAATGCAATCTTATGAATATCGAAAGTTCATTTCGCTGAGTGTAGAGGTGGTTAGATTCATACCGATCGTGTGCGATCGGTGGATGCAAAAGCCTATCCTATTGTGTATACAAAGTTCGATAGTATTGAACTGTTCTCTGTGCCTGGGATAAAAATGAGTGATCACGAACTAGGGTGGTTCTCGCAACATAATCTAAAAATAACAATTTTAAGTGTGTGGCGCAATCATAGCCTGCCGCCTTGAAATCTATGGATTTCAATCATTCCTAGCTTACTCTACAAAACTCTTTGCAAAGTTAAACTAACTATGCTAGCTGACTAGCGTATTCGAATTCACTTTTCCTATTGACGGTTTCTATTCTACATTTAACACTATTTACTCGCTGCCCTGGTGGTCGTTCGCTTCACGGCTTGCGATTACTCTTCTCAATGTCTATCTGTATTATTCACTGGCTTCTTCGATACTGGAACATGGTAATTCATCGATTGATCTTCGGAGTTCGTTCAGCTCGTCACTGTACTCGGACGATAGACAATCATCAGAGTAGTCTGTAAATAACTTGCTTGGAGCAGAGGCCCTAGTGGTGTATGCACCTGCAACCAGCGCCGGTGACGATGACCCAGCGGATGAACGATGCAACACGAACCAGTCGTCAAGAATCCTGACGGTTGCGGTGAGCTCCTATCGCTTCAGGGGTGATACGATCCAGCTGCCACGTGACGGTCGTTGAGTTGGCCAAACTCCGACTGCCGCTATGGATTGTTGGACCATGTGAGGATGTCAGGGTGTGCCTCGACGAGATGGAACGTTATTATTTATCTAATATATTTCAGTCAGTAAAGGGTTGCTCTGGTTGGAGCTTCAATTCGATGTACATGACATGACAGGACTTCTTGCAAGCGCGATCACAAAGAGCTTCACCAATACATGCTTATACCTCGGGCGTGAGACGCACACAAATCTTCGAAATGGCTCCTCGAAAAACTCCATTGCTGTTGCGCACGTCTACCACGCGGATGTTGTTGTCCGAGCCTCGAAATACTTCGGTGACACGACCCAGATTCCACTTCAACGGTGGAAATCGCTTGTCCATCAATACGACCATCGTTCCAACAGCGACGTTGTCTCGTTGTCTTTTCCACTTTGTCCGATTGTGCCATTCAGATAGATACAAAGTGATCCACTTTTTCCAGACCTTCTAGCTATAATCTTGTGCGTTTTGTCACATAGATAGACGATTGGAAGGAGTGCTCTCCAGATCGGGTTCAGCGATGGCTGTCAGTGGTCTTTGTATCATAAAGTGCCCTGGTGTGAGAGCCTCGAAGATAATTGCTGATCAGCGTGAGTGGTGTGGAGTTCAATATTGCTTCGATCTGCGTGAGGACTGTTTGCTTTTCGCAGTGTTGGGTTGCGATGACCTTCTCGAAAGTGACCATGAAGCTCTTGACGGCGGCTTTCCAAAGAACACCGAAGTTTGGTGACCTGGGCGGAATCAATTAGAATTCAATCCCCTCAGCGGTGGCGTTACTGGCTACAGCGTTTAGAAACTGCTGTTGCTGTGGACCAGTATGGACATTTTCGTTTTGCAAAAAGTGCCACTGGCTGGAGCGGGAATCGAACTTTATGTCAATAACTTGAACGATAGATGACACCACTAACCACTTGACAACGAAGATGACGTGGGTGATTGATTTGGCCATTTTCTCCGGGACGCGGCTTTTTAAGCAACGCCATGTTGAACAGGTGCGTGGTAATGAAAATTTCGATGAGCTCAAGAGAAATTACAATCAGACATACTCTTTAATCGGTAAATTGATTTGATCGTCCTGAAAAGGTTCGATTTAAAAAAAAAATAGAACGGCGCCACTATGCAGGAAGCTCTTTTTAGGGCTACACTTCTGATTTTGAACGAGTGTTATACTGAATTATTATAAGAGTTTACTCATTGTATGCGCATGTCACCTACCTAATTCGTAAATCTTGGTTGATCCTGAATTTTGCACGATTTCCGTTCGATAAATACCAAATATTTCTTAAAATCAAATCTGATTGTATTGAAAATCACTAAGAGTCGTTTAAAGTTTGCTTTTTGCAATCACTGCCCGCTGGTTGCTGGCATGTTATGGTTTCCCTATTACAGACACAATCCTCTTATAACAAGTTGTTTAATGTTGGTAATTTTTCAACAACAATCTTCATCTTTGCAAGTTTTCAAATTCCAATCAATGCTTTAAAGTGTTTCTATTGGTTTTAGTGCGTCGGATAGAGTCCCTACTTTTCAAAAGAAATCAAATTATTTAAAGAAAGTGTTTGAAAGTGAAAGTGAAGTGTCGCAGAATATAGCTGCAAAGTATAAGAGCGAATAAATCTTTAAGATATTTTAAATAATAGCATGAGTTTAAAGTCAGCATTGAAACATTTGAAGAAATTTTAAAGGGTTTATTGAACTCTTGCACGAATATTATCGTTTAAATTGATGACAAATCAACATAATGATTTTTGTTCAATTACATATTCGTAAAAGAAATAGATCCTCAACTATCTTTCACGCCATCGTCACTACCCTTTCAACCATTGTAGCAAAAACAACAATGTCCTTATCATCATTCAAAGCAAATGGCCCTTGTCAGGGCCATAAAATGCTTTTTACAGAGTTAAGAATAGAATTTTCTTACATACTTACTTTCTAATGCTGGACTTACGTTCCATTAAGACTTTACCCACGCTATTTTAACCTACGTCTATCGGCTAGGTTAGAGGTCAAATGAAAATTTGAAAAATAGGGGCTTCAAATGGTGAGTTGACAACTTCGAAGGAGAGTGCGACCGACCTCTGGTCCTCACAAGTTCCTACCTCACGCCTCCACGAGTCATATGATCACAAAAGACTGCCAGCTGAAACATGAAGATGCTGGTTGGCGTAGCCTGGGCAATGTTGTCAATCTGACAATAGCGAAGTGAGGGGGTGCGACTGAAGATCGAGTACCTTTAAATCAAATTGTATATCCATACCAGTTATTCATATCATAGTACTTTCCATTCTCTTTCAATTAATAATTTCAGCACGCTTTCGAATCATCTTTGCATTCCAAAACAATTTAAGTGCCTGGAGCAACATGACAAGCATCAAAGTCTCGATATCTTATTCAGCATTTCAGCATAACATTTAATTTAAAATTGCACTTCTGAACTTCAACTACTATATTCATAAGAGACTGGCATGTTCTTATAAGCAATGTAGGATTATATTTTAATATTGTGTTTAATGGTATTATGGTAAAATAAGCCATTTATTTCAGAAATAATCAAACCGGACTCTTCGATCACTTCAAGTGCTATCTTTGAAATGTTGCTAGAAAAGTATAGAGACAAAATATTACAACATTTCTTATAAAATAATATCTTTTCTTGAAATTTTATCTTTGATTTTGGATTGATCTAGGGTACGGGACGGGTTTTAAGCAGTTTATTCAGCACCTGGGACATTTGATGAAGCAGTATGTAATCTATAATTAGAACTGCCAATATTTAGACGTTAATCCCTCAGCTTATTTCTGATTTAACGGAACATACATTCAGCACCGAGCATTAGACTCAGAAAACTTCATAGCCATGGAATAAAGTTTCCAATTGCAGGGACTTTTTGAAAGCATGCGGATAGATTTCCGATCAAGAAAATATCTTCTTCAGCTCCGCAATTTGTACAGAAACTAACAATATTGTATGAGTGCGATTCCGTGCATGTGTGCGAAGGCAAACTGAAATAGGCCAGTTCACGACTTGCTCCAAACGTCAATTTCTTTAACCCGCTACTTCGTTTTGCCCATCAGCTCACAAACAACACGAAAACAATCAACCAAAACATGTCGATTGCTACGATCACAAGCTCGTCTACTAGCAGGTTGTGAGACAAACGTAAACGATCAAACTTCTAGGTTTTTTTTTTATTAGGGCGAATCTACAATTCTAGGGTTTTTATTCATTAGGGCGAATCTACAATTGAGAAACCCTCTCTGTTTACTTTCTCTTTCAACAATAGCTAAATCATTTTCACATTTTCGTTTGGCTGTTTGCCTAATATGTTAGCCAGCATTCTTATCTTGCGATCTGCGTAAAATAATCAATCCATAGTTTTATAATGGCACTGTAATTAATGAAAGAGAACGAGGCAAGAGAGAGTCTCTCAATTGTAGTTTCGCCCTAATGAATAAAAACCCTAGAATTGAGAGATTCTCTCTGGGCTCGCTCTCTTTCATTCATAAACCAGTCACCTTTACGTTTTTCATTCAACTATTTGTACACGCTAAGAAAAAAGTACCCAAAATTAAGTTTTTTTCACCCATCACGCATGTTTTGTGCATTAAGTTAAAATTAGGTATAAGATGAAAACTCAATTTTGGGTTATTACATTTCAAATAGCAATGGGTAAAATTTACCTAATTTTGGGTACTTACATTTCAAGTGCCAATAGGTAAAATTTACCTTATGAATTATCGAAATAAATGGGAGAAATTTTCTTAACCATAAGAAATGGAATATATGAATATAGATACCTAATGCTAATTTTTTTTCGAACAGAATATTAAAACACACAGACAAATAGTAAAATCGATCATTTTTATTTGTCAATATTGGTGCAATAAATCAATAAAACACCTCATAAATACGTTGGCAATCCATAAGTCATAGCGTTGCTAACAATGCTGCCATTTCGTGGATTTGGATGGTTATCGGATAACCTAAGAGAATCGCGACGAACAAATAATGCGTTCGTAGTCGACCAGACAATGACAATCGTCAACACCGCCAACGGGTGCTACGATTTTCAACCAAAATTAAGTTGAAAATACTCAACCGTTCAATGCGCGAAGAGAACGGGATGGTTGAGCAGCTTCAACTTAAAATTGAGTTGTTTGGTCTTCAAATTAAAATATAAACAAATTAGGTTTGGAAATACCAGTTTACAATAGTTAATGGTCCTGATAAAATTTTCAAACATTGTTGATAAAATACATAGATCTATAAGCATATAACCAACAATTTAACGAATGACGATGCTGTAATTCACGACACGACGACAGGTGTGTGCCAATTAAAATTTTTAAAATTGGAATACAATTTCGAACATAAAAAAACTTAAATTTGAGTATATCTATCATTACTGACTAGATGGGTGAATTCTACCTACTTCAATTTTTTAATTCACCCAACTGGTAACCACACTTGACAGAACTCAACGTTGAGTTTTTTTTTAACTTAATTTTGGGTACTTTTTTCTTAGCGTGTAGAGTATGCTAGCCAGCACTGTTGTGTTTCGATCTGTACTACAGAATCCCTCGAAAGTTTTATAATTCCGCTGTAATGAATGAAAGAGAGCGAGCCCGGAGAGAATCTCTCAATGGTAGATTCGCCGTAATGAAAAAAAAACCCTAGACTTTTAGTTTGTCATTGATCTTTAGATTGGCAATGCGTATTTCTTATTTCATTTACTCTCACGCAAATGTTAGCCAAAGCGACTGTGACGACAAACGGGATGCTTCGTTTAAAAACAAACAAATGCAAGACACAGCAGGCTTCACGTTACATTACCGGTGCGCTATATCCATGGTGAACAAAAAAGATAGGAAACATTGGCTCTCTCAAAAGCAACAGTGATGCTATAGCTGCCACTCAACAGCGAAGCATTATTTATCGTTGAATATTACTGGACAGCTCCGAAACATATCTTTTATTGTATATTATAGTGCCAGATGATGAACAATATAGTCATAAGCATAGATCAACCTGCAATGACTGGAAGAAACATGAAATATATAGCGATTTCAGATTATCTAAACATTTAATAAATTTAACTCAGTGTTCAACATCACATTCTGGCAACAAGCCTAGTTGTGAGAGAAAGCTGATGAAGACATGCCTTTCGGGTACATGTGATCAAATGCAAAATGCACAAAGGCAAAATTTAAGCGAACTTCTTCAACAGATAGAAAACCGATGGTTTTCTAGATGATGTATTTTAAATCTTCAAAATAACAGTAATTAATTGGAAATCAATCTTGATTTACGCATCAAATCTTTAGCCCGATAGATAAAGCTTATGATCGTATCATTAAAAGTGAAATAATTTTTAAAATGTGGGAGTTTTAGACCTATTGCTTAACAACTGATTAAAACAGTCACCCCTGATTAAGCCGTTCCCTACCCTATTCTGTTTTCAGCTTTTCCAGGTCTAGTGGGATATTAATACATATCTAATTTTTATTTATTTTTCAGTAACAATCCATTGGATGTCAGATATATTTAATACATACGCATATTATGTTCTCGTATTTTCTTACTGTAGCCGCTCTTTTTACGCATTTTTTTATAGAGCTTAATATCTTAAATTTGGTGTGTACAAATATACTTAATACTACATAACATATAACGGGGAATGGGAGGGACCATCAGAGCACCCAAGTGAAACGATTTGGATAGGGAGCATGGGACTGCCTCCTCCCTATTGTTAACATTTCGCGGAACGAGGGCTCGATTCTAGTGCTGTGAGTGTGAACTTGCTTTTGGAAGGAGATTCGCTTTCCTATATTCGTGAGTTTTGTGTAAGTGTCTCTGCTTACGGGCCCGCCCAAACGTTTTTGGCCCTTCATACAGGAGCTTTATGATAACAATAATAGAATCCTGATCAAATCGTTTTTCAGATTATTCCACTGCTATGGAAAGTTACCTTGCTACAATAGATGGTAGTATTATATAATCGTCATCATCAAATGAAAATTTGAAAAATAGTGACCGTCACGAATATTAGGAACACTTCGAACGCTAATAACTGTATCATGTCTCGATAGATTTCCGTGATTGTAGCTTCAATCAGTTGGAGATTTTTGCGACTGTAAAGCTCATGTTCAAATACGTCAAAATATCATTAATAATTGACTTTGAATTCTCAAATAGACTATCAACAATCTATAACGCAATAGGGATAATAGTCTCCAGCTAGTCGATCATATCAACATAATCACCACTGCCAGCATAGCCGTTGCCCTTTCATCATACCAACATATAATCCTTTCTAGGATGGCCAAATGATTTCTAAAGACCGAATAATAGAATTTTCTAACATACTTACTTATCTATGCCGATTAGAACCATTAGAACAGCACCTACGTTAAAATATTGCTCTACAAAAGAAACGAAACTAATCTAAAATGTTTAACCAGAGAATGCATCAAACATTTTACTTAGTTTCCAACCGGTCGTGTGTTATTCACAACCCCACTGATTTTTAACAAGGCAAAGCTTGTTACAATCGATCAATGTCGCCTCTATCCTACTACAGGCTGGTTAAAAATAATAATAATAACATTCATTACACATTGCTACGTATTCCTACGTCAACTTTGCGTACAACCGTATTGGGCTGTTCCGTCTAGTTTTTTTTTCTCATAATATAAGCTATTGTTGAGGACCTCTACCCTGCGCCGTCTACATTAGTGGGAATTTGGGTCCGTTTTTTTTTTTTTTCAGAAGCCCACTCTGTTATATTTTACTGATCTTGTTTTAAATTTCTTTTCATAGGAAAACACAAGGTTTTGAAAATTTATAAGGAGTCTCTCTTCAAAAAATTCATTTTATTTGAAGCTTCTCCATCTTAGAAAAACTCCAGTGGAAAAATATCAACCGTAAGTATTCTTAGTGGGTGCAAATAACAACCAGACAAGGTACAAGTATCCTCCTCAGTCCATCAATTAACCAACTTGATCAAAATAGCACGAACCCTCGAACAAATCTCATAACCTCGAGCAAAGAATTTTCAAAGTGAGCAATCCGGTGCAACATTTGCATTGCAAATGAACTCCAATCAATCATTCTCAAAATTCCACCTTTTCGATGAATACAGATTTGGACCATTAAGTTGAAATCGGAAAAAAAAATCAACCCAACACAACCCAGCCGTGTCTTTGAGTGCCGCTCTGAAGACATATTCTTTCAAGTGCAAAGCAAATAAGAATTTAATTACCTCAATCAGAACCTAACGAGAAAACAGGACGCAAATTCAGCAAAGACTACTCATTTGAAGATTTTTTTTAAGTTTCGCTTTATTGCCTGTCTGAGTATTTTTGTTTTGTGCAGTGCAGTTTATTCAAGTCTTATTCATTTCTTTTTTGTTCATATTTTTACAATGTCTTGTACATTCATCATCGACTCTTCGTTTGTTGATTTTTCGGGAAGGGAGATCGGTTTGCTTGTTTTTTTTTTAACTGACGCAAAAAAAAAATGCATTTAGGGACGGGAGTCATCCATCAACTACTGCTCACTGGTGAGCTTTTGCTTAGGGGACACCTGCACGTCATGAACTGCTGCAACCAACTGTTCTCCGGTTTGAACGGCCTTCAGCGATACTCGGTTGTCTTCGGCAGGAGTTCCCTTAACCTCTGGCAGGGGTTGTTCGGCTTTGCTCTCGTTGACCAGGGTTGATCGTTTGATCTTCTGAGACCGTGCCCGAGCGGCTTCGGATTGTGCGATTGTGTATACTGGGTAGTCAAAGCTGTAGAAGAATCCCTTTGGGTCGTACTTAGGTTCCTCTTCTGTATTCGCTGCTTCCTGTGTGGATTCTTCATTCTGACGCTTCTTGAGACTACGTTGGGCCTCAATGACCACCGCATCGTCTGAAGCGACAGGAGTTGAGTCCGGAGAGATGTGATTTGTGTATGGCAGGCTTGGGTATCGGACCAAACTTTGATGCTGGTTCGATAGGGCTCCTACAATTTCATCGTCCTCTTCATCAACGGTGTTCTGAATGGGATTGGTGTTGACGCTGGTGGCAGGCTTACCCGATCGAACGAGATTAGCGGCTTCTTGCCATGCTTTCAAGTGTGCAACTCTGGCTTCTCGGACCTCCGGAGTTTCCGTTACAGGTTCCAGCACAACTTCCGGACGGTTGTCAAATTGATGGAATCCCAAGCTGTCGGACCAGTACTGAACAACTATTTCCTGACCAAACGGATCCATGTACTGGTATGAGCCACGAACCTCACCGTTAGCATTGCGAGCTTCTAATCGAGCCTGGTTGTGATCGGTGTAGCCAAACATGGCTCGGCCAAGACCGTCCTAATGATTGAAAATTAAAGTATGAGATTTAAATTTGATAACTACAAACGACGAGTGACGAACCTGTCCATGGAACTGTGATGCTTCGTATGCTTCTTCGACGTAGTCCTCGGGGTTGTCGATCAGCCGGCCATTGTGGTAGAATTTGGCTTCCGATGGATCCTGAATGTTTCGGAAATAGCCCAGTGGGTGTTCACCCAGCTTCTTGGCGTAGCGCAGATCCAAACTTTGCTCGGTGATAAATCGTTGGGCTTCCTCGGGGGCAAGGTTAACCAGCTGGATGCGACCGGCCAGCAGTAGTGCCGGTGCGGTAACCTAGATCGGTGATGGATGATGGAAAAAGGGAGGAAAGGAATATGAGAACGGTGAACGAACAGGTTTGGGATTAAATTTTGAGTATTATCATCGTGACAGTTGATTGGTTTGGCCTGGATATCAAAACAGTTTACTGAAGTGGGTATGATAAGGATTGCTCATGCCTGTCAATCAAGTTGGCGAGGTAAAAAAGTGCGAATAAATTTAACTGTTGAGTGATCTAATACAAGCAAGAGATAAAGTGGAGAAGGAATCAATCTGGTATTCAAGAAGAGAACATGCCAATGATAAACTCAAAATTGACATCTAAACGTCTGAATCGCTGGTGTCAAGAGTACTGCGTTTTGATTTTTTTTTACGGTGCCATTTTAATTGTTTCTTAATGACCATACGGAAAACACACAAAAGCAAACTGTCAATGAAAAAAAAAAAAAATATGACATTTCTGTACATTTTCCTACCAGCGACGAAACATTTTCGCTGTCGAGGTCGATAGTTTATAATAATTTAATTTCGCTCAGAATTCTGGCGTAGAGACGAACCAGCTACAGGCTGAAAGTCTAGATAATAAAGCCAATAATTCAGAATTCTTGCTGCATGACTGCATAACTGCAGTGTAATCTTATTTTTAAAATAAGTACTAACAAATCGTGTGCATAAATGGACAAACAACTGTCAAAAAAAAACTTTAAATTGTTTGAAAAAAAGAAGGTGACATTTTTTCCTCTAAATTTTTTATCAACTGCGTTTACTTGAACTGCATCATGAAACGATTGCTTGTCTGTTTTTATCACTTACTATCATACGCTATGAAAAGCATTTTGAGGAAGTGTGGATGGATTTTATTTGTTTTGAAAATCTCAGATCAACCTATCAACTCATTATCCCGAGCAAAGGATTTTACCAAATTGATAACAAATTCAAATACCAAGTTATCATGATTTGATCACTAAAGATGTCATCATTGAGGCTGAATAAACAGCCAAAATAACAGAATGAACAACAAAAAAATACTCTTTGGATATCATAATAATAGCTATTTTTATTATCACTGCAATCATCTTGATAACAAATCGTGTTTTGTGAGCAAATTTATTGAAATAGTTTCAAATTAAATTATAAATTTGAAATCAATTTTGTACGCAAATATCTTTAAAAAATACCTTTTGAAAAAACAGCATCATTCCTTACTAAAATATGCTGGTAAAATGTATAGTGTGGCATTCTACTTGTTACAAAATTGTTTGTTGAAAATAATAACATATGATAACATAACTAGCCGTTGGTGATAACTAAATTCGCTATGCGATAACAGGGGAAATTAAAACGATGCGCAGTTGTCAAGAACTGATGAAAACTAAAGAAAAAATCTGTAACTTTTGTCGCTTTTAAGCACGGCTGGTAAACAAGGCCATTTCCGCTTGGAAATTGTCTGGAAAATCGAGTGGAACTAGTTTCAATCACCACACGGATATGGTTGTGGAGTTAGAGAGCTTATTTTACCCCACTTGCCCTTATATTCTTGAATGATTTATAAACATCTTTGCACGGAGAGGCTCAAGATCAACAAAATAGGACTATTCCAATGTGAAATTTCCTGGAAAACCGAATACAGTTTCTTTCAACTACCGCTTTGTGAACGAAGATATGGCTGATTTTACCCCACTTCCCCTTGTATTCTTGAATAGTTTATAGATATCTTTGCTCGGAGTGGCTCAAGATCAATCACAAAGCCGTGCAGTGGTTGAAACAACCTCTTTTCGATTTTCCAAGAAAATTTACATAGGACTAGCCCTGTTTGGTTGATCTTGAGCCACTATCCAGCGAAAATAGTGTTCGAGTGGAATCCGGTTCGCACAAGACGACGAGGGGTGCAACGAGTAAGATGTTTAGACCAGGTGGAGCAAGATCTAGTACAAGGTGCCCACGCGATTGGAGGGAAACAGCCATGAATCGACAACGTTGGAGGAATATTGAGTATTAGGTATTGCTATAATGACGTTATGCCATGAACATTAATAAAATACTGAACGCTTAGCTGTTTGATACTCAGTAGAAATTTAACTAACTTTGGTTAAAAAACGTGGGGTGTGCCCTATGTCCAGGGACTCAAGAAATTTCTTATTACGGAAAATTCCTAGACCGGGATCAATTAAGACCGGCAATTGAACTCAGCCACCATCAGCATTATGTAGCTTAATTATGATTATTTTTTGTGCAATATAATGTATGAAGAATGATTTTTGTGTTTTATATTTGGTTGCAAATACGTAGCACATTAACGACAGTGAGTTAGTGGGGATCAATGTTGTGATCTATAAGCAGTTTAATAAAATGTCACTGCTCTGTAACATGCGACTTTTCTTTGTATCAGAATGAAGCAAACCTTAGTATCAAAACCTTTCATTGAAACATGAGTGTACCTTCTTTGTTATGTTACACTGTAAGTTCAAAGTACATCATTATAAACATCACATAACTGAAACCTTTTAAGGTCTGTATCCACATTAATCCAGGCAACTTTAAATCACTGTAGCTTTTGAAATATTTCACACAGGAGTAAAAAATTTCGTTGATGTATAGCTGGGAGTTTTAGATGGAAAAGACTATGATTGGTGTTTAAATTCCTTGTTTAGTATTCAAGATGGTGATGAATGAAAAGCACTTCGACAAAGACTTTTTATTGTGGCCTAACTGACAAACATAAACAATGGCTTCTTCCGTAAATGTTTCGTGGCACACAGGCTTTCCATGTAAGCCTCCAATCCTATCGGATAGGTGAACTCTTTATCTTCGAAATGGCCGTGGTGGATTGACTAGGCGAGTTTTCAACGACAAGATATTTGCGGAGAAAGCCATTCTTTACATTTGTCAGTTAGGACCTTATGAAAAATCTTTGTCGACTTGTCAATACGGGAACTTTCCAAAAAAATAGATTAACCTAAACCTACTGTTCACGGTGTGCTCAAAGCATTTTCGGATCGATTAAAAGGAATGTCACCTGGTGTTGTCCAAAAATCAAAACAGCTTTGCTGAAGTCGTATAAAGTAAAAACAGTTCCAAATCGCAACGACAAACAGAACTTGACAGCAAAACCACAGGCTCGACGTTTGTAATACGAATTTCAAACGATGTTTCATGTACTGTTATGGACGATGAAACTTATGCCTTGGAGGATTTCAAGCAGCTTCCAGGGCTGGGTTGCTATTCTGCTATGGTAGAAATGCTACAGCTGAGCATTTCAGGACAAAGAAGGGATCGATTTTTTTCTTTAAAAAATACCTTGTTTTTCAAGTAATTTGCTCGTGTGGCAGGAAGAGTAAATCATTTGTCACCACAAGCATAATCAACAAAGAGTTTTACCAGAAAAAGTGCCTGCAGAAACGATTACTACCCTGCATCAAAAACGGGGGTGGGACGTTTGGCATATGGATCTTTGGCATATAGATGTAAGGCTGAATGGACGTTTGGCCAAATGGATGTTTGGCCGAATGGACGTTTGGCCGAAAATTGTCTATTAGCATAAATGTATTGCAGAGAAAAGAAAATAAGAATCTAAAAAAGTATTTCCAACGCATTAGATGTTAAAAAGGAAATAAGGAATCACAAAAACATTCTCGAACGCATTAGATAGCATCCCGATATTCTAGACTTATTACACTTAGAGTTTATCAATATGTGTGCGCAGTAATAAGCATTCTAATTAAGTTTCAACTATATCAATTCACTAAAAAACGAAATGTTTATGTTCAAAACTGCAAGAAATGATATTTGGCCATTTGCCCACATACATGAGAAGTATTAATCGTAGACTCCTGATTTTAGGTGGAAATATGTATTATGTTAAACAGCTAGACAGAATAAGGGTCATAATTTTTTATAATCTTGAAGAAATATGCAGTTCCTCCGAAAGATACCTTCTTTTGATTCTTTGCACATGGGCCTTCTATGACAATTCATATTCCTGTATTCGAAAGCAAACTTCTGAATCAAGAGCTTGCCCGGTTTATTACTCTTATGTGAGATTTTTCCTTCTTTCAAACATGAGCAGTTCTTCAGAGTTTCACTGATAAAAGAAATGTAATTCTCGTGATTTCATGCATTTCAATTTGAGAAATTTAGAATCGACTGGTGCATTATGTGAGAAACTAATATGTGATAATTTTGAGCTTTAATAAAATTGCATATTATTTTACTAATTTTACTTCTGAGACGTTGTTTGCAATCAAATGATGAAAAGATATTTGGCAAAATGGCTTCAAACCCTAAAATTACTTGGCATGGCATTGCACAGTAGAATCTGTTTTTAAATTTCGACTTTTCTAAAATGAATTATTCACCCTTTTGAACAATAGTTACAGTAAACTTTCTCAGAAAAATCTAAAGCCCGATTCAAAGTAAATTTGGACGCATTCAAGTGATCATAACTCAAGAATTAAACAACATACACAGTTGATCAAAACGTCAAACAAAAGGATATATATGCAGCTTTCGAACGATATAAAATATATAAGTTAATACATTTCACCGTTTCGAACGAACTCTCACACTTTACTTGTGATCGATGCCTGATCTGCACAGTCGCTGGTGACACTGTACCGGCGAACTTATTCCACTTTAAACGCATTTGTTGTACATTTGTCACTTCTTTACCGCATCCTCGAAGTTTTCGCTTGACAATTGCCCAATATTTTTCGACCGGTCTGAACTCGGGGCAATTCGGAGGATTAATCTCTTTGGCGACGAAATTAACATTGTTTGCAGCATACCATTCTAGTTCCTCCTTAGAGTAGTGTCAACTGGCTAGATCCGGCCAAAACATAACACATTGGTCTTGTGTTACCAAATGAAGGGTAAAATCCGCTTTTTCAGACACTCTTTAATGTAAACCTTCGACGTAATTGTGTGAGATGTGATGAAAACCTTGGTTTAAAGGCCACAACTTCAGATTCCTTGCCAAATCATTAGGTTCCGAGCAAACTTATCAGTAAAAACGAATTTATACCTGGAAGGGACATCCCCACGACCAGTTGCCAGGTAAAATTTTCATCCGGGGATTTGTCTTTAATCCATTTTGACATATGTTTCGTCATCTATTAACATACAGCCATCAAATTTCGTCAAAACTCGTTCGTATAGTAATGCTCGCTTTTTGGCCACTAAATTTTGTTTTAGGGAGCGATTCGGATGTTTACTGGCACAAAAAGACTTATATTCTTCTCTTGAAAGAAAGTTATGCACGGTGGAAGAGTTGGAATCGTATTTAGTTTCCAAATCACGTATGGAGACACCTGGGTTGCCTTTCACGTACCTCAACACCTTTCTCCTCAGTGCCTCTTTGTTCCTAGTGCCTTTTTTATGATAGATGCGCTATGCTCTATCCACACTCAGAGTATCCTTGTAACGTTTGGTTACAAGACACACCGTTGATTTTGGGAATTTTAACACTTTTGCTATTTTTGAGGCAGACCACAAAGGATTCTCTAGATGTTTGTGCACAATTAATTTTCTTTTCTCAAGTTCCATGATCCATCATTTCGAAATGCGTCGATCAATCGAAAAAATTTCACCAAATTCTTCGTCAACGAAACGTCAACAAATGCCTGTCAAACTTTTTTTGTTCCAACCACCAGGGACGCGGTGGTGTATTAAACCGTGCGTCCAGATTTACTTTGAATCGAGCTTTAGCCTTAAATTGACTGACGATTATCAAAACATGGTGAGAGATAATATGATCAAACTAATGCAAAACAAATGGGACAATTATATGAGAATTTCACAATTTGAATGCAGAATACACATAAATATACATTTCAATGTCACGATTAGATCTATCAGAAAACTCATACCTGCCATGCATTAGACAAAACGAGAGATATGTTTTCTGCTCTTCACCTCGCGCATAGTAAATTGAAACAGTTTTCAGCTCTGGTTCATAACGATTGAAAGAAGGTCCTTTGATGCGCACCAAAAACTCAAAAAAAAGGTTGTTAGCTTGATTCTCTTCGAATAACAAAAGGTCCGGGATACTCTAATGTTTTTGATATATTTCGACCACTTGTAGGCTGGACTGCAAACATCTTGAACTGTGAAGAGAATATCTGTCGAATATTTATTTTCCAGATATATTTTTGAGAGTTGCTCTAGTGGATTATTCATTTCAAGAACATTTCAAATTTTGAGCTCTAACACTACGTCAACAGTTCATAGTTGTCATGGAAACATGTTGCTGTTTGGAATGAAGTAGACTTTTGAATGATCAAAAATGTGCGTGTTAAGAGTGCCATGCTTTTCCAAACCATGATTCTGTCACTGTAATTTAATCATTTCATTGTTCGGGTATGTTCTTGCAATCTTTCTCGAAATGGCAAGTGTTGAAGCAGTTTCAAGTTACCGTGAGCCAAGTCAGGTTCAGATTTTGCAATCTTCTAAAGGAAAAGATATGCTAGTGGTTAGAGGATATTTGTATTATTTGAATCGGAGTGAGGTAAATAATAAATGTCCAGTTGGTTATTTCGCATAACAATAATCTGAATCGATACTATTTTTCCAATTCATAGCATGCAATATTCTACTGGGAGTGCCGATCACAACGCCATCAGAAAAGTAGCTCCGGTTGTGCTTCGAGAGCGAAAACCATCTTGATCGAAGGACCGCATAAGCAGATAAGCAATTCGGAGCACAATCATGAGCCAGAACCAGTTTTTCAAAAAAAAAAAAAACACATGGAATTTCGTGCGCAGCTTAAAAGAAAATCAGAGTCGATATGCAGCAATGTTGCGAAAACAATTCAGGTACATATGGCAACTAAATATCCGCTTAGTTCTTTGATCTTCTATATTTTTATAAAATTTACAATCCGTTTTAAACGAATATCCGGTCAAAGTTCAAACGAAGATGACTGAAGGAGCACGGCGCAAGGTCATGGAACGAGCACGGTCTAATGTAAATACAGGGAGCTAACCGGACAGTTTAGTTGATTTTTCTGTACCGGATGTCTATCGTGCGACGGATACTGGTGATCGTTTTCTGTTATGCGATGTTGATGATGACGAACAAGGAGCCATCACATTCGGTACAAATGAGAACCTTTCCAGATTGTCCATTTCGGGTTATTGACGGTACTTTCATCACGGTTCCTGGACTTTTTCGGCAACTGGTGACAATCCATGGTAGCATTGCTCCAAACCATCAACAAACGGTGCCTCTTGTGTACATTCTGATGTCATCTAAAAGTGAGTCACTGTACAGAAAAGTTTTCGGAAGGATTCAAGATGTGGCTGGCGAGATAGAAGTGGACTTGGAACCACAACACGTGATAATAGATTTTGAAAAAGCGTTCATCAACGCTCTGCAGGCTGAATTCGGTGAGACAAAAAATACTGGATGTTTTTTTCAGTTCACCAGCAATCCCTTCAAGTTCATTCAACAGCATGGCCTACTTAATGATTTTGGCCATAGTCTGCAAGTTTACTAAACATTTAAAGAATTTCAAGCTGTGCTATTTGTCCCACATGAGAAAATTGAAGCTGAAGCTTACGAAACTATAAAACTTCAGTCGCCAACTGAAATGAAGGAATTCATGGAATATTTTGAAGACACATACTTATTTGGGCAAAAACGATCAAGAATATGCCATAAAGTTGTACGTCTAACCCCACTTTTTGGACCAGAGCTGTGGTCCGTTTACAGAAACGTTCTGAACGGAATACAACGCACAAGCAATCAGGTCGAAGGTTGGCATAGCCGCTTGGCAAAGCTGGTGGGTGCATCACATGTCGGTGTTTTCCGACTGCTGTCAGAGATAAAGCAGGAATATAAGTACACCAATGGGTTGGTGACTTCAATATTAGCTGCTAATTCCGACAGAAATCGAAAAATCGCTGAAATTATTAAAGATACTCGAAATTATTATAAATTTTGAACGCTATAATCTAAAAGAATGTAAAGGTGATTGCTGCTAACTTGGGATCAGATGGTAAATAAGGATATGATTTGAGTTCGACTGTTATTTTTTCACATTTCTATTGTTAACAATATAAGACACCTGAATTATTAAAAAAGATTGAATTTAAATAGTTAACCAAATATTACATTGTTTTCATTTCTAAAGTTCCTGGAAGAATGGGTTGAGGAGAAACAAAAACTCAGGCCTCCAGCACGAAAACTTATAAAGCATCTTCTCTATTCGGCCAAATGTCAATTAGGCCAAACGTCCATTCGGCAGAACGTCCATTTTGCCAAACGTCCATTCGGCCAAACGTCTTTATGCCAAACGTCCATTCGGCCAAACATCCGTATACCAAACGTCCGTATGCCAAACGTCTTTATGCCAAACGGGGTATCGTCATCAAAAACTACAAGAGAAAACCTTTGTGCTGGCATCATACCATGATGCCATAAACTGTGATAGAGTGTTACGAAGCTGTGCTGTACTGTACTGTACTAAAACCGCAAAACCACCGAATTTTCCAGAGCTTCATCCAATCGAAAGATATTGGGCTCTGAAGAAGTGAATGCTTTCTCGAAAGAAACAAGCAATCAAGGATATCAAACAGATCCAAAAAATTTGGACAAAGACGGCCATCACGGTATCTGAAGAGTTTGTACAAACCCTAATGGATGGAGAAGTTCGAAAGTTTTATGCAAAAACTGAATGACTATGCTTTGACTTCGTGAATTGTTGAATCATATCCCATGAATTTTAAATAAACACCTGCGATTGAATCAAATGGAAAATTTGTGTTTTAGGTGTCCGTGTTATTGAGAAAAACCTTATGAACAAAAAGTTTAACTAGTAGCCAAAATAATATTTTTGAAAATTTCTAGTAAAACTCTTAGGTAACGTCCACATGATATAAAGAATCCCCTGTCTCATAACATAAAACTCTAATGCAACTGTGAATGTTTTGGACACCTTTTTACTCGTTTTATGTGTTGCTTGGAGTGGGTTCAAAAGGCAGTTGATACTTTGTAAGTAATTGTTACATGAAATATTTTGCAATTAAATATTAAGTTGCGTAATATTAATAATACATGAGTATTATGTCCCTTCAATGTGTCATGATAGTATCAGAATTTTTTTTTTGGTTCATAAGGGGTCCTTTACTAAAAAAAAATGTTTTTAGCTGATTGAGACCAGACTGCAATCAGTCAACTATACTGAGGGTTATTCCGAGAGTCGAAGTGACGTTTGATTTACCCAGAAGAGTCATGTCACTGCAGGTGACTTTGCTCACTTTACCAAGTGACAAACGTCACTTTGACTCTCGGAATAACCCTCATTGCACACATATTAAAAATTATACTTAGAGCTCATCTAAATGATAGTATCATGTATGCAATGTTAAATGGTTCTAGCGAACCATGTGAATAACCTTGATGAAGTCTCTAGTATCTCGTGATAAAGTCTGCTCGAACAAAATATGTTTAATGTTACTTCAGAATTACTATAATGAAACATGAAAACCAAGCATTGAATTTGAAAGATGTTTCGTGTGCTATTTGGATGAATATCGATTGAAAGTCATACTCTAGATAATTACTAATCAGCTGGTTTGGGCATACTGACCATTCCTGAGCATCTTAAAACTAGTGAGTGATTGAAGCTCCTCATCATTCATGAAATTATTTGTTTCAATTAGTTAGCTATTCAAATCATCATAAAAATGCTTATACAGGTAAAAATAATGCATTTTTTTTTCTTCTGAGCATCCTCTCTATCGTATCGGTCGAAATTAATGTTCCATCACAATTCGATTTATTTACTAAGATGTTTCACCTGATAGAAATTTAACCGTTATCCTACTGCTCTGAAATTGTAGTATACAGAGACCACCAGCATTATCTATTCATAGTAGAATACCTGTTTTTATGTAAAAAGAAAAAAAAATAGTCCATCCTCTCAATCGACTCAAGAAACCTTGATCTTGAAAAGCTCTTCCAAATGTTCTCGAACCAACCGCTCTGATACTTAATCCGAAACCAGATCCACAACTTGATTTTAAAATAAACCAACCGGACCTGATCGCAAGACGTCAGGTTCCAGCTTAGAGAAAGGTGATCCAACCCATTATTCCTACCTTCCACCGGATGAACCGGATTCTTGTTTTAATATATGTTCGAGGCAAGAACAATTTTCCACCTTGCAAACGATTGGATTCGCAGAAAATTAGCATAAACTTCTAACATCATCGCTACGTCTTATATAGATATCGGAATGTGTGTTTGTTCTGCTCTGCTTGTTTCAGGTTTTTTTTTTCAGCAGAAGCAAAGTTAAATTTATTTTATTGCATTTTGAAGATGATCTAAGGAGTGAAAAATGTATACACAAAAAATAACGATAATTACAAAACGTTCCAACGATATAGAAAAATTCTCAATCGATGCGCATTTGAAACCTGTTCGGAAAAAAAAACAACAGTTACAAAAAAAAGCTGCTGAAAACTCAAAATTCAGTCTTGTACTGGTAGATTAAATAAGGCAATTTGAATGCCAAACGCTTCGCTACGGTAAAACCCGTTGACGGCCGGCGAAAACTCAAATCTAGAACAATTTTGCACACCTACAAATGAAATTGCGACGACCTACTTAGGGGGCGTAAATCACTCCTGATTCCAACATCGATCGACTCAATTCTATCCCGCTTGAGCAAAGTCAAATACTTATGTTGATTCATCTTGGTCTTACCCGCTCTGCACGCCACCGGAATTTCAATCAACCTAGACGATGTCAATTAGCAAAAGGAAGGGGAAAAAATCGTGCAAAATGTCTTAACCCATCCGTCTCAGAATGTCACCGACCCCCCCGGGCGGGGGCCATGCCAAAAATTTCATTTTCACACTACTCTGGGCACAGCACGATGCGCCATCTTCAGTAAGGCAGCTATGGAGTGTGCTGCGGTCACTAGCACCATCATAGCCAAGCTTGGTTTGAACGTGATAAGAATTTTGTTTCGTGCAATCTACGAATCGGGAGTTATCACACGCAGAGCTTGCGCCGGGATTTCTGGAGAGTCTGGTGGGTTAATGGTGAACCAAATTGGATTGTGATTGTTTTGTTTTTTTTTTTGTTTTTGCTCTATGGATGGGTGATTTATACTTGGAGAGCAAGATTTTTATTATGGCACGATAGCATGCAGGTTGTAAATTAGGTAACGACACTTAGTTCACTGGAGTTGCACTAGAGGTTTCTAAATTATACACTGAATATACAAATCAAAATTTACAGCTATGCAATCAAAACATATATACGACGGTTTTTCGAGGATGAAGAAAGACATGTAATGCTCTCCAGAGGAATATTTTGTGCGCATATTCCATTTCGTCAGCTGCTACTGTTTTTAACACACCCTTCTACAACAGCAGATAACTTCCAACCTCCATGGCTGAGGTTATCAATGCAGGACTCGTCTTGGAAACTTGATAATTTGTGACAATCATACTGGAACACCTACTTAGATCAGAAAGTTTTTCCAGTACACAAACTGAAAATGAAAGCTCTTTTCGTAAGCAATACGACATGCCCTGTCAAAAGAACGAAGCAATTTTGAATATACAAACAAAAAGAGCACTCGTGCAACATTGAACGATCCTCTCCAACTGGGAAGAATTGCTACGGAATCGGTGGTTCATCTCTCTGGGCTATGATGACTCGTGAGAAGAAAAAACAAGGGGTGTCTCACTGATATCGAGCGCAGCAAATATGAATCAGATTGCAGTCACTTCAAAGTGAATAATCTCGATTTCCTCTATTTGCAATTTTCGATCGATCTAGTAGCACGGTCAATTTCATTGTTTTGTTTATCTGCTCGCAACAAAACGGCAATTACGCCATGAAAAGTACTCCATGCGATAACTTAGAAACTTAAAAGACAAACTTCTGTTGTAGTTTGAATTAAAAAATCATCTGCTTCATGAAGCAATGTCTCTACCGGAGCAGCCAACCGACAACGTAAGTGCGGGTAAGTGTTTCTAGTGTATGAGTTATCACCTCGGATCTCGATTAGGCTTTGGAAATAAGTTTAACTGTTATTTCTAGGGGTTTTTTTTCATTAGGGCGAATCTACAATTGAGAGATTCTCTCCGGGCTCGCTCTCTTTCATTCATTACAGCGCCATTATAAAACTTTTGTGGGATACTTTAGTACAGATCGAAACACAACAGTGCTGGCTAGCATACTCTACAAATAGAAGATTGAAAAACGTAAAGGTGATTGGTTTATGAATGAAAGAGAGCGAGCCTGGAGAGAATCTCTCAATTGTAGATTCACCCTAATGAAAAAAAAACCCTAGATTTTATTCATGCTTATAGAACCGGTTTTGGAATCGCATTCAGAGAGAGATCGGTATAGTGCCAGATTTAGTAAAAAAAAACGTTCTAGATTTACGTTCTAGATATACGGCTACCAGCTTCTTCGGCGACTTCAGCGAGACTGACGTGACGGAAATCCAGCAGGAGCTTAAAACAGTTGAACTGCTGAAAGTCAGAAAGCTGCCTGCCCAAGAAAATTGTTCCAAAAAACGGTGGAAAAATCTTCTGATCCTGAGTCAGATGCGTCTCATAGTGACGACACTGGAGTTTCAAGCACGAACCTAACTGATACCCGAAATTCTGCATTCGAATTTGTGACTACAGGAATCGAGCTCGTCGATAATTACTTACAGCTAAATGAACCGCCGCAATTAACCAAAAATCAACGGAACACAGCGGAATTGATTTTCAAACCTGAGTTAGATACTACTCATAGCGACGATTTTATATCTCCATGCAGGACGGAACTCGAAGCGGAAGAAGTATTTCCTGAAACAGTTTCCATTAACCTTCCTGGCGGTAACCGAGTGCAGCTGCCAGCTCGAAAGGTTTATTTAGCTTCCAGATTATTCCGTAATATCAGTGGCTCTTTAAAATTTAAAAGCACAACCAGTCTTTTAAAGCTCACATTTGCGGTAATGGACGATGTTGGAAAAATCTACAACATAATAATTGAAACGCTTATATGGATGGTTACTGTGGGCAAACGTCAATCCACGGTCAGGTTACTCCGGTATAGAACACCATCAATGAGACGAGCCAATGTTAATGCCAATCAAACAAACTGAAACGATCCAAGTCATAAATACATCTTCACCTTATATTATATTGAAGACTCTATAATAAACAACTAAAACATCCTTAACACCAAACGTATAGACCGATTCAATTTGAGAAAGGCGTTTATTTTATTTTAATATCTTGAACCGCAAAGCTATCGCTATCTTTTTTGCTCTACTTTATGTACGGCATGTTAATAGAAACTACCATCTCGCAATTTGTACTACAAAATTCATAGGTACTTGTCTATGGCATCATAATAATTATGAACTAAACTTAACCTTGAGTGCAAGAATGAGAGTTGAATAGTACTTGTTAAAAATTTGACCTTGAGCTGACGTCTGACGTTGGTGAAAGTCGATTCGTTGCTAAACACGACTACTGCGTCGCATATTCTGTGCAGTAATGTGCAACGAATTGAAGTTGATGCAGTATCTTCGAATAATTCGAGTAAGCTTTATTAAATATATTTGATCGAATTCATGTGAGACGCCCCTTGAGAAAAAAGGCAAATGAAGATTTACTCACGATTATCGACTCGAAGCATGTGACGCTTTGAATTTCATTTCTAGGTGAACAAATGATTTGTGCCGCCCCAGCAGCAACACCAATATGTTCGGGTACAATAGAAGAGGAGCAGCAGCAGAGTAGCTGATCCACACGAAATTCATTTCGTACAAAGTACGAATAAGGTGTGATAAAAGCATTTGACGGATGACAAACAACACGAATGTTTCAATTCATGAGGCATGTGTTCAATGTACGAAATTTGTGTTTACAAAACGAGCGCAACCGAATTTACGAAAAAATATATTCAGGGAAATAGGGTGCCAGTCCGTTGGTAAATTTTTTATCGCATTAAAAAAAACAAAATTCCTCACATTTTGCATTACTCCAAAATATGACCTTTTTGCGACCGACATTGCGCAAACGTTTCGTTGGCCAAAATTATGCCCTAATGTAGAGCCTTTGGGCTAAACAGACGTAAATCGACGAGATCGCTATTATCAATCGAGAAATCATATTAGTACGATAATCGGAAGGGGTTTAAAGCTTGCTCCTAGGATCAAGCCCGCAACCGCGAAAATGGACTCGTTGAGGAAGCAAAATTTCTTCTTCGATATCCGTGGAATACGCAAGTTGAGGGACGAAAGCATATTTGGATTTATTGTGAAAACCTGAACCTGTCACTGGTGGAAGTTGCTGCTATTCAAATCTATCGGATCAAAGGCAAAGTTTTTCTGTGGAACTACGCACGCAGGAGGCGGTACAAGAGGTAGTTGAGGAATTCGACGGCAAATTCGTTATCAGCAACAATGGCATAACTCACCACCAAACATGCCAGAAGAATTGATCGTGGAGTATCTATCCAACTACGGAGAGATTATCAGCGTCAAGCAGGAAATGTGTCGATCGCAATTATTCTCTCAAACACCCAGTGGCGTACTTATTGTACGCACCTGCATGACGACTCCAATTCCATCCTTTGTCAACATCAAAGGGTATAGCAGCCACTGCACCTACACTAACCAAATCCAGACCTGTAGACACTGTAATCAGGAGGATAATTTCGAAGCCAGCTGTGCGGAGAATCGAGCAAAACTATCCCAACAAAACAAAACTTCATCGTTATACTCCAGAGTGCTGACCAATTCTAAATTACTGATACTAGTAGTTTGGTAGAAGAAATATTGTAATGAAATATAATCCATTGTGAACCGAGCCTAAAATGGTTAGGTTATCTTTATTAGAGAGACTTTCAGCCGGCGGCAGAGTCTAAAATATTAAAATCGTCACTAGCGCCACACCAAAAGTACCAGGTTTCAAGAACTAACGCTTTCTTCAGTCCTTTGTAAAGGAACAGCCCAATGGGGTTGTACGCAAAGTTGACGTAGGACTACGTAGCAATGTGTAATGAATTTTATCATTATTATTTAAAATTTCCTGTATTAGAATAGAGGCTGCATTGATCGATTGGATCAAGAAGCCTTGCCGAAAATCAGTTTATAACACACGATCAGGTTTATGTAGACAAAGTTATACCTTTTGATGCATTGTCTGGTTCAACATGTTAGATTGGTTTCGTTCGTTTCGTAGAGCAACATTGAAACGTAGGTGCTGTTCTAATGGGACGTTGGATCGGCATAGAAAAGTAAGTATGTTAGAAAATTCTATGATTTGCTCTTTACAAGTATTTTGGCGGTGCTAGACTACATTTAAATGTTGGTATGATGAACGGGTAACGACTGTGCTGGCAGTGGTGATTGTGTTGATATGATCGACTAGCTGGAGACCATTATCCTTATCGCGTTATAGATTGTTGAAAGTCTGTTTAGGAATTCAAGGTCAATTATTAATGATAATTTTGAACATTGACTAGACAGTTCCAACTGATTAAACCAACAATCTCAAAAATCCATCGAGAAATGATGAAGTTATTGGCGTTCAAAATGTTTCAAATTTTCATTTTACCTCTACCCTAGCCGATGGACGTAGTCTAGGTCAACATAGCGTGGATGTTCGTAGACCAGCATTACAAAATAAGTATGTGAGAAAATTCTATTGTACACTCTTAAGAAAGCATTTGGTGGCTCTGAAAAGGGCCGTGTGGTTTGAATGATGATACGGACACGGTCATATTTTCTACGATGGTTTTGAGGTCCTGATCTTTATGGCATGAAAGATAGTTGAGGACCTGCTCGAAATATTAATTTTATATACAAGTACATACAAGGTTTCTTTACAGAATATGTAACTGTTTAAAAATCATTATGTTAATTGGTCATCAATTTAAACGATAATTTTTTGCAGGAATTCAATAAACCCTTAATAACTTCTCCAAATGTTTGAAAGTCGGCTTTAAACTCATGCTATTATTTAAAATAGCATAAAGATTTATTCGCTCCGATTGCTGCTCTGATACTTTGCAGCCATATTCTGCGACATTTCACTTTCCCAACATTAAACAACTTGTTATAATAAATTTATGTCTGTAATAGGGAAATCATAATATACTAGCAACCAGTGGGCTGCGATTGCAAAAGGCAAATAAACTTTAAACGATCCTGAGTTATTTTCCATACCAAAACATGATTTTAAGAATTATTTCGTATTTATCGAACGGAAATTGTGCAAAATTCAGGATCGGCCAAGAATTACGAATTAGGTAGGTGTCATGCGGATACAATGAGCAAACTCTTATAATAATTCAGTATAACACTCTTTCAAAATCAGAATAGTAGCCCTGAAGAGATATTTTTGTGTGAATTACATCATATTATAGTTATTGACATTCTGTCGAAATTTGGGAGCCAGGGCGCTAAACACAGATGATTCTACTCCGAAAAATGCCGTTCTGCCTTTATAGACATAGTGATTGCGAATTTTTTACACTCAACGTTGCGTTTTATCTACCTACATATATATCTACCAACATCTTCAAACATATCAATATTATCATCAAATACATTTATATTATCTACATATATATCGATATAATCTACAAATATATCAATGTCATGTATATAGTCATCTATATATTTATCTATATCATCTACATATATTTCGAAATCATCTACATATATATCTATACATACACATGTACATCATATCATGATATGAATACCAACTGGATCAAACATGTTTCCCTCCAAATTGGATAAATTTGCCACGAGCATGGCATAGAACACGACTGCATTAAAAATGGCTGTCCAGCCAGCCACTCGCTAGCGACAGCCACTGAGCCATCATTCTGGCTGGTTGCTCGCCCGCGTACCCTCCTGCAGGGTACTTGCAACCGCCAGCTGCCAGAGCAGTACTGCCACTCTGCACAGCTCCATGGCTTTCGAGCGAATGAAGAAAATTTGAAGGTGTCCCTCTTTTATATCGTGCATTGCTGTATGTGAGACGTTCCTTACTTAAATTTGAAGTCTGTGATAGGAAAAAACTGTGCATTTATTAAATTTAGTATAGTTTTATGTGGCTATGTACCGAAAAATCATACACAACAGCAACGCAAAAAGCGCAAGGGTGAAGCCTATTTGCAACTTGACATTGTTTCTAAAGAGTCTTAATAGCATTTTTTTAAACTTTCAAATTTTGTAAATCGCGTTGCAAAAAAAGTAAAATGATACCGATGTTTAAATGAATGCGAGGATAACTTTTTTTTAATGGATATCGTTATCAACCAAACATGCTTGATCAAAATATTGAAAAGTAAAATGATCTGAATATCTTGTTGGAATAATTTTATTTTTTAAACGCTTTTAGATTTATGGATCAATATTCTGTTCTACTACGAAAATTACAAACGCCCCTGAATAAATCCTCGAGAATAGAGCATTGCTTCAGAACTTGAAAAGGAAAAATTTGTGCAAAACGATGTTTTCATTTGGAAGAATCAAATTTCTGATTCATTCGTAAAATAGTAAATCGTTACAAGTTCATGTTAGGTCCAAACTGTGAAAGAATGAGTGAAATTTTAAAATCTTATTTTGTTTTGCAAAGTTTTGGCATATGGTGTCTACGAACAAACCAAATACACTAAAGGCTAAAAAAATCATGAATCCATTCTTAACACGTAAAGTGCTTATAAAGTATTTATTTTTGCAGACATCTTAAAATTATAGATATTTGAACACTAGCCAAATTAGTAGTTTGATAGTGAGTTTTCTTTGTTAATGTTATACCTGATTTACTCAGAATTAAAAACTACTGAATTTCACATAGTTAAATATTAATAAATTCAATATTAAATTAAACTAATAGCGGCTTATTTGTTCAAGGAATATACGAAAAACCACTAGCTAGAAAAATTCAATCGTATGATTGCTTAAAGGAGCTAAAAAAGTCGTTTCCTGTTCTGAACCATAAGCAGTTTTATAAATTATTTCAAAAAGACGAAAACTTCGTCTCATCATTTAAGTTGATCGTTAAAACCAATCTTGATCAATTTAATTTTTATTGTTACTTCAGGCATTTCATTTGAAGCTTTATTCGCTTAACTCATCACAAAATTTCATGTAACAAATTTATATTGAACAGCTTTAAAAGAACTCCATTATGATTATTTTTCCCCCCTGGAGGTCAAAATTACTTCATAATAGATATCACATACACTGGAAAATATTAAGTATGCAACGTCATGATTAAGTTTACTGTGCTGCATGTTTACAAAGACAAACAGGTCTCGACTTACTCCAATGTTTGTTTTGAATGGTCTTGGCAAACCATTTGAGCAACACCAATGAAATATCTAGAATCTCGTATACGTAAAATAAACTCTGCTGTAACAAAATATGCTTTTTGTTACTGCATATTAACTAAAATGAAACATGAAAGCTAAGTGTTGAATATTAAAGATGTCTTGTGTGCTACTTGAGTAATTTCATACGGTACTCACAATGTTTACGTTCTATTCCGTATAATAAAGAATCATCCACATCATTTTTTTTATAGGATTTGAGAGAAAAATATGTGGTTAACTTATTTTCGATACAACCCTTATTCTGGTTAAAAACTGTTTACGTTAAATGTTGGACAGTAAAATAATGTCAGCAAAAACAATCCCCGTTTGCTTTCTTCTTAGTTTAAAAGAGTTTCCGCTTAACCAGTGCCCAGTATTTTTCTATCGAGTGATGTTCTGGACAGATAGGTGAATTGGTTATTTTTGGGAAGTATTTGACCTCTTGTGATGTGGTTGGGTGTGATTTTTCCTGTTGGTTTAAATCGGTTCTAAAACTCGGTGTTTCAACATTTGTATTGTGCTAAATAAACCACCCGCACTTGTAAGTAACCTCAACAGCATCGTTGCTGTTGGTTTAAAGACCAAAATTTGAATAACTTTAATGTGCATCTCTGTACAGAGAATAAACCGGCAACATAGTTAAATGTCTGATTCGCTGCCAACGTCAGTTGAATTCAGCACACCGTTTACCAAAACGGAATCCGCTGCAAACCCAACAATGTTATCCAACATCCCAGTGATTTCTCGTGGAAGTGCAGTGGACTCCGCGGTTTCCCTCAAAGCGAGTACCACGTCAACACATTGCTACCCATTCCCTACTTGACCTGCCTTTCTATTCCATTGTGGGCCATATGCCGACTTGTTCCTGAAACGGCCATTCTGTAACAGGTTACCGTGAGGCCTAGAGTGACCATGAACATAATTAGAAGGAAACCCTGGCAATATGGGTATCAAAATTCATGAAATTTCACCAGTAGGCTATTTTTCAACGTTTAGTAGCCATCTAATGATTTGTCCTCGGACCTGTCATTCCGGAACAAGCTGCCGTTTGGTTTCGAGTAACCATTAACATATTTAGAAGGAGACCCTGGCAATGTGGGTTTCAAAATTCATGAAATTTAACCAGAAAGTTTTTTTTTTCAATGTTTTGTGACCGTCTGATAATTTGTCCTCGGAACGGTCATCTCGGAACAGGTTTCTATGAGGTCTCGAATGGCCATGAACAAAACTAGCCACAAAACGTTGAGAAATATCCTACTGGAGAAATTTCTTGAATTTTGATACCCAATTGACAGGGTTTTCTACTGAAAATGTTCATGGCCACTCGAGGCCCCACGGGAACCTATTCCGAAAAGACAGATCTGAGGATAAATGATCAGATGGCCAAAAAACGTTAAGAAATATCCTACTGGAGAAATTTCATGAATTTTGATACCCATATTGCCAGGGTTTTCTACTAAAAATGATTATGGCCACTAGAGGCCTCACGGGAACCTGTTTCGGAAAGACAGGTCCAAGGACAAATCATCAGATGGCCACAAAACGTTGAGAAATATCCTACTGGAGAAAATGTTCATGGCCACTCTAGGCCTCACGGGAACCTGTTACAGAATGGCCGTTCCAGTAACAAGTTGGCATACGGCACACAATAGAATAGAAATAGTTTCTACGAATTATTCCAAAGATTTTGACATGCATTCCTGGAAATTCAATAGATGTTCCGAAATTGGGTTTCCCTACCGGAACCCAGCCCCGGAAACCCAGATTTACAGGAACCTGATGAATTCAAATGGTCATTGCTGATAATTTTCCTGGAGTGAATGAGTTTTTGAATCTAACGGTGCCAAAAGAACTAAAATCAGTCAATAATTGCCAGAGTTCTAATCATTTAAATTTTGTGGGTACCCAGGTACCCTGTCAATCACTTAAGGGGTAAAAAATCCCCCCCTTCTACTCAATGAAATATTTTTATGCAAAAAGTTGCCTTCCAACTTTTATTAAGATGTCACTGAATTTCAGCTTCCTGTTTTAAAATAAACTATGAAATTTCATAATGTAAAACATGAAAAGTTACCCGGGTACCCTGTCGATCACATAAGGGTTAAAATCATTATGCGCTTATAAATGTAGGGGAGGATGGTACAAAACGCACCGTTTAAGCAACATCGTGAATAACTAGGGAATGGAAACTAAAATTTAGGAAGAAGTCATTGAGTATGGTGCATTACGATGTTTTCGTTGTAGATCGAATGTGATTTAAATTCAAAACGATGATTTTTCATGATGTTTTAAACCTTTTTCAATTTGATCCCAAGACGACACCGGCGTAAAACGCCTGTTTCATTGCTCAATATGCACCCCAAAATTGAGGTAAGACGCACCACAACACTGGGATATGATGCACCACAATATAAGGATAGCATGCAACGCTTGGAAAAGGTAGAAACACGGCTATAAAAACTTACTCATTATAGTTGTGAAGTGAGGAGGTTGCAACACATCGCCACATACTTTTAGCTCTGTTTGGTAATCAAGCAGCCAATAGTTATAGCATAAAGATAGCAAGACGTTGCGATATGTTGCCAACTCCTCATCATATACACGCTTAGAAAAAAGTACCCAACAGAGCAGTTAAGTGTGGGAAGCCATCGTTGGGTATAATCCTTTTTACCTACCATTGGGTTCAAATAACTTACTTTTGGGTAGAATTTTACCAGATGTAAGTTATTTATACCCAACGGTAGGTTAACATGACTATACCCAACGTTGGCTTCCAACACTTAACCACTCCACTGGGTACTTTTTTCTAAGCGTGTAAACTGGGTACTTTTTTCTAAGCGTGTAAAGCTTATTTCAATAACACTATTATTTACATGTGAGGTACAGTCATGACAATTTCATCAATTTTGATCAAATTTCTGTGTATTTAGTGTCTTTTGCACTAAAAAATTATGAGTTATGCTGTTTTATGCAAAAATTGATAAAGTATCATTCCATTAAAGCTATAGTTTTGAAGTTTTGAGCATATTTATTGAGTGGGTCATTCTACCCCACCAGTGCATTTTGTACTGTTCTCCCCTACATCGAAAAATGTATGGGAGTGTATTCTCTCATAGAGACTACTGTGTCAAACGAACTCAGTGAACATGTATTGGTTTCCGGGACACTGTGGCATTGAAGGGAATAAAAGAGCAGACGATCTTACTAAAATAGGATTTAGGTCACAGTTTACTGGCCCAGAGCCATTCTGCGGTATATCAAACTGTACTATAAAAATGGAAATTAAATGCTGGGCAGAACAAAAGGTGATAACCAATTGGTTGGCTGTCAGAAAGTGTAACCAGTCTAAGAGATTTATAATTCCAAACGAAAGAAAGAGGTGGCATTCTGAAAAGTGGCATGCGATCAAGCAAACAATCTTTTACCAAGCTACCCCAGTGATAGGCAAGGGAGGAGAAGGGGTACCCCCCCTTGACTGGCCCTCCAAATGCCCTCCGTACAATAACTGCTTCTATTCAATTTCACAGCCTGCCGTGCTCTAACGGACCTATCAATACTTTCTCTTCACACTTTTGGTTCTAGCAGAAATTGTTGTCTACTCCTAGGGTTTCATGTTGATAAGAAGGATATTTCCATTTCAAAAAACATTATAATTGATTACGTAGTTCACGTAAAAAAAACCTGATTAGTCCAATGAGATTAACTATATTTTGTTAAGGTTTACTCTGTTGCACTGAAGATTTGTAGTAAGGGAGGTATTCCGAACTGTCAGAATACGTATTTCACTGTATTTTATAATTTAACGACAACTGGCAAGTTGAAGGTTATTCCACGAGTCGAAGTGACTTTTGTCACTCGGTGAAGTGAAAAAAGTCACTTGCCGTAACGTGACTATTCTGGGCAAATCAAATGAAGAGTCACGTCACTGCAAGTGACTTTTCTCACTTCACCTAGTGACAAAAGTCACTTCGACTCTCGAAAAACCCTCATTATGTTAGATTCAAAAATATTTAGCAAGCCATGAGATTGATTGTCAATTTATTTTTAGCTAAATTTATTTTCAGGCAAAACAAACATTTCTCTCGTTTTCCGTAATTTAGCCAACTTTCACATATTTTTCTCCTTTCAATTTAACTTTGTGCAAAATGGCATTCCATTTACAAAAAGCACCCTTGAAATGGACAATAGCTCACGCGACATTATTTCCGGATTTGAAGAATAGTATCACTGAGGAAGTCATGGCAATAAGAAAGATGCATTTCACATAACAACTAGTCCCTCCTCGAATATACCTCATATTTCCAGCAGTTGTCCCTGGCAGTACCGCTACAGCCATAAATTCCAAGTCCATGAGAAATTATAATATTTCAAGCGGCTGGTGCTATCACCGAAAAGAACCATCGCTGGAACCACCATTTTTGTACCAATGCCAAAATTACCAAACGTTGCATAACATTCAGCTGGAAATTCTCACACGTTCCATAAATGTAAATTTGAAACAAAGAAAAAACACGCACCCTGCATTCATTCTTATATCTGATAGATTATTACAGCTCATCAGATAAATGGTGACTTCTATGCTCTGTATGATGCCAAAAATTCGTTCTCTGTTGATGCGGTCACGCCTTGCTCTAACCGTGACTAATGATGCATCCACTCGCCAACGCGCATCATTTGAAAAATGTTTACACCTGAATATCAATGACATTATGACAGCATCAGGCTTCTTGATCTCGACGACCACTTTCAGAGGCTGACACTAATTACCATAGATCGGACATCCATTTTACCTCTCAGAGTCCCCCTCCCATGTTTTCCCGTCTCGACATCGGTCAGCAATAAAAACCACTCATGAACTGTTATTGTTGCTGCTTAGTGGTTAATCTTGACTGCGGTATGCTCATGTGGACGAACACGATGACCGACAGCGGCGAGCGATGTCAACAAGTTGTTCTCTGCTTGTCTTTTAACACCTACCGGCAAATCCACGCTGACTAGCTAGCGTCAGGTGCTGAATGAACTGAAATCAATCGAACGGAAATTTTTATTCGTCCTCAAGTCAACGATCTGGTTTGCATAACAGTCAGCTGGGAATTGAATCCGGTGAGATTAATTGCGGGATGTAAATTAAATCAACTGTTTCATTCGCGTGTAATTGACGCTAAGATCATAAATTAGAAACCTAGATGCCTGTCACACCGTATTGAGTTTGCCCAACGAGAAGCAAGAACGAAGAAGACGTCAGAAATTCCAGTTCGTTGTAGGTAGCACGTGCCAGTTGGTAATTTCGCTTTCTGGAAGGTAGGGGAGGACGGTACAAAACGCACCGTTTAAGCAACATCGTGAATTACTAGTGAATGGAAGCTGAAATTTAGGAACAAGTTATTGGGTATGGCGCATTACTATGTTTTCGTTGTAGATCAAATGTAATTTAAATTCAAAACGATGATTTTTCGTGATTTTTTAAACCTTTTCCAATTTGATACCAAGACGTCACCGGGGTAAAACGCCTGTTTCATTGCTCAATATGCACCCCAAAATTGGGGTAAGACGCACCACAGCACTGGTATATGATGCACCACAATATTGGGATAGCATGCACCGCTTGTAAAAGGTAAAAACACGGCTATAATAAGTAACTCAGAGTTGTAAAGTGAGGAGGTTGCAACATCTCGCCACATCTTTTTAGCTCAAGCAACCAATGGGTATGGAATAAAGATAGCAAAACGTTGCGATAAAAAAAAGTACCCAATAGAGCATTTAAGTGTGGGAAGCCAACTTTGGGTATAATTATGCTTACCTACCATTGGGTTCAAATTACATACGTTTGGGTAGAATTTTACCATAAGTAAATTATTTATACTCAGCGGTAGATTAACATGATTATACCCAAAGTTAGTTTCCTACACTCAACTGTTCCACTGGGTACTATTTTCTAAGCGTGTAGACGTATATAACGCCACGGTGCGTTCTGCCCCAGATTTAGTCTTGCATTGTTTTGTCTAAATATTCTTAAAATATGAAGAATTATAGTGAAGTTTTGATACTATCTTGAAGTTTTTATTGTCAGCGATACATGTGAAGTGAATTTATTACAAACCATGGAGGTTAACGCATGGTAAAAGCTTTATTTTAAGAACACTATTATTTACATGTGAAGTAAAGTCATGAAGATTTATTCAATTTTGATCATGTGTTGGTGTATTTAGTGCCTTATTGTACTACAAAATTATGAGTTATGCTGTGTAATGTAAACATTGATAAAGTATCATTCCATTAAAACTATAGTTTTGAAGAATTGAGCACATTTATTGAGTGGGTCGTTCTACCTCACCAGTGCATTTTGTACTGTTCTCCCCTACTTTGCGACATTGTTGTCGTACCCAACTTATTATGTATGCAGCCATGAAAGTAAGTGGAATGGCGGAGAGCAGTAATAATTTAAATAGTGTATGGCAGGTTGCTCGAACGTCGCAGAAACGAGAAGCAAGAATGACCAATACTGCGCGAGATTCAGGACAAAGACCTGGTGAAAACCAAGGGATCGTTTTGCCCCATTTTTGCGGCATTCATGACCAACCGATCAATATTTACGATTTGAGTAAAATGTAGCACCTGGAGATTGCTTCCATGTTTTGCACTGTTTTTGTTTTTTTGTTTGTCTTATTAGGGATTTGTGTTGGTCCTTAGTTCGGTATTTTTGAACGCTTCCATAGTTTTTCATTGTGAGCCTTTGAATACCTCTGGTATTTTATTTCATTATCCATAGATATTGTGTGCCAAGCTCAATCACATTCTATGCACATGGAAACCGAGAAATTTCTTAGCCCCAAAATGTTCTAAGCTCGACCGGGAATTTACTTGTTTTCTAATGAATCTCCTTGAAACAAAAAAGTAAGACTACAGAAAATCATATTTTAAATTCTTAAAGGTTCTTATATCGGCTGCATTTTTTTAATATTAGCAAATGTTACTTGACACAGAGATGGTGCGATCGCACCACTCATTCTGGAACCAGAACAATTAAAGATGCAGCAAGTCTGGAGATAATATGAGAAGGACAATACCCTGATAATAGGCCTATACTTTTCTCGAGAGGCTTTTCAGCTCAATATCGCTACGACCTGGCGGTGTGTGATAAGAAGTGGTGACTAAAGAAGAACTCGTTCAAAAGAAACCATTACTAGAACCAGTTTGTTGTTTGTTGTCACATGGAAGTACATTGTCTATGTAGAAAATGAATAACAACAAGGTTCAAGGGGTGAAGGATACTATCGCAAAGTAAATTATTAAAACCGTTGCGAAAATCATAGTTGCATATTTTGTAGCTATCTTAATCGGCAAAAAACATACACGATATTTTATAATTAAAAAATAACATTAAAATCTTGATGTTTATGACCAAAGATGGCACATGAGGAGAACTTGCTTTGTGATGATCAAAATTAAAAACTTGACTCTTCAGTATGATTCAAACTAGCATAACAACAACAATTGCTTGATTCAAAGCACAATTTTTTAGCAAGTTGTCTCCTAAAGCAAGATACGGTCAAAATTTGTTCAAAACTTGACTTATAGGCGTGTACGTGCATAATGATGCCTCTGTTTTGATTTTGACACTTGCTTTTCAGTTATCAAAATGCCATCCAAGCAAGCATATTTGCACGCCGAGTTAGTAAAATCGTTAGAAGTGATTGAATCAACTGTCACCGACATAATAAAAGGTTTCGAGGAAAGCTCGTCGACAACCAGGAAGCCTTAAACGAGTGGAAAACGATGGCCAGAAGCCGCAGTGACGACAAAAATAAGTGTCTAAGATGCCGCAAACAAGCTGGGAGTGTCGTCTACAACTGCGCATCGAGCTAAAAACAAGCCGGAATGTCGACTTATAAGAAGGTGTGACTCCAAATCGCGACGTCCAAATCACGATCTCGTATGCTGTACATGACGATGCTGTTGAACCGTAAAAGAGGAAATTTACGTGTACGAGTGTTGGAAAAACCTTCTTGAAGCAACACGATTGTTCCATGCTGTTTTGGCTAGATTCGGCAGCCTGCCATTACTACAAGTATACCACCACAAACATAGACAAGGACCCAAAGCAACATTTCAGAGTTCTAATCAATTGCGAAATAACTATTGGGCCATCATCATGCGAAACCTGAAGAATACACAAAACACTCTTGGTAGTGAGTAGCAGTTGTCGGATTTTTTTTTCATTAGGGCGAATCTAACATTGAGAGATTCTCTTCGGGCTCACTCTCTTTCATTTGTTACTTCGCCATTATGAAACTTTCGAGGAATTCTTTAGTACAGATCGAAACACAACAGTGCTGGCTAGCATACTCTACAAAAAAGGACTGCATAGATAATTATGAGTACATCTTTGAGGTTCTGTATTAAAATGACTATGACTTATTTTGACAGCTGTTTCGTGTCAATGTGTTGCTTGCCTTGAAAATAAACGAAAACCTTCATTAAAAGTTAAAGTTTTACTTCAAGCGGAATAATGCGAGGTCTTACGGAAGAAAAGCAAAAATCGATTGTGACCACTGCACTGAAAAGGGATTGTCGCTAATAAAATTAGCAAAAGAAGAAGGTGTTTGTGTCTGTGCGGTCCAAAATGCAATCAAACGGTTAGTTAGGCATAACACATTGAAGGACTTATCCGGCCGTGGTAGAAAACAAGGTGCGTCAAACCCAAATTTTGACAAACAAATTTGCAAAGTTTTTGAAGGAAAAAAGGAGGTATCCATCAGAGATTGCGCAAAAAAATGTGGAACGCCGATTGGAATCGTCCAACACGCAGAGGAGCGAAATTCCCTGAAGACGAACCGGAAACAAAAATGCCCGAAACGCAGCCAAAATCAGGCGGATTCCGTGAAAACTCGGGCTCGGAAGCTATACGACGACGTTTTGACAGGTGCATTTTCTTGGATGACGAGACGTTCGTCAAATTGGACCTTCCAGGGGCACAGTTTTACACCGTGAAGCGTGTAACGGATGTCCAAAATTCGGAGAAATCGTTTTTTGCGAAAAATTTGGAAAAAAGGTGTTGGTTTGGCAAGCAATTTGACAGTGCGGTATGAAATCGACACCTTTTTTCACTACCACAAATATGAACGCCGAAATGTACCATGTCTGCATGTATGTCTGCAGAAACGAATTCTGCCACTGATCCGAAAACACAAAGGTTCGACACTGTTTTGGCCTGATTTGGCATCCTGCCACTATGCGGGTGCCACCTTGGACTGGTATGAAGAGAACAATGTCCAATTTGTGGAAAAGGCGATGAATCCTCCAAATTGTCCGCAAATAAGGCCCATTGAGAAATTGTGGGCTATGATGAAAGGAAAGCTGCGGAAGACGGTTAAAGGAGCAGATGACATCATCAAATTCAAAAAAGACTAGGTAAACGTAAGCAAAACCATCGACGGAACGGTTGTGCAAAACCTCATGAGGAACATCAAGAAGAAGGTGCGAGAGCTGGTCAGAGCTACGAAAAATTAAATGAATACTGATGTAATGGGCTTTTTTGAAGGTCAATAAACAATGTAAATGAACTTGAGTTGTAAAATAAATAAAACATATTTAAATACAGCAATTTTTAGGTGTACTCATAATTAACGATACAGTCTTTAGTAGAATGAAAAACGTAAGAAAAAAAAAAAAAAAAAAAAAAAAAAAAAAAGAGTCTCACAATATAAAATTCCCCCAAAAAAAACCCCAGAGTTTAAGATACACTAGCGTTCTGCGGTGAACAAAGTGGACATTAGCCTGGGACAAAATTTAAATTCCAGTTCCCTAATGATTTTCGGAAGCCTTTTGGACCCTGTAATAACTGTGCAAAATTTCAGCTCGATTGGTGAAACTATATTTTAGCGCTAGTGGTTTTAATTTTACATAGGATTTTCCATGGGAAAACTTACTTTTACAGATAAAAATCTGGCAAGGTGATCCATTGTCCTTGAAAAATAAATCAATACAACCACTTCCTGGGAAATTTTTCAAGGAAATTTTTCTTCGAAGACTGCAAAGCGATCCGACGCTTGTGGAAAAAGTTATTAAGCTCAAACTGATTGCTATCCAATCGAACGGTTCATTGAACTGTTTTCTCTTGCAGCACTGCCACCTGCAACCTGCTGCTGGCTGTGCGAAGCAACCACTGTGTTTGTTTATGTTCACTCAGCATGGAGGAACTGTGCTGCTAGAAAAAACAGTCCAATGAGCCGTTCGATTGGATAGCAATCAGTTTCAGCTTAATAACTTTTTCCACAAGCGTCGGATCGCTTTGCGGTCTTCTAAAAAAAGTTTCTTTGAAAAATTTCCCAGCAAGTTAAGGGATTGATTTATTTTTAGAGGATAACGGGTCACCTCGCCAGATATTTCTTTAAAAAGGTAAGTTTTCCCATATAAAATACTATGGAAAATTAAAACTGCGAGCGCTAAAATATAGTTTCACCGATCGAGTTGAAATTTTGCACAGTTATTATAGGAACCAAAAGGCTCCCAAAAAATCAATAGGGAACGAAAATATTTTTTTTTTCATATATCCGTGTCCCAGGCTAGTTGGTCCTGCTCATCGTTTAGTTCCGTACCTTTCCTTCCCTTCTTCTTTATCCTTACTTCCCCTTATTTTCCTTTCCCCACCTCTTCCCTCCCCGCGTCTTTCATTCCCCCCCTAATTTTCTCCGCCCAACGCTACCGGTTGTACAAATTATACCCCCTTTGCTACGTTCTTTTCACTTTCCGTAACACAGAAATTTCTCCCCATTAAACCGCTCCCCCCCTTTTAGCCGTTTTTTTCCGGCGGTTCACCCCCCGGACAAACCTTTCTGTCGCCAAAAACACAAAATTTACCGCTTTGAAACGTTTTCCCACCCTATTGAAATATAAGAATAATTGAATGAGGAAAATTGCCCAACCTTCCACACCCCCCACGTCATAAACCAAGCTCAGACATATGGTAAACAAACCGCTTTGCCAAATCGGTGATTTTGGTTTAGTGTATATATTTTGGTTGTTTGAAGATGTCTGATTTCGTGCCAAATAATCGTCATTTGCGGGAAGTGTTGATTTTCTTCTTTAATTCGAAGAAAACGGCGGCTGAAGCACATCGAGAGCTCCAAAAAGTTTACGGTGATGCTGCTCTGAGTGAAACAACGTGTCGTGATTGGTTTCGTCGCTTCAAAAACGGTGATTTCAGTGTTAATGATCGTCCGCGTGAAGGAAGGCCAAAAAACTTCGAAGACAAACGCAAGAAGAGCTTGGTTCAGGATTAGGAGTTTCCCGCCAAGCCGTTTCTAAGCGATTGCATGCGTTGGGAATGATTCAAAAGCAAGGAACTTGGGTTCCTTACAATTTGAAGCCAAAAGATGTTGAGCGTCGTTTTTTCGTCTGTGAACAACTGCTCCAGCGACAAAAAAGGAAGAGTTTTCTTTATCGCATTGTGACGGGTGACGAAAAATGGATTCATTACAGTAACCCAAAACGGAAACATTCATGGGGACTGCCCGGGCATGCTTCAACATCGTCGCCTAGGCCGAATATTCACGCTGCGAAGGTTATACTGTGTAGTTGGTGGGACCAAGTTGGTGTTATTTATTATGAGCTGTTGAAACCAAACGAAACCATTACCGGGGAACGGTATCGAACTCAATTGATGCGATTGAGCCGAGCACTGCACGAAAAACGGCCACAATACGAGCACAGACACGAAAAAGTGATTCTTCAGCATGACAACGCTCGACCTCACGTTGCGAAACCCGTGAAAACCCGTGGTTTCAATTGGAAGATTTGAAAGATTTGAAGACTTTTGTCACATGTATAGCGCTAGAACTTATTATTATGACGGAAAACTATGAGTTTATTATTGCGTTTATACTAATTGCCATTGCTTTTTTTTGAAAGTTTTACCGGTCACTTTTGAATTATTGAAAATGAATCATCAATTTTTTATTGCTATTTTATATTTTTCTAGTGCGAATTGTTATTTTTTCGTTGGCACAGTGTTCAATAATGTAGTGGCGATTTCACATATTTTTATTGCTATTTTTTCCATTTTTATTGATGTTTTATTACCCTGCCGATGTGGAATATATTGAGTGAGGGGATGCAGAAACGAAACTCTGTGAAAAGTTTTACAGGCTCTCTGCGAAAAGTTCCACAGGCTGGAGCGGGAATCGAACCCTCACATCATGGCAATCGCCTGAACGACGGGTGACGCCGCTAACCTCTTGACCACGACGCCCACTTCACTGCTTGTTGACTAGATGAGGGGGGGGGGGGGGAGATTCACCAATGCAAGAGGATACAGCTTCTAGATATACCCATTCCGGTAATCAGATGATTCGGTACAGCATCGACCAACAGCAGCGGGGAGGATGACAGTGAGCGTGTGGAAGTGAAAGACGGAGGATTTCGATAAGCACCCTTTTTGTTAAAACTCTCTGACGAAATGGCGGCCGCTCGGACCTGAATACGGACGAGCTAACAGCAACCCCAAGCAACACAAAACCGACATAGCTGGTTGCAGCATCTTAATTCTGACATGATTGAGTCCCATTGAAGTTAGATTAACCGATTTGCAACAAGTGTACTACTAGGGACGTTGTTGAAGGCGTGCGACGCAACCAGGCCGAGGAAACTGAAGCCTGGCAATAGATGGCGTCCAATCTACTGATGCAACGAGGTAACTACTTAGCACCCTTCGTGCCACTTTTCTCAGAGCCACCGGTTGAAACCGTCGAAGGCAAGGAGAAGCGTAGGGTGGTATTCCGAGCAGCCAGAGCTGCATTAAAACGGGAGATAAAGCAGAGCAAGTCAACTTGCTACAAAAAGCTGTGCCAAGAAACTGATGCCAACCCCTGGTGCGATGCACATCGTTCTGTGATGGCGAAAGTCAGTTCAACGACACCCGCTGAAACGTGCCCGTATGAGCGGAAGGGGCTTTTCCCGCAGCACGAGCCAACGCCGGGGCCTCGTCGCTAACGACGCAGTAACAAAAAGTTTGAAGGTGAAGAAAGCCTCTGGCCCAGACGTAATCCCAAGAAGTTCCCGAACATGTTCAGGATGGTGCAGCAGAAATTTCTGAACGAAGAAATGTCTGGCTAGTGTTGTTGTCGAAGTCAAGAAGAACGCCGGGGGAACCAGATTCGTTTAGGCTCTTATACCCACAGGGTACACTCGGGAAACTCTTGCAGAGGATTATCCTCAACCGACTGACACAGCGTACGGAGAGCGAGCTCGGTCTATGGAAGATGTAGTTTGGTTTCCGAAAAGGGAGATCAACGGTAGATCATATCCAAATGGTGGTTGACAAAGCGGATAGCCGACGCCGGTGGTGTATTGGTGTAGCGTGACTGCTACTTGGCACCCCAGTGGGTCTGGGTTCAATGCCAGTCGAGGTCCGTGGTTTTTCTAAGGCGCAAAAATCGGGACACGTCTTCCTTCGGAAGGAAAGTAAAGGCGTTGGTCCCGGCTCAAGTGTTTTGACGAGTGCGATATGTAGGGTCCAGGTGACGTTGTCTTTCTGGCGTAGGTGGTTGTCACCACGTTGTGAGGAAATATGCCGACGGAAAATAAACGAAACGTGTGTCCAAACAGAAACGAAATAGAAGCGCTGTGATAACGATCGAACGAACGCATTCAACAGCGCTTGCTGAGAGGCCAAATCCGAAACGCTGCACACAATGAGAATGGTGCTAAGAAGCTTTTTCCAAAACCAGATTTTGGTTTAAGATACTGATATGGGACAGAAGCCAATCAGTATTACAGCAGGTGAGCCACAAGGTTCCATTGTTGATTCAACGATTCGGAACGGGATTTAAAATAGTGTGTTGACACTGAAGCTGCCGGGAACATACATCAGACTTAAAGCTGAAGCAAGTAGGATTGGGCTTATGATTAATGCGTTGAAAATACATGAAAGCAAAAGGCTCCCGAGAAGAGAATGTTAGCCTCCCACCACGAGTTCAGATCGACGATGATAAAATCGAAGCGGTCGACGAATTCGTGTATTTGAGCTCATTGACGACCACCAATAACGACACCAGCAGAGAGATACAATTATGGCTGGTGTAATCGTGCGTACTTTGAACTCCGAAGGACGCTAAGTTCGAGCAAAGTTCGCTGAACTACAAAGTTGACCATCTACAAGACATTAATTAGACAGGAAGTCCTCTACGGCCACGAAACGCGGAAATAGCTCGTGGAGGACCAACGCGCTCTTGCTGTCTTTGAACGGAAGGTGTTGCGTACGATCTACGGTGGAGTGCAGATGGAAGACGGTATGTGGAGGAGGCGAATCAACCCCGAATTGCATCAGAAGTACTGGGAGGACCTCTCATCGTACACACCGCTAAAGTCGGTCGACTTGGGCGGTGGGCTAGGCATGTCGTAGAAATGTCGGATGAAAGCCCAGATCAAATTATTTTCGAAAATGAACCAACAGGCACAAATAGAAGAGGTGCACAAGGTGAATTGAAGGTGACCTGCGGACCCTACGTATACTGCAAGGCTGGCAAAATGCAGCCATGGACCGTGTGGCGAAGCTAGTTTTCGGACTTGCTGGGTAGCAAACTCGTTTTTTTGTTGTGAGTAGCTCGAAGAATTTGCATCAATTCACCACAGATTATATTAGAACTATAATTAAGGTATTTAAGAAATTTTATTCAAAATTTAATTCACTTTTCAACGTAGGCTTCACTTTTCTTGTTTTGCTTTTATCTAACTTTTCGTTGACGTTCTACGTTTGACAATCTTGCCCTGATAATGTTAGGTAGATCTGTCACTGCGCAGTGGTTCATTTGAGATTTACGAGGGGTACGGTGGGTAGAATCTTTTCGGAACAGACAGAATAGAATGGAGACTGGGCTTCTGTATACAGCAGATGCCATCCCGGACATGGTCGGATTGGTAATTTGAGTACGGAAGCTGCCGAAAGGAATCGAGAACATTGGATTTGAGGGCGACGTGGTTTCGACGTCGTTAGGCGAATCGCTGGAAGAGGTTAAAATGTTGGAGACCGAATCAATCTACATGATTGAAGACTGGATGCAGGGAGCGAAGCTGCAGATAGCCCACCGCAAAACAGAACTGCCATTGTTGAGTAATTGTAAAGCGGTACAGCAGGCTGCAATCACCGTCGGAGGGCATGCCATTGCCTCGAAGCGCGTGCTAAAGTACCTGAGAGTGATGGTCGACGACCGACTATATTTCTACTCGTCGGGTATGCCTGTTAGAAGTCGGCGAAAGCCATCAATGGCGTCTTCTGGCTAGTGTATCATCGTCAATACTGAGATACTGTAGTCTAGTCTGTACGCTTCGGCCATATCATCGGAGGCAGTATCGTCGAAATAATGCCTATCGGCATAACCCAGGTGGGGGGCAACGAATGCTACAGGCAAAGAGACCACAGTATCTTCCGTACTGATAGTGAGGGTGGAGTCGATGGCCAAATGGCAGCAGGAGTGGCATTCAGTGACGAACGGTAGATGGAGGTAGATTTGAAGCGGTCCGTAGGGAGATGCGTGCCCTTTGAATTGGCTAATATCGTTGAAGAGATGTGTCGAGATGAGACCTTATGAAATGCTGTCAGCAGAGCCTTCACTCAAATACTGTCGGAGCTGCAGCGTAGGTGAAGAGAAGTACAGCGGTCTAGCAACGCCAGTTCCACTGAGACTGGTCCATGAGCACAAATCGAGAACTCGTGTAGAATGCGAACGATTTCGAATCAACTTCCGTCGCCGGGGAACTCTCCGTCGGAGTAGGTTAGATCCACCTTCGGTGACAAGCTGAGTATAGTGGACATCGCAATCCATAGATTAGGAAAAAGTGTCCCACGAGGGTGACTGTGAAGGAGAGCGTGTCGTGACGGTCGGTACACGTCTCGATGGGTTCACGTAACGGCCGCTAAAAAGAAGGGCGCAGCATGCCAGCTAAAGCCGAGAGCTGAAGAGAAGCCACACCCACACATCGACACGCACCTCCTCCTCCCACACATAAAAGAACCGAACACCCCCCCCCCCCCCCCCCCCCACACACACATTTTGCGTACTTGTCAAGCCGTATCAAATGGTATAAGATACTTGGCCCTGACCAAAAGTAAGCAATCGCAACCCGAGCAAAGGTTTGTACCAAGTTGATAGCTAAGTCTTATATTAGAATATCATTGTTTGATCACTGAGCATGTTATCATTCAGGAGGAATAAACAGTCAATATAAATATAAATATTTTACATATATTTATAAATATTTTCAAATCATATTATCATAATGATGTTAGGCTCATACACTTATAACTGAAGTAATATTTCTGATGGAAAGCACAATTTCATATCCAAACCGTGCGGGTACTAATCACAGTTTTACGTTCAGCTAACAATGTTCCTCAAAATTAGTCCTTTCAAACTTATAAAAGATGATAACAAAATCAGCCAATGTTGATGACTAAATTTGATTTGCGCTAACAGCTGACTTCGAAACGATATCTGGGATAATAGAACTTGCGACTTATGTTATATCTGTTTGTTATTTTATTTTCCCTTATTTGTAAGGAGGGATGAAACAAAACAGTCAGTCCGATTATATATAATACTTCAGGACATTTTCTCAAAAACAAATATGGTTGCAAATGTATAATTCAAATTTTTGTAAAATCTTGTTTTGTATACCAGCATACCATAACCATTTTCACTTCCTAAGGAAGAAGATTTATTTTCCGACATACTTCGATAATCTGAAACTAATTGCTGCTAGGGTATTGATAAAAAGTACAAAAAAACAGATGAATAAAAATTCCCCCTTTACTTTTGCCAAAGTAAGTGTCAACAACGAAGTTGTTTGCATTCTTTCGTACAACAAACTTTATTTAGGTGATATTTTGCTTGAATGTACATGGGATTTCACGTAAATTTATGTCACAAATAGCGTTCTAAATATGTGCATTGGATATGGCAGAAAATTACATGATTTTTTCTAAACTGTGTATGTTTAGTACAATTTTTATCTATTGACATTATAAATGTCTTTGAATTGGAAATATCTTCCCAACATCATGGGATCCCAGTAGTGAACATCGATTTCTGCTAAAGGGTGTATTCGATTAAAATGGCACACAGAAAATCTTCTGTAACTTTTGAATCGTATGAGTAAAAAACCTAGAAATTTGAGTAGATCTTATCCATAGTGTATTATTTACATCTGCCAAGTTTCATAGTTATACATTCAGTAGTTCCAGTCATGTCGTCGAAACAAGAAATTGTCCGTGAGAAAATTTTGTGCACTCACAATCAAAATCCAGGGGCGTCCCACCGGTGGATTGCTAAAAGGCTTGGAATTGCAAATACAACTGTGTCTCGTGTAATAAGAACCTTCAAGGAGCGTCTGAGTGTCCAAAGGAAGGAAGGGAGTGGTCGTAAAAGTGGTCCAATGGACAGTAAAATGGTCAGGAAAGTCGTACAACAATTCAAGAACCGTCCAAACATGTCAATTCGAGATGTCGCTAAAAAGTCTAAGGTGTCAGTCGGTTTTGTGCAGAAAACCATGAAGCGTGCTGGGTTACATGTTTACAAAGTGCAAAAAGCCCCAAACCGGAATGAAAAACAAAACATCACTGCGAAAACCCGCGCCCGGAAACTTTACACGAAGCTGCTCACCAAATCCAGTTGCATCGAGATGGATGACGAAACATACGTCAAGGCCGACTTCCGTCAACTTCCTGGGCAAGAATATTTCGTTGCCAAGTCGAAGTTCGATGTTCCGGAGGATGTTCGAAAGAAGAAACTATCGAAATTTGCAAAGAAGTTTCTAATCTGGCAGGCGATTTGCGGAGGTGGTGAAATAAGTGCTCCCTTCATCACTTCCGGAACAATAAACGGTGCGATTTACACGGAAGAGTGCCTTAAAAAGCGTCTCTTGCCATTCATTAAGAAGCACAAAGGATCAACTCTGTTTTGGCCTGATCTAGCATCCTGCCACTACGCCCGAAACGTATTGGAGTGGTACCGAGCCAACGGAGTCAATTTTGTGCCAAAGGATATGAACCCACCAAATTCAAAGCTATTCAAACCTATTCGTCCAATTGAAAAATTCTGGGCAATTATGAAAACGGAACTTCGCAAACATCCCAAAACTATAAAAATAGAGCTAGAATTGAAGAAAATTTGGGTAAAAACAACAAAAACACTGGGAAAATCGGTTGTACAAAATTTGATGGGTGGAGTGAAAAGGAAGGTGCGGGCATTCGGGATGGGAGACGAAATTGAATAAAACAAATGTTGTAAATCAAAACTCATTAGTAGTTCTTCATTCCCTGAAAATTTTAAGAAAATCCGATAATCAGTTTAATTTTGATGAGTATATATGTGTGTGCCATTTTTATCAAATACACCCTTTAGAACCAAAGATGTGAAGAGAAAGTATTGATCACATCTTTGGTTCTAGCAGAAATTGCTGTTCACTTCTGGGATCCCATGATGTTGGGCAGATATTTCTAATTTCAAAACATTTAAATTTAAATTTGGCGCACTGTACGCAATGAAAACATAATTTGTAAAGTATCACAGATAAAAAGAAATATTGAAGTTTCTGCGTTATCTAATGCACATAAAGGGAATGCTAGATTTGGCAGAAAATAATGAGATATTTCATGTAAAGTTAAGCCAGATAACGCCTGAATCTAGCCTGTTGTATGAAAGATTGCAAACATTGTTGTATGGCACATGAAATATTGCAAACGATTTCGTTGTTTACGCCTCGTTTGGCTCGGTATTAAACGAGGGGAAATTTTACGCCTTGTTAAAATTAATTTTTTTTTCTGTGATTAAAAATATCATCACCATACGGTATGGTTTGGGGAAACTAACAGTGCTTATTTCACGCCATATGGTCATTATGCCCCTAAAACTCATATTTATACAGAAAAAGATATTATGGAATAAAAGGCGTAATTTATTAAGTCAGTTTTTTATCTGTTAAATACTTTGAATTTAATTTCACATTTCTTTTAAACATCATTTGTTTCTGAACCACATTTCTGTTGATTCTTTTTTTGAGACTGTTGCTCATCATTAGGCACCTCTGATTGAACCAAAAAATGCTTAAAAATATAATTATTTATCACACATACGTAGTAAGTTCTACAATCAAACATTTCGACTACGCGAGAAAATGGTATAGCCATTATCAACGTCTGAAGCGCAAAAACACTTTTCTCGAAATAACCCAGGTAACCAATAAGCATTAAATAGTGCACGTAAGTAGCCCTATATGTGTTTTAACGACAAGCGATATAATGCATATGAGCATTATTTTCACCTTAAATGCTATTAAAATGTAGGGTTTGGCCCGCTATACGGCTAATTTAATGCTGGACCCCACCAAAAGAAGACGTCTTTGTCGACAATATGCCATTCATTGGTACCATGAATTGGTAACGTTTGCAAATGACAGCTAGATGACAGCAGTTGAAATGTTGTTCTGCTGCTGGGAAGTTTAGCTTATATAATGCTGATTAAATGCTTGATTGAAAATGCGATGCAAAAAAAAAAAGACCTATTTTCAATTATACATTTTGTTCATTTTCCTGTTTTGCCTCTTATTTTTTTTTCTTCTCCTGTACTGATGATGATGGACGTTTGCTTTCTGTTTAGACCCCTTATTTTTTCTTATGAAAAGGGAAACTCAAATTCGCAACAGTTTTTGCATTTCCTAGGATGGGACTCGAACTCACTGCTTCGTGGTCGACGTGTTTTTATACCTCGTCTCTATCGTTTAACAAATATGGAACGTATGGGAACGGTTTGAATATTTGCCCAATATAAACATCAATGTTCCCAGGTAACCAATAAGCATTGAAATGTGCACTAATTCTGCATCATTCTTGCATTTACGATTCTTCTTGCTGTACATTGGCAGCCTGAATGCATAGCTGTTGTATAATATCATACGCAATGCTGCCGTAATGTTAGCTGTCTGATATTTGCATTTTTTATGCTTGATATATTATTAGAATAACGCGCTGAAAATGCTTAATTAAAGTTGTTTACAAATCGATAATTGTCAGAATTTTCGAAGCGTTTCATCATTCTCGCTTACTCATGCATCAGGACTATAATAGTCCTCACTTTGGTGATTGAATCATCTTCATCCAAATTCTGCAAGCCATCTGTAAAAATCTGTAAACAACTTTAACTAAGCATTTTTAGTGCGTTATTCTGATAATATATCAAGCATAAAAAATGTAGATATCAGACAGCTAGCATTACGGTAGTTTTGCGTATGCTATTTAACAACAGCTATGCATTCAGACAGCCAATGTACAGGAAGAAGAATCGTAAATGCAAGTATGATGCAGAATTAGTGCAGGTTACCTGGGAAATAAACTTCCCATTCATAGTTCCTCCAATATCACATATTGATGCGAACCAAATGCCAACCCAATTCAAATAAATTGAACCACACACATGAAATGCATTTTCAATCACCCTTCGTTGCATGCCGGTGTTGTCAAAAAATGACCTTGAGTAAGACCGCCAATTTCCCGATTTCAAATAACCAATCAAGCGCAAATCAATTAACGTCACTCCATTATAATTCCCCACATGTCCAAAACCCCCCAAAATCAAACAAAAGCATCTCAAACACCTACCGCCAGAACCAATATGATCCGCAGCATTCTCCTGGTGCAATCTATCTGCAATCCCACTGGCACGACACGTCGCTCAGCTACTACTAGGGGTTTGCTGTTCAATTAAAATTCGATCACTCTCCCCTTTTTGGTTTATCACGATTTCGATTCCGCACTGTTTTTTTTTTTTCACCCGAACCGAAAATGTTCAACGTCTTTGCATAAAATTGCTTTCAATTTCCCTTCGGACCGTGCCTCGCGTGTCGTTCTGCACTTTTCAAGGTCTTCTGCCGTCTGGAAATGAAATCAAATCACTCGCGTGAGTACTGCGCTTCGGGATGCAAGGCGCGAAAAATTAGCGCAATAAATTCCGCCACTACCTATCAGGAAACGACCTCGTCAGTCGCCGATTCAAAAAACAATAACTGGGCGGCCCAGCCAAGGCCCGACTTTTTATATAGACATCTTCTTCGTTGCGACCGTCTTCGTCACCCTCAACCACCATCATCAACAACAAAACAACAACAACAACAACGCAGGGCGAGTTTGGCTTCTTCGGGATCAACCACTTGCTCGCGAAGAACGCGTCGTCATATGAAGACAACGACCAGCACGACAACGACGGCACGATCAACACTTTTCGGACGGGAGCTTCCCATTCTATCCCACCAGCCCGTCGATGGCCTTGTTCATCCCGAACCATGGAAGAGCTAATCAGTGCTCTGTTTCAACGGGTTGTGTGGTTTTTTTTAACGCCTGAAAGTTTTGGAACCTACAGAACTTAAATGCGACACACGATATGGGTGCGCGTGTGACTGGTTTCCGCAGAATAACATTCGCATTCCTTCCCAACTATAACGATCGGATGCAAGAAAGTCAGTCAACCCTAAGCACGGCGTAGTTTGGACTCCCAAGTTGGAGCTCGACCGATATATGTAGATGATAGTGGAGGTGGGTGGCGAAGAAATTTTGGGTGTGATGGTAATGTTATCCAAAAAACCAAATGACTAAAACTGGATTTCAGCAACGACGATGATGAGATAACCAAGTTAGAACGAAAACAAACACCATTCGATCGAGAAATAAACTAGTTTAGCGATTGATTAGATACTCTCAACTTCTTACAACATCAATATAGCGGTAATTGGAAATTTGAATGCACTACAATAAATTAATAAGTGCCGATGACTAGGTTAAATTAAAGAATTTTATAACATGGTTTCTAATTAGATTGTCATCCGGTTGAATAGTTGATGTGATCATATCAACAATAATCAATTGGGATGTTATGAATATCCGATTACTTGCTGTTCTAAAGCAATGGAATGTCATTCTAATAGTTATAATGAGACGCCATTTAACGCGTCTAGTTCTTTGATTGCTCACGGTATGAGTCAAATGTTTACCATAAGTATCGAATTTAAATGAAGAATAGTCATCGGTTATTCTACGATGCTACGCGATAGGGCAATAATTTTGTCGGATGTTTAAAGTCCCACTGCTATCAAGCTACTGCTACTAAAATTGTTTTTATTTATCATTCTTTATCTTATATACTAACTTACAATTTCAAGTGTCTTAGCCCAATGGGCTCTTCAGCTTTGTTTATGTGTTTCATATGTTTAATGTGTTTAGTGTGTTTTATGTTATTCATTAATTTTCAGATCAGCCCTTGGGGCATTGTTTATTAAAATTTGATAACCTACTTAATCAACAACTACAACTACAATTTGAAAATCCTAGGGGTGGGGAACCAGATTCCGAATGATCTGGTGATCCGATGTCAAGCAGCGTGCCCTGTACCGATTGATAGACTCACTAAAGCGATCGTAGAGCATTTTTATCTCGGCCAGACGGTGGAGCTCAGAGTTTTTTGTCCTCGAAGGGGTGTTCAGGATCATCCTGAGGAACTTATTTTGAACACGCTGAAGCTTCAGGTGATGTGTTTTTGCGCAACTCTTCCAGATTGGCATGCCGTACTCGATGACTGGAAGTATGATTTGCTTGTAGATAGCAAGCTTGTTTTTCACGGATAATGTAGACCTTCTGTTGATCAATGGGTACAGTAACTTTAACAGAACGTTACACTTTGTGACAGTTTTGTCAACCTGCTCCCTGAAAATAAGCTTGCTGTCTATGGTAACGCCAAGATAGACAGCTGATTTGGCCCATTCCACCGTTGTGTTGTTTAGGCTAATTTTACAATCCTCAGGTAGAACAAATTTGGGAGAGTTGGAGTGTGAGAATAGGATGACCTGGGTCTTTGCTGCGTTGATACAGATCTTCCATTCAGTGAAATATTCTGACAGAACATTCAGGCTTCGCTACAGTTTCGCTGTAAGCGCTCTTGTTACCCTACCATTGTGGACGACTGATGTATCATCGGCGACCAACAACAGAGATCCATTTTAAGGGAGCAGGGGTATGTTCGAGGTGAATAGATTGAACAGAAGTGGACCTAGTATACTTCCCTGCGGAACGCCGGCGGAAATCTCGGAACACGGAATTTCCTGTCCGACAGATAATGTTTGATTATCTTCACCAGGAAGATAGGAAGATTGTATCTCTTTAGCTTATAAAGATTGGACTCGGAAAAAATGCGACACTTTGTTTTGGGTGTAACTTTTTATCGCGTAAGTAAATATTAATGACATTTTGAGTAATACTAGTACTATTTTGGTATTGTCTTGCCTCAATTTCGTCCAGTCAATAGGGTGGTTTCAACTATATTTTTGTCTTCTTTTTTCTTATCTCTTATTTTCCCACCCCCCCCCCACCAACCCCACCAAACTAAACAATTTACAATTTATATTTTTCTGTCTCCCGCCCGTCCCGTAACCCCAAACACCACAAAGGGTTATTTTTTTTTTTAAAAATAATTCAAGTAGTAATATTAATTTTCAAAAAAAAAAAAAAAAAAAAAAAATAAAAAAAAAAAAACAAAAAAATTATTATATATAAAAAATTTATTTAAAAAATAAAATTTTTATTTGTCTTATTTTTAAAAAAAAAAAAAAAAAAATTGTCAAAACCAAAATTTTATAAAAAAAAACAAAATTTATAAAAAAAAAATTAAAAAATTTGAAAAATAATTTTTAAAAAAAAAACAAAAAAAAATATATTCAAAAAAGTTATCTACAGGGTGCGGCAGAAAATAATGCGACAATTTGTTCTATTTCTTTCAAATCCCATTTTCAACTAATTCAAGCAATTATATCAACATTTTCGAGTGCAGTTATTTTTATAAAGTCCTTTTAAACAAATTTATTCAATGTGTCAACCATTTTTGTTAAAAACATCCTCGAGCCGACGCCGGAAGCCAGAGCCTGCCTTTCGGACGTAGCCCTCCGACATTGACTGCCATGTGCGTGTTATGGTTGACTTCAGGGTTTTCACACTAGGGTGTGATGTTTTGCAGGCTCGTGCTTCAACATATGCCCAAATCGAATAATCCAACGAATTAAGATTTGGACTGCTAGGGGGCCACAAATCCTTCGGCCAAAACTTCATGTTATCGTTCAACCATTGTTGGGTTCGATTGGACGTGTGACACGGCGCTCCATTCTGCTGTAGGACAACGTTTTGGTCCTCGGAGAAGTTGGCCTTCACCCAGGGAAGCACTTGGTCCTTTAAAATACCGATATACACTTCGGTATTGATTTTAACTCCAGCATCAATGAAAACAGGCGGCATTTTCAAACCGTTGGACGCCACCAAGCCAAACATCATGACACCAGCCGTATGTTTGGTTTGAAATTTGAATTTCACTTTTTCCGGAACGTTCTCCATTTTCTGCGGTGAAATGAACCGGTCCGTGCGGCTGTTGGCCACAGCATCGATGCTGAAAAGCTTTTCGTCGGAGAACAGGATTATCATTTTTTCCTTCTTCAACAAGGAAAGCAATCTCTTGGAACGAGTCACTCGTAGTTCCTTGACCCGGTCCGTAATTAAATGGCGTTTCACTCTGGCTCTGGAAGATGCATGCAGGTCTTCTTTGATGATTCTCCGCATGGATTTCTCCGGAATATTGGCTTCCTTTGCAAGATTTCTTATGGAACGCACCGGGTTGCGAACAATTTGTGCACGGACCGATTTGATCACGTTCGGCGTGCGTGCAAAGCGTGGTAAACTGTTGCCAAATGGCACCTTACCACCTTGGCAATCTCTTTCAGCTTCTTCTGGGCGAGCAACAAACTGGTGATCACTTCTTTCGCGAACATTTTGACGAATTTGCAATAAAACAGATAGAATGTTTGGATGCAGCACTTGAAAGTAAACATAAAAAAATACACTTTCGTCAGAAATTATTCACTAGCTACACGAATTAACCCAATACTTAAGTTTGAACATTTTCGCATTATTTTCTGCCGCACCCTTTAAAAGACCCTGTCCTCTCCAATCCTTTGGGCACCTTGTATCCCCTAGGTCTTGCTCCACCTGGTCTGACCATCTTGCTCTTTGCGCAGGATTTTTTTGGCAGGATAGTTGCCCGGCATTCTCGCAACATGTCCTGCCCAGCGTATCCTTCCAGCTTTTGCCACCTTATGAATACTGGGTTCGCCGGCGAGTTGCGTGAACTCATGATTCATCCTTCGTCTCCATAGTCCGTCCTCCTGTACTCCACCAAGATGGTTCATAACACCCGTCGCTCAAAAACTCCGAGTGCTCGCAGGTCCTCTTCAAGCATTGTCCAAGTCTCATGCCCGTAGAGAACAACCGGTCTTATTAGCGTTTTGTACAGGATGCACTTCGTATGGGAGCTAAGTCTATTTGACCGTAGTTGTTTTTGGAGCCCATAGTAGGCACGACTTCCACTGATAATCCGCCTCCGGATCTCACGGCTGTTATCGTTGTCCGCAGTAACCAGTGAGCCGATATAGACAAATTCATCGACTACCTCGAACTCATCGCCATTAATCGTTACACTGCTGCCCAGTAGGGTCCTGTCGTGCTCGGTTCCGCCTGCCAGCATGTACTTCGTTTTGGACGTATTTATCTTCAACCCAATCTTCTCTGCTTCGCGCTTTAGTCTTTTTGTACAGCTCTGCCACCGCCACAAATGTTCTGCCGACAATATCCAGGTCATCGGCAAAGCAGATAAATTGACCGGATCTGTTGAAAATCGTGCCTCGCATGTTAAACGCCGCTCGTCGCATAACATCTTCAACAAGAGGCAAGAGAGACAATCACCTTGGCGAAGCCCCCTGCGGGATTCGAATGAACCCGATAATCCACCCGATATCCTCACACAGCACTGAGTTCCATCCATCGTAGCCTTGATAAGTCGGGTCAGCTTCCCAGGAAAGCTGTTCTCGTCAATGATCTTCCATAGCTCATATCGGTTAATTGTATCATATGCGGCTTTGAAGTCGATGAATAGTGGCGGCAGTCGCTGGAAGATGATTTGGGATAATACTTTATAGGGGCAAAGGGTAAATGCACCCTTCTTTATGGGGAAATGCTCCTTAAACTTTGGAAAAATGCTCCTTAGATGCGATTGCCCGGTATAATGCAATCGGAGGTATTAACCTTCTGGTTAGCGCTTGCCGGGTGTTTTGACGGGTCTTAAGTTTCTTCAAGATTGTATAGTTTTGACGGGTTTTAAGTTTCTGAACTTAAGAGTCGTCAAAACGAAATTAAGACCCGTCAACACGAAATTAAGACTCTTCAAAATGCAATTAAGACTCGTCAAAATGAAATTTTAATTGTTGAATGAGATACAATATTGAAGAAACTTAAGACCCGTCAAAACAACCGGCAAGCGCAAACCAGAAGGTTAATACCTCCGATTGCATTATACCGGGCAAACGTTTGTAAGGAGCATTTTTCCAAAGTTTAAGGAGCATATCCCCAAATGGAGGGTGCATTTACCCTGCTGCCCTTTATAGGCGGCATTAAGGACAGTGATCGCACGATAGATTTCACAGTCCAGCTTGTCGCCTTTCTTATAGATTGGGCAGATAACCCCATCCTTCCACTCCTCCGGTAGCTGTTCGGTATCCCAAATCCTGACTATCAGTCGATGCAGGCAAGTTGTCAACTTGTCCGGGCCCATCTTGATAAGTTCTGCTCCGATTCCATCCCTTCCAACCGATTTGTTGTTCTTCAGCTGCTTGATGGCATCCTTAACTTCACTTATCGTAGAGGGTGGCACATCTCCGTCACTTTCTGCATCGACCACGTCTCTTCCATCGCTGTCTTGGTCCTCTTCCTGTACTCCATTCAGATGTTCATCGAAGTGCTGCTTCCACCTTTCGGTCACCTCACGATCGTCCGTCAGGATTCTCCCATCCTTATCCCGACACATTTCGACTCGCGGCACGAAGCCTCTGCGGGATGCGTTGAGTTTCTGGTAGAACTTTCACGTTTCTAGTGCCTTACACTCCTCCTCCACCTGGCGGCTCTTTTTCTCCCGGAAGAGTTGGGTCTGCTGTCGTTGCTTCTGTCTGCATCGTTCCACACTATGACGGGTAGCTTGACGCAGCATAAGTGCCCGCGCTGCGTTCTTCTCATTCAACACCTGCTGACATTCCTCGTCGAACCACTCGTTCTGTCGGCTTCGTTCCACATAACCTAAGACGATCTCCGCCACGCTGCTAATAAGGAGTGTATCGAATATAAGCTATTCACATACATTTGCGTTGTACGCATGTATTTGTGATGGTTTTTTATGCTCTGAACACTGCATGCTGTGCGTTTGACTGTCAGCTTTCTTTTGTTTACTTGTTTGTGCGGTTCAAATTCTGCGTTTTCAAAATGTCGCGTATTGAAAAGGAAGTGAAAATTAAGGTTCTGGACACATGGCTAAGTGAGAAGGGTATTACTATGCGAAAATTGGCGAAGCGGTTTGGAATTCATCATGCGAGTGTTAAAACCATCATTAATAAGTTTGGGGAACACTATTCTTTGGATGAGCTACCAGGAAGAGGCAGAAAACCCGGTTCTTCCAACCCGAAACTGGAGCAGAAAGTGGTATCTCTAATCATGAAGAACAAATCAATGTCAATACGTGATTTGGCCAAAAAAGCAGGAACGAGTGTCGGAATGATCCAGCGTATCAAGAGGTGAAACCACCTGAAGACCTACAAGAAGCAGAAAATCTCGAAACAAAGTGCAGAACAGAAGAAGCGAGCAGCAACAAGGGCCCGGAAATTGTATTCGCGTCTTTTGCAGCGTCCGGATGCATGCGTTTTGATGGACGATGAGACCTATGTAAAGGAGGACTCAAAAACCCTTCCAGGTCCACAATACTTTACTGCCGTCGTTGGGGAGGATGTGAGCGATGCGGACAGGTCGATTCAAGTGGAGAAATTCGGTCGAAAGGTACTGGTATGGCAAGCAATATGTTCCTGTGGTTTGAAGTCAACCATTTTTTACACTACCGGAACTATAAATGCGGAAATCTATCGATCTGAGTGTCTCCAGAAGAGATTGTTGCCTTTATATAAGAAGCATAGTACACCTCCACTGTTTTGGCCGGATTTAGCGTCGGCTCACTATGCCAAAACCACTCTCAATTAGCTTGCGGAAAAGGGTATAGATTTCGTTGAGAAAAATATCAATCCACCAAATTGCCCTCAGCTTCGACCCATCGAACGTTACTGGGCAATCGTGAAGAGGGTCTTCAAGAAGACTGGTAAGGCAGCTGGGAACATGCAGGAGTTCAAAAAAATTTGGGCTCAAGCGTCCAAAAAATGCGATGCAACACTTGTCCGGAACTTGATGAAGAGCATTCGATCCAAAGTTCGAAAATTCGTGAAGGAATAACTTAAATTTCATCCGGTCTTCATTATGTTCAAGTTGAACCTCGTACAATAAAGGATCAATTTTTTGTATGAATAAAATATCGGTTTTCAACATAATTTGAAAGAAAGTTTGTGGATAGCTTATTTTCGATACACTCCTTACAACGACATTTCAAAACAGCATTTTACAAGTTCATAAAGTCGAAGTAAAACCTTTGGTAGGAGTAAAAGGAATTTTTGAAACAAGGTCTTAAGATCGTTGTAAACAAGCAGTGTAGGTTCTCATAAACCTGACAAAAATATGATACCTATTGGCACCTCTTGGTGTCATAATAAAACCAAATTAATTTCAAGTTGCTTCCATAAAACTTAATAAAGCAGGATGGTTTTGGCAATGTTCCTTGGGTTGTACTCCCTAGCAAAAGGGCTCGGCAGAACGTTTCAACAGGACGTGCGATCCAAAACGTACTTGGCTCTGTGGTGAAGAACAACTTGTGGCAGCTGACAACGTACCCGGATGGCGTGAAACCCTTCAAATCGAAATGAATCTTCAGACTGAAAAAGGATGAGAATGGTAGGCCCGTTCGCTACAAAGCACGTTTGGTGGCGAAAGGCTATTTCCAGATGCTGGGATAAGATTTCGAGGAAACCTCGGTGGCAAGGGTGGCACCCTACAAGGTGGTGGAACGAGCGTTTCAACATAAAACTGCTGAAGATGGGTTTCATACGATTCAGGTACTACTATTGTCTTTCTACTGGTTCTCAATGATGAACTGATCCTGATCTTATAAGTGGATCAGCTGGCAGGACGGAATCTATCATCGATTGTGCAACTGAAACCTTACCTGGTAAGCTGTTTGAGATGTCCGACTTTGGTGAACTGCGCTATTTCCTACGCGTCAAAATCGACTACAACAACGGGGCCAGTGCAATGAAGCTGACGATTATCTGATTGTCTGACAGGATATCCTTGTGCGGCCTTTGAATATCTATGAAAAGCAGTACAAGAGAATTATTTGTTCTTTTGCTATTGCGAACCCACACTGTTTGTTTGATAGTAAATGATTCGACTCAACCGAGTGGTCAAACCTTCGATGGATCATTTTCTCCAACAATTTCAAAATCCACGAAAGCCTAGTAATCGGTAGATATGAGTTTACGAAAAAAAAACAAATAGCGATATATAAACAAGTCAATCCTGGAACGCGACCAACTTGGCATAAAACGTATGTAAGTAATATGTTATGATTTTCGTATGCTTTGTATTATATCCTTTATTTCAATCACACATATGGTTCATTAGGAACTGGAAATGGCAAGATTGTATGTGGTTTGGATAGATTAAGCTCCGTGAAGTTTACTCCATTGAGCTTGAATGAATTTGGTAATAGGAAATTGACAAATGCACGTTAACGTACTGATTTCAGATTAAAAATTAAAACAAATTTTAAACAGAACGAATACGCCGGAAGTAAAAATCCCAATTGATATCAACCAGCCAATCAATACGTTCCATTATCCAACGACGTTTATGAAAAAAAAATCGCATGGCATCATCATTTGGGATGAAAACATTTAGCTACTCACCATTCGCTTTTCCTCGCACTCAGCACAAAAACAGGAAAATAACCGGTAAAAATAATTTTTGAATGGGTTTATCAACCTCGGCTAGTATTTAGCTTCTATTCTTTGGGAATCAGGTAGAATATCCCATCATTCTCAGTTAAGGTTTATAATTTGAAATTTACAATGATAAGGCTGGCTTTTGCTTTAAATCGTGACTCAAGGGTTCTTAATATGAATCAAATTAATTCCCAGAACTTTGGAGATCGAGGAAATACTGATTCGGGTAGTGCTTATGACACATTTACCACGAGACCGATCCAGCACCATCAAATAAAGACCTAATGACTCAAGAGCCATCCCATCCTAGTCATTTGTCCAAATCTTGCCGCAGTATTTTTGTCGACCGCACAGCTATGAATATTCATGAGTGATTCGCTCCCGAATTCACCGATCTGCTCGTATGCTTGTTTACGCACCCCAACAGCAGAACTTATCTCAAGGTGAGTCGAAAATTTGTTCTGTCACTATGTGGAAGATGACGAAATAGGTGAAAAATTGTCGTCTCAACGCGAGAAGTCAAAAACCCACCGACGCCGTTCTTCCGAATCATACGAGAGCAGGGAAGACGATTAACCACGATGTATATTCATAAATCTCGCACCGAATTTGGATTTGAATAACTCGTTTTGGCAAACAAGTCAAACAAACATCCAGGGCGAAAGATACCGTTAGGCTGCATAAAAGGAAGAAAAAAAAATCTGACATCAAGTTGCGATTCGAATCCAGAACTAAAGCGAAATTTAATATGGTTGCGCTTTTCCACTCGCTTGGGGTGACCGAGTTAATTTGGAGTGGCAGACAAAAAAAAAACAAAATACGAGGGCTTCTCGTGTCAAATGACGCTTCAAAAATAATGAGCAATGGGTTTTCGAATTCTTCCCAGGAGTTCATCCATCAACATCTTAAACATTATCGTTGTTAGTCAATTTCCCGGTGTATAAAAGAATATTTACCAATTATTGTCGGATGTTTGATCGGTCCTCATGGATGTTCAGTATTTAATAGAAAGATACATCATGCGCAACAACATCGATTGATTTAATCTTGGATTTATCTCGCGTAACACGAGAGAAGGGCCTATCCTTGCTGATCGATTCTTTTCAACGACGTGTTTTTTTTTGGCTTTGCTTGCAGGTTAGATCGTCAGCAGATGTTATAAGCCATATGTGCAAAGTATTGGAAGACGAAAAACAGATCGATGCAGTTTACACCGATCTCGTCAATCGCACGATAGAGAAGCTTGGATTTTCAAATCAATCATTCAATTAGTAACAGGCCTATTTATGCTACACGAGTTTGGCTGTTTAAGCTGGCTCGATTGTCTCAAAATGTTTGAAAAAGGGAGAAATTCCCCTACACTGATAAAAATATTGTAGTACTGCATACCATGCAAATGTGTATGATGATACTATGGCAGTTCATAGTAGAATCTACCAAAATTTGTTTCATAACAATTCATCAAAATTACCATGTGCCCCTTGAAATTGAGCATTATACCATTAAAAACATTCATGGTTGAAACAATAACTTCAAATTTACCATATTGCCACCTGCGCATGGTAATATCAACAGAAATACTGTTCATATTAACAATAAATGTATTACTATATAATGGCCAACTGACAACTGAAGATTCTTGCCTGACCGCCATTTAAAAAAAAAAAAGAGCAGTTGACGAGTGCCCATCAGCAGTAACTGGTGTTTTTTTTTTACTAAGTTGTAGATAATGGCAGACGAAAAAAATGAAGTTGTTGTCGACGATATTATTGCCGATGTGGAGCTCATCAACGGTAAGAACCTCGGTAAGAATACATAAATACAAACAAAGGAATAACATTTTATTTTTCGTTTAGAGGCTGATGAAATATCAGAGCTCCGCAGTCTTCTGGTGGAGGATTGGGATCTGGATCCGAGTGTTTATGCTATCCTAATTAGTAAGTTTTAAAAAAATACAATTATTGGACTGACAATTTGTAATACGCTTGATTTCAGACCACGGAATAAACTTGTCGTATTTGAGAGCCCTTGACGAGAAAACATTGAACGATGTGTTTTCGGTAATAAAATGGACTGGACACAAACGTTCATTGCGTTATAAGCTGGAAAATTGGGAAGAGAGCGTCTTATTTAGACCGATGCAACAATCTTCCAGCCTCGCTTCCAGCAATCAGCCGAACGAATTATTTTTGTCAGTTCCCAACCAGAAAATATCTATACTGTTCAGGCAGGATCATCCAAATGAAAATTGCTCCCTACAACTGTGACAAACAATTTGTTTCTTGACATATTGCAACGAAACGAGAAGGGTAAAATTGTCACCCAATACTACGTTGCTAATCACAGACTAAATGTTGAACACAAGCGCTTTTTGGCCCATACTGTAGTCGACTACTATATTGCTAACAATGAGTACTTTATCCTCGCCGACATGCAACGTTTCGCACAATTGATTGCTGCACGATTCCCATCTGAGATAGCTGTAATTTTGCAACAAACGATACACTATGCATGTTCTAATCGTTTGACTATTTCAGGAAACGTACTACAACCCACGTGACTTCACAGCCAATAAGAAACACCCTTCAGGACTCTTGTACGACAGATTCCATAACAGGAACAAAAAATCGCTGAAATGCAGACGACCAATAATTATTGAACCCTGGAAGGAGTGTGAGAAAAAAATATCTGAGCTTTTATCGAACGGTGAGTTCTATACTGGACATGAAATCTCGCATCCACTAAAACAATTTCCAAATTGGCTTACTCGTATGACGTCGCGTGACGCTTCCATTCTGGCTGTACTCTAACTCAGGATATTTTATATACATTGGAAACAAACTGTTTACCTTGATATCCGACAGCAGAGTATAATTTAATCAGTCAACTATTGTTATCTTAATTTTCCAGAAGTCGAGCATCTGTCATCGGCCAAAAACTGGCTTAGGAATAACCTTGATCCGTTTGACGATATACAACTACAATGGAAACAATCTGTATTAATTCGTTTGAAAAGCATACTGCGTAAAACGGACTCTAACAAGTTGAGTATTCTTAATGAATGGTCTCGAATTGCAGACCGGAACGGGTACTTACTGGTAAATTAATAAGCAAACTAAACAATCAAATTAGATAAAAAATTATAATCTTCTATTTCCTTTTAGATTGATACTGATTTTGACTATATTTATAGAAAAATAAGTAACTCTAAAAAACTTTACGGAATCTCTTTCTTGTAGTGTTTTGCAAGTATATTGATATATGCAATCTCAGAGATCATCACTCTCTTCAGCTGCTTGAGTATCTTGACAGAAATTGCCTAGCTGAAGGTAAGAATACTCCATCTATTATGTGAACAACATCAACTTGTTGTTGCATGAAACACAGTAACATAAACTTGCCTCTAATCAAAAGGTACCCCAACATAACTATGCTGATGTATTTTTTAAATTGTGTCTATACACTTAGAAGATTTTACTGTAAAATTTTCTAAGTGTGTATGTTTCAGAACATAGATAATATTCCATGAATACTTGTCTAGATTCTATTTTCGTCCGTTGAAAAATCATTCCATTTAAGAAAAACATACTTAGGCCAAACCAGATCCATTTCCTTTATCTAAGAGTATGCTTCTTTTGCAGATACCCGAAACTTCATCTATAGTTGTATATTTCATGCTTTGGTGAAACCGACACGAACATCATCACGAAAGCTACCATCTGTCTTGCAGGCTCAAGTTGAAACTTGTCACGTGTGTGATAATGAGGAGGAATATGTAGCAGAGAGAGATTCATTACGTGAACGAATTGTTAGGGAAAGCGGGAGTGAAGAATTTTCCCCACGAATTTTCGTGATCGGTAAACCTGATGAGCTTGCTGCATTCTATGTCGTAACCCAAAAGCTGGAATATAAACTGCGCTGTGTGGATGTCGTCGTAAAAATGAAATTCGTCCTCAAATACAATTTTCCGGAAAGCTCTGAATTATTCTGGTGTTTTGTAACCAGGTATTTTTACAACATTAATTACACTCGCGAATCCAAAAACGGCCAATTGCTTCAACTTTTTTCGTTCCTGGAACAACATCAATCATGAACTGTTATCTGTGCCACAAAATACACAGTTCCTTCACGAGTTTTTTGGATCACTTAACTATCTACCATGGAACACCGCCTGTTTTCAGGTATGCGTGCACTGCATGCATGCCGTCTACGTTCTTTCAAGATATTCATAGATTCAAAAATTTCGTTAAATTTTCGTTAAATCTATATAGCAAACCTAACCTTACAAGAAAAGATGTGGTAGAAATTCAGAAGAAAGTCACAAATGAAATTATCCAAACGATATACAACATATTTACCAGCATAGCTTCCATTTCCGAAAATGAGTGTATTAAAAATTTGCTCTATGACCTACGCGAACCATTCAGTTTTATTGAGACAGAACAAAAGTTTAATTCAGTTACCCGAAATCTAAAATTGAGAGATTCTCTTCAGATAATCAATTTCGGAAACAGTGAAGGACAAAAAATATCAGAAGGTTGTTTGATGCCCATAAAACACCAAATAAGATCGTTTTTCGAGAGCCCTGATGTTTATAGATAAACACTTGAAAACATGAATCAACTTGAACAAGAAGATATTTTGAAAAATGTTGTTAATGGATCTCTGTGGAAATCGATCAAAGAAAACGTTCACGATAAAATTTGAGTTCCGTATTTCCTTTACTCAGACGAAGCCGAGATGAATGATGCAACTGGAGCACATCCAGGGGCACATAAAATTTGCTGCATATATTACAGTTTCCCCACTATACCGTCACACTTTATAGCTAGACTCGATAACATCTTTGTTGCTGGATTTATTAAGGCAAAAGACATGTCAAAATTTGGTCCATCAAATGTGCTGCAAGATTTGATTGACATATTAGTAGACCTCGAGGGTAATGGATTAAATCTTATGATTGAAGGCACTGCAACACAGGTTCATTTTGTTTTATTAGGTATATTAGGCGATAATTTAGGAATTAATACTCTGATGGGCTTTGCAACATCGTTAAGTGCCTTATATTATTGTAGATTTTGCAAGATGAACAAGTACAATGCTCAAACTCTTGTAACACTTGATCCCAAACTCAAACGGTTAAAAGAAAATTATGAAAAAGATTTACTTCACAGTTTCAAAGAATCAGGAATTAAAGAGAGATCTCAATTCAACAGATTGAAGTACTATCACGTTGCCGATTTTACAATAGTCGACGCTATGCACGACTTATCCTCGCATGGAATATACCATTACGAAATTTCCCTAGTTTTGGATTATATGATCCAAAACCTTCACATTTCAGTGCAAACCATCAACTACAAAATACAAATGTTTAACTATGGAGAAACAGAAAAACAGAGTATGTTTGAAAAAATCACACGAGAGCAAATAAAATCCTCTAATTTCAAAATGACTGCCAGAGAAATGATGATGTTTGTACATTACCTGCCTTTGCTATTTGGAGAACTTATTCCACTAGATAATGAAATGTGGAATTTTGTACTTTCATTAGTCGAGTTAGCTGATCTTATATTATTACCTAGCTTCGACAAAGGATTGATGAGGGTTTTAGAGGCACAGATCATCTACCACCATTCTCTCTCTATACAGATAATTCAAAGAAATTTGAAACCTAAACATCATCTATTACTCCATTACGTTTAAACAATTGAAAAAATAGGGCCTCCTAGGCATACGTGGAGTTTTTGTTTTGAAACCACCCATCAAATATTTAAAAAATATTGCAGATCTATAACAAGTGGACGAAATATTTGTTTGACGTTCTGCAAAAAAAGCAAATTTCATCTTTTCAAACAATATCAACTGTAATTCTCACTTTCAAGAGCGATTAGAATTGAAAAAAGCGGTTAAATTGAAGCTAATAAGTTTACCATATTTTCCAGAACTTGAATTGACTAGCGAATTATTAACTACCAGCTTCTATGCTTCCGAATTTGTGTCGTATAAGGCAACTGAATATAGGGTAGGTAATTTTCTTACGATTTCTAAACTAAATATGAGAAATGTACCGGTATTTGAAGTTAAGAATCTGTTGGTGAAGGATGATCGTTTATTTGTTGCATGCGAGCAGTGGGATGTAAAAGGATATGTTAACCATTTTGCATAATTTCAAGTGTTATCTCCACAATCTAAATTCTTCATAATGGATGTAGATCAGTTTGATGGACCACCTGTTCATCTTTATAAATTAGGGAATAATCATTATGTAAGATTGGAGATGTTTTGTGTGTGACTATAATAATAAGCATTATATAGAAATAAGTCAAATTGTATCAAATAAATCACACCAATATTTAAAAAAATTATTACAGGTTTTTGTACTTTTTCTAATTGAAGAAAATTGTTCATATATTCTGTACGAACAATTTTGTTTGGTTGAAATACGCAAAAGGAGCCAAAATTTCAAATTCTTACCAAGAATTGTAGTAGAAGTTACTACATAAATATTGTTGATAATACCATGCACGGTATAATAGTATAATTCACTACAATTTTGTTTTCAACGACTACATTTGGCAACGTTGATATTTTAATTAGTTTTTGTTTTTGTTTATACCCGACAACATAGTTAACCGTACCATTTGAAAGATTTGCCGGTGCATGGTAAAAATAACAACCATAGTAGTTATTTCAAATGCATCATTCTTTCTACCGAAATTTAGTGGTATTTGGTATTTATATTAAACCTATAAAATAGTAACGATTACTATGTGGCTGTTTTCAGTGTACAGAACCGATCGACGTGAAATTTTGGTTCCAGTTTTTTCGTAGGTCCGCTGATTCCTTCCACATTCAGGGTCTTCTTGTAGGTTTTGAGCACTCGACAAACTGTTATTTTCGGCATCTCCAGTACTTTAGCCAGCTTGGAACCGCACCACTCCGGATTTTCCAGGTGTTTGAGCACAATATATTTTCTTCTTTAGAGTTTGACGTTTTTTCTGAACGCGATCGACTACTTTGATCAAACTTTACTTTTAGTCAGTCTTTACTACACAAAAAGAATCGGTTTACAGCTCGTGATCACGCAGGTTTGTGTAGGTCTCTACAATAGGAAAAATAAACACTAAATTTCATTACATAATTCCTAAGCTATAGACTGCGACTTTGCTCATATAAAAACAAGGTTTTATTAATATTCACCCATTTATTAGCTTTCCGTGTTCATACGTTGTAAATTCATCTAAAGCGTAAATTACCCACCCTTTGCTTTCTGAATTCTTTCCAGGGTTAGAATGGGTGAAGTTGATGTTGCTGGTTGGCTTAGACCCTGATTAATGAACCTATTATTGTTCATGCTGTGTTCATTGTGCTTGGATTATGGTAAAAGGTGCAGTGTCAGATAGTCCACATAAAACGAACCTGTTATCTTTCCTCGATATGTTTGGACCGAGGAAGGTGAAGTAGACAGTTTCACACTTTAACTCGCTACAAATTTTTAAATAAAAATCTCGAAGCTTATTTCATGTCCCAAAGATAGGAAGTAAAATTCTCATTTTGTGAAATTTTAGATCAGAAATAACCGCTCATGATTGAAAAAATAAAAAATCGCTCATAATAGTTCATTGCTCCATATCTCAAACAAAATTCAAACAAGTAAGTGCTTACTTCAACTGTTAGAAGGTAACGAGATTTTAAATTAGAAAATACAGCTTAAAATTTGGAGAAGAAGAAGTCTCCCATAAAAGATCGTTGGTCTCTTGCCAAAGAATGTTTAAAAAAAAAAATACTAAATTTATTCACCCACAAAGCATGCTTTCAGTTGAACGTTTTGAAATAAGAAAGATGTGCTAGGTACTGCATGACTGAAAAATGGAATGAAAGTTCAAGTTCAATTATTTTCATGTCTAGGAGATTTCAAGAAATATTAAATTTGTGAAATGCTAGCAGGTTGAAAGAATTGAAGTAAGAAAGAACTGCTCATGGTTTACAGAATAAATAATCTCCCATGATAGAGCAAAAGCAGAGCTTTCATGAAATTTTCAGTACAACTTCTTTATACGTGTATTCTTCTTTCCTAAATTCGATCTAATGGCTTTTGGCTTACTGACTCATTCGGCCTAATGACGGACTCAGCCTAATGGCCCTACACTTTGTTAGCCACCAACCTAAGGAACACCAAACACTCCAACCTGGTTACTGTGACTTGATTGTGACCTTATTGAGTCATATTGAGGTTGAATCTACCGAGTTGCAAAAAATGTGCTGCTGGGAAGTGGGCACTGCTCTCGCTAATTAATAATTAAATAAATTCTCGACAACTTATTCAAAACGACGTATCTAATTTTGTAAACAATGAGATAACCAAAGATTCCAACGTAAATTTCTCAAAACTGACTGGAACTAGCATCGCCATCATGTTAGGGATATGTTATTCTTAGTGGTGGTGATCCTAGTTTGCATGAATGTGCTAAGGGTTGCAAGAATTCTACATTTGAATCTTTGTTTACCTCTTTGTTTACCAAATCAGGTTGCTTAAAACGCCTGTCAGTTTTTTTTATCGAGGTTTGAATTTCAATGGAATCTCGGCCAGTGTTGCGTTTACTTGGAGGTCAGGCTCAAACGAATTGCGTCATGCGTTTTTTAAAGTCAGAATGATCCATGACTTTGTTCAATGATTGCACTTACTGAAAATACTGGTCACTGTACACGCTTGTTGCAAATTGGTTAGTTTAATTTTTTTGCGACTCATTTTAGACAGGAGCTACTTCTTCAACGTTTTTGAAGCTTGTGTAATATGTGGAATACACCGAATATAAGCAGTAATAAGTGGTTTATGATGTTTATTATGGTTAATTAATAGCATATTTATTATTTTTGGCACTGAGCAATTACACGCTATGTAACTAACGGCACTAAGGCTATACTGGAGTTCCAAACATCAGCAACAAATAATACTCTCAATATGACTCATATCCTACCACTGCAATGACCAGAGATCCACAATTCAGCTTCTACCGACCGATCAATCAATCCAAATCATAAATAAATGAATCACCGGTAAAGCACCACTCAGCTTGTTCGTAATCCTTAAAAACATATCCCCATCATAGAACAATTCCACACTCATGAGCTTTGCATATCAAGTGACATCAGAAGGCCACTGCTATCAGTATCAATATTCGACGGCCCAGACAACATCGATAATTCATCCGAAAAGACACATCTAGGTTTCTCCCCTCAGTAGAGAAAGAGGGAGAGGAAGAGAAAGAAACCGGTTGAATGCATAATCCATGATTAATGTCAAAACATACACCGAGAACTAATGGGTAAAATGAACCCATCCGTCATCGTCCGGTTCTGTTTGTCTTTCCATTTCACCTGCCTCAATCATCAGCAGAAGGAAGTCCAGCCAGCTCTATTGGGCTATTAGACGGATAAATCAATTCAACTAAATACATAGAACGAGTGCCCCTTTGGTCTATGTTTGGTGAGTGAAGCAAGGTTGGAATGATTTGTAATTAATTTGCAACCGAAGTGTGGTAACGATCTCCTAATGGTAATTTGAAACAATCCATTGGTGGCCTTCCAGGAGATGGCATTGGCTGTTTGGAAAAGGTCAATCAACGCAAAGTCCTTCGCAAGAATCAAACGTTCTGGATCAGCACCGGGAAGACTGGACTCTTCGATCGGGAAAACAAGTTGAACAAGTGATATTTCGAAATTCTACTTCACACCATCTTCTACCCAGCCAGCGCGGGAGATTTCGACCGGGACAAAACTGGGAGATTTCAGGCTTCGGGCAAAGTATTTGCTGTTTTGTTCCCGCGATTAGCGACGGTAACACCCTTCTGCACACTAAGGATAGGATTGGTCAATATAGGTTTGCCCGACAGAGTGCAAATAAATCTCGGAAGCATTCTGAACATCACCACACAACGTGAAGGTACGATAAGTGATGATGACAGTGAATAACAGCCGGCATGTCTGCACAACAGTTCTTCGTTTCCCTTGCAGGACACCGGCTCCAGTCACCTTAAAAATGATAATAGCCCGCTCCAGACGACCACGACAACAGCAGCAGCAACATCATCCAACATATCCCAGAGGACCATTAATTGCTAGTAATCGTCTTTTCCAATTGAATAATATCGATTCTACACGGGGGAGCATTAGTTGCTTGAATTTAACCTTGCTCGCCGTCTTCTCCGCATCTGAACGCACCTCGCCTAAGCCTTCAAGGTATCGCGTGCTTGAACCATCAAACACCTGCGCTCCGGTAGCCTTGAGTGGACACAATGTTCTGCTCATCCATCTACGCCCATTTAAGCTTATGGCTTAAACATGAAGAGTGATGTACTGTGGTCTACGGTCCGCAAAGGCGTGTGTGTGTCCGTCAAGATTCGCCACGGATCTTCCCCATCCTGTCGTCGGGCACGAAAGGTTCTACTTAGCGAGGTAATTGATTGCAGCTAGGAATAGAACCAGACAGCTTACTGCCTTCTGTTGGAGTGCTAGTGGGATCTACTGTGAACCCTACAGTTCCAGCATCGTCGGCAAAGTTCTTAGCTGTTGAATATTTATTACATTCTAGTCGACCGTACTGCAATTTGCTACGGTGCATTCGTTCATTCGATTCCCGATAATTTAAAGATAAAGATTTACACCATGCGCATCTCGTGTTGAATGGATTAACAACGCAGAAAAGGTGTGACGGCAGTCATGTAAATTTGAGGAAATTTTCGAGTGTTTCACTACAACAAACGATTATACAAAATAACATTGGATGAATGAAGTCACATGTTCTGAAAGACATATCCCGCCTGGGTTCAAATTTCACATTATCGTTATATTTCCAGGAGAAAAGAGAACACAGAAAGCAACCACCACTGACTGTCTTCGTTCATGCATTAATTTGCATATCAGACACGCTAATTCCTTGCCAATGGTGGAACAATGAAGCGCTAATTTAATTTCCTGGGCAAATTGCGATGTAATTGCAAGGAATGATAGCCATAATCTTAATAATAATGATCATAATAATCATAACCCGGGAGAAGGTAAGTTCCGATTGGATGATTCTTGGGCACTGTAGTTTGGCTGTTCACAAGATGATAATGAAGTCATATTTAACTGGTAAATCGAGGCGGCCATAGGATTTGTATTACATTCTTTGAATGCAATATTTATGTGTTATTTAGCTAGGGAAATTTACCTATTCTCGGCAATCTAACCAGTATCCGTACATTTATGAGTATTATCGCAGAGTCGTGCACGCGACAGACGTTTTTTGTTTGTTTACATTTATTTGCTACTTGCTCCTCTATCGATTGCAATGGAATAAATTGTCCATAACTGCTTGAAATTGTTTTTTTTAAGCACCAAACTTCTGAAGTGAACGTGACTGTTATCAGCAACCTCTGGTTTTTTGACTATCATTCCATTTAAAGGTTGTACGGAATCAAATTGCAACACTTTTTACCCGTTGGGTATTTTCTATTGAAATTTTGGGTGGAATTAGTTCAATGTGTATTTGTTTACACTATGTAAGTTTCATTAGCAGGGTAGTTCACAAGCGAGGAGTTCAAGCTTTCAAGAGGAACCCCAACAGTTCAGTTCGAGATGTGGCGAAGAAACTGAATCTAACCAAAATTTTCGTGCAAAATGCGATAAAACGTGAAGGACTACACACGTACAAAGTCCAAAAGGCGCCTAATCGCGATGAACGGCAGAATACGGTAGGTAAAACACGTGCACGGAAGCTTTACACCCAGATGTTGACGAGACCACATTGCCTCGTTATGGATGATGAGACGTATGTAAAAGCAGACTTCCGGCAGCTTCCGGGGCTCCAGTTTTTCATTGCTGATCATAAATTCGATGTCCCTGAGGACGTTACAAAGAAGAAGATGTCAAATTTTGCCAAAAAATATATGATTTGGCAAACAATTTGCTCGTGTGGAAAGCGGAGCACCCTATTCGTGACTACTGGAACGGTCAATGGACAGGTGTACCTAAAGGAATGCCTCCAAAAGCGTCTACTTCCTCTTCTGAGGTCACACGATGGTCCTACAATTTTCTGGCCGGATTTAGCCTCATGTCATTACTCGAAATAGGTTTTGGAGTGGTACAAGTCTAAGGAGGTCAATTTCGTGCCGAAGCATCTCAACAACCCCCCGAACGCACCGGAACTGCGGCCAATTGCAAAGTACTGGGCCATCATGAAGCAGGCACTTTGGAAGGATCCTAAGGAAGTGAAATCGGAGGAAGATATGAAGAAAAAATTGATTGCCACGCAAAAAAAAGTTGGTCCAAATGTTGTACAGGACATTATGAGTAGTGTAAAGAAGAAGGTTCGTGCATTTGGATATGGAATTGAAATTGAATAAAACAAACATGGGAAAATATTCATAACATGTTTTATTTTACTCCCTGAAAGTTTGAAGAAGATGGTTGAACGGGCGAATTTTGCCCAATATTTGTGTGTGTCGCAATTTGATTCCATACACCCTTTAATGTTAGAAATCAATCAATTTGAATATAAAAACTGATGCGTAGAAGTATTTCAGATTGATTGGGGCAAGGATTTTGAAAATCGGTAATGAAATAAATTAGTTATTAACGTTCAAAACCTAAGCAAAAAGACTGTATTCGATGAAATTTGGACACACGCAATTGTTCGTAACTTTTTAGCGTGTGAGTAAAAATTATTGAAATTTTAACTAAATGTATTTCATTGTGTTGTGTCAATTGTGTAATGAGTTTCGTGAAAATCGGTCGAGTGATTTCAGTGATGGCTTCGAATGAAGAAATAGTGCGCCAACAAATTTTGGGCACTCACTTCGAAAACCCAAACGCTTCTCATCGATGCATCGGAAAACAGCTCGGAATCGCACATTCAACCGTATCTCATGTGATCAAAACGTTCAAGGGCCGAAAGACAACCAAGCGGAAAAATGGTAGTGGCAAAAAACGAGGCACATCAAATCCGGAGAAGGCCAGGATGGTATTGAACCAATTTAAGCGTTATCCCAACATTTCGATCAGGGATGTTGCGAAAAAGGCGAAAGTTTCAGTTTGTTTTGTGCAGAAAACAATGAAACGTTCTGGATTACATGTGTACAAGGTCAGGAAGGCACCAAACCGGAGCGATAAACAGAACTCGGTGGCCAAAACTCGTGCAAGAAAACTGTACAGGGAGCGGCTCACAAAACCGTTCTGCATTGTGATGGACGATGAGACCTACATTAAAACCGACACCAAACAAATGCCAGGACAGGAACACTACGTCGCCACCTCTAAGTTGGCCGTTCCGGAGAGTGTACGGAAGAAGAAACTGTCGAAATTCGCCAAAAAATTCCTTGTCTGGCAAGCGATCTGCGGATGTGGCAAAATGAGTCAGCCCTTCATCACCTCTGGGACCGTCAACGGACAAATCTACAAGGACGAATGCCTCCAAAAACGACTTCTGCCCTTCTTGAGATCTCACGATGGCCCGACACTGTTTTGGCCGGATTTGGCATCTTGCCACTATGCCCGGCCCGTCTTAGACTGGTACAAAGATAATAATGTAGTTTTTGTACCATAAGACGTCAACCCTCCAAACACTCCGGAACTTCACCCAATTGAAAATTTTTGGGCAATCAGGAAGGCTAAGCTCGTTAAAACTCCAAAACTGATAGAAAATGAACTTGAACTAAAGAAAGTGTGGTTAAAAGTAAGTAAGCAAGTCGGTCCTATCATTGCCCAAAATTTGATGAAAGGGGTCAAGGCAAAGGTGCGGGCATTTGGGTTGAGAGAAGAGGTTCAATAAACCAATGATGTCAAAACTTAACCATTTAGTAGTACTTTATTTCCAGAAAGTTTGAAAAGAATCGGGCTCAAGGAAAAAATTTGGTGACCTATTTTGTGTGTCCAAATTTCATCGAACACAGTCTTTATTTCGTGACGCTCCGAATTTTTGTACTCGCAACGTGTTCCCTTGTATTGAAAACAAGGACGTGGTCCTACGTCAAAGCGAGGATATTAGCAAAAGTTACCATCCAAGTGCCCCTCGATGAAAACTTGTACGGAAACGTCCTGTCCTTATTCAACCTGAAAAGGTAAAATTATTTGTATTGTTTTGTTTGCTTGTTTCTGTATTATCGAGATTTTCAGCCTCGGGCTGGTTCATCTCCCGTCGTAGTCAATCAAACACCTCTTTGGGTGTTGTTCGTAACTTATCCGGGGGTGAGATTTGAACTCGTGACTTTGGTGTGAGAGGTAAAGATGCTAACCATTACGCCGGGGTCGTCCCCAAAATTATTATTCTGCCGTAAATTTTGATTTAAAAATCAGAATTAGAGTCTACTCTCGGGCAAATAAACTTAAGAATTTTATAAGATTCAACTTATGAATGATGCCTTGCAATTTCATAAAGCTGTCTTGTGAATGGATTTTGTTTCACACGACGTTGTTCTTGTACGCTTTTAAGCTTTCCTGAATACAAGTGTTGATACATACTAGTGGGCAAGTCACTGGACCCATAACCTCAACGTTCAAGGTTCGAATCCAGGTTGCTCCATATTTTCATTTTAACGTAGGACTACGTTTCTCTTTTCTATACCGGGTGTCATTTCAAAATTTTGAAAAAAGAGAGCGTTACGCAAAAGTGAAAGGTTTTTGAACGCTAATAACTCTCGTTTGACTGACCGGAAAGACTTCATTTATACACCATTTGATTAGAAAAACTAACAAATTGCATGCACTGAAATGTTAATTAACGGCAAAGGGTAAATGCACCCTTCTTTTTGGGGAAATGCTCCTTAAACTTTGGAAAAATGCTCTTTAGATGCGTTTGCCCGGTATAATATAATCGGAGGTATTAACCTTCTGGTTAGCGCTTGCCGGGTGTTTTGACGGGTCTTAAGTTTCTTCAAGATTGTATAGTTTTGACGGGTTTTAAGTTTCTGAATTTAAGAGTCGTCAAAACCAAATTAAGACCCTTCAAAACGAAATAAAGACTTTTCAAAATGAAATTAAAACTCGTTCAAATGAAATTTAAACCCGTCAAAACTACCTCGAAGATTGCGGAGCGAAGCTCCGCTATACAATCTTGAAGAAACTTAAGACCCGTTAAAACAACCGGCCAGCGCTAACCAGAAGGTAAATACCTCTGATTGCATTATACCGGGCAAATGCATCTAAGGAGCATTTCCCCAAAAAGAAGGGTGCATTTACCCTGCTGCCGTTAATTAACTGGCATTAGTATAAGTAGTTCAATTTTTTACTTTAAAATGACCTTCTTTTGCTCCCATACAAATCTGCATATGATCAGGTTGAAAATATAGTTTTCCCTTCCCGGGTCCTCAAAAACGGGTAGTAAATGGTTCCAATTAACTTCTTTTTACTGCAGTGGCCACAATCCTCAGCTGCAAAACAATTTTGCTTTGCTGCCTGTGTCTGATTTTACAATTGTGGCCCGTCCCCTCTTATGAATTTTATTTAGTACAGTATTTTCGTGACGCTCTTCCTTCTTGGCAGTGCTATTCAATGCAAATATTTAGGGCGCAAGACGAACCAAAATGAACTCATTTTTCGACACTTGCTCTCAGCTGGTACTTCGAACGGCTTAGCCCACCCGCAACAGTCCGCCCGGTTGTGTCACGGGAGACAAAGCAAGACCGGAAGGTGCCAACAGTATCTTGCCGATGCAGCGACGAAGAGGTACATAAGCTATTATGCGGAGTAAATATAACTCATGATTATGTTCTGCTTTCCTAGTAAACGGAAGGAATTAATTTCTGCGTATCATTGTCGTCCTTTTCAGGACGACCAATTAAATTTGATATTGAAAGAGTTTGTGTTTTAGCGCAATATTCGTGATTGAACTTAAACCACCATTTCATATATTAATAATCTTTGTCTAATTGTCAGTTTGTCACTGAATACATGATCAGTTAAAACTGCAAATAGGACTACTGAAACTTCGGGCCCCACATTTTAGGGCTGCCATAAAATGAGTTTCATTAATTCTTTGTTGTACTTAGAACCAAACATTAACCCAAAAGTTGATGGCCCTCACAACTTAAATGTGGCCCATGTTTCATGTTGAATCAATTAATGTCTACCTCATTCATCTGCAAACACTCAAGTGAACCAACAACTGAGAACCAATGTTGAACACTGAAATCATTTCGGTTCGTCTCGCGTGCTATATATTAGCGTTGTTGAATAGCATAGCCAAGAAAGAAGAGCGTCGCGAAAATGCAGTACAGGGTGCGGCAGAAAATAATGCGAAAATGTTCAAACTTGAGTATTGGGTTAACTCGTGTAGCTATTAACTAATTTCTGTAAAAAGTGTATTTGTTTATGTTTACTTTCAAGTGCTGCATCCAAACATTCTGTTTGTTTTATTGCAAATTCGTCAAAATGTTCGCGAAAGAAGTGATCACCAGTTTGTTGCTCGCCCAGAAGAAGCCGAAAGAGAATGCCAAGGTGGTAGGGTGCCATTTGGCAACAGTTTACCGCATAAAAAAGTCCCTGCAGGGTGGTCCTAGGCAGCGGAAGCCGGGAAGCGGACGTCCGCGCTTTGCACGCACGCCAAACGTGATCAAATCGGTCCGTGTAAAAATTGCTCGCAACCCGTTGCGTTCCATAAGAAAACTTGCAAAGGAAGCCAATATTTCGGAGAAATCCATGCGGAGAATCATCAAAGAAGACCTGCATGGATCTTCCAAAGCCAGCGTGAGACGCCACTTGATTACGGACCGGGTCAAGGAACTACGAGTGACTCGTTCCAAGAGATTGCTTTCCTTGTTGAAGAAGGAAAAAATGATAATCCTGTTCTCCGACGAAAAGCTTTTCAGCATCGATGCTGTGGCCGACAGCCACACGGACCGGTTCATTTCACCGCAGAAAATGGAGAACGTTCCGGAAAAAGTGAAATTCAAATTTCAAACCAAACATCTGGCTGGTGTCACGATGTTTGGCTTAGTGACGTCCAACGGTTTGAAAATGCCGTCTGTTTTCATTGATGCTGGAGTTAAAATCAATACCGAAGTGTATATCGGTATTTTAAAGGACCGACTTCTCCGAGGACCAAAACGTCTTCCTACAGCAGGATGGAGCGCCGTGTCACACGTCCAATCGAACCCAACAATGGTTGAACGATAACATGAAGTTTTGGCCGAAGGATTTGTGGCCCCCTAGCAGTCCAGATCTTAATCCGTTGGATTATTCGATTTGGGCATGTGTTGAAGCACGAGCCTGCTAAACATCACACCCTAGTATGAAAACCCTGAAGTCAACCATAACACGCACATGGCAGTCAATGTCGGAGGACTACGTCCGAAAGGCATGCTCTGGCTTCCGGCGTCGGCTCGAGGATGTTATTAATAAAAATGGAGGACACATTGAATAAATTTGTTTAAAAGGACTTATACAAAGATAACTGTGAAAACCCTGACGTCAAACCCTGAAGTTCTTGAAGTAGGCCGGGCGGTAATAAGGAAGCAAATCGCTCGTTTCCATTTGAAAGAAGGGACATCGTTGCGCGCCCACCTTCTGCAGTTTGAAGAACTCATCCAACAGCTCCGGGCGGCTGGTTCAAAACTGGATGAAATTTGTTTGTTCAACTCTTAGCCTGAACCTTGCGGAATCCTATGATCACCTCATGAAAATCTGCCGGAAAATGAATTGAACTACGAGTTGGTGAAAATCTGGTTGCCAAACGACGAGTCGAAGCGTTAGGACAGGATACATAGCTACGAGGAAAAACCTACCACATTTGCTGGCAACCATCAAAAGAAGCACGGAAGCGACAAGTTCACCGGGAAATGTCACGGTTGTGGTAAGCGGGGCCACATGAAGAAAGATTGCCGAAAGAACACCAACTGCGAGGTTGCCAATGGATCAAGATCGGTCGTGTTCATGACGAATAGTGCCGGAAGCAAGAAGCGATCTGGTGAGAAGCTTCAATTTGTACTGGACTCAGGGACAGTGATCATATGGTTAATTCGAAGCAACACTTTTCATCCGTGAAAGCCCTGAAGCAACCGGTGTACATTGACGTAGCAAAGAACGGCGAATCCCTACTGGCTAAGAAAGCAGGTGTCATCAGTGGAATGAGCAACCGCTGCGTTTTGCTTACTGCGAAAGATGTCCTGTATGTTCCGACTTTGAGGGAAAATCTCATGCCCGTTAAAAAGTTGACCAACACCGGAGTGGAAGTGCTCTTCAACTACAAGATTGTTACGCTGAAGATGGATGGTGAAACGTTTGCGATGGCATATCTGCGAGGAAATCTTTACGTTTTGGAAATGGCGATCCAACGGGCCAATGCGAGTTTGGCTGAAGTGGAGTGTGCTGACCTCTTGCATTGTTATCTCGACCACATGAATGAAAGTGGCATGGCCACTCTGGTGCGTGAGAACCTGGGCCTTCAAACCGGAGAAGATCAAGTATTGCGACGTGTGTGTAATGGGAAAACACAGCCGGGAGCCGTTCAATGGTGTAATAGACAGGGATACCCGACCGATGGAGCGCATCCACTCCGACGCATGTTGACCGATCGAGCCGCCATTTAGGGAAGGTGATCGCTACTTTGTCTTATTCATTGATGACCATTCACATTTTGCTGTGGTGTTCCTGCTCCGGAAAAAGTCAGAGGAATTCGAAAAATTTCAAGAATTTTCAGCAACGGTGACTGCGGCATTTTGTACAAAGATTTTGAAACTCATCGTGAAGAGGTACTACGGGAACGAGAACCCAGGTGGAGCCAACAGCAGTCTACCAAGAAACGTTACACCTGCTGAACTGTGGTATGGAAGGAAGCCATGTCTGGAAAAGGTACGTGTCTTTGGTTGTCCAGCGTTTGCCGAATGAACACAGAAAGAATCTCGACGCGAAGAGTCACCAGTTGTTCATGATCGGATACGCACCTTAAGGCTGTGGGACAAGGATGCCAAGCAAATCGTGATTGCTCGTGATGTAAAGATCAATAAACAATGCTTTCCGTGGACCAAAAAATTAAATTGTAGAGAAACTGGTGGTTCCATTAATCAACGAGCTAGAGGGGGAAGAGCGCATTGAAGAGGACCATGTCGAGCAACCCGTGGACGAACCGTCCGGCCATGATGATCAAGTCCTGGGGAATAGCATGAAGATACAGCGGACCCAGCCGACTCCACGCTCCCTTTGCATCCAGCTCTGGATTTATCCACAGCGAACGGGAGCGCCGTTTTCCAGATAAGTTCCTTAACTATCTCACCGGATTCAGTGCCAGTGCTGTTAGCCTTCCTTTATCCTCAGACATTCCCGAAACCTAAAATGAAATCAGCACTCGTGAGGATCGTGACCTGTGGTACCAGGCTGTGCAGGACGAACTCAACTCCATGAAGGTCAACGATGTATGGAAGCTGACGACGTGTCCAGTCGGTGTGAAGCCCCTTAAATCCAAATCTCAAGAAGCCAACATAAGGCACCCCTTGTGGTCAAAAGGTTCCTGCAGTTGAGGATTACGTTCGTACCTGTCATCAAGCTGGCTACAGTTCGTCTGGTGTTGGCCGGTGCTGTCAATTGTGGTTTCCATGTTCACACGATGGATGTCAAGACGGCTATTCTCCACGGAATGCTGAAAGAGGACCTCTACATGGAAGTACTTCAAGGAGTGAAAGCAAAACTAGGCATCGTGTGCAAGCCACAAATTCACTGTATGGTATAAAATAAGCCCGACGATGCTGGAACGACAGATTTAATTCGACACTGTTGAAACTAGGATTTCGCAGATCCAACCGTGCCTACTGCCTGTACGTGTTCACCGTGGAAAGTGATGAAGTTAAGCTGGTGATCTTTGCAGACGACCGATTGATAGTCGGATGAAATATCCGAACAATCGAGAAGTTGAAGCATTGCCTTTCTGGTGAGTTCGAGATAACCGATTGTGGACCAATAAAGTTTTTCTTAGGGATGCGAGTTGAGTACGACCAAAATATTGGTGAACTAAAGCTGTCACAGGAACCAGCTGCTTCTAAAATTCTAGAGAAATTTAGCATGATTAAATGCAATGCCGCGTAGAGTCCGATGAAGAAAGGATTTCAGCTGCCGTGTGAAATAATGCGAAGGCGTACCACGCAGCCTTACCGGGAGTCACTAAGTAGTTAGACGTGCTAAATGCTGTGCGTGCGGCCTGACCTGTGCTACCCTGTTGCCTACATAGGAAGCTTCCAGCAATCACCAACGGAGAACCATTGACAAACACTGAAGCGTGTTATAAGATACCTAAATGGAACAGCCACCACTGCTTCATCTTAACCATTCCTGCATGGTTGGCATGCAACAATTCCAATAATTTTCTCTGTAATACTTCTGGAATCACCACTCTATCTTGCACACTTAGAAATTATGAATTTTACACCAGACGTAATTCATGTTTGGAAAAAGTCGGAGAACGTAAAGAAAGATTTCGTGTAAAATTATGTCTCCTGAAACTGAAATATACGCAAGTCAACAAAAGATGTGTTTGATTGAATTTATTTTCTCATCTCTTTCAACTCATTCTTGTGTGCTAGGAGACGCTTGCATGTGTCGGTCTCAGGGGACAGAAATTTACATGACATTTTGGTAGTGTGTGGTACAACAGACACGCGTCAAAGATTTCCAAATCATGGTGGATTGCAAAAATATCCATGAAGTGCCTGTTAATCTTTTTTGGCCAGCCAGTTTGCAAGTAAGAGATAATTTGTTGTAGAAGTTCATCCTTTTTTGTCCATTTGGCGATGATTTTAAAGTCTATGGGTAAATTTTTACCAAAATTTATGTTCTGTACACGTTCCAGGTCTAAATTTTCAGGTACTGTTTGTTCTAAAGGAAATCTTGAGCAGAAATCCGCGTTTCCCATCTTTGAAGAAGGTCTATATTGAATATCAAAATCATAGATTGATAACTCCAGCACATATCTCTGTAACCTTGTTACGTAAATTGAGTTTTTACCCTCTTTTCCGAAAATACCCACTAATGGTTTATAGTCGGTAAATACTAAAAAATTTTGTCCATATAAATATTTGTGAAATTTTTTAATAGTACTCACCAAAGCCAATGCTTCAAGGTGTAATATAGGGTATTTGCGCTGAGCAGAATTTAATGAGAAAGAAGTAAAGCATATTGGCTTTTCAGCTCCGTCAATAGTGTGAGAAATTACTCCTCCTAAACCATAGCTAGATGCATCCGACACCACAACAATGGGTTTTTTTGGATCATAAAATTGTAAAAGTTGTGCTTTTAGAAGTAACTTCTTACTTTCCTCAAATGCTTGATGACAACTATTATCCCAAACAAATTTCACATTATTTTTAAGCAAATTGTACAAATGATACAGCTTTACTGACAAACAAGGGATAAATATATTATAATAAATAATTAAACCAAGAAATGATTTTAATTCCGTTTCATTTCGAGGCGTTTTTGCATTCTGTATGGTACTTATTTTGTCTAGACAAGGTGAGAGACCTTTATCACTAATAATGTGTCCAAGGTATTCTAGCTCCTTAACGAAAAAACGACATTTATCTAAATTTACTTTAATATTAGCATCTGATAATTTTTGGAAAACTAACCACATTTTGCTTTTGCAATCTTCAATACTGCTTCCAGCAAGTACGTCGTCCAAATAGCTATAAACATAATCAATACCTTGTAACACTTGATCCATAATTTGTTGGAAGATTGATGCACTCGACGATGCCCCTTGAGGCAATCGATTATATACAAACAGACCCTTAATGGTATTAATGACCATGAATCTTTTCGATCTCTCGGTCAACATTAATTGTGTCTAGGCTCCCTCCAGATCTAAAGCACAAAAAACGTTGCTACCCGCTAAACCAGCAAACAGATCTTGAGCAGTTGGCAAAGGATATGTATTTGGTATACCCAACAAACATCGGCGTTGAATTAGAGCTTGTTCAAGCAAATTTGGAGAAGCTATTCAGCTGTTTCTTCTAGAATAGCTGAATAGCTTCTCCAAATTTGTTTGAACAAGCTCTAATTCAACACCGATGTTTGTTGGGTAATCACCTTATTAATAGATACCTTACAATCGATTACCAACCTTATGTCATTATTTTTTTTTATTACTCTTACCACAGGAGAGGCCCACTCACTCGTTCTTATTGGGGTAATAATATTCTGCTCCTCAAGTTTATCCAAATAGTCCGTTACTTTATCTCTCAACCGATAGGGAAGATTGTAAGCTTTTTTAAAAATTGGCACATCACTCTTTAACACCAGTTCCGCTTCATAACCCTTAATTGGTTCGGATAAATCTTTCATGAAAACATGTGCAAATTTCTTTTTTATTTCATCCACTACTGTGGCACCATCATCAATTATTAAATTATTAATTGCACTTGTATCACAGAAAAAGTTCCTCCAATTGGGATAAAATGTATCTAACCATGTTCTTCCAATCAATGGAATAAAATTGTTGTTGCAATTTAGTACCAATAGCTTCAAATTTTCAGTTTTTCCTCGAAATTCAACCAAGACATTTGCTTCTCCCACAATTTTGAGCTTGTCTCCGTTGAAAACAATGAGTTTTCTGTTACATTGTACATGCGGTTTTTTGAATTTTCTAAAATATTGATTTTTGCCGATTACCGACACCGAAGCCCCACAATCCACTTCCATTTGAATTTTTTTTCCCTCTACTGTCAAGTCTAACAAACAAGGATTACTTTTAAAAGACGTCACATTCATGCACTCTAAATCACCTGCATCCCAATCATCCTCGCTCTCCGAGTCCGCAGCCTTCATCCGGTTGAAAAGCTCTGCTAAGCTATCGTCCTTGCTATGGTCCGTTTTTTCCTGATCCACGAACTTCACTGCATCTCTCTTCATATTTTTAAGCTTGAAACATTTGCGCTTAATGTGTCCCTTAATCCCGCAAAAATCACATATTATATTGGCGTACTGTCCTTTATGCCCCTCCTGGTAATTCCGCCATTCACTTCGCATTCTTGGATTGTATGGTCCGGCCTGACCAGTGTAGCTTCGCTGTCCCTCTTGTCTGTTTGGTTTAAAACCAAGCCTAGCTTTAACTGGACCCCTATGAGAGTCTTCACTTTGACCCGTGTTATCTGCCCTTGCCATATTATATGTTGCTAGAAGCTTTTCCAGGAAGGTAAGTTTTCCACCTTGTTGTTCATGACCTTTCCTATATGGTGTGATTACACCTATCTGTTCTTCCCCATTACTACTAGCTAAACCCTTCCTATTTGCCCCTGCAACCTCCCAGGTGGCAATATTTTTTTCAGCAGTAGATAATGTCAGATTCTCTTCATTGAGGAGCCGCTGCTGGAGAGCTTTATCCTTAGTTCCAGCAATAATGCGGTCCCTAATGGCAATAGATTTATAATCACCAAAAGTACAGAACTCGGCTTGCAATTTAACAGCAAGCACAAAATCTTCCACGGTCTCATCCCTTTGTTGAACCCGATTATTGAACGTAAGGCGCTGAATGATATCAGACGCGACTTTGTCAAACCTAGGCTTAAGCTTGGCAATCATATCTTTATATGATACTGTTTCCAAATCCGTATTAGGATACAATAATTATAACTCAGAATAAACAATTGGACCCCCTAAGGTTGCCAAATAAGCTTTTCTATGTTCTTGAGGAACCACATTAATCCCAAATAAATATTCTAAGCGTTCTGCCCATTCAGTGAAACAAGTACCTTTCCTGTAAGGTTCGATGCTAGTAGCCATCGCAGATGCGGATTGCGCCATGATAGAATTATTGTTTTTCACTTTTGTTTAACTCGCAAAATTTTCAACAGTTGAATAGATAAAGCCCTATCGACCTTTGCCGACTCTAGCCAGTCCTTACTTTTGCTCACCAACCAGTGTCCTTTCCTTTGTAATCGCCGAAATACGAGCGGAACGATATTTGTCACAGCCGTTGTCGGGTCTGCAGCCGGTAGGCACTTCCAAAGAATAAAGGACCCTTTATCCACGCAGCGCTGAATAGATGCAATCTATGGCCGACCGCAACCAAGCGGATGGGACCCGTTCACAATCGAACAATACAATTCTTTTTTTCGTGCTGAGTGGAACAATTCCTCGAAAACTTACAACCTCGTGGAATGCACCAAACTCGTCGCGACTTTTTGTGTTTAGGACTGGGGAAAAATAAGTTGGAGTAGCTTCTAACTTTTCACTCGACTACCAGAAAAACTGATCACGAGAATGTATTTCACTCAGCTTATGTATGCTTTTACATTTGATGGTGTTAGTTATTTCTTCTCGAACGATCAACCAGTTGAACCGTTATATGACAGTAGCGCATCACACTAAACTAAAACATAGCAATATAAGGTATACACAACAGCCCCTATGCGTGCGGATGAACGGCAATACACGCTTTTTCAGACATTCTTCTATGTAAACTTGGGATGTCATCGTCGAGGATGTGACGAATGGTTCCGTTTACAGGCCACCACTGCAAATCGCTTGCCAAATCATGGCCTTCTTCGCGGACTTGTCGGCAAACACGAACTTGAATTTTTCCGGCACATCTCCACTTCGAGTCGCGATGCAAAACTTTTGACCAGGAAGCTGTTTAAAATCGAGTTTGACGTATGTTTCGTCATCGAACAAAGTGCAGCCTTTGTGTTTCGTGTAGCACGCTTTTTGGCCACGGAGTTCTGCTTCATGTGCCATTTCGGATGTTTAACGGCTTTGTACAACTTGTATCCTTCCCTGGCAAGGATGTTCCGCACCGTTTAAAAGTTGGCGTTGTACCTTCTGGCCACATATCGAATCAAAAGACCAAGGTTGGCTTTAACGCACCTCAACACCTTGCTGCGCAGCCGACGATCCCTGGTTCCAATTTTTTCGTAGGTCCACTGATTCCTTTCCACACTCAGGGTTTCCTTGTAGGTTTTAGCACTCGACAAACTGTTATTTTCGGCATCTTCAGCACTTCGACCAGCTTGGAACCGGACCACTCCGGATTTCCCAGGTGTCAGTACACAATATTTTTTCTTCTTTCGAGTTCCATTTGACGTTATTTTTGAATGTGATCGACTACTTTGCACCAAACTTGCACCTATTGTTCTCTATAGAAGTGTAAACAAACCACTGTCAAGGATTTTCGATTTCCAATACTAGAGGCGTGCTAGCGGCGTGTGAGACTTTCTTTTAGACAGCCTTTAGAATCGATTGCCAGCACCGAGCCAAGAGCGAATATTTTTACAAAAACATTAGATATTGCCAGATTCCACTACCTCAGGACCAAGATCGGAATCGGCGATTGAGAGGGGGCGTTGCGGATCTAGCAATCATTGATACTGAGGATCGTGAATCACAGCAACCGAAGCAACTGAATTTTCATTATTTTTGTTCATTTCTAACTCAACCGCCATTCTTATCACACGTTTAATAAAAACCGTTAAAACTATTCAAGCTCTGTTGCTTTTTCGTGGCTCTCAAGAAATACCGACCTCCACACTATTTCATTTGACTTTTTTTCCGATCAGAGACAAACTTGCAGGTGATGAAATTTCCAACAAAAAGTAGCAGTTTCCACGGAAACTTCGAATGGTTAGTTAGATGTCACATAATGGCAATAACCATGTTATTTGCAATCGTTGAGCAATTTGAAGCCAAAATTTCAAAATTTCGGATCAGTCCAGTATCCATACTATCCTCAAGATACACGGTGTTCAATAAGTTCGAATACAAGTTTTCATCATTGCGTAGGTATGCGCCATGTACATATTCTGCATTGGTATTGGTGTCAGCTTTAGCTTCATTCATACGCTACCGAATGTGCGCGGTGTTGACATTCTGTTAGTTGTTGTTTGTTTGTTACGCGCGATGAAAGAGTATCGGGACTTCGTAATTAAGCGTTTTTTGAACGGTGAGCGACCCGGCGATATATTACGGCTGCTGAAATCGCATGGGGTCAAGCGGAACTTTGTCTACACGACCATCAGGCGAAACCGGGAGACGTCCTCGACCAATGACCGTGCGAGATCCGGTCGGCCGCGTTCAGCGAGGACGCCACGGGTCATCAAGATCGTGAGGGAGCGAATTCAGGCAAAAAGAACCGCTCAATCCGGAAAACGGCTGCAGATCTCAACGTTTCCATTGGAACCGCTCACACCATACTCACCAAGGACCTTGGTTTCAGGCCTTACAAAAAACGTAAGGTCCATGGCGTTTCGGAGGCTACCAGCAAAAAGCGGTTGGATCGAGCTAAGAGGATCCTCTCTCGGCACGCTGGTCAGGAGTTTGTTTTTTCGGACGAGAAACTGTTCGTGCTGCAGCAGCCGCACAATGTGCAAAATGACCGGGTGTGGGCGCCATCGAGGGACAGCATTCCTGAATCCAATATAAACATCCCTCGGTTCCAAAGTGCCGCGTCGGTGATGGTTTGGGGGGCAGTATGCAAACGTGGTAAGCTACCCTTGGTGTTTATTGAAAAAAACGTCAAAATCAACGCGGCGTACTACAAAACTGAGGTTTTGGAAAAGGTTGTTGCCCCCAGTCTCCGAAGCCTCTACGGCGATGAGCACTACGTGTTCCAGCAGGACGGTGCACCAGCCCATACGGCAAATGTGGTTCAAGCCTGGTGTCGGGACAATTTAACCGACTTTCTGGACAAAACTTTGTGGCCTCCCAGCTCCCCGGACTTGAATCCTCTCGACTTTTTTGTTTGGTCCTATATGATGGCGAAGCTGAACGAATACAAGGTCAGCACTTTGGATCATTTCAAGACGGTAATTCTCAAAATTTGGGACGAAATGCCCATGCAGTCCGTGCGTGCCGCCTGCGACGCGTTCGAGAAACGTTTGAAGCTCGTTAAGGAGTACAAAGGGGGGGTCATTCCAAGAGAAATATTGTAAACGTTCCTTGTAAACATAGCTTTCAATAACATAAATCCAAAAAATAAAAAAACATGTTTTCATTTTTTTAACAAATTTTGAAAGTGTATCCGAACTTATTGAACACCGTGTAGATTCATACATTTACGATGGATGTTTTGGGACTTGCTTGAAAATGCAGAATCCCAAAACAGTAATAATTTCAAATATCGATAGCACTAACCTGACCTGTCGATACAACGATAGAAAACCATCTCTTATGGAATGGAACGACCTCATAATTTCCGTACGTGACACACTTGTCTTACACCCTAATACCGTAGGAAAATAATCTTGATAATCTTCCTCAAAATCGTAAACCGAAGGCACTGCCCTTACAACATACTCGATGTTAAAGGGTGCTGCGGTCAAAATTTGGTCCAACAAGTGAGATTTCTTTTTTTTAAATCAAGGTATTTTTCTTTATGAAGTCGAATTATTATAAAACACGAACAAATATTCGGCAAAGGTTAGAGGTGACCGAATACAATTTACCGGGTAGTTTCGGTTAGCTCCTGCCATCAGGTTCTGTTCAGCCACCTTGTTCATTTTTTTTTCACCGCAGAATGCCAGTTTGACTTTAATTACTTCTCGCTTCCCATAGTGTATTGTGTCTTCTTCAGATTCCGCTTGACTATGGCCCAATATTACCTCGATTGGGAGAGTTTTTGTCGTTGGGTATCCAACTTCGTGGCCTTATTTTGGAAATGGCAGTATGCCATATCCGGCAAAAACAACACGGAACAATAATGTTTCTTCAGAAAAGGCAGCAACCGTTTTTTTTTTTTCACTAGTTCATGTGAATTTTGTGTTTGACGGTCCCGTTTGCAATGAAAATGCCTCTTTTCAAGCCACAGATACAGATGCCTACTAAACTTGATATTTCTTAGCGAACTTTGACAATGGCAATCTCGTATGCTTGAAACTGTATATTACCTTTCCCCTTTCGGTTGTTTATAAAACTTCTGCTCGTGAAGGTGATTGCCCAACAGTCATTTTTAATTTGGCCAGATTTCACTAACTCAGTGTGCAAATGCTCGTGCCAAATTTTGGTGGATTCGCTTGGACGCCATTTGGATAATTGAATGACAAATGTTTTAATCAATATAGACGCATCATTCCACTCGCACACAGTTACAAAATTAAGGGTGTTTGGGCTTTTTTATAAACATGAATAAAATTATTGCGTCTAGTTTAAGTCGACCAAATTTTGAGAGTAAGAACCATCACTGATAGTCGTGTACGAACCATTGCCAAAGCTGTTATCTCTTTAGCAGCATTCTTTAATAGTGTTCCAAAATAGGTTTGTATGTGTGTGTGGTCGGTTCTGTGAGCCAGAGATATTGTCCTTTTATCGGCGATGACCCGATTCTGGCTTCTTGTTGCAACCCTTCATCCGATTCCGTTTCCCCATCATACACACAGATTGTGCGGAGGAAGTCGAACCCTTGCCAAAAGTTCAACCCGTGGAAGATGTTGATGATTTTTATTGTGTCACGTTCCGCTGGGTTCGGGAGGATGGAGTGGAAGGAACTGGATACGATCATGATGATAGTGATGATGATGATGACAACGGTGAAATGGCGGACATCTATCAATTTTTATGAGTCTTTCTTTTGTAGCCCCCACCCATGAGCTCGACTGGATCGGTAGATATTCGTTTGGGATTGAGTTACAGTTCGACGGAACGACTTTTGTCAGTCAAGACAAACGACCATGACCGGGTAGATAAATGTATGAATGGTTCAGTTGAATGAAACGATGATTTGTGTGCTCTGGTATAGGGGCAGACGATGTTTAATGGCTCCGACTATGTTCTAAAGGATTCGCGAATAATGAAGAAAATATTGAGTTTCAATTCAATCTCCAATGGCATTAAGAAAACCATTTTGAAGTACGATTAAAGGTTGGGTTACTTCTTTTAGTTCGAGGAGAAATTTGAAAGGAATTAAATAAACTTACATTGAGTGTTCTTTGGGGACGCACAACTGTCTCAAATTGTGCCACAAATCAGTTCCCATGAAATGAAACCTAAATAATATATATATAATTAACTAAAGTGCTCTTGGGAGTCCCTTTTGCACTAGAGCAGCAACAGCACAAACACAAATAGGGAAAAAAAACAAACAAACTTCAACCTTCAACCAAGTGAGGCGGAAAAATCACAGATGACTCCCCTTTGGTCTTATAGTCAATCCCTTGAGGACCAGTTATTTGCTTTTCTGTTCACATTCACAGCGTTTGTTCCGTTTGACGATGAACTTGAACCCGTACAATAGTCGGTCTGCTTTTGCTGGTTCTACTGCTACCGACGACATTCGAGCGATAAGCATAAACTTGTTCTTTCGGTGACTTTTGCGCCGAGAAAGTCGTAATGAACTGACCAGAAGAGTGCAAATATTTGTACCATCAACAGAAACCAACAACAACTCGAACCTTATTCAGCAAACACAGCAGACACAGTCCTACGTCTAGAAGTATAGCTGGCATTGTTTGTCTCGGTAGGACGCAAACAAGATGCTAATATGCCAAGTGAGAATAGGCAGCTTGAAACGATTTGTAAGGCACTCAAGAGATCGGTAGGGTAGGAGATCCGATAGTGGAGGACTTTATATTGCACACCATTTCATACAAGACAGCAGCCCCCAACCAGGGGCATTTACTCTGCTCTGACCAATATCATTGGCAGACCAGAAAATGTCATCGCAAACTTGGTCCCAGAACCGTTAGAATAAGAATTTCTCGAATAAATTGGTTGACTTGCGTGGGAAAATTGTCGAGTAATTTAGATCAAAGTTTTGATTCATCTCCATTCTTGCGAGAGGAAAAAGGATGGATGCTGTTTCACTGGGTGGCACACTATGAATAAAACACGTAGCACCCAGCAGTGGTGCCATCTTTTCAGTTTGAACTGTATTCGAACCTTGGGTGGGAAATGAAAATACTTCACGAGAAATGTAATAATTGAGTCTCGATAACTCGCAGCGAAACAACCAAATCAAAGAAAAACTCTTGGCACCCCTGGCATCTATAATAGCCGACTAGTTCGCATTCGGTTGTGTCGATTGTATCGCGACTCGCTCGTAAATCACGCCTGGTTTCAATTTGCAGCATGTAGGGGACTGCTAACTGGTGGCTCCCAATTGGCTACCAATCAGTCACCGGCGAAAATTTTCCCATTCTTCTTCAGAAATAGCACTCTTGCACGCAGGCAATATTCATTTCAGAAAAGAGAAATAGTCCTCTATAAATAATTTTCTGCGTATCTGGAGCGGAAAATCGTTGAGATCTAGAGCCAAACCAGCTAGAGTTTTACTCGGTTGTTGGTGCGACAAAAGAAGTTGAAGTCAATAAATTTGACTGCGTCAGTTATCGATCATTATAAAGTACGTCATAGGGTGCTTTGATTATGGAACATTCGCAAGCTTTGCGTATCGTTCTTCAACTTTGAAATGTTTGCCATTCTTATTCTATTATTTTCACTCTCTGTTGAGCGATTCTCAGGCAAATCTAACTACGTATAGGCACGACCATCTTTGATTTGGATGACACATTGCACATTGTTTCCCCTGCAACTGCATTTAATTGGTCTAGAGATCTTTGTGACCTTGAGACTAACATTTGAAAAAAGCATAGGCGTAGAAATTATTAAGTATACACAAGATGTAATTAAAATTTCAGTTATTTTAAAGAACATGACGTGAGCACCCCAGTGGGCCTTATAGTCACCAGATTCATAGTCTGGCGGAGACAATAACGGGAACTGTCACTTGGCGGAGCCAATCGAACATTACTCGAGTAATTAATTATAAGGGCCGGAAAGCCATTTGTAAACAATGATTTTAAACGTTGATTTCTCTCGTATCATTAAAATTTGTCGATGTTCAGATACACTATATGGTAGAACAAACATTTTTCCACCACCTCCATATGTTTGTTAGTTTTTAAAAGAAAAAAAAAAAAAATTTTTATATAAAAATTTCCCCCCCCCCCCCAAAACAAAAACACATTATTTTTCTCCCCCCCCCCACACCAACGACTCCCCCCCTTTTTTCCCCCCCACCAAAAACTATGACATAGTGGGCCTCGGTTTTCCCCCCCTCGGTCGGTTGTTTTTCTACCCGAAAAACCTGCCCCTTCTCCCTCCAAAAGGAAGTAAAGCCGTTGGTCCCGGCTCATGTGTTGATGAGTGCGATAAAGGGCGAACACGAAATTATTGCGACACATTCAACAGGGCATAACTTTTTTACCATTGGGTAAAAATCAACCAAATTTTGCACACTTTTTCATTGATGTGTATTGTTTACATGCTGTCAAACTCAAAGTCGTGTTTTCGATTCAACGAAAATGGAGGTGAACCAACGCGAGTCGAGAGAACAAATTCTTTCCAAACATCTGGAATTTCCTGACCTGTTGCACCGGCAGTTGGGAAAAATGTTGAACATTCACCATTCAACCGTCTCCAGAGTGTTGAAGCGGTTCCAGGAGCGGTTGACGTTGGACCACGGCAAAGGAGCTGGAAGAAAACCGGGACCTGAGAACAAAAAGACGGAGGGAAAGGTGAAGCGGATGATTAAAGCAAATCCCAACGTCTCAAGCCGTGATTTGGCTAAAAAGATCGGCATGTCGCAGAGCTACGTCCATAATGCAAAGAAGAGAGCTGGACTACATACATACAAGGTACAGAACTTCCCCAACCGCGATGAGCGGCAACAATCGACGGCTAAAACTCGGGCACGGAAGCTCTACGAGAAGATGCTGACAAAATATGGCTGCTGTGTGATGGACGACGAAATGTATATAAAAGCCGATTTTAAGCAAATTTCGGGGTTGGAGTTTTTCACCGGCAAGAGCAAGTTCTATGTGGACGACAAATTTAAGAAGAAGAAAATGTCGAAGTTCGCCTCCAAATATCTCATTTGGCAGGCCATCTGCTCTTGCGGACTGAGGAGTGAGCCTTTCGTGACAAAGGGCACAGTAAATGGCGAGATCTACAAATCTGAGTGCCTCGAGAAGCGCCTTTTGCCGTTCTTGCAGCAGCACGACGAAGCTCCGCTATTTTGGCCAGATTTGGCATCATGCCACTATTCTAAAAGTGTCCTGGAGTGGTATGAGGCCAATTCTGTCCATTTTGTTCCAAAGGACATGAATCCGCCAAACTGTCCGGAGCTGCGCCCGGTGGAGCAGTACTGGGCAATGATGAAGCGGAAACTTCGGAAGAGCAAGAAAACAGTCAAAGACGAGAAGGACATGTTAAGAAAATGGAAAAAAAAACTGAGAAACTGGTACCGGATGACACTGTAAAGACTTTGATGGAGGGCATCAAGCGAAAATGCGTTCAATTTTACACTCAAGGCTCCATCGATTAACTTTTCTTTTGATTTTTGAAGTAAATATATGTATAAAACTACCCTAAAATTCTGGTTTGATTCTAAACATTATAAGAAAATTGGCATGACATTTTCGGTGTCGCAATAATTTCGTGTTCGCCCTTTATGTAGGGCCAAGGTGGTGGAGTCGTCTTCCTGGCGTCGGTGGTTATCACCACGTTGTGGGGAAATAGGCCGACGGAAAATAAACGAATAAAAAGAAAACAAAAAAAACGTAAACAAACATTTTATGCAAAATAAAGTGTACCAAAACTGGAACATACACAACTTGACAAAAGGTGTATTTGATAAAATCGATCTTCTCGTCTCTTTTAGTTGATTCTTATGTCCTAGAGGATGCCCGCGTGGTTCGGTCTAAAATCACCGACATCGACATGGAATGTCACATTTTTCACCTTGCCAATAATGAGATGGACTATCACATGCTGTAGACTTGCATGTGGGACCAAGAACTTGACCAGTAGTGAAAGTATCACATATTCTTCTCATTTACAATGTGTCTCACAAAAGCTGTCAAGTTTTTTCAGTCTTGGTTCATTTCAGTTGGGTAATTTTAACAGCGTAATTGATTATACCCGTTTTGAGTGTATTCATTTGACAGCTTATCGCTGAAGTTAAATAAGCGATTCCGTTTGCTTATATTTATCAGCTACCATGGAAGCCAAACCGGAGCAAGTTTTAAAATAACATTTGCAAAAGCTTAGACCGTGTCAGATATTCAATAGCCTTAAGCAGTTCGGAGTGAGTAAGCGTTTTGTTTTTCGTAGCTTAAAACGGTAAAAGGAAACTGGAAAGGTCCATATTCAACACATAGGAGGTGCCAGACGAGCTGCCAGAATAAAGAAAAAGATCAAATGTGTGTGGGAGCGAATAAGACGTAATCCGGCCGTATCTGTCTAAAGCCGTAGCGTCAAAAGCAAGCCAGGGTCCAAAGAAGCAGAAATCTTTTGGTTCGGCAGATTTTATTTTCGGATGAAACGCTCTTCCTCCTTCAGGACAGTCAGAATCAACAAAATGATCGTGTGTATGGTAAAAGTCTTGCCAATATTCCAAGAGATAAACTAGCTGTAGAACACTTTCAGAATGTATTGAAAATCATGGTATGGGGCGCCGTTTCACGAATAGGTAAACTTCCTCTTCTTTTTATAGAACCTAACACAAAAATCAACACTGAATATTACATCGAGCAGGTTTTGAAGAACCATTTGCTTCCTCATGCTTCAACGCTGTATGGGAATACACCATATATTGTTTCCAACAGGACTCAGCTCTAGCTCACAAGGCAAAGAAGACACAAGCGTGATGCGCGGAAAATTTGCCCAATTTCATCACAAGCAAAGAATGTCCTGCATCGTCATCGGATATCAACCCACTTGACTACTTTGTTTGGGGTTATATGATTCAACATATAGGCCCGACGAAAGGGCTTACTTTAGATCGATTCAAGAAACATTTGGTTGATATTTGGGACCAAATTTCTCTGTAAATCGTTCGTGCCAGCTGCGATGGGCTTACAAAGCGTTTGCGGAAAGTTATCAAGGAAAAGGGCGAGAGACTCGAATTTAATTAATATGATTTATTTCTATAACATGTATCTTTGAAATGAAAAATTAATGCTATGATTTGGATGATTTTTTTTTGCTGTAATCCCATTTTGTTATAGTGACAGTTATTGTGAGACACCCTGTATTTCGATTACGCGTTGTAGGAAGTTTATATAAGGCACAATCATCAGGAGTGATACTGGCGGTATATGCTGCAATTCACTTTTGGACTTGTTACTTTCAAACTCAGGAAAAACCACTAAAAGTACACTTTTCATTTTTGTCTTAACTTATATTGTTATTGATTCGTTCATATCTGACAAACAACCAAAATACCTGCTTTATTCATGGTATAATAAATGTAATTGCACCATTATCGAAAAGGGTGAATGTTTTGAAAAAGGTTAGTATCTGAGTGTTCAAAATGAAGCACATAGTCACAGAAAAATGTAACTCAAGACTAACGATAACAAGCATGTATATCAAATATGAATAGGAAACACCATTGAAAGCAGTAGAATAGACCTTTTCGGTTTATATTGGAAACAAGGTTCACGTAAGGGTTATCATAGGATCGTTTTCAATCTTCTTGGACAGTTTTATTTTTAACGTAGGACTACGTTTCTCTTTTCTATACCGGGTGTCATTTCAAAATTTTGAAAAAAGAGAGCGTTACGCAAAAGTGAAAGGTTTTTGAACGCTAATAACTCTCGTTCAACTGACCAGAATGACTTCATTTATACACCATTTGATTAGAAAAACTTACAAATTTCAGGCACTGAAATGTTAATTAAGTGCCATTAGTATAAGTAGTTCTTACGTTAGCACTAAATCAAAATTATGAGTGTAACTGCCATAAGTATGAGTAGCTCCATTTTTAACCTTAAAATGGCCTTCTTTTGCTCCCATACAAATCTGCATATGATCAGGTTGAAAATATAGTTTTCCCTTCCCGGGTCCTCAAAAACGGGTAGTAAATGGTTCTAATTATCTTCTTTTTACTGCAGTGGCCACAATCCTCAGCTGCAAAACAATTTAGCTTTGCTGCCGGTGTCTCATTTTACAATTGTGGCCCGTCCCCTCTTATGAATTTTATACTCAGTACAGTATTTTCGTGACGCTCTTCCTTCTTGGCAGTGCTATTCAATGCAAATATTTAGGGCGCAAGACGAACCAAAATGAACTCAGTTTTCGACACTTGCTCTCAGCTGGTACTTAGAACGGCTTAGCCCACCCGCCACAGTCCGCCCGGTTGTGTCACGGGAGACAAAGCAAGACCGGAAGGCGCCGACAGTATCTTGCCGTTGCAGCGACGAAGAGGTACATAAGCTATTATGCGGAGTAAAAATAACTCATGATTATGTTCTGCTTTCCTAGTATTTAAACGGAAGGAATTAATTTCTGCGTATAATTGTCGTCTTTTTCATGACGACCAATTAAATTTGATATTAAAAGAGTTTGTGTTTTAGCGCAATATTTGAGATTAAAGTTAAACCACCATTTCATATATTAAAAATCTTTGTCTAATTGTCAGTTTGTCACTGAATACATGATCAGTTAAAACCGCAAATAGGATGACTGAAACTTCGGGCCCCACATTTTAGGGCTGCCATAAAATGAGTTTCACTTATTTTTTGTTGTACTTAGAACCAAACATTAACCCAAAAGTTGATGGCCCTCACAACTGTAAATGCGACGCATGTTTCATGTTGAATCAATTAATGACTACCTTATTCATCTTAAATGAAACTATGAAACCTTTTGGCACCTCTTGGTGCCATAATAAAACCAAATTGATTTATAGTGGCTTTCATTAAACTTTAATAAAACTTAATAAAGCAGGATGGTGTTAGCAATGTTACTTGGGAATACTGATACAGGCTCGGTTATTAGTTCCGAACCAGCTACAAGTATTAATTTTGAACAAATTCCGGGAAGCAGCACCGATCCGGATTTGTTCGCTAGCGTCGTGACTGAGAACGTTTCACACGAGCAAGGAAATTTTCCCGGTAAGTAAACTAGGATTCAAAATAATATATTTATTAAATATTGAATTATTGTGAGAGGGAAAAACGCGAATTAAGTGATTTCCAATTTAATTTTTAATTTTAGCTGCAGATACCAAGTCAAAACCTGTTTCGGATTGTAAGCCCAATCGATAGCGCTAGAGAAGGGGTGTTTTATTATTATTATTTTTTTTTTTTTATTCAAGGCCATAAATCACACAAGCCATCAGACTTACACAAATCTGGAGCTTGATGATAGTAGGCTTTGCATTGACCACCCCAGGGACATCAAATGATAAAAACGGATCTTTCAGGACCCCAAAACAGATAAAAAAAATGGGTTTAAATAGTTAAGCGATTCTTCTCACACACACAAATTAAAACATTTCAATATTAACCAACTAAATGTGATATGGTATGTATGAATAAATAAGATCATAACATTATTACTACACACCAACGCGGTCCTACGTAAACCTCACGTCTATAACTCACCTCCCATTTTTTTTTTCGTTACATGTTTGTTTAATGTTAATCTCAAGTTCCAACACGGCAAATCATCCCGGTCACGCTCTAATTCGTTGTTTTTGATTGGTTGGTCTGCGAGACGATGATGTTGAGTAGGAACAAATATCCTACATACAAAACAATATATAAATAGAAAACAAACACAAATGAAATACAAACCCGCTAATGTTCGCATTAAAAAAGCGACTATGTTCGGAATGATGGTAAAAAAGAACGGAAAAAGAAATTTTAACAAACCAAATTCACATTTTAACAAACCAATACATCCATGCTCATTAAGAAATTGAAAACTTCCCAAAAATACTTCTATTCCCTGCCGTGCCGCCTTGCGACAGTTAGCCAGAAAAGAGGGGCGACCCCGGCGTATTGGTTAACATCCATACCTCTCACGCCAAAGTCACGAGTTCGAATCTCACCCCCCGAAGAAGTTACAAATATGCCCAAAAGCAGTATTTACGTGACTACGACGGGAGATGAACCAGCCCGAGGTTAAAAATCTCAATAATCAAGAAACAAAAAGTAAAAAAAGTTAGCCGGAACTTTACATGTTGAAGGTTTTGTTGAAAAAGTTTTATAGTGGTTCCAGCCATTTTTTTGTCTTTTTTTCGGTTATATGTCTAACTGCTTTTTGTTAGTCGGTGATTTGCTAGATGGTCATCTTTATTTGACCTTTCATCCCATCCCAGCCATCGTCTATAGTAGCTGCGCTAAGCTGCTACCCCGTTTGTAGGGCTACTTCCAGCTGTTGCATGTATTCCTGGCCAACTCCGGTTTCTCGTAGAAGCTCACTGTTAGGCGATGGCGTCGGAATTGGACACATGTTGAACACCCTCGAGTTTGGAGCGTATTCATACTGCATCTACCGTATGCATGATGATTTGTGCACCATTAATTTATGTCAAAATTAAAAAATTCTCAAAAATGTTGGTTTCGATTTTTTCTTTATTTATTCAAAAGAGGGATGTTTCTGAGAGTCTTAAACTGTGTTAATCATCGATCAAGTTTCTACTTGCTGCAATTACGGCCTCCGCACGCTTCCGGATCGCACGGCAGGACCTAATAATGTAGAATGAATTTTTTTTTTTTTTTGGCTTGGTGTACTTGGGGGGGCGGTTAGAACAGGCCTTGGCCTTCATGACTCGCCATACTGAGTAATCCAGCGGATTAAGTTCGGGGTTGGATGGCAGCCACATATCCTTCGCCCAGACCCGCAGATGTTCTGCAATCACTTCATAGCGCGGTTTGAGGTGTGGCACGGCGCCCCATTTTGTTGAAATACAACGTTTGGCTTCTTTTACACGCAGCTTACAGAGGTATGAATTTAAACTAAAGTTCGATTCAAAGTAAATCTGGACGCCTGGTTTAATACACCACCGCGTCCCTGGTGGTTGGAACAAAAAGGCATTTAACAGGCATTTGTTGATGTTTCGAAGAAATTGGTGAAACCGTTTTTCCCGATTGATTACCGCATCTCGAAATAACGGATCATGGAACTTGAGAAAAGAAAATTAATTGTGCACAAACATCTAGAAAATCCTTCGAGGTCTGCCTAAAAAATAGCAAAAGTGTTGAAATTACCAAAGTCAACGGTGTGTCTTGTAATCAAACGTTACAAGGATACTCTGAGTGTGGATAGAGCACAGCGCATCTATCATAAAAGTGGCACCAGAGACAAAGAGCTGAGGGGAAAGGTGTTGAGGTACGTGAAAGAAAACCTAGGTGTCTCCATACGTGATTTGGCAAAGAAATACGATTCCAACTTGTCCACCGTGCGGAACATCCTTTCAAGAGAAGGATATAACTCTTTTTGTGCCAGTAAACATCCAAATCGCTCCCTGAAACAAAATTTAGTGGCCAAAAAGCGAGCACGATTACTATACGAACGAGTTTTGACGAAATTTGATGGCTGTATTTTAATGGATGACGAAACATATGTCAAAATGGATTATAAACAAATCCCCGGACGAAAATTTTACCTGGCAACTGGACGTGGGGATGTCCCTTCCAGGTATAAATTTGTTTTTGCTGATAAGGCCTGTACTCGAAAAAAATGCACCAGACAAAAGTGTTCGCCAAATATTTATTTTAAGTCGGATTTTCTTCAAAACTTTCAGAGAATGAACTAATACAAATAGATAATGTTTCGGCACAATTACTTTATTCCATTTCCTCTCCATCGCTGAAAGCCTGCACCTTTCTCTTAAGACCCCTCATTACATTTTGCACAATGGTGCAGCCGACCTTTTTGGTCACTTTCATCCATTTTTTCTTCAACTCCAGCTCGAACACCTTGGACGATTTTCGAACTTTGGCCTTTGGCATTATGGCCCAAAATCTTTCCACCGGACGAATCTCTGGTGAATTTGGGTGGTTTGCGGTTTTTGGAACAAAAACAACGTTATTGTCTCTGTACCAATCCAACGTCGATCGCGCGTAATGGCATGATGCAAGGTCCAGCCAAAATAATGTCTCGCCTCCGTGGGACCGCAGGAAGGGCAACAGACGCTTCTGGAGGCACTCGGTGCGGTAAATTTCGCTGTTGATGGTACCCGTTGTGATGTACGGTTTACTCAGTTTACCGCATTGGCATATGGCCTGCCAGAGCAAGTATTTTTTGGCGAATTTGTCCACTTTCTTCTTCCTTATGTCTTCCGGAACATCAAACCGTGATTTGGAAACGTAGAACTCCAGCCCCGGTATCTGCTTTGCGTCTGCCTTGATGTAGGTTTCGTCATCCATAACCACACACATCGGTTTCGTTAACCACTCTCGATACAGCTTCCTTGCGCGAGATTTGGCCGCCGTGTTTTGTTGATCATGCCGGTTCGGTGCCTTGCGGACCTTGAATACACGAAGCTCAGCTCGTTTCATGGTTTGCTGAACGAACCAGGCGGAACACTTTGCCTTCAGAGCCGCGTCGCGAATCGAAAGGTTCGGATTACACTTGAAATAATCCAACACCTTCCGGGCATTCACTGGGTCAGCTGTTTTCGATTTTCTTCCACTTCCAGCCCGCCGCTTGGTCGTCTGGGACTCCTTAAACGATTTTACCACCCGAGACACAGTTGTATGGGTAATTCCCAGTTGTCTTCCGATCCATCTCATGGTCGCAGTCGGATTTTCCATGACGGCGCGCAAAATTCTCCGGCGATTTTCTTCTTGTTTCGATGACATCTCAATAACCACTGAACCGATTGTTATGAATTTTGCACATGTAAACAATTTACTCCAAATTAGTTATACTCAAATTTTCATCAATTTTTACCCACGGACAAAAAAGTTAAACACGGATAAAAATGGTACATTTTTTTCGAGGACAGGCCTTAAGTTTGCTCGGAAACCAATGATCAACTGCACAAGGAATCTGCAGTTATGGCCAAGGTTTTCATCACATCTCACACAATGGCGTCGAAGGTTTACATTAAAGAGTGTCTGAAAAAGCGGATTTTACCTTTCATTCGGCAACACAAGACCAACGTTATGTTTTGGCCGGATCTAGCCAGCTGCCACTACTCTAAGGAGGTACTAGAATGGTATGCAGCAAAAAATGTTAATTTCGTCGCCAAAGAGATTAATCCTCCGAATTGCCCTGAGTTCAGACCGATCGAAAAATATTGGGCAATTGTCAAGCGAAAACTTCGAGGATGCGGTAAAAAACGTGACAAATGCACAACAAATGCGTTTTAAGTGGAATAAGTTCGTCGGTACAGTGTCACCAGCGACTTTGCAGATCATGATGGCATCGATCTATAATAACTTGTTATACATCGTTTGAAAGCTGAATATATATTCTTTTGTTTGACGTTTTGATCCAACCGTGTATATTGTTTAATTCTCTGGTTTTGATCAAGTCTGAATGCGTCAAGTGAAACGGGAGCCTTATTTGCACTATGGTGCAAACACTATCACGCTTGCGGTAGGTAGTAGTCCGAGACTATATTCGCACTGCGGTAGGTGCGAACGTTGATGATATCGGAGAAGAATTTACCATTTATTAAAACATGGTCAATTTGATCCATGCTCGTTTGTCAGGTGATCTCTACGTGGCTATGTGGATGTCTTTGCGGAAAAAGAAGGTACTTCGAACTACTAAACCAAGGGAGGTTGCAAAGTTAACGAATCATTGGCGATAATGTAGTTGAAGAAAGGGCCCTTGATCCTCAGCTTGCACATTCTCGCATTCATCGGAAACGCATTCACGTGTTTTACTCAGCACTACAAAGCGAATGGCTCCTTTACCATTTGGGGCGGTATTAGCAAAAATCAATATGCAACTAGCGATTTGAAATTGGTTCACTGTTGTAGAGCCCCTTGGTTCGAAGTACATCTTGAAGCCAGCACCTAACTATACATATTTGCGCCTTTGTTTTGATTTGCTGTGTTATTTTGACAGAATATTTGAGAGTGTGTTCGTGTGAGTTCATTATAAGGGGCGGATTATTAAGCATTGAGCTTGGGACCGATGTGCTAGTACTGACTGAGCCAAGAAAAAAATCGTATTTGTTCGGGAACTACTGGCCTTAGATTTACTCTGGTATTAGTGCGTTTGCTTTTTAAATCAATCAGATAAAATTGATAATGGCGAATATATCGTCACTAAATATATTTTCGCCTGTTTTTTTTTTTAAATCAAACCCGAAAACTACTATTCAAACAATGTGGCTATAAAAAATCCTATGCTCAAATTATGGGCTCACATTTCCCATAATGAAGGTAAACTTCAAAATTAGTTCCCAAAATAGCGCAATCCATTGATGTATTAAGGAACCAACAACTATAGGACCAGTGGCAACATTATTAGTGCAAAGAATCATTAAATTTAAGTTAATGACTTGTTTGCAATAATTTTTTGGGTAGATTTTCTAACACCATCAAACATATCATCTAGTGAATCAAAATTGTGAAATATTGGTCACCATAATTTTCTGAGGGTATAACTTTTTCCTTGTGTAGGGCAACTAGTGGGGGGTTACTAGCAAAAGAAATCTGTATAAGATTGTTGGCTTTTGACATCAAAACTTTACAGTTTGATTTATCGCAATCATATCTTAAAATTTCTTCAATATTGCCCCCCCTGTAAGCCATCATAAATTAATCCATCTAATTGCTCCCATTTCCTGATAAGCCCCAGGAGAAATAACAGACCCACGCAGGATATGAATCCGGAAAAGGCCGACAGTCTGCCTTCCAACCATTCAGCTCATGGCAGACATCGTCCGACCGTTCGATCTCCTGCCAGGATAAATTTGTCATGATATAATCCTCCCTTCCCACTTCCCCCATCATCCACAATAACCACCAATGTCGAAACTCACAGCTTCCTTCCGTTGTCCGTTGTTTCATTTTCCACCGCTTCTAGGAGAAAAACTATCACGAACGATGATGACATTTTATAGCCCTCCGATAGCGTTACTGACTGCTTTTCCTCGTTCAACAAGCGAAGGACTTCTCGCTGACGCTAATATCTGGAAAATTTTCTCGCCGAGATACCATAAACATCGAACCCAAGCGGCTGGTGATGATAAAGCAACCCTGAGACAATGGGACGATAATCGTAAAAATGAATTTGTGGCTCCCGGCGGGAACTGAGTCGATTAAGCTCCAGCTTTCGTGGAACAAACACGGACCCGGCCTGTCTGCTAAGCCGCACTGGAGATGGGGGGTAGAAGACAGGCGGTGGGAATCAATAACCTAAATTGTCCTTCGCGCGAGCCTAGCATAAATGCATGACTCAATTCCGGTAAATCAACAGAGCAAAAAGGAAATGAACTGGCAATAAATTTTCTCCGAAAAACGAAACCGGCTCATATTGGCGCACTAAGCGTTTAGGAAAAACGATCCAAAAAGAAAGTTGCCGGAGTATTTAGACGGCTTTGCGAGTGACAAAAAAAAACCGGGAGAGAGAAACACGATTATTTTCGTCCGAGTCGGCACTTTATGCGATCGAAGGATTTATTTAAAAGCGAAAAACAGTTGATAAATGGATCGAGCCAACCTGTCACCAAGGTCACTAACACAAACACTCGAGCAACATAATGGTGACGGCAGCTTGTGAAGGTCCCATCTTGAAGCTCTTCTACCAAGTCGGGGTAGACTTTCTATAATTGTGCTATACATTGGTGCTAATGGAAGACCTCAATATTCTAACGTACTACGATAGGAGCGTTTACCATTTAATGACCAGTTGCTAGGAGGCATAAAGTCATCGAAAATAGAGAGCTTGAGATTGTCACGTTTCGCTTTGTTCCGACTTATTGGTTTCATATGGCCTTAGCAGCAGAGCAAGACAGGAACGAAGATGAGGCTATAACGGGCCGTGGTAATCTGTAAGTCACGCACGCTCGAGCCCATGATGACAACGAATCCGACTTGGGCGGATGACAGCAATGTGTAAGATGTCAGCGTTGTTTCACTCTGAGGATGATAACACATTGGAGGTGTTGTTAATATGGTACGCTTGTACCCGGAAACTTTAATGCTAAATAAGAACTGGATGCTACATGAGAACCAGATTAAAATTAGAAATCTGGCGTCCTAAAGAGCACTCTAAACATCGTTTAGTCAATGGAAGAATGCGACGAAGAAATGAAAATCGAACATTTGTTAGGATAGACATTTTATCAATCAAGGCTTTCGACCAAATTATCAAGTAGTTCGTTGGAATAACCACAGTTCCCATAAAACTGAGTTGTGAAGATTTGGGTATTTTCAAGATTATAATTGTCGTATTTTCAGTACTCACAAAACATTTCCATTCTCACGTAAGATTTTCAGAATTTAAAAATTTCCAGGATCTCCGTACACTCAGCGAAATAAAAATTCGACATTCATAAGAGTGCATTATGATTATTTGCTATTAGAAAACAGTATGAATTTCATAAATTTGCTTTATGAAACATAATGATGTTGAAAAAATAAAAATATCGAACAACCTGGATTCGAACCTTAAGCGTTGAGATTATGGGTCCAGTGACTTGCTCACTAGTATATATCAACTAGTCTTGTGCGCCACCGAACCGCGCCGCCACCGCCGTTACTTTTACAAGCACCGCCGCCGCTGGCTATTTTGACTTCATACGCGCCGATGACAATTTCAGGTGTAAGATTTTTTATTTAATTAAAAATTGATACTTCTTTAAATAATAAATTAAGTTTACGCATATGAAAAATTGCTGTAATATCAATTACAGCACATTAATTGTATTGTTGTGCATTTGCTTACCCCCCACCATAGCTCTCGCGCCAAAAAAACGTCAACTTGATCATAACAAAAAAGTTAACGAAAGTGGAGCGCAATCCAAAAATCATTTTTAATATCGATAAAAAAAATTGCTGTCGATCACAACAAAATACAGTTGTCTTTCCGTACTGTCACTAGTTGTAGTAGCGAAAAATCCAGAGCAAGTTGTTGGAATTACTTTGGGAAGCTGATGCATGAGAAGAACGGACGCAACAGTGCAGTCAACAGGACATGAATGTTGACAGTGAGGTTGATGAAAAGGAACTGGTTATTCTGCAAGCTTTTGGAAGGTACGTTTACTGAATTTTCGCGGCATTAAGAATACAGGAATCCTCCAATTAGAGTGATGAGAAAGTACATTCTACCCACGCACCGCTTTTTTTGGATGTCCTCCATCAATTTGAGCCAATTATTTGTCGATAACTTGTGTATTGTTTAACAATAACATACAAAAGTTCAGCTCATTTCATACGAGGACAGTCGAAAAATAGCGAGAAGTGGACTGCACCACCCACCGCGCTTTCAGAGGATTATCGTAGTGTAGTTCACCTGTGCTTCAAGACAAAGCAGAAACTTTCTTGTGTGGACGATATGTTTATGATGCTCTCTTTTGTGCTATTACTGTTTCGGGATTAAATCGTACTCCGTGAACATCAGTACTGGAAATCTATCTCGACATCTGCGAGAAGACCATGGCATTATCGAGAGCAAGTTCCCAAGGAAAGTTGCTAACCTGCGCAACTACTTTTCCATCATCTTCAGCAAAGAATAGAGATGAAAGATTTCTTCTAGCATTATGGTTTTATAGAGATTTGCAGCCATTTAGCGCTTCTTCAGATTCTGTAATGTTGACTTTTATACGTAATCGTGGGAAACGGCCTCAGCCCCTGTGGTAAATAAAATCCGAGCTCGGAATAGGGTCTCGGGAGGCTGAAAACGTTCTCTATTTATTGCACCATCTTTGTTATATGATAGCTATAATTATGAATCTTTTTTTTTTGTGACCCGAGGAGTGATCGGGTCGGAAGAAAATCTACCAAATCGTACAACTATATCAAAAGATGCACACAATGACGTTTATGGTGCCATGCTAGACGGAGTCAAGCAAGAGCTCATAAGTTCAGGGAAATTTGGAGCTCTGACTTTTGACTTGTGGACAGATGGGTTCAGGAGACGGTCCTACATCTCGTTTACATATCATTTCATTTCTGTTTTTTTTTTTTTTAATTTTATGAACAACATAATCCTAATTTAAAACGTTATTTTTTATTCAGATGAAATGGAGAAAGTTAACCTTACACTGCGGACTAAAGTTATGCAAGAACATAAAACGGGTGACAACATACGGAACGAAAACATGGAAGTGCAAATGCTGTTCGGCCTTCAAAACCGAACTATTCACGCTGTGACTGACGCTGGAGCTAATGTGAAGCTTGGTTAGCTGGTATCGGTAACCATTTGTGTCTGGGGCATGGTCTCCACAACTTAATTCTAAAGGATGGGTTGCTGCGAAATGGAAGATTATATGAGGTCGTGCAAAAGGCAACCCAAATTATTGGAGCCCTTCGTTACCGAGCACCAGAGTTAGAGGTGGAAATTGACAAGGTAAGCAGGCAGCTTATGTGCAACATAGAAAAAGCCGGAAATGTGCTTGATTTTGAAGAAATGTATGCACTAACTCAAACCATGGATGATACCACGAGTCCCGATGAGTTACAAAACCGAGAAAGTTCCAGCAATGAAGACAATGGTGCTGTTTACTACTCTGGTCAGCCGAAGCCATCACCGACAATCAAAACTTTTACTGTAACACGCTGAACAGTGATTCCATTCCATACAAATGGCGGAAAAAAGTCTAAAAATGGAATTTACATATCTAAGTTATGTGTTTCCAAGTAATTTTTTGATGCCGATTTTAAATATGTTATCTAAATTGTCGTATTAGGCTACAATTTCGAGATATGGCCACCTTATGGCCTCCTGGAGTATCCGGAACATCCGATAAAATGGTGAATTCATTAGTCTCGTCCTAAAGCAATACGATTCTTTTCCAAACCATTTGTACATCAAATGGAAGAAACAAAGCGATGTGGAAAACAATTTGCGGCTCTAAGTGGCCGTGTCATGGTCTTCCGGAAGTTCCGGAACATTCGTAAAATTTGATAACTCAGCAATTCGAAACCAAAAAGATGAAGTGGATCTTAGAATTCTGCAATACTAGGTAGGTTTGTTCCATTTTGAAAAATATATGACTCTAATTTCTCATTTTGTCATTAGGGTGATCAATTTTAAATAGGGTGGTCCAAAACACGAAATTTTAGAAAATATTTATTTCTACAGAATTATAACTTTTGAACCAATTTTCAATTTTGACGATGAAAGTATATGGAAAATAATAAGTTATTATTTTAAGAATTAGTATGAACATAAAAAAATATCTTAGAAATAATTAAAGAAATGTCCAGTTTTTATTATTTTAGTGTCGACTTCAATTTTCAAGTGTATTTCAATTAAGTAAATTCAGACGATATAACGTTAAGCCATTATAATGATTGTAATGATTTATTCCAATATGTTTGTTCATTCTTTTTACGCTTTTTACAAAATAAGGGTATACAGATCGCTTGGAAAATCGACTTTTGGTCCGAGGCTCGGAGTACCGAGTGATATATAACATTCGACTCAGCTAGTCAAGATTGTATGTTTTGGGTTTTAATTATCAACTTATCAGATAAACAATACCAAATCTTCATCCGCAGGCTTTCTACGACGCAGCAAACATGATAAAATAAGTTTAACGTATGAATGACAACAATAACTGCAATTTATTTTTTTGAAAATGCGAAGTGGCAGCGCATCTCTCCAAGGAGCCAGGATGCAGGATCGTTTCTCTTTAATAATCCCGAGCATTGTATCAGCAATCGGTTTTCTAAGCAATCTATATTTTTCCTTTGTAAAAATGTATGGTAAAACTCGTGTTACTCTAGAACGAAAGTGATGCACAACTCTTCAGATATTCAGCATATTCCGGATTTCAAAATAAACAGTTAAATTTATCCACCTACCGTGAGATCTGATCATTTTAACACTTTCCTGAGAGTACTAGGAATTAGAACCCGGATGTGGTCATTATGGTCCTGGAAACTTGATATCATCACAATTGCAATTATTTTTGAGTTCTCATGTTATTTGATGTTTCACATGATGGGTTTCGATCCAAAACTGAATGTGGCCAATTTGCATTTAATTTGAGGTGTCGCATGATGGGTTTTGATCTAAGGCACAAACTGGCCGCTTCCCCGGGGGAATTCCCGAAATGAGTGAGCCGATCCAAATAAAAGTATAGGACTACAGTACCTTTCATTTGGTGGTTGTTTCGTTCAAATCGGTTCAGTAGTTGCTTGGGAAACTGAGTTAGAAGTTTCGTTACACACATACACTTCCTACACACATACACACACATACATTCAGTGCATCGAGCTGAGTTCGTTATATATCACATTTGGTCCTCCGGGCTTTGGGTCAAAAGTCGGTTTTCCAAGATATATATATATATATATATATATATATATATAATTTTTATATATATATATATATATATATATTATAACAATTTTATCATTTTTTTTTTTTTTCTTTTCTCCTTTTATATATATATATATATATATATATATATATATATATATATATATATATATATATATATATATATATATATATATATATATATATATATATATATATATATATATATATATATATATATATATATATATATATATATATATATATATATATATATATATATATATATATATATATATATATATATATATATATATATATATATATATATATATATATATATATATATATATATATATATATATATATATATATATATATATATATATATATATATATATATATATATATATATATATATATATATATATATATAAAAAAAAAAATATATATACACTTCCTTATAATAAGGGTACGACCGTAGTAATCTAGTATGAGATTTATGTATTTACCAATTTCAAGGGTTTCCCAGACATTCCAGGACTCTGGCCTCCCAGAACCGTAGTTGCGCAAGTTTGCGAAAGATGAAACCCACATTATTGGAAAAAAAATCTTTGAAATAAGCCTATTGTGGTGTATGTGCGCATGTGTGCTCACATTGGAAAACTTAGTTGAAGTTTTTTTTTCGATTCTCCATACATTTTATATGGTAGTAAAAAACCACGACCATGCAGGACCCATGCTTTGAAAAATTGTAGAAAACACAATGTTCATCCAATCTTCATAAAATTGTGAAAAAGAAATTTCAAATAGTGTATAAAATTTGAAAAATATATTTATTGTAAAATGAGGAAGTTGATTATTCGCCTTGGAATCACTGTGCGCTATGCTCTACTGCATATATTGTAAAGCCCCGGCAGAAATAGAGCAGGCATAAATGCCATCCTAGGGCGCATAGACAAGCATGACTTAATGTTGCCAGCGTATGAATGGTCACTGTTAGAAGAAGTGGTGAAATTTTTGGAAGCATTTGAGGAACACAAATCAACGTTCTCAAACGTCCACCATGAATTGAAAATAATCTGCTTTTTGTGTTTAAGGATGTCGCAAAAAACTTGTCGGCCGAGAAAAAGTCGACCATGAATATTGCTTTATTAATACGGTCTGAAGGTGAAGATTGTCTTGCGGACAAAGATGGAGATTCTTTGGCAATAACGCAAATGAAACTATGGATGTTAAAAAGCTAAACCATAGGTTTCAAGTGAATGATCTGTTGATTGAGACCCTCGTTTCATAAATCTAAAAATAATCAAGGGTGTGTTGGATGATCTGTCCATCAGTAAAGCTGAATTTCTGGCGAGATTCATTAAAGAAAATATCAAAACGGCCGATTTTCATCCCTCCCATATAAAACCTGCTACTTCAGTTATTGACAATGTTGCATTGTCATCTAGAGATATAACGGCTTCAGGTTCTTCGCTCTTAACTCTCGCCATGAAGCATTCGAACATAGAGGACGAGTCATGTTCCTCCATTCACCAACAATGTTTGGCTTATTTATCCTCTTCACACCCGAGTCATGTCACAAATAATGACATAATCCAGTTCTGGAAAGCAAGGATGCATCAGTTCCCATGGCTTACTATGCTTGCTCGGAAACTTTTGTACATCCCTGCTACAAGCACTCCGAGCGAAACAGTGTTTAATGTAGCAGGGCTAACAGTATCAGCAAGAAGGTCTAGCATTCATCCAAACAATGTATATAAGGTGATATTTATTCATGATAACTACGAATACTGTCAAAATGACATTAGAAAATATTCCCAATATCATACAATATCACAAATATATCCTTTCAAGTTATTCACCTGTTTCTTTTATTATAAATTTAAAATGCGATGTTCGAACGGTTTGACATAGTGACACGCCACCGACGCCGCCGCCGATGATATAACCGGCGCACAGGTCTAATATCAACACTTAAAAGCGTACAAGAACAAGGTCGTTTGAAACAAAATCCATTCATAAGTCAGGCTTATGAAATTCCAAACCATCGTTCATAAGTTGAACCTTATGAAATTCTTAAGTTTATTTGCCTGAGTATAGGATTGAGAGATTTCCCGCATGGTGTTATCAGGGTTCGTGATTATTAAAAAAAAACAATGTTTTCAAGATATTCAAAATTTCTATCAAAGTTCATTCAACAATGCTCGTTTTTTAGTTTCTGTAACCCTGCTGGCTATAATATAATCAAAGCTCTCTTTGGATCATTTCAGCATTTCACATTAGAATTTCGGTGAATCAACACCTGCCGTAATACGTTACTATTTCCATTAGCTGTTGAAGTTAAAAAAAAAAATCGCATTTTTATAACCAGTATGTCATGAAAAGCGACTTGAATTTTTCTCACCCAATCATCAAACTTCGCTCTTTTTCAGTACCAACACAATCAAATGGGTGCACATTTTTTTTCGAAACATACTCGAGGCACCTTCCCATCAAATATAAAACACGTACGTAGATCCCCTTTTTCTGTTTCGTTTCAACATGCAATCCCAACAGATACGCACAACCGTTCTGCAAAAGCATCGTTAGCACGCCATCCTTCCTAGTTAATTCCTATGGGCGCAAAATTCCGCACCAGTTTTCCTTCCCCCACAAAACACGCCTCGCCTTCGGAGCTCGTGTGATGAATTAAATAGAAAAACTCGCACGACAGCTATTCAGCATGAAAAAAGCACCACCGGTAGAAAAAGCTTCCGTTTCACGAAATATCCTCGCACCTTACGGCTGTCATTCAGTAGCGTGAAATAGGTTTTTCTGTTTTGTTTGCTTCACGATATGCAGGTTGAGGTGGGTAGAAAGAAACCAACAGGAATCTTTTCAAACATCGTAACAATGGAAAGAAAAGGTGCGAAATGTGCATTTTGATTGCATTCTTCAATTAGTTATGTAAGCGTGAATCACAGTGAGGGGAAAATGAGTGACGCTGGCTGACTCGATACTCATTTTTCTCGGTGTGTCGGTTTTGCAAGTGTGAGACGTGCGGATGTGAGTGTCTTCCGGGAATGAGAGTACCGTATGGTTGCCATTAATCGCTTAGGTGACCATTACTGGTCACTGCATGTTTAAGGACAATCTAGTATCGTTGATATCACAAGGCTTTACTATCTTTGATTTCGTTGTAGAAAAAATAAAATGAAAACACTGAAAATTTATTTTCATAAATTAGTTTTTACTTATTTTGTAAATATGGATGTTGTACATAGAATTACTGTTTATTTCACAATAATAGAGTTACATCTACATTAGAAAAAGTTGATTAAGATGTTAATCCTTCTTCCTATAAAATTCTCGAAGTTTCTGTGGTACACCAGCCATCAGGTTCCGTACAGTATCCTCAGATACGCCAGCCGTAATGATTCTCCATCTCCTCTTGAAATCATCGGTACCATTTGCTTTCTTCTTAGTTTCGAAGAGTTTCCGCTTAACTAGAGCCCAGTACTTCCAATTTGGGCGAAGTTCTGGACAGTTTGGTGGATTGACTGTTTTTGGCACGTATTTGACCTCTTGTACCTTATACCATTCCAGGATGGATTTCGCATAGTGACCAGCAGTCAAATCAAGCCAAAACAGAGCTGGAGAGTCGTGGGTTCTGATAAACGGTAGCACCGCTTTTGCAGACATTCTTTCTCGTACACATCCTTATAGAGACGAAATTTTTAGATTGTCGACCACAACTACACATGGCCTGCCAAATCAAATACGTCTTCAACTACGGAATTTGAACACTTTCTTTGTCCGGAAATGCTCGGCAACGGCGTTCCTTTGCATTGCGGTATAAAAAGCCAGACCTGGGAGCTGTTTAAAGTCTTCGAGTACGTATGTTTCGTCGTCCATTATGATACAAGAAAATGATTGCAAAAAAATGGTGTAAAGCTCCTTAGCACGACTTTTTGCAGTGAAATTTTGCTTTTCATCACGGGTGGGCACCTTTTACACTTTGTATGCCTTCAGTTCTTGCTTCTGCTTCACTTTTGTACGTATGATTTGACTTCCCAACTTTGCAAGCCACATTTTACACATAAAGATTGAGATTTTTCCAAAATCGTCCAAAATGGTGTAAAGCTTCTTAGCACGACTTTTTGCAGTGAAATTTTGCTTGTCATCACGGTTGGGCACCTTTTTCACTTTGTACGCCTTCAGTCCTTGACTCTGCTTCACTTTTTGTACGTATGATTTTGACTTCCCAACTTTGCGAGCCACATTTCGCACAGAAAGATTGGGATTTTTCTCAACAATGGCCACCATCTTCTTGTCCATTTGTCGGGAGTATACTTTTCGATTTGTTCCACTTCCAACCTTCCGATCCACAGTCAAGCGCTAGTCAAATGATTTGCAAAAACCAAACACGGTACTTTTCGGTAGTTTTAGTTTCTTGGTAAGATCGCGTACCGATAAATTCGGATTTTGCATCCATTCGTACAAAATGCGTTTGCGCACTACCCCTTGATTCGACGCCATTTTACTGAATGTAATAAAAATGTAAACATGTTGTACAACGAAATAAAGTGGAGAGTTTCAACCGTCATATAAGTGAAACGTTTCAGCAATCCGTGAAATAATTCAAAATCTACGCAGAAAGAAAAGTGTCCAAAATTTAACGTGGACAGGCTTTAATATTTCTTTAGTATTCACTCTTTGTGAATCATTAAAGCAAAAGTGCCAACAAAGAACCAATTTTCTTCGATCCATCACCGGCACTTGGTGGGGAGCCGATCCGGGAGATTTGATACGGTAATATCAAACTGTCTGTCTTGAAATATGGAAGCTTTTGTTTCCAATCGACGGCCAACACACACATCTTGAAGCTTCAACGGATTCAATGGCGTTGTCTTTGAATCGTGCTAGGCTGTATGCATTCGACGCATACAATGAGCCTTGAAGTACTCGCCAGGGTACTTCCTTTAACCGATCGTTTCGCGGAATTGTCGTTTCGGTTTCTCATCCGTTGCAAGATACTGAACCCGTTGGTAATCGAGTATTTAGAAAAGTTGCTTGAGCGAAATCCTCAAACGCGATTCATGAGCTTGTACTATGAGTACATGGCTCTGGAGATTGGACTGTCTTCGTTCAATCCCAATCGGGTGGATTTTCCTGATCTTTTTTGCTCGTCTGAGAGACTCGATCTTACGATGAGACAAGAAATTCAGAGAATTCCAGAGCCCCATCGTTCGACAATTGTACCTTCAGTTTTCTCGAGCAAGTACCGCCACGTTACATCAGAGAAGAAGTTTTACACAGATGGGTCAATAGTCAATGCGTCCACTGGTTTTGGTGTATTCAACGATTTTCTTAGCACCTCATACAAGCTCCAGAATCCTTGTTCGGTATACGTTGCGGAACTTGCAGCTATATCGTACGCATTAGAGCGGATCGCCTCACTTCCCCTTGATCATTATTTCATATTTTTGGATAGCCTAAGTTCTCTGGAGGCTACTCGTTCAATGAGGCCGATGAAGCACTCAACGTATTTCCTGCATGAAGTCCAAAGATCCCATAAGTTACTACGGTAATTATACAAAAAAGTGAGAAGATGAATACAGTGAAAAAACTATAAGGTACAGTCCCGTTAGGTTGTTCGAAATGATGATGGAGGACTACCCAAGTAACAATTTAAGTTTTATTCCAGCCGTATAGCATTCCCCCCGGCTTTGTTGATAAAACCACATTCAAAACTGTTTTGTCTACCAACACCTCCTCTATGCTTCTTTAAAGCCGAAATTTGTACAAAGTGGCTCACTCTATAGACGGTTGTGAAAACAAGTTAATAAAACTTTTATAAGAACATACAGATTTCGAAAATGTTCTAGTGAAAGATGTTATGACCACTTGAGAACCTTCATAAAACCTTTTAGCTGCCATGAAAACCAGCATGCGGCCAAATAGCCACAGCTGTCAAACTTAACTGTGATATCGTGGTTGGTTTTTGTTGTTCTGCTTTGTTCGATTCTCTGCTCTTCTGATTCATTTAGCAGTAAATAATATCGAAGAAAAAAGGTCAAGTGTTGCGGGAAATTTTGTTGGATGGCAAAATATCCAAAACAAATTAAGTTTTTTACAGCGTATTATGCTCCAAATCATATACGCATTTATTCTTGTGGTGAATATTGGCACGATAAGAGCCGAAAATTAATGCGCCTCGGAAATTATGCAAATTCACAACAAACACAAAATTAAAACAAATATATTCGATAAATTAATCATGAATTTCTTGAAAATTAGTGGAATTCAATAAGATTATCAAAAAAAAATGCAGAAATTGGTCTCCGATCTACAGTTCATTTGAATTACATTTAGAATTCGGTGCATTTATTTTTCCACATTTCAATTATTTCGTATATTTCAATATGGCGATTGGAAAAAAATCACAATTCTGCCATAAAACCAAGTTATCTTCGCAATGACTACTTTAAAACTATTTGGTTATTTGGTGGCTTCCCTCAATGCCAATTTTCCGTTTAATGCATTTACTGGGAGCAAAATGGTTTTAAAATGCTTTTTTGACTGACCATAATAAAATAATATGAATGAGTCCTAAAACGGCATTTCAAAACAGCATTTTATGAGTTCATAAAGTCGAAATAAAACCTTTGATAGGAGTAAAAGGAATTTGAGAAAACAAGGTATTAATATCGTTTTAAACAAGCTGTGTAAGTTCTCATAAACCTGAATAAAATATGAAACCTATTGGCAGCTCTTGGTGTCATAATGAAACCAAATTGATTTCTTGTGGCTTTGATAAAACCTTAATAAAACTTAGTAAAGCAGGATGGTTTTGGCAATGTTACTTGAGTAGGCTACTAAATATAAGACATTTTGATTATACAATGCAATATTTTTAAAATTCATACACTTTTTAAGTAAAGGCTTGACATTCATGAATTTTTCAAAAGCTTGTCAAAATTAACAATGGCCTCTACTGGAATCAATGCGTAGAAATACTTTCGATCGATTGCTACAAAAAAATTGAAAATCTTTGGAGAAACGACTGAGATAACGTTTGCATTTTAAAAAAATGGACAAAAATTGCCGATTTTTCATGGGTTTCTTCACCCGCACTGACGCACAGCATCAATCATAGTAACTCATGAGTCAGCAGACAAAATTTGACAGCTCTATCAGTCGAACTCTAACCGTGATGGCAAAAACAGTGAGGCAACTCCGTTCAGAAGTGTGCGCGTTCAAAGAACGGCACGCCGCCGCGTCGAAAGCGGACATTGGGCGGCACTTTGTGGACGCCGGCTACGCCCGTTCCGGCATCTAAAACATCTTGGCACTATTATACAACAATCAGAGCATCGAAAGAAAGCCCGGTTACTGACGGCCGACGACCCTGAGCGACAAGAAGTTCCAAAGGATGCTGAAGAGGAAGACCGAGGGAAAAGTGGCTACATCGCTGCGTGCGCTCGGCCGGGAGGTCCGTTCAACCGGCCAAACAGTGAAAAAGCTCCTGGTGAACATGAACATACATGTCAGGAAGCGGAAGTCGCGTCCACTGGTTTCGAAGCTGCAGGCAATGCGGCAGCGGCTGAATAAGATGGTCTACTCGATTTTCCCACCGAATCGCGACGTGGCGGTGGTGATGGACGACGAGACCTATCTCACCCTGGATGGCAACGACTGGCAGGGCACTTCGTGTTTTACTTCCCCCACGAAGGAAGTGAGCTCCGAGGTGAAGTTCATTTCTCACACCAAGTTCCCAAGAAGGTGCTGCTGTGGCTGACAATCAGCGAGAAGGGGATGTCAAGGCCGCTCTTCTTTCGATCCGGACTGGCCGTGAACGGGAAAATTTATAGTACGAAACGCCTGCCGGAAGTTGCGTCGTTCATCAAGAAATACCATAAGGGCGAAGACGCGGTGTTCTGGCCTGATCTGGCATCGGCCCACTACTTGAAGCGATCGTTGGAGGAGATGGAGCGGCTGAATATCGATGTCGTGCCCAAGTCGGCGAACCCAACTGCAAACCAACGTCCCCCAGCTGCGTCCCATCGAGAATTTCTGGGCCAACCTGAAGCGTAAGATCTACTCCAACAATTTTGTCGCGAAAACTGAGGAGGAATTGATAAATAAAACGAAGAAAGAACTCAAAAACATGCCTACACGCATGTTTCCGTCCACCATGGCGAATGTTCCGGTTAACTGCCGGAAGGCCGCTCGCAAGGGAATAGAATTTTTTTTTGCAAGCGAGCTTAAATAATTACCTTCCATGAGAAATTTATCAAAAACAATTCTCTGTCTTAGCTTTTTTTCCGAAAAAAAAAATTATTTTTTTAATACAAACGTTATTAACATTTAAAACCTGACCACTTTTCATGACGGTCAAGATTCTTTTTTTTTATTTTAAATTATACCCCAGTATAGAAAACAAAGACGTAATCCTGTGTGTGCATGCGTCTTTACATCTCCCACTGACCGGCAGTGCTTTTATGGAAGAAACTTGTCTGCATTTCTTCAGTAATTTATATGTGATCACTATGTGCAAACATTTTTAGCCCTGGAGATTGAAGGTGACAGCTCTATTGAAAATCCAACGACCCATTTCAAGAATGCTTGTTCATACACGTACATTCTGAGGTCATTCACATCATATACAATAAGCCTCGCATGAAAATCTTCACACATCAAATGGATAGGTCAAGAATTTTCACACTTCCAGAATCAAAAATGGAAATTCTTGATCCTGGCGTGTATATAGTTAAGGTATATTTTTGATAATATAAAACGCCCTCACCAATGTTCCTTATCTGATGCTGGAAAGCTCGTCCGGACGCGGGAGCGGGTTACAAAAAACACAAAAAATGTGGAAAAAAACAATCCATCTCAAGAAACACGACCATAACACACTATGAGAGGGTTTCCATTCACAACGTCCTACGCAAAGCACTCGGAAAACTAAAATTTAACCATTTATTTTAGTTGAATGAAGGAAAAAAATTTAAATTTATTTCCGCGAAAACGACGCAGCAAAAGCAAAACACGTCATTTTTAAAGCACGGCTTGCTGCGATCTCTCTAGAAAACAAAGACGTAGTACTACGTCAAAACTAATTGATGTGATATTACCACAATGGAACTGACTCTTAGCCTTGGGCCTTGACAAATAATCCCTACTGAGTCCTTGGGGCACAACAAGCCGGCCAGTTCAGCGCAAGGGAGAAACTCCAAAGTGGTACGACGCCTATAGTAATTCGCATGTCCATTTTAATGAACTGTTTGCAAGTTACCTACATAACATCGATATTCCCGGACAGCATATAGTTTTAACAATATTTATTGTGATAGTGACTATTTTAAAAAAAAAAACAGACACAGGGTAACAAAACTGCCCATTCCTCTAAGAAAACAAAATTGCAGCAGTTTGAAAATATCTAACCAATTTGTTTCAATTAGAGGAAACAATATCCCAGCAGCATTATAAATTTACCAATCCCGGCCCGAGGCTATCATCCAGACTATCTGCTTTTTCTACAAGGCTGTTTTACTCTTTTCAACGGAGCTTCCGCCTGCTCTCAGCTTAAAATTCTAGAGAAGACTTCCACATTTATTAATTGAGGGTTTTTTTACCAACAGCTATGCAAGAATTTGAATATTGTACAATGATACTCCATGCTCTGGGACATCAAGAAAATCTCAATCCAGAAGGTCTCCTCTTCGGCCGAACCGGGAATCGAACCCGCCCACACTTGGCCCGGCTTGGCAAACCATGCTCTTATCGACAGAGCTATCTGCGGCCCACCATGAATAGACCAAATTGCCATCAATAATTTATTATTTCCTGTGCAGCATGACGAAAATTGTCATGACCATCCGGGAAAACAATAGCAACACTTTACATGATAATAGCTGTCATATGATGAAGAGCAGAGTATCGTGTTCCCCCATCCTCGCCCTTCGTCGCCGGTCCGGCACATCACGTAGCTCCTGTGAGCGTCGCCAGCCAGCAGCAGGCATGTAAACACTAGACACTCATGTCACCCCGTGGTCCACCCATCGCACTCTTTCATGCAAGCAGTGGGAAACTCACGGTTTGTTTGTACATGCGCCTTGGCCACCTACCATTCCTGCGGGGAGGCTGGGACTACTCACTGGAAGCTTGCCTCGGATCCTGTGCCTTTGTAAAATACGAGCAACTCTGAGTATTGAACAGGACATCCTCAAAGACGGTTGTGCATTTTCCCCGCTCGAGCAAAGATTTTAGAAGTTTTCGTTTAGATGACATTTCACACCCAGAATATTGAGAGTTAAGGTGCTACTGAAACAGATGCAGGGTTTTGTGATAAGTGCGTTTTTTGACGGATCCAATGGGATCACGATTTTGTGAGAATTTGGCCTGGAAATTCTTGTTATTCAATGGGATAAATCGGAATTCGGCAGGAGGTGGATGAAGGGCAGGGCATGGCAAATTTGAGCAAACGAAAGGGATCTGAGTGCGTGTTTGCTTTCCTGTGAGAGTGACGACGTTGGTAAGAATTTAATTAGAACCCCGGCTTGGCAACGACAACAGTGATGATTGTGCTAGCGAAGGATACGGTTCACAAAGCTGAAGCTCCTGCAAGTGGTATAATCTCCAGGGTTTTTAAGCCGATGGCAGACTGGTTCCATCTTCAACATACAATGTAAGCAGCATCCACTCGCGAGGGAGCTCACGCGGTCCCATTCATTCCTAGTGGTGTGTGCGTATGTAGCAGTATCTAAACACGAGAAGCTAGTATGTGGCTTGGGAAACGGGTGGCTTCATTTCCCACTACTAGCTGTTGCTCCGCGCCGAAGATCCTTATCTGTGAAACACAAATATAAATTTTCCTCCTACTGTGCTTCTTCCTTTTATATAGTAAAAGACAATCCTAAACAACCATCTGTTACATACGGTAGTGTAAGCATTAGAATCATTGCTAATTTAGAGCTGCTAGCGAATCAAGTGATGTAATCAACTGGAAATCGAAAACAAGCCTAACTTGAGCGAATATTGTTGTGATAATTGCAAACTAACGGAGTACTGAAGTGATTGTTTCGATCGAAAAAAATGGCCTTACAGAAAAAGTTGTCAACTAACGATTTCGAGTTGATCTCGATAAACAAAATGAACAACAACAGCGGTAACGGAAGTACCATCGCCAACAGCAACAACAGCAACGATCCCAACGGAAACGGAATTACCGGCATAATAACGAACGGTGCAAGTGGTAATACTAATAGCAATAACAACAGCAGCATCAAGATGCAGCCAAAGAAGATTCAGTTCAGCACCCCGGAGTTTAGCATTACTCCGATTGAGACGCTGCCCGGAAGCACGGCACGGCCACCGCCGAGCCGAAGGAGGTAAGAATTAGGCAACACGTTGAGATTTACTCTGTCTAAATATGTTGTTATGTAAGTTCGTGCTCGTTGACTGATAACTCAGTATCGAAGGTGCCCATTGTTAACTTTCTTATGAAATAATCTGTATAGTGAAAAAAATAATGCAAATCTATTCAAATGCGAAACACTGGCATTAACAAAAAAGGATGGGGAAATGGTGAGGAAATTGAATCAATCGAAATAAGTCGATTTTTCCCAGAACCACTGAAAAGACGTTGGGTAAAATGTCATAAATATATCAAAAATGTCATAAATCAAGCGATAATGGACAAATTCATGTTGGCATCATGATGATCGATTTATTTTGAAGCAGTTGAGACATTATTTATTAATTTATAGTTATATACTTGAGTGATATTTAAGAATTCCTATACTTATTAGCCACCATGGTTTCACTGGTTAAGCTGAAAAAATTATTCTCATGATGTTCAAATGACTTAAATTTGGGTAAATTGAACCGATATGCTTAGTGATGCATTCTAGATGTAGAGAAAATAGTTACACCTGACGATTTTCACGCCAACTCGTCTTCGTGATTGTCAGCACCCTCTCAGAATCCAATGACTTTGTGGGTGTATAGATTCAAGCAACTTCGCATACTGTCTAACACAGTCTAACACACTAAATCGAATCTAACACGCTAAAAAAAAATTTTTTTTAAATTTAAAGTCAATTAGCAAAAAAAGCTATCTTAGAATTGGACGAAATGTTTTCTTAATGAAGGCAATATAATTGTCTAAAAGTTCGCCATGCATTGCAGGATGGGCACTTTTAAGGAAAAAAAGTTTTTCTCACATAAACTTTTTCATTCCCTATTTTTACCGTGTATCGCGCAAACTCATCTAGTTATTGTCTTCAACACCCCTATAGAATCCAATAATATTTAGCAGTCATAAAGAATTAAACATCAGTAAAACAGAACCAAAAATGTTCGTTTAAGTAAAAGTAATTCATTAGTGCTTGTTCGGATATTCTTATTTTTAGCGGCGATTCAAATATGGCGTCGTTTATCTTTGGGGGGCGGAAGGAAGGTCAAGATTGGTTGCAGTACGTGTAAAAGGTATGGGAAAAATTGTGATAGAGAGGGGCCGATAAATCTAAAAAATAGCGAATGTCATAATTGAATCGTCATTAAATAAATATGCATCAAGTCTTATTAAATTGGAAACTCTAATTTGATAAAACTTGATGCATATCCATTTAGAGACGATTCAAATAAGACGTTATATAAATTTTCGAAATACTGTAAATGTCAATGTAATAAATCTTTCTCATACAAAGTTAATTTCTTTGGATTATCCTTGGAATCAGAAAACATTTTTAGCTGAAGGTTGATTTTCTGAAAAAGGTACAAAGCAATGAAACTTCTGTGTACCAGGTATTGTCTTTACGTGGCTATATAACTCCGCAAGTTCTTCTGACATTTTTGCATACTGTTCAGCTGATATGAAGCAGAAATTTGATTGTGATTCCATAATCTTGAGCAAGTTTGCTCTCTTTGCCATTCGCTTGAGAGTACCACCAATAGCATCACATGGACCTTTCCCATGAGACGTTGCAAAGAAGTGCCATTCTACAGCCAATCCATACTTAAACTTGAAATTGTACAAGCTGGCAAAGTTCTTTTTGTTCTTCTAATGGGCCGCTGCTCCATCTGACATGAAAATAATTTTTGACCAATATATTGAATTTTGTTTAATGAAGTCTAGCAATTTTGATATAAACAACTGAACTGCTATTGAGTCATGGGTCAATACTTCAGGTATTATGATAAAGCTTTTGTTTTCCAATTTGTTATCCTTCTTGTTATATACTTCAAAAGGGTGTGTATAGTTGCTTGATCATTATTCCAATGGTAACCATTTTGAATGATTTTGCTGCATTTTGAATGATAAAAGAATAATTTTCTGAAAAGTCACATTCACATGCACGGAATAACTATCTGTAGTTCTGATGGGGATACTGCAAAGAATCTTGTCAATTATTTCTTTTTGTGGATCAAATTTTGCACTATTAATCATCGATTAAACATTTTCATACACATACATTATGTGTGCCTATACTATCCAGAAGTATGCAATGTTTAGGTCTGAGCTGAGTGAATGAAGTAAATCCAATTTTAAGGTCTTTGCATTTTTCTTTAAAAATCATGTATGCTTCTTTCAAAGTCATCCTTAATAAACGCTTCTGTAAATGTTGTGTCTTACCATTCCAGGTTTCAGTACCATCTGTGGTACAGTACATTTAATCACTTGAGTGATCTGAAGTATAGATTTGAATGAAATACATTATTTCTACCCAGTATTTACCTGTAGGTAAACCACGGTTATTTAAAGTAGGAAATAATAAAAAAAAATCAGAGTTAATCATTAAATGGTGTTTAAAGTGTTTGGTAATAAACAGGATCAACCACCTGATTTAAATGGGCAGGGTAATAAAACATCAATAAAAATGGAAAAAATAGCAATAAAAATATATGAAATCGCCACTACATTATTGAACACTGTGCCAACGAAAAAATAACAATTCGCACTAGAAAAATATAAAATAGCAATAAAAAATTGATAATTCATTTTCAATAATTCAAAAGTGACCGGTAAAACTTTCAAAAAAAGCAATGGCAATTAGTATAAACGCAATAATAAACTGATAGTTTTCCGTCATAATAATAAGTTCTAGCGCTATACATGTGGCAAAAGTCTTCAAATCTTTCAAATTTTCCAATTGAAAATTATTAAAAATGAATTATCAATTTCTTATTGCTATTTTATGTTTTTCTAGTGCGAATTGTTATTATTTCGTTGGCACTATGTTTATTAATTTAGTGGCAATTTTGTAAATTTTCATTGCTAAATTTTCATTAATTAGTGCCAGTATATATTTTAGTCGATTTAAATGTATTATCACTAAAGTTTTAAAAAAATAATAATTTAAAAATAAGCCCTTTTCAAATGGTAGCCCTGGTTTTTCAAACATTCAGAGACCCTTAAAAAATTCAAATTGTCATTATGTTTAGATTTAATTCGCTTCTGTGAGGTTGTTAGGACCAAACTATAAGACGAGTTGGCGCGGTACATGGTAAAAATAGGACATGAAAAAGTTGTTGTTAGAAAAACTTGTTTTCCTTAAAAGTGTCCATCTTTTAATGTATGGTGAACTTTTAGACAATTATATAGCCTTTATTAAGAAAAAATTTCGTCCAATTCCAAGATAGACATTTTTTGCATATTGACTTTAAATTTTAAAATATATTTTTTAGCGTGTTAAAATCGATTTTACAATTTTTACATTGCTTTTTTGTAAGTCTTGTCCTTTTTGAGTTATGTTGATTCAAAAAAATCGATCAAAAAACTTAAGCCCTTTTCCCTTCAGCCCTTAATTTTGAAAAAACAAGGTATGCAAAGTCACTTGAAAAGACGAAGTCTACAAACCCACAAAGTTTCATTGGATTCTGAGAGGATGCTGCCAGCCACTGGATGAGTTGGCGTGAAATTCGTCACCTTATGAATTAGCTATTGACAAAGCAACATGAACGATGATTTCACAAGAATACCGTAGACCCTATTCTAGGAGCTCATTATTTTCTATGTTCCCAACTAATGTAGTTATTACATAGAAAAATGTTTATATTGATAAAATTTTCAATGGAAAAGGAGTAAGGAGTGTATCGAATATAAGCTATCCACATACATTTGCGTTGTACGCATGTATTTGTGATGGTTTTTTATGCTCTGAACACTGCATGCTGTGCGTTTGGCTGTCAGCTTTCTTTTGTTTACTTGTTTGTGCGGTTCAAATTCTGCGTTTTCAAAATGTCGCGTATTGAAAAGGAAGTGAAAATTAAGGTTCTGGACACATGGCTAAGTGAGAAGGGTATTACTATGCGAAAATTGGCGAAGCGGTTTGGAATTCATCATGCGAGTGTTAAATCATTAATAAGTTTGGGGAACACTATTCTTTGGATGAGCTACCAGAAAGAGGCAGAAAACCCGGTTCTTCCAACCCGAAACTGGAGCAGAAAGTGGTATCTCTAATCATGAAGAACAAATCAATGTCAATACGTGATTTGGCCAAAAAAGCAGGAACGAGTGTCGGAATGATCCAGCGTATCAAGAGGCGAAACCACCTGAAGACCTACAAGAAGCAGAAAATCTCGAAACAAAGTGCAGAACAGAAGAAGCGAGCAGCAACAAGGGCCCGGAAATTGTATTCGCGTCTTTTGCAGCGTCCGGATGCATGCGTTTTGATGGACGATGAGACCTATGTAAAGGAGGACTCAAAAACCCTTCCAGGTCCACAATACTTTACTGCCGTCGTTGGGGAGGATGTGAGCGATGCGGACAGGTCGATTAAAGTGAAGAAATTCGGTCGAAAGGTACTGGTACGGCAAGCAATATGTTCCTGTGGTTTGAAGTCAACCATTTTTTACACTACCGGAACTATAAATGCGGAAATCTATCGATCTGAGTGTCTCCAGAAGAGATTGTTGCCTTTATATAAGAAGCATAGTCCACCTCCACTGTTTTGGCCGGATTTAGCGTCGGCTCACTATGCCAAAACCACTCTTAATTGGCTTGCGGAAAAGGGTATAGATTTCGTTGAGAAAAATATCAATCCACCAAATTGCCCTCAGCTTCGACCCATCGAACGTTACTGGGCAATCGTGAAGAGGGTCTTCAAGAAGACTGGTAAGGCAGCTGGGAACATGCAGGAGTTCAAAAAAATTTGGGCTCAAGCGTCCAAAAAATGCGATGCAACACTTGTCCGGAACTTGATGGAGAGCATTCGATACAAAGTTCGAAAATTCGTGAAGGAATAAATTAAATTTCATCCGGTCTTCATTATGTTCAAGTTTAACCTCGTACAAGAAAGGATCAATTTTTTGTATGAATACAATATCGGTTTTCAACATAATTTGAAAGAAAGTTTGTGGATAGCTTATTTTCGATACACTCCTTATGTCGTTCTAAATTTTTCGAAGGGCTAATCCAAACCAAAACCCAAGTAACAATATCTATATAGTGGGAATTTTAATGTTTTGATATGGAATGGCTGATTGATCATATGTTAATTTTATTTCAATTTGCTTTGTGAAATTTGGTGCTGAGTATAATAAATATAGCTTTAAATAGTCTCATAATCCATAACGAGGCAATGTGGTTTCGTCAACATCTGGGTGTAGAGCTTCTACCGTTCATCGCGATTAGGCGCCTTTTGGACTTGGTACGTGTGTAGTCCTTCACGTTTTTTCGCATCTTGCACGAAAGTTTTGGTTAGATTCAGTTTCTTCGCCACATCTCGAACTGAACTGTTGGGATTCCTCTTGAAAGCTTGAACTATCCGCTTGTGATCCTTAACACTATACGGAGATCCATTTTTGCCATTTTTTTCTTCCGATCGATGGTCAAACAAGGTACCGATTTGAAACACGAAACACCGTAGAATGTACCATTCCCAGCTTCCTGCTGATAGCATGATGAGAAAGATCCGGATTTTCGAGGTACGTGCGCAAAATTTCTTTGCGCCGCTGCTGTTCTTCCGAATCCTTCTTCGCAACGATTGCACATCTGCTAGTGAAACTAACACAGCGTAAACAAATACACATTGTACTAATTTCACCCAAAATTTCAATAGAAAATACCCAACGGGTAAAAAGTTTCAGCCATTTAAAAGTGGTGCAATTTGATTCCGTACAACCTTTAGACCGACATTACATCCATACTTGTCGAATGTTTTCGACTTAATCAAATTAATTCGTTAACTTTCTATGGTTCAAAACAGCAAATGTCTTATTAAAAATGTTTAAGCAAAGGTATAACTAGTTGAATAACGATTCTAGCTCAATTACTTTATGAGTTTTATTAAAAACTGTAATCTATCGTGAAAAAAATCGCGGTAGGCTTTGCGTATGGACGGACGTCAAGGTTGATTTCTCGGTGGCATTATATAGTAATATAGGGTATGTGTCCCTTGACTCAGCCTAATATGCAACGATCGATTGCATTTTTTATCATAACTCATAAAGTATTTGAGCTGAAAGCGATATTTAACTCGTTATACACTTGATTAGATAAGTTTAATAAGACGTTTAGTAGTATGTTTCACAAAAAGTTACACAACTCATTTTATATGGTCAGAAACTTTCGAGTGATATGGATGTAATATCGGTCTATAAGCACCAAATTGGGTCTATTTGTGGATGCAAGTTTGTCCCATTCGATAGATTTATTATTAAATAAAGTATTTGTACGCTTTTTTTTGTCTGATTTTCTGATTAAAGGCTTTGTAAGCTGTAGTCGATCAACCCATCAAAAAATTTCACAAAAATACTAAAATAAAACTGCTTTGCAACATTTAAATGGTTTTCTCATATGATACCTCTGCCATTCGGTAATGAAAACATTATAAATCACTCTACACAGATTTTGTTTGTTTTTTTTTTTTTGTGTTAAGATGAGCAAGTTGAAAAATATACAATCGCAATCTAATATATATTCGTAATTTCTTTTATAAATAACAACATGTTTACTTAGTTATTAATAAAACAGGCCACAATTAGGAACGCAGAAATAAATATGTCCCTAACTTTGGGTCTACGATTTTCTTGTTAGTTCGTTGCTGTTTTATCCATGTTAACAATTAATGATTAACGCGTGATTATTAACTGTACATCTAGACAGCATTACACGGTTAATCGGTTCAATTTAGTCAAATTTTGATCTTTAGAAGATCGTGGAGATAATCTTTTCAGCTTAACCAGAAACATCACGTTGTCTAAAAAGTTAAGGAAATCGAAAATTACGTGGAAGTGAACAACTTTAAATTGGTAAATAATGTCTCAATTGCTTTGGAATCAATCGGTCATCCTAATAGCAACACAATTTTTTTTATTATCGCTGAATTAATGACATATCTGGTACATAGGCCGAATGAAGGGGCTAGGCTAACATAACATCCCGTTACCCTACTAACAATATGTGTTAATGTAGAGGTTATACGGTGAAAACAAGATGAAACTATTTGATAACAATAACATAAAATGTAATAATATTTCTTACATTCGAAATATAGTTCTGACTATAAAACAAATTGTTTTTCGTATGTATGCCGAAAAGTAAACAACTCATTGTATTAACTAAGAAACTTTCGATATGGATGTTATGTCGGTCTATAAGCACCGGATCGGGTCTATTTATGGGTAAAACTTCGTCGTTCGAATATTTATTATTAAATGCAGTCTACATGCAGTTTTTTCGGATTTTCTTATCTATGGTATTGTCAGCTATATTTGCTGTACCCAACACAAAATTTCAAAAAAAAAACTAAAATGAAACAGCTTTGAAACATTAAAATGATTCTTACATATGATTAAACGGTCATTCAATAATGAAAACATTAGAATTCACTCAACACAGATTTTGTTGCTTTGGTTGTGTTTAGATGAGCTATTTGAAAGTTAAACAACCAAAACTCATACAATATCACCACTAACTACATTTTTACCACGTTATTTATACAACAGGCCACAGTTCATTCGAAGATCATGGAAATAATATTTTCAGCTTAACGAGTGAAGTCATGGTGTCCAAAAAGTTAAGAAACACGAAAATTTCATGAAAGTGAACAACTTTAAATTCGTTAATAATATTTCAATTGCTTTGGTATTAATCGGTCATCCTGATAGGAACATGATTTTGTTGATTATCAATGAATTTAAGACATGCATAGTACATAGGCCAAATAAAGGGCATAGGCTACCATTACATCCCGTTACCCTATCACTCGCGATTTGCACAAACCACTCCGATGTTTCTGCGGCTTTCGAAGTATTGATTAGTTGGTGTCGGTGGAGGAAACGCAAGTCGCAAGTTAGCGCCCGCTGCACACGGAATGTCCGTCGAAAGGATACCATGATACGAATTCTTGCGAAAACATCTTCTCAAGTTTAGCCTTACTCTCCTCACTTCCTCATTTTGAATATTTTGAGAAAACAGCGAAAAAAATTGACAGCTAAAAAACACGTCCACATGCGTCAAACGCTTACTACGATCTATTATTCAATTCGAAAGAACAACTTTGCCCACTACTGGCACTATATACTTTTATTTGACCTGAACTAGAATTATCGGAGCACAGTGGGCATAATCGAAGCTGTAATCGGACTTATTTCAAATCCGCTGGTATTTGTACATGAACTGATGTTTTTCTATAGGAAAAAAAACGCCAATAAATCGACTGCTACTAATTTCATCCTGTGCAGAGCATTGGAAGTGGCTCATTTTGCCCCATTTCACCCTAATTTGGTGTGTTCGTTCAGTTTTTACTCCGATAACTACAATTGCCGCTGTAGTTTTCGCTTGAAAAGGAACATATCTTATGTGAAAAACTCTCAGGAATCAAAGGGTGCCAATTTCATGCTGTGCAGAGGTCGAGAAAGAGTTTATTTCGCCTCATTCTACCCTAAAAGTGTGTTTTTTTTCAGTTTTTACTCCGATAACTACAATTGCCGCTATATGTTTTGCTTGAAAAGGAACATATCTTATATGAAAAACTCTGAGGAATCGAAGGGTGCCATTTTCATGCTGTGCCGGGGTCGAAAATGGTCTATTTCGCCCCATTTCACCCTTAACATATGTTTTTCATCAGTTTTCACTCCGATAACTACAATTGCCGCTATATGTTTTGCTTGAAAAGGAACATATCTTATGTGAAAAACTCTCAGGAATCGAATGGTGCCAGTTTCTTGCTGTGCAGAGGTCGAAAAATAGTTTATTTCGCCTCATTTTACTCTAAAAGTGTGTTTTCAGTTTTACTCCATAACACAACCATTAGTACCCAACAGCACCCAATTTCGCTTGAAAAGGAACATATCTTATATGAAAAACTCTCAGAAATCGAATGGTGCCAATTTCATACTGTGCAGAGGTCGAGAAATAGTCTATTTCGCCCCATTTCACCCTAAAAGTGTGTTCTTCATCAGTTTTCACTCCGGATTAACTACAATTGCCGCTATATTTTTTTTGCTTGAAAAGGAACATATCTTATGTGAAAAACTCTGAGAAATCGAATGGTGCCAGTTTCATGCTGTGCTGGGGTCGAGAAATGGTCTATTTCGCCCCATTTTACCCTAAAAATGTGTTTTTCAGTGTTTACTCCGATAGCTACTACTGCCACTATTTTTATTTTTGTTACCAGTTTCATGCTGTGCTATCTAGTAGGTTTAATTTACAACCAGTTTAATTTCACATTTAAAGAGGTCTACATATTTTTTGATTCTACATTTGCAAATATACATCGATGATTTTATAGTGCAATTTACAAAACATAAACAGATTCAGTTGAAATTACATCTTCAGCAGTTGCGGATGTTGCGGATGAAAATCATACCAAAGTAACCTATTTTCTTGTTCTCCGCGAATTTTCATAAACAATCAGTTTGACTCAAATTGAAGTTCGAATGTGCAGCAAAATTTTTCTTTCAAATGTTAATAGTGAGATTGTGGAAATTTACTTAAACTCTAATCGCAAGAAGCAGCGAGTAGTGCAGCTTCTGATAGCGAGAGGTGTAGCTGTGAGTCAACTGTGTCTAAAAGATGTGATGAATTGGGTGAAACAGTTTACTCTCGACGCTGGGTAAATGCGCATGGAAAGGAACGTTTTTATGCGAGAGAAACAACGACTGGCTAAATCAAACATTCGAGGTAAGGGTTCTGAGTGGAAACATACGTATATAGGGTAGGTGTACCAGTTATGTATAATACTTAAAAGTGTACCAGTTATTTGTCCTATGGAAATTAACTAGAGTATGGCTACTAGCGCCATTGCGAAATGGTGCGAAGTGGTACACTTGCCATGACTCGTACACCTACCCGATCTTGACAGAAACATAATCATCACATAACATTTTTATAGACGTCAATGCATTGTATAAAACATTCATATTGGTTGTCATCTCGTAAAATGCCCCTTAGTTTTCTATTTTGGGATAAATTGATGAATCTCGCTCACCATAGCGATCTGCTGGTCTTCAAGAAATTCGTTTCGTGCATTGTACAAAAAGGTGTAATGATAGTATTTTACCAGAGGACAAGCAATATGAATGTTTCATACAATTTACGAGACATTTGTTCTATGTAAAGCTAATTTATCAAAATAAATTTTCAGTGAAAGAACTTCAAGAATAATTATTTTTATTTTCTATTAGTTCAAATTGTATCGCTTAATCCCCTCCCTCATTTTTCATCAAGTGGTAACACATTTCAAGTTGGTGAAAATGAAAAATTTAAGGATGTACAAAAATCTGAATGAAAATTTACTTAACATTGTAAGCTGTTAAACTGATAAATTTTCCCGAATTGAATCAATTTTTCATCTTATCGATTCAATACTTGGAAATCATGAATGAAAGCCTACTCTTTCTACCCACACTCTAACAGCCCCATTGCCATCAGTACCGTATCGGATCCAATGTAAACAATATCCCTCATGAATACAAATGACAGCACTTCCAACCGATCGAACATCTGTGGCTCAGCGATTGGCTCCGTGATTTCTTCAAACCTAGTAGGAGTTCATTCGTTCGATATCGCAACTTTGAGACATTGCTCGCACGTGTGCCTATCATCATCATCATCGTCGTCGTCGTCGTCAAGCCCAAATTTCCGGTCGAATGAGAAGCGATAGCGATGATTTGCTTTCTCGTTCTAGCATTGACGTCATTGTTCGCGAAGCTGCGGCAGAAATGCCTCCTTTGAATGAAAATCCAATCCCATCACGTGTTTTTCGAGGCTCCACTGCTCTGATGTGGGCATATCTTATTTAGAGGAAGAGAAGTTATCATTCTGCGACGGGGGTGGATGGCTGGCATGAAATGTTCAGAACGCTCCACCCAAAGGTTAATTTATCGGTTTGGAATGCAGATACCGAAATATTTGCGGCATGTTGGCATTATGGTCAGAGATGTAAAAAGTCAGATGTGTTAGATAGAAGTGACTGAGGAAACAGTTGTAAAAAGCTGATAGAAGAAGATTAATGGACTAGCAGTTTGCTATTTGTTTGACCTGGATCCAGGGTCTGTTTGTTAGGCCTGAGCTTGTTGGAAGGACGCTTTCTGTATCGTTTTATGAGGATGGGAGAAAGTGTAAAATTAATGAATTGGATCCATTCCAAATGCCAAGGACCAACTCGAGCTTTCAGAAGCTGAAAACGGTATATATTGCAACGTTTTTATTAGTTTCATACTTTCTGTAGAAAGAAGTTCCTGTGTTCAACCATTGAAGCGAAACCAGAGGTTTGATTTCAAGCCCGGCCCAGGAATACGTTGAAAACTGCTCAATTCATTGGCGTAAATATATGGCGTATAATTTAACACAATCTTACTTATTGTGCGTCCAGAGACAATGCCTCCAGATTGATAATGATCCCAATTTACAACTTTGGAAAACCTTATTATGAGGAAAATTATGCAAACATCATTAGGGCCGATACAAACATCGACGTATTAACTGAAATTTGTTTTGCCTACGAGCTGATTGATTAGTGTGCGAAGGATTAGTAATTTAGTAAAACTTATTGATCAGCTCCACGATCCTACGGAGTTCGAGATAATACAATTTGTTCTAGTTGAGCCTTACTCCAATTTGTTACTTACTTGGTAAATACTTAGATATGTTCACGAAGAACTGGTGAAACAGTTATAGACAGTATGTAAAATAAGTATATCCACCCCTGCTTCAAATTTACAATTTTCCTGTTATCGATTCAAATATTAGTTGATAAAATGAGTGTTGTTGAAAAGGGAAGTTTATCCATCCAAACAAAAAAAGAAAAAAAGAAAAAAAGTTTATCCACCCAAACATGCTTAGTACCATTTTACCGTGTATTGAGCGGTTCCTGTCACTTTTTCGAATGTAAACATTGCATACAGTTATCCTTTCGTAGTGTAGAAGCTTTCGTGATTCAAATTTGAGTTCTCGTGTTTCGAAATGCCTAAAAACGCACAAATTTCGCTGAGTATCCGAAAACTTATCATAGAGCATCACAAGTGCGGTAAAAGCTACCGTCAAATTGCTAATATCGTTCAGATACGTAAAGATACGGTTGCCAAAATTGTTCAGAAGTACAGAAAGAGTGGTTCTTTCACACCAGAAAAGCGATCAGGGTGACCGGTCAAGATCGAGGTTTGTCAGCTCCAAAAATTGCAAAGCAAGTTGAGAGTTTTCTATCCATGTGACACCTCAAACAATCCGAAATCGATTGCATCTACTAGGTCTGAAGGGTAGAGTGGCAATTAAGAAACCATGGTTGTCAGCGAAAAACATTAAAAAAACGATTGAAGTAGGCTCGAGACCATATTACATGGACAGTCGATGATTGGAGAAAGGTCATTTGATCAGACGAGACTAAAATAATGCTATTTGGGTCTGATGGTATCACACGAAAATGGCGCAGAACAGGTGAAAGTCTGAAAACCCAGTGTTTAAAGCCTACAGGCAAACATGGTGGAAGTGAGTTATTGCAACATTATTAATTTTCAACTAACTTAACTAGCTTTTATCATTTTCTGTGCAGGTAGAGTCATGGTTTGGGGCTCGATGACTTTGTCTGGCGTTGGAGAACTCGAATTCATTGACAGAATAATGACAAAGGAGGTTTATCTAGACATACTGAAACGAAAACTTTCAGCAAGTGCACAAAAACTGAAGCTGGGCCGGAGATACACGTTCCAGCAAGATGGGGATCCAAAGCACACATCGAAGCTGGTATCCCAATGGTTTAAGGAAAAGAACATCAATGTTTTGGAGTGGCCAGCACAGTCTCCTGACCTTAATCCAATAGAACATCTCTGGTCTTTTTGAAAATTAAGGTTCAGGAACACAAACCATCAAGCATTCAGCAATTACGACAAGTTGTTGTAACTGAATGGGACAAAATCGCACCAGAAACGACCCTAAGTATAAACACGACGATGTCAAGCTGTCTTTGAAGCCAAGGAGGTCACACGAAATATTGAATGATTTTCAGGATTATGGTGGATATATTTTTTTGCATTATTTTTTATCGTTTTCTTATATATATGGTCTCAGACACGAACAGTTCGTGCTTTTACATCAAATTATCGTTATTTGACTTTCTTTTTATCCCTTGAGAAATAAACTTAATATTAAAAATCGTTATTCAATGTTTTGGTGGATTATTTGAAGCAAATGTGCCAAGTGAGAAGGGGTGGATAAACTTTTTTTACATACTGTAAACCACCAATGAAACCGTTAGAATATAAATCAATACAACATACAAGTAAGATCCTTTTTAAAAAACTTATTAAAAACTTAACCTAATCAAAAAATTCATTCGTTCAATTGTTTTATTCATATTCATGAAATTTTGTTGCTGGTAGCTAAAATATCGGAAGTCCAGTTTTCTTAAAGGTGAACCGGTGAAATTGCTGCATAAATGATAGTTCTTGATTATTTACATGTGGAATTACCAATAATCATTATTTTTAATGTTTTAAAAGCACAATAGTTACCTAAGTATTGACTTCTCTTTTCAGTGGTAAGTGCAAACAAAAACTACAACGACCAGCTCAATAGGGTTGAACGAAGTTTTGACGTAGAACTACTTAAAAACTTCTTTCTCATTGTTATTATAAGCTATCATAATAATCAGGATGTTTTCAGGGGAGCGTAATGGGATTGTTCTAAAATGCATGAAAAATTGTTTCCCATTGAAGTTATTTAAAATATTCAATAATTTTTCTTCCATTGAGGGTAATATTTATTGTCCTCATGTTGTTATAACTGTTACAATTAAATCTATATTTGGTCTTTGGATTAAAATATGGGTCCTCCCTTAGCTCAGTCGGTAAAGGCGCGGCTACAAAGCAACACCATGCTGGAGGTGGCTGGGTTCGATTCCCGGTCTGGTCTAGGAATTTATCGTAAAGGAAAATTACTCGACTCCCTGGGCATAGCGTATGATTGTACTTGCCACACAATCATACTAATGCAAAAATGGTACTTGGCATCGAAATCTCTCAATTAATAACTGTGGAAGTGCATTTAGAACACTAAGTTGAGAGCAAGCAATAAGCTAATTGTGAAAGCAATAAGCTTGAAATGCTAAAAGAAGAAGGATTAAAATATTCAGAGATAGGACATCAAAAAGCATTCTTTTATACAAAAACTTCAGCCCGATTGGTGCTCGATTCAAAGTCTTTGTTAGAAACACTTGCGAAAAATCGTTTGAACTCATTAATTTTCTAAATTTTAAAACAGGACTCTGGCCTTAGTATATGTTCAAAAGTTTCGAAATTAATATTGAAAGTGAAAGTTTTGAAGAAAACAATAAATTGTTTGAAATATTTCCAATAAGCTGCTGCACAAATGTCAGAAATCTTACGAGAAATGACTAAGTTATTAATATTCATAAGCAAACAACTCTAAACAGTCATGCTCTAATTTTTCGTTCTGTACATTTACCCCCATATATATATAATTTTTTTTTAAATGTGGATGATTGGACGAATAAAGATTATAAAAACAACTTCAGCGTTTTATTTTCAAGCCAATTCAATAACTTGTGAGCAAATCTCATCACCGGTTCCAATTGGAAAATTCAAATTATGTAAGGGTATGAAATTTTTCCCATTGAACCGAATTCAGCAAACTGACGATTTCACAAAGGAGTATTTTTCACCGCATAAATTGTTTCAAATCATTAGTTATAAAAGTTTGAGCCAAACTATTTTGATATTCTAAAGCTATCCAATGAGTTTTGGAATATATATATACAGCAATTCAATAAAAAAAAGATAAACAATCTGTCAGAATTTCATAATCATTGGTAGTTTTGTTCTTCATCGAAAAAAATTTGACCCGTAGTTTTTATTTCGTTATAAGGGCGGCTGTTTCTGCGTTAGGGTGTTCCAAAAAATTAACTTTTTTCAAAAATGCTTTTTTTCTAAAAATCATAACTCTTGAACCACTCAACCGATTTTATCATGCTAACATACTTGCTTACTTTACATACTTTTAAGAAAAAATATAAAATCACCTCCTTTACTTCAACGGTGATTATGAAAATATGGATTCTTTTAGTTTCTTGAGGTAATCATGGTCTCGGGACCAAAAATCCCTCTCGTTTTTATATTTTTGCTTGTAAGATTTTTGATATCATCAAAAAATTGGCGATGTAGGGTGAGGGACGGGTTTTAAGCTGTTTAGTCAGCATCTGGGACATTTAATGAAGCTGTATGTAATAATTAATAAGAACTGCCAATATTTAGACGTAATCCTTCTGCTTACTTCTGATCTATCGAAACATACCTTCAGAAACGAGCATTAGGCTCAGAAAATTTCATAGCCATGGAATAAAGTTCCCAATAGCAGGGACTTATTAAAAGCATGTGGATTGATTTCCGATCATGAAAATGTTTTCTTCAGCCCCGCCATCTAGTTAATTATTGATCTTTAGATTGGAAATGTGTATTTCTTATTTCATTTACTCTCACGCAAATGTTAGACAAAGCGACTGTGGCGACAAACGGGATGCTTCGTTTAAAAACAAACAAATGTAAGAGACAGCAGACTTCTCGTTACAATACCAGTGCGCTATATCCATGGTTAACAAAGAAGAGAGGAAACATGGGCTCTCTCAAAAGCAATAGTGATGCCATAGCCGCCGCTCAACAGCGAAGCATTATTTATCGTTGAGTACTATTGGACTGCTCCGAAACATTCTTTTGATTGCATATGATAGTGCCAGATGATGAACAATATAATCATAAGCATATATCAAACTCAAATGACTGGAAGAAACATGAAATAAACCTAAATATGAAATAAATTTAACAAGCAACAAGCCTAGATGTAAGAAGGAGGGATTGGATTGGATTTCTATATTTGAGAGAAGTTTTCCCGTCTTTGCTTCTTGTGTGACACATTCCCCCCACCCCCCCCATCCGCAAAATACACAAAGGCAAAATTTGTGCGAACTTCTTCAGCAGGTAGGAAACTGATGTATCTAGATGATGTACAGGGTCCAAAGTGTATTTGTTTATGTTTACTTTGAAGTGCTGCATCCAAACGTTCTATTTGTTTTATTGCAAATTCGTCAAAATGTTCGCGAAAGAAGTTATCACCAGTTTGTTGCTCGCCCAGAAGAAGCCGGTAGTGTGCCATTTGGCAACAGTTGGTAGGGTGCCATTTGGCAACAGTTTACCGCATGAAAAAGTCCCTGCAGGATGCTCCTAAGCAGCGGAAGCCGGGAAGCGGACGTCCGCGCTTTGCACGCACGCCGAACGTGATCAAATCGGTCCGTCCATAAATTGCTCGCAACCCGGTGCGTTCCATAAGAAAACATGCAAAGGAAGCCAGAGTGAAACGCCACTTGATTACGGACCGGGTCAAGGAACTACAAGTGACTCGTTCTAAGAGATTGCTTTCCTTGTTGAAGAAGGAAAAAATGATAATCCTCCGACGAAAAGCTTTTCAGCATCGATGCTGTAGCCAACAGCCGCACGGACCGGTTCATTTCACCGCAGAAAATGGAGAACGTTTCGGAAAAAATGAAATTCAAATTTCAAACCAAACATCCGGCTGGTGTCATGATGTTTGGCTTGGTGGCGTCCCACGGTTTGAAAATGCCGCCAGTTTTCATTGATGCTGGAGTTAAAATCAATACCGAAGTGTATATCGGTATTTTAAAGGACCAAGTGCTTCCCTAGGTGAAGGCCAATTTCTCCGAAGACCAAAACGTTGTCCTACAGTAGGATGGAGTGCCGTGTCACACGTCCAATCGAACCCAACAATGGTTGAACGATAACATGGCCGAAGGATTTGTGGCCCCCTAGCAGTCCAGATCTTAATCCGTTGAATTATTTGATTTGGGCATATGTTGAAGTACGAGCCTGCAAAACATCACACCCTAGTGTGAAAACCCTGAAGTCAACCATAACACGCACATGGCAGTCAATGTCGGAGGACTACGTCCGAAAGGCATGCTCTTGCTTCCGGCATCGGCTCGAGGATGTTATTAATAAAAATGAAGGACACATTGAATAAATTTGTTTAAACGGACTTTATAAAGATGCACTGCATATTATTTCTTGCATATTATTGCTTGAATTAGTTGAAAATGGGATTTGAGAGAAATAGAACAAATTTTCACATTATTTTCTGCCGCACCCTGTATATTTTATCTATAAAATGACAGAAAAAAAAAAAAAAAAAATGTTATAAACAACGCATCACCCACCAGAAAGAAAAAAGAGATGTTTGTGTTATTATTAAAAGAAGAAAAATGTAGAAATTTGTGTTTTTTAGTAGTTTTTTCTAACCGTTGATTAAAAAAAAAACCTCTGATTAAGCCGTTCCCTACCCTAACCTCTGATTAAACCATTCCCTATTTTAGTATTTGAGATCAGTTTTTTTCAAAAATGCTAAGTTTTCAGGTTTCGCTGACTATTCTACTACGCGTGTTCATTTCTTGAAGGAACTTGCCAACCATGCGTCCCCACCAATCAGAAGTTATTTTTATAAATTTATTTAGCTTTTTTAGAGCTAAGTGATGGTCCATAAACCACATGTTCTCATTTTTGGGTATACTCGACTTTCCCTCTCTTAAGTGGTTTTCCATCCATACATTTTTTAAATATCCCATATAACAATCGTACTGCCTTATAGCCTTTGTTTAAGTTAATAAGGGTTTTATTATTGCAATAGACATGCTTTTTTGTTTAAAAGCAGCTTTCAATGGTGCGAGAGATGTATAGTTAATTATTTTTCTTAATGCTGTTCTTATAACCTTTTCTAGCAGGATGGTGAAGTCTAAAACATTCTAAAATTCAAAAAATAATTGACGAGGAACTCTATCCTCTCATAAAACCGTTAAGTAATTCAATAATAAAGCTCCTTCATATTTCTTTAACAGAGTCATGATAAAATATTTCATAAGCATGCTTTATCATTATAAAAACCGTCATTAGGCCATCTGGATTCTGACGAGAGCATAGAGTATATATTGTAGCATTTTGTACTACATAAAGTATATGATAAGATGCTCTACCAATGTTGTCATAATAAAATAAAACAAAGATGGATGCTCATAGCAACAAACTAAAAAGAGTGAAAAAAATGGCACGTTTATGCGAAATATTGAGAAATACTTCTTGAGCATTTCATATAGTAATTTGCCAATAAATTTCGTTGAAATAACTACAACACATATTCAGTCAGTCTCCCAAAAAGGAATTATCTTGAGGTATGTTTCGCCTCGTATACGGCATTGCTTTCCCGTATTCTTTCGAAAAAACTTCTTTCCTGCGGACTAACTTTTGATGTAGCTTAAACTGTGTAAACTCTTTTCTGGCAGCAGCTTGCCCAAGTAACACACAAAACATCTTTTTAAAATGATTAATAATTGTATATTTTATAAATGTATTACAAAATTTATTGCAAAACATGCCTAGTTCGGATCGGGTTGGATCTCTCGTATTCTATATATCAATCTGACTAACGATTGTGTTAAAAAAAACTTTTTCCACTGCTGGAAGTGATTTATACTTTATCATTGTTCTTAAAAACATTGTTCCATACATTTATAAAACATGAACAGGAAAAGATGTTATGGGTAGTTCCAAATACTGTTGAAATTACGTAACACTAAACCATGTTTTGCGAAACGTGTTTTTTTCTCATAAAGATGAATTAGTTTTATAAGATTATGGTTTTACTGCCAACGGGAAGCATATCACAGATACTCAAAGTTTAAGTTGAAAAGTTGGCTTAGCAAAGAAGCTGCAAGCCTATCACGCCAAGCACGAGTGTTCAAATCCCACGCTTGGCGTTGTTATATTTTTGCATGAGAATGATTTTTTTTTTCATTTGATGTTTTATAAGGCTCAACTTTTTGCGCTTTTAACGTCATATTAAAGCATGAACTAAATTGTTATGCACTTATATTGATTACCTGTATTTGTCATTTAACAGCACTTTCAACTTGTTAATTACAAGCTGTGTTGCCTGGGTGGCTACCATATTTCATGCAATTTTATAATTTCCATGTCTTATGATATATTAACTTTGACATGGCTTATTGTTGTACGGCCGTTTATGTGGGATTAAAAAAAGTATTAAATAAGAGTGGTTGAGCAAAACCTGTATCTTCGACGAAGAATTACACTTTTTATAATTTTTTTTAGAAAGTACAACGTATTTCGGAGGCGCACCTAGTTTTTCAATTCTTTTCAAGCAATTTACACAATGAATTAAATTTGGCAATTAATTTAATTTAATTTGAGCACTATAGGTTGAAACAAGTGATAAAATATGATAAATCAAGCTGAGATATATATTTCACTTTGACAATACTAACGTTTTATTTGACATGGATAATTTTTGCATCAATTAGAGTTGTTTTTATCGGAATGAATTTGTTGAGAGTTTGTTTGGCAAGCGTTTAGTGGAAGTGGCTCGGAAGAGGTTTTTATAGATGTCAAATTGCTTTTATTTAGTTTTCCCTTTGGTTTTAAAACTGTTTTTAATTCGGTCATAATAAAATCTTTTTATTTCAATCCAAACTAGAACTGCCTCTAAAATATACCCTTCAGAACCTCTACCAGAGTGGGCCAACTAGGCACATTTTAGTCTTCATGAGGTTTTAAGGGGAGCAATCAAGACAAATATGCCTTGACCAGGGTTTTATGGATGTCGTTTTATAACACCCTTGTAGGAATTCATAAAACTTTAAATGGTTCTTGGGATAAATGGTGCATGTGTTCGGGTCAACTCCCTCGTGTAACATTTTTTTAAAAGCCTTTTTCTCTGGCTTCCGGGTATATTCAATCTTCTTAAACAGATAAATGTTATTCAGGTTATCAGGCTGCCACTTTTTGGAATGAATAAGAAAATCTTCGTTACATAAGTTGCGAAGATAAACAAATGGGTGCAAATTAACAGAAGTATACCAGTAAGCCTTACTTGGAGTTGAAGAATTACATCTTACTATTCAACGCGTTCGGCTAATCAAATGGTACTTGAACCATGTGATTCGCTGAGTTATACTTAACTACATATAAAATATAAACAACATGCAACCTTTGATTTATCTGATAGTGTATGAGACGTATCACATAGTGAATAATAGTTTACGGTCCTTCTTTTTTTTTTTTTTTGGAAATACACACCGTTGCAACTGTGTGGTTTCTGAATTTGGGAATGAGTTTTCTTTTGCGTGTTACTCACCTTACCAATTAGACTAGGCCTCACCTTACCAATTAGATTAGGTCGGCGTAGCCTCTGCTGTACACAGAATTTGTTTCCATTGTTATCGGTCCATGGCTGTACCTCGCCAGTCTCGCCGTCTGCGGAGGGTCCGCAGGTCGCATTCTATTTGATCGATCCACCTTGCTCGTTGCGCGCCTCTTCTTCTTGTACCTGTAGGTTCGTTTTCGAGAACCATTTTCACGTGGCTGTCGTCCGACATTCTTACGACATGCCCAGCCCATCGTAGTCGACCGACTTTTGCGATGTGTACGATGGGAGGTTATTCCAGCAACTGGTGCAATTCGTGGTTCATTCGCCTCCTCCACGTTTCGTCTTCCATCTGCACTCCACCGTAGATCGTACGCAGCCTCTTCCGTTCACTTTCCGGTCGTGGCCGTAGAGAACTACCGGTCTTATTAATGTCTTGTAGATGGTCAACTTTGTGGTTCGCCGAACTTTGTTCGATCTTAGCGTCCTTCGGAGTCCAAAGTAGGCACGATTGCCAGCCATAATGCGCCTTTGTATTTCTCTGCTGGTGTCGTTATCGGCGGTCACCAATGAGCCCAGATACACGAATTCGTCTACTACCTCGATTTCATCACCGTCCATCTGAACTCGTGTTAGGAGGCTAACATTGTCTTCTCGTGAGCCTCTTCCCTTCATGTATTTTGTTTTCAACGCATTAATCACAAGCCCAATCCTACCAGCTACAGCCTTAAGTCTGATGAACGTTTCCGCCATCGTCTCAAAGTTACGTGCTTCTTTTGCGTGTACACTCAGTTTTATATTCTTCTTCGTTTCGTCCGATGCAACAGTACGTCCAATCTTCCAGGTGTCAACCGGTTACTTGTAGGCAATCTTATGCACTTTATAAAAAACTTGTCATTGTAGATGAATAATCACGGCTAACTTATGAACAAGGGATATTTTCATGGAAAAAAAACTATTTTGCCGACAAAATTTTTAATTATCTTGAAATAGGCTACTTTTAGAAATTAATTAAATTATTATTTTTAATTATAACAAATTATATTGCATGAATTATTCTGCTTATAAAAATCAGATGTATTGTTTTAATTAAAAAAATAAAAATAAATTGTGAATATTAATATAGAGGGGTTAAATTTTATAGATTTTCAAACATGAACGGATAACTTTTTGAAATTTGCTATTTAAATTAATATTTATTATGCACTGATTTATGTATAAGCAATAATTTTATTAATATAAACCAAATAAATTTTGTCATTGTAACATAATTTTAAGGAATTTAAATATTTTAAAATTATTTTTTGAAAGATAAGAAGGATTTTTTATTTTAATTGTTTTTCAAATCTAATTCAAATAAAATTTGTTTTTAAGTTGAAAAATTCACCTGATTTTTAAGTTGGAAAATTTTTAAATTTCATTGAAATCATTTTTTTTTTTTTCATTTTAGAAAGGATAACTAATAAAAATAATATTATTAAATTATTAATTTTCAAATAAGTTATTTGTTGCTGAAACTTTAAATTAATTAACATAATTATTTAAATCATATTTATTTTGTTAAACAATCACAACATTTAAAATTTAAAAGTAAAAGTATTCAAATTCAGGGATTATATCAGACATATTAGGGAAGTATTAAACCGTTTATTGTTGTTTTTTGTATTCTCCCAATGCGCGGAAATAAAATTTGTCATCCACCCGGGCTCGTGCCAAAAAAAAAATATTAGTCGAGCTACATCAGACAATAAATACGCGCACGCATCCCCCCTCCATTTTCACTCCCTACAGGTCCCAGTCCCCATTGATTATTCATTCCCTCAAGTAACTCTGATTACACAGTGATTACAAAGGTGATTATGATTACAGACGATGGTAACTCATGATTACTTGATGATTACTTATGATTACATGCGTGATTCTTGATTACTTCCCTTAAATTGAACATTGCTACCCAAAAAAAGGGTTATTTACATGACTATTTAGGTTATCGTAATTCACGGTGTTAGTTAAAACCAAATGTCAAACCGTCAAACCAAAACACAACCGCCAGCAATTTCACGTGATTCCGGTTATTTTTAAATTTAAAAGTAAATGCGCAAACGGATGTACTCAAGAATCAAGAAGCTTGAGCTATCAAACGCTAGGTTTTGGTGGTAAAAATTAATTGTCTCGTAATACGGGTTTATTTGAGGGACAATCTGGGGACCCTAGAGGACTAGGGTCGTTAGTGATCCATCTCAGTGATAACATTGTAATGAGCATGAAAAATCACGAAGGTTGAGCCGTTGAACTAATAGTTAATCCATATTACGCGTTTCTCCGGAGGACATTCCGGTGGCCATTGAAGATCAAGATGGTCGGTAATTCAATTCCGGGTTGAAATGACCACGGGCACAAAAATCCACGAATAATGAGCTGTTGATCACTTGGTTTTGGTTAAAAACAAATAAGAGAGTTCCTCACCTTTCCCAAATTGACCTCCTTTGGGATACCCGTGAATCGGTGCCACGAGGACCAGACTTGATCAGTAGTCATTGGAAACGAGTGCTGGTAGTGTCTTGAATATTTCAGAGAAGTTCGATGTAAAAATCCTTTGCACAAGAATAGCATCGGTGTCAATTGCAAACAAAGCACTGTATTTTATAGATAAATAGCCAACTATGATGTACATTTTTACACCCACGCACTATGGTACGAATAGCCAAATTTCGCGATAAAAATCGATAACTCGAAACATATTAACTTTAGTGCAAATGATGTTTTTGGGAGATTTGATACTTAAAAAAAAAAGTTTTTTGTGTCTATCTTTTGGTTCAGGTTGTAATTAGGGTGATTAAAAGATCATAAAAATTCTTTGATAATAAAAATTCTAACTTATTATTATGATTTAGAGGCATTGTTACTCCTACAGAATTGTGGATAATTTAATTTTATGAAACTTTGCTGAAGAAACTTAACTTCAATCTCATCAACGTATCGTTTTATAACAGTTTTTCTAACTTTCCTTGGGGTGAGACTTAAAAAAACAGTTTTTTGCTCTATTTTTTTTATTTCAATTTGAATTTGAAAACTTTGTTATGATTACAAGGATTATTTTGATTACTGATGATTACTTATGATTAGTTATGATTACTTATGATAACTTAGGGTAATTCTTGATTATTTATCAAAGATTACTTTTGATTATTTATAATTAAAGGGTGTTCCAATCGAAATTTGGTCAAAAAGTAATGTGTGTGAGTCGATCAAAGTTTTTATTAATCTGTCAAATTCTTTTTCTTTTTCAAGTTCAGTGAATACAGAATACAGGAGAAATATTCAGCTAAGCTTCCTTTTTACCAAATGCGAATTGCTGGGTCTTTCGTTTATTACCTGCCATAAGATTTTGTACAGTCTCCTTGTCCACTTTATTCGCCGCAGAACACCAGTTTGCCTTGAACTGTTTCTCGCTCTCAACAGCCTTTTGAGTCTTCTTAAGGTTCCGCTTGGCGATGACCCAATATTGTTCGATTAGGCGGAGCTCTGGCGTGTTGGGAGGGCTCTTGTCCTTGGGCACCACTTGAACGTTGTAGTAGCATACCACTCCATGGCCTTTTTTTCGTAATGGCAAGATGCCAAATCTGGCCGAAATAGAACGGAACAATTGTGACGCTTTAGGAAAGGCAGTAGACGTTTTTGTAGGCACTCGCTCAGATAAATTTCCTGGTTGACGGTTCCGGTCGCAATGTAAACGTTGCTCTTCAAGCCACAGGTACAGATGGCCTGATATTTCTTCGCGAACTTTGACAGTTTAATGTACTTGAAAAGATCTGCAACCTTTCTCTGTCCAGTTGCCGTATAAATGTCCTGTCCAGGAAGCTGTTTTACGTCTGCCTTGACGTAAGTTTCATTGTCCTGTTCCAAGCAATCAAACTTCGTCAACCTCGTCGTGTACAACTTTCGCAATCGTGCTTTGGCCGACGTGTTTTGTTTATCGTCGCGATTTGGAGTCACTACTTTCTTGTAAGTCGACAGTCCAGCTCGTTTTTTAGCTCTATCCACGGTTGAAGGCGCCACTCCCAGCTTCTTTGCGACATCTCGGACGAAGGAAAAGTTGGGGTTCCACTCGAAACAGCGGGCAACTCTTTTGCTTGTCGTCACTGTGGCCTCCGGCTTTCGATTTCCCCCCGATCCAGTTTTCCTGGCTGTCGACAAACGTTCACCGAACACTTTTAATACGTTGAGTAACAGTTGATTTAGTCCACATTCAACAATTTCGCCAACTTGGCGTGAGATTAGTAGTTTGCTTGGATTTTCGCCATGCACGTGCAAAATTTTGATATGCATTGTTTCTCTTCCTTCGACGACATTTTGAAAACTGAAGTGCTAATCTCAAAATCAAATCAGAGGCATGATGCTACACGCACACATTTTCAAAATGAGGGGCGTGCAAAATGTTTTAATGCACGATGAAAGGAAATGCGTCAAGTTTAAGTCGACCAAATTTTGATCGAAACACCCTTTAGTTATGATTACTAATGATTACTTATGATTATTTATGACTACTAATGATTACTCCTGATTATTGTGATTGCCTACGATTATATGATTATTTTGCGGAAATAAAAGTAATCTCTGATTACATGTCACTTCAAAACTTGTTGGAAACCCCTTGCCCCCCCCCCCTGTTAAAAGAAAATGCGACCGACCGTCCCCATATACTCCCAATTGCTTGATTTGGCTCTAGCGATTTGTTTGTTTCCCTCTCCCAATGCCTAACAAGGGTGAGAAATTATCTCCTGCTGTTGGGTTTAACATTTTAAGTATTCGAATTCAGGGACTATATTAGACATATTAAGGAAGTAATAAACTGTTTTATATTATTTATTTGAATCATTGTTTCTTAATACAGATATTGGTATAACATTACTTATACTAACGTTATACGCGTAATTGTCCCATGTTCTATGGGGTGCCCCATACACATGGGACCGTAGGCTTCGTGTACGCCCCCTGGGATACCAAGCTTTCAAGAAACGTATAGTTCACAGAGTTGAAAGAGGAACTCTCCTTCTACCGCAGCACGCTGGACAAGACTTTGTCTTTTCCGATGAAAAGTTATTTGTTCTGCAGCAGCCTTACAATGTCCAAAACGACAGGTTGTGGGCCTGCAGGTCTAAAGACTTCCCATATAGCGACAAAAACATTGCACGGCTCCAAAGCGCCGGTTCCGTGATGGTTGGGGGGGGAGGGGTTGCTGGTATTTGTAAGCCCGACTAGCTATCGCTTGTTTTCATCGAGAAAGGCGTTACGAGCAACGATTATATTTTTAAACGGAAGTTTTGCTGAATGCCGTGAAGCCAAGCTAAGAAAAAATGTACGGGAAGGATTACGTGCACACTACCAAAATGTCATGTAAATTTCTCTTTCAGATCGACACATGCAAGCGTCCTTTAGCACATAAGAATGAGTTAAAAGAGATGAAAAAATAAATTAAATCAAACACATCTTTTGTCGAATTCCATGTGTGTCAGTTTCAGGAGACATAATTTTACACGAAATTTTTCTTTACGTTCCCCGACTTTTTACAAACTTGAATTACGTCTCGTGTAAAATTCATAATTTCTAAGTGTGTGTTTCATCCAGCGAATTTGATCCAAAACTAGTTTTAGGTTTGATCGACTTTTTGGTCAAGGATGAATGGCCTTCCAGTTCACCAGATCTGAACCCCTTGAATTGTTTGGGTGTGGTCATACATGCTGTCGAAAATTAACGAGCACAAAATGTCTACTTTGGCCCAGTTCAAAGCCGTAATCTTTCAAATTTGGAACGAAATTCCGATGGAAGTCGTGCGTGCCGCTTGAGAATGGGTTTGAAAAACGTTTGAAGCTGGTCGAAAAGTTTAAAGACGGTGTTATTCGGAAACATCTGCTGTTATTGATCCATGTAATATTACTTTTCAATAAAAATAATTACCAATAAAATCCGAATAACTTTTGTGAAGTAATCAAAGTTTGAATTTGTATGAGAATATATTGAACACGGCGTGAGTAAGCGGACTTGAATTTATACCAGACCCACTAAGGTGTCTATAAGCTATCACGCTTATCATTACACCACCGGCGCCGTAAGCAAAGACTCTGGTAATACCATTCACAAAGTGTGATGGTAGTTTACTTGAGAAAATTTTGAGAAAAGAAGAAAAAATGGAAATTACTTGATTACCGAAATAAAGCTTTTAAAACCAATAGAACAGCATCCTGTTGGTCTACGCGCAAAGCGTGATAGTGGGTTTCCAGTAGAAAGACAAGGCTATATTTAACAACGCTTGAGAGCCGACTTGAGCCGATTAAGACAAACAGTAAGGATGCTGTTGGAGCCCCTCACAAATTTTACTTACTTGGCTACTTATTGGAAAATAAATACATATTCTTCCGCTTGCATAAAATACTGCCGCTTGCGTTTTGCCTCGTTCCAGGACAAGGTTGATTATTGAATTGTAAATATTGTTCAGGCTACATCAATCAGCATCAACATGTTTGGGCTGGCAGTCTTTTGCGACTGTAATAAAATTACTCGAGAAGGCGTGAGGTAGGAGCTGGCGAGGGCTGAAGGATCGCCCCCTCCTTCCAGGTTGTCAACTAACCATTTAAAAATTTTAACAGGCTACATGAATTCCAAACGGTACGGATGAACGGATAGCTTCAGGTTATTTTGTGATTTATATTGATAGTCTAAATATGTGCTTACCACGTCCGTCAGTATGCAAATTCCAGAATAAATTTACACGGAAGTTTGTCAATAAATGCCTTAAAAGTGCATTGGGAATACTAAGTTGAGATCCGAAAAAAAGGTTTGCCAAAAAGCATCACAGACGTAGAAAACAGATTGTTTTTTTTAAATCAAACTTAACTGGATCATGGTTTTGATCCCTCTTAATTTACGGAAACACACGTACTCACTCCTTCCCAGCGTAAAGATTCAATCCAAAATTATGAACATTACACATAAATCACACACACAAAAGTTAACAGATACATTCGATTTATTAACTTAGTTATCTTTGATTATAATTTGCTATTGCATTAGGAGGTGGGTTTAACTTTAGTAAAACTTTAGAACCTGGTGCATTAATAAATTGCATCACTGTTGAACATGTTGTTGCTTTGATTATGGCTACTTTTTACTGTTAGCTCGGCTAAAACCGTTGACTAGAGAACCTTCTTAATCTTACTTATGGTTAAGGGGGCTAAAAAAACTTATCCCAGTAGCCACAGCAGGTGCCTCTTGACGAAGTGATGGAAACTGTTCTCAGGTTGAGCACCATCTTCGGCCGCGTTGTTCTGTTGCTGGGCAACAATGCTTTCATCGTTATTTGCCGGGTCTGCTTGGACGGCAATGATGGCGCAAAACAGCACAATCGCAAAGACGGTCTGCAAAGAAAAGAACATCAATAAATCACGATCCTTTGGTGTGTGTTTTTTTTTCGCCTAAGAACTTACCGAAATAAGCAGTTTCATTTTGATTTTTGTTTGAGCTGTCTCTGTAAGATTTACAACTGTGGCTGGTTTCTAAGCAACTGATACATTTTCTCCGAAGACATTTCGATTTTATATGCAGAATTTCAAGGATCTCAAAACCAGATGGGACGCAAATCGCAATCATAAGGTCAGGTTGGAAAAATTACGCAAGACTGAGGAATATTTTACGAGTTGATAGGTATTACTCAGTGCTTAGTTCCACCGTCGCAAAGCTACCACTGATGCTAATTTTGAAGTGAAACCAGTTGATTTCGTATGCGGCACGATGAAGATCGAACTATATTTACTCCAGTTGTGCCATAGGTCTGCCAAATATATTCATTGCCGAGGGGTATTCCTTTGGTGGATCTATGAGATATGATAATGGATTTCGATTTTGGCTAATTCCGCTGAGAAGGACTAGTCTTTTTGGAACTTGCGGATTGACCATCTCTATTTGTAAGAGGTGTTCAGGGCCAAGGTCAAATTCAAAGTGGATCTATGTTGTTGGCATGTTGAATCTATTTGTGAATGATTGATAGTGTTCGTGAATGATGTGAACTTCCAAGAAAGCATGTCATCGAAAGCACAACATTGCAGTGAACTGTTTTTTATCGCCACAGACTGACTCGTAGTAACAGAATAATTAGATTATGGTCTGAACTGCTACTTACAAAATTGATATATGATCTAATGTTAAACCGTTCCGAGATAAAGATAAGATTCCTTCGATGTCCTTGAAGTGTACAAAGTTCTTTTCAGTACAATCAACTCAAGTTTAAAACATTCCAACGGTGATTCAACCCTCCGGTTCTTCTGTCTACACTACATGACTTGACCATCTATCAATCAGCAGTTCGATACTTGTTAGTCGTTATAAGTTGGCCGTAATCCGTCATCAGGACCTCCTATTCCCCATATACAAGAGTAGAATTGACTGGAAGCTATCGAAAGGTGGCTCACTGTATCAGGGTGCGCCACTACTGATAAGCTTTCGAAAAATAGCATCTCATCACAAATGAACCTTGAACACGCAAGCCATACATATGGGTAGAAGCTTACGCCATTCCTCAATTAATGGAGCCGAGTGTACAGTATCCATTGGTCAACATATGCAGCCGGAATATCTATAACGTCAGCCCAACTTGTTCGGTAGAAGCTTCAACGTATGGTTTCTCATAGTTTGAACTTTCCGGACAACTGAAAATCATGGTCTCTGCTACCACACAAAGTGGACTTCAATTAATGGGTTGTCCACATGGCATGTGAATATTTCCCAACCTGCCTTCTCATCATCATCAATCGTTGCTTCCATTATGACGAAGATATAGTAGAACGGATGCCTGTATAGGCATGACATGCGGGAACCGATACGTCTCCTAATGGGCTGCTCTCGGATGCCGGATTTTACTCATCGTTTATTAATTCTATCAAAATCACCGAAGCAACAAATATTGGCATGTTTCTTTGGATTTTTTTTTATTTGTTCCTGCTGCAGATGCCATAAATCATTGGGACGTCGGTTCTTTGCGCACAAACAACCTTCAGCAACCATCCAAGCTGGACCACGTGCAAATCCGAGCAACTGCGGTTCATAAAACTTTCCAACAGCTATAAAAGAAAATTATTACCGAAAACTCCGCCAGCAAGGTGGTACACCTAATTCAATTATCGTTGGCACCTGTTCCCCAAATTTCATCCGCTACTAATTTCACGAGCCAAGTCCGTCCTCGAGAGACTACAAATTTACCACACGACACGCTCGTTTCGAGGCACCGCATCCAGAAACAGCTCGGACGAACCCAACTTTTCTCACCAAACAATAATGTCGTTTGTTGAACAAGGGTAGAAATGCAGGTAAATTTAATTCCGACATTAATCTCATTATTTTTTCCACCGAAGAAGCACACGGGATGCCACCAGTTGGAATGGGGGAAAGTGTAATCTGAATACCATCTAATTTTGTCTGAGGGTGGGGAGGGACAGGACTAAAAAATTGTGATTAACCGTATGAACTTGTTTCTATCCTGCTGAAGAACCTGACTATGGCCATTTGGCCTACAACTCTATGATTACTTTTATGAACATTCCACGAAATGGAGTTTCAAGTCAACTAGGCTGTATAGAAATTGTTTTAAAGGGTGAGTCGGTAAATATTGCGACACTTTCAAACTTGCATAACTTTGTGCGTATTCGTGTGTGTCAGCGGGTAAGGTATGCCTAATATTTGCTTTTGACCAATTTTGACGACCTGAAAAATGAAAATGAGATGAAGCAAGTAAGCAAATAAGTTCGCCAGAAAATCCGATCAAACTGACAATAGACCGTTTGAATTTCTGCAAGGCTACTCAACTACCTTCCGAACGTATAGTATATCGCGTCGCGGTTGAAGCGCAGGGGTGTGCCATTGTGAACAGTTGAAAAGTGAAGTGTTGCTGATCGGAATTGTAACCTCAAATAAGTGGCCACACTGGAAACCAAAAATCCTCACAAGAAACAATAATAGCAGCACATACGCAAATGGACAACCGTCTCGTCCGTAGGTGCATCATCCTTGAAACCCCAAAGACGCCTTATGATTTTTGGGTTTGGAAAGACTTTTTCGGCATTACGGATTTAAGCTTCTCCCTGAACACGGGTGACTTTTTTATGAACTTGTTGCAAATTTTCTAGAAACTTTTTCTCTATATTGTTACAAGCCTCATTCAGTTAGTATTTCAAGTTTTTTTCATCAGATCTGCACAAAAAAAAATCATAGCTGAACTTCAGCAAAATCTTTGTAGGAACCGTATTCGCTATATGTTCATACTACGAAATCTTCGCAACAAAGCTCTCACTCATAATTTTAGAAACTCATTTTGAAAAATCGTTAGTCATTCTTCTTTCAGTTCCTTCTTGAGAGTTTCTTTCTTAAAAATGCTTTATTTTTCGATATTAGTAAAAGTGGGGTGCCAATTACTCATGGCTGGCTCGAGGTTAGGGGGTTACTTTATCGTTTGGACAGAGCTGGACAGGTAACTTATTTAAGCTATTATTTGCTGCTCATGGTTGTGACTGCCATCAAGTCCTCGGTCCCTATAGCCCCTTTCAGGAGCTAAACGCAGATGGGTGACCAATAGCTTGCAGGGCAGGTACAAGTAGCACGGAAACAAGAGGATAGTTTCACTGGGACACAATGACGGAAATTTTACTGGAGTGGGGGGTGTGATGACATAATACTCTAAGGACAGACAAACAAAAGACAAACAAACCTCGCGAAAGGGTTGTCTACCTCTGGCCACTGAGATATCCAATAGCCGTGCTCTGGAAGCATAATTATCCGGGCAATGCAAAACTGTGTGAACGAAGTCATCATAACTGATTCTGCACCTACATATATTGCCATCGACGAGGTTAATGAATGAAACTCCGGCCTACATCTAGATCTTTGAACCACCACACCGCCCTAGAGAATTACTTTCCCAATCGTTCTGCCAAATTTGAAGAGAACTCTGTCGTACTAATGGGAAAAAAACATCACGTAAAATTGTTCCTTCAAAAACCTTCTTGTGCACCCACATCTGCTAAAGAGTCCGCCTTCTCATTACCTTTTTTTTTAACGGGATGGAAAATCTGCTCACAGACTCCTGAAGAACTCATGGTGTGGGGATGAGGGTGCCAACTCCTCGACCCAATAAAAACCTACCCGTGCCTTATTCGGTGGGTCCACCGACCTTTGGTGGAATTATTCCACTCCCTCTGTCACCTGGCCATCGATTTAGCTCTTGTGCCCCTTTGCTCGAAGCACTCCGTATCCTCTTTTATTGTGATGCCAATGGGCAACATCCCCGCTAAAACGCATACCGCGTCGCGTGACACTGTGCGGTATGCGCTGACCACTCTCAGGCACATTAGCCTGTGTGTACTTTCGAGCTTACCGAGGTAACTCTTAGTGCTCAGGGCGATAGCCCATGCCGGCCCACCGTACCTCATTAGGGCCGGTCCATAAACCACGTAGACTCATTTTTGAAAAACTCTGAACCAGACCCCCCCCCCCCCCCCTCGTAGACTTTTCTCCATACATTTTTTTGAAGTTTTGTATGGAGCGTAGACTTTGGTCAAGACCACCCCCTCCCTCCAAAAAAGTGTACGCGGTTTATGCATAGCCCCTTATAGACAAGGCGACGCTTGCCAGGAGCCTGCGCTTGCTCCCCTGTACCGCTGAGCTGTTTGACATCAATGCCGATATAGCCATGGAGGCTTTCTTGCAGGCGTAGTCGACGTGATCGGTGAATAACAACTTGTCGTCGATCATGATCCATAGGTACCTCAAAGCCCACTTCGATTCGATTGTGCAGTTACCTGCACTAATCCTCGTGTGTTGCTCCGATTTTCGATTGTTAACAACCGTGACCTTGGTCTTGTGGTGCGCTAGCCCCAGTTTCCTGGAGCTCATCCATATCTCCACAATGTCAATGAAGTGCGAGGCCGTTAGCTCCACCTCTTTGATGGATTCACCACATATCTCAAGGGTGATGTCGTCTGCAAACCCGACGGTCTTCACTCCGTTCGGAAATTCAAGCCGTAGTACCTCATTGTACATCGTGTTCCATAGCACCGGGCCCAGGATCAAACCTTGCGGGACGCCTGCGGTGACCTGAACACGTTTCTGGCCTACCTCTGTGTTGTTCACCAGCACGCGATTCTGGAAATAGCTTCCCAGAATCTTGTACAGGTATCCCGGAACGTGATGACGTTGAAGCGAGTCAGCGATAGCTACCCAACTGGCGCTATTGAACGCATTTCGCAAGGGTGATCACAGTACAGTAGCGGCCACCTCGCCTCTTGCGCTGGATTGCCACTTCAGCCGTTTTGGTGACGGACAGAATTGCGTCCACCGTCAACTTCCCTTTACGAAAGCCGAACTGGTTTTTAGACAGACCGTCTAAGCCCTCCGTGTACTTGCCTGGAATTGAGCAATATGAAGGAACCCTTACAAGGTATTCCTGAATGATCTTTCGACCAACGCAAACATTTTAAAATTCAATTCTTCGAATGAAATTTATACCGATAATCCTTTTAACACAAAATTAAGAAGTTAATTTACTTCATATTTTCCTACAAATTCTAAATAGACTGTAGATAGTTTATAATTTAAATAGACAATTTCTCTAAATAGACAATTTAAACTCTGGCTAAAATTTCCATTTATTATGTCAAGTAAATCAGCGAATTTTGAATTATTCAGTCGACATTCTAATAAATTTCAAAACTAGAAAAATTTAAATTTACACTTTAATTGATCACTTTTAAAAAAGTAAAAAAAAACTGAAAGCCTATTTTTTTATTTACCTTCTTTGGGTATGTTTCAAAATGCTCTGACTTTCAAAAATAAACATCTAGAAGTTTGAGTTTTCTTGACTATTCCTTAATCATATGAAGTTACGTTTCTGCATTAAACCCACATTTTTTTTTTTACATTTCTGAAGTGTTTTTAAAAATAAGGTACGAATAAAGTGGTTAGGGTCATATTGACCCCGATGTTGAATTCACATTGCGGAAGGTTTATAACACCAAATTTTAAAGTCTTTGCAGTCTAAATGCTTGGTGAAGTCCTAATTTTATGTTTCCGGTGAGTGCTGCCCTTTTTGATCCGATTGGCCACAAAGCATCTGTGCCGGAAGAGGGCATGTTTGCCACGATCCGTGAGACGGCGACAGATACAATTTTTTTATCGGAACATGCCTTTTGACGGCTCAAACTTCATGATTTTTCATGAGTAGTCTACTTGGTTATTCCGGGACAAATCAGATGGCTCGGGGGAAACCTTTTAAGAGGGGACTAATTCCGGATTATCGCCAAAACAAGCCTTCCGACGAGCAAAACTTTATGATTTTTTTGTAAAATTTTACAAAATCTAGTCAATAAATGGACGAACAACCATACTGGCATTTCCGGGGAAATCCGGATACCCCGGAGATAACCTTGTCAATATTCGCGAGAAGACATTCATTGACAATGACCATTAGCAGCAGTCCAAGGATGGGAAAACCCATTCGTGTGCATGCTTCCAGCCGATTCCGTATTTTGCTTTGACATTTCTTTTTCAATCATTCACAGTCGCATGGAAATATTTCAAATGAACTCTGCTGATTGTTTATACCAATGAATACATGAATCAGCCAAGCTAGAGAATGAATGATACAGTCAAAGCGACTCACGCAATCTCCTCATTGATTTTGAATCATGTGAATCATCCGTGAATCAAAATGTTGAATCAACATGAATGCAAGATTGCATTCGTGGATTTGCTTGTAGAGTGGAATAGAAGTCAACTGAATTCTTTTTAATGATTTCCCATCAACATGACAGGCTCTAGGAGTGGGCAGTAATTTATTACTAGAACTAAGAGAATTGAAGAGAAAGCATTGATAGTTCCGTTTATAGTAACGGCAGGTTTTGCAAATTGAAAGATACAAGTTGAAAACGAGCGGAGGGCATATGAAGGTAGTATACAATCGGGCGCATAATCTTTAACCAAGCTACCCCTGATGCGGGGTAGGCAAGGGGGAGGATACTCCCTTGACTGGTAAAAGATTATGCGGCCGATCGTGCTCATGTACTACCTATTGCTTTGTTCATGCCTAACATGGGTGAGAAATTATCTCTTGCTGTTGGGTTTATTTTTGGCATGCGCCGACTATTTCACACATATTATTCGGTGAATTCTTTTTGCTTTTACGCTTCATGGTTTGCTTACTATCCGAAATCACGACTTTTTCATTTCTCAGTCGAATGTTGACGCTAAGGTTTCATACGAATTGAAAACTCTTAAAAATTTCATATGAACCTGAAGAACTTGATTTGGCCTGCCAGTCCCGGAGTTATTTCGAATTCAGATAAGGTAATTTTTTATTTATGTTTGCTCATAATTTTACCCCCAATAGTATCCCTGTGATTCAAAAAGCACCGTGTAGCAAAACGCGAATAAGTTTAATCAGTAAGCAGCCAGCAACAACAAACAGAAAAGAGTAACAGCACCACACAACACCGTAATAAAAACAGCCAACTTTTGCACTATCGAGATGATTGTGCTGTATTCAATCTTCGTGAATCAATAAATGCATTCATTCTCTTATCTGTCATTCATAGTACAATGGATGCATTGTAGGGATGAATCTACTCATGAAAAAAAAGCATACGTGACCGCTGTCAAGTTTCTTTTTTCTCTTTTCTCTCTCTCCTTCATTCACCCGGTGCACCACGGGACAATTTAACTCAATTTTGAATTGTTTTTGACTCACTTTCGTTAAAAGTGGATTATGATCTCCGTGTGTATTATGATTTAGGCAGAAGATCACTGAGATTGAAATATTTCCAAGAGCGTGTTCGTAAATGATTTCAAATTAAATCTTATTCGATACCACTTTTCCAATCTGCACCTTGCATCTTGCAACCCGGATAAAAATAACCATACAATTACAATACAATAATATAAAATAACATTAAAATCTCTTTCCAACCGTGAATCTGATTGTTCATGAATCAGATGAATGAAAAATGCATATTTTCATTACAATAGATTTACTATTCACTCCATATACTAGGATGTTCAACAATTGTGAAACAATACAATTCATTGTAATTGACTCATGTTTGTTGCGAGAAAACTGATTTTTTCTATAGTTAAGATGCATAACAACCCCCTTTTCTATTGTCGAAGTTTCAATTAACATTAGATTCTATTGTGGTAACAATAACTACTATTGTCATGTTATCATTGTGAACAATACTATTAATTGTACATAAAGGGTGTTTCGATCAAAATTTGGTCGACTTAAACCGGACGCATTTCCTTTTATCGTGCATTACAAAAATTTCTACACTCCTCATTTTGAAGATGTGTGCGTGTAGCATCATGCCTCTATTTTGGTTTTGAGATTATCAAAATGTCATCGAAGGAAGAGAGGCAACGCATCAAAATATTGCACTTGCATGGCGAAAATCCAAACTACTCGCACGCCAAGTTAGCGAAATCGTTGAATGTGGCTAAATCAACTGTTACCAACGTATTAATAGTGTTCGGTGAACGTTTGTCGACAGCCAGGAAAGCTGGATCGGGGGGAAATCGAAAGCCGGAGGCCACAGCGACGATAAAAAGAGTTGCCCGCTGTTTCGAGTGAAACCCCAACCTCTCTGTCCGAGATGTCGCAAAGAAGCTAGAAGTGGCGCCTTCAACCGTGGATAGAGCTAAAAAACGAGCTGGTCTGTCGAATTACAAGAAAGTGGTGACTCCAAATCGCGACGATCGCGAAAGTTGTACACGACGATGCTGACGAAGTTTGATTGCGTGGTACAGGACGATGAAACTTACGTCAAGGCAGACGTAAAACAGCTTCCTGGACAGGAATTTTATACGGCAACCGAACGGGGAAAGGTGGCAGATATTTATATTTAGAAATATCAGGTGTGGCAGGCCATCTGTACCTGTAGCTTGGAGAGCAACGTTTACATTGCGACCGGAACCTTCAACCAGGAAATTTATCCGAGCGAGTGCCTACAAAAACGTCTACTGCCTTTCCTGAAGCGACACAATTGTTTCATTCTATTTTGGCCGGATTTGGCATCTTGTCATTACGGAAAAAGGCCATAAAGTGGTATGCTGCCAACCACGTTCAAGTGGTGCCCAAGGACAAGATCCCTCCCAACGCGCCAGAGCTCCGCCCAATCGAACAATATTGGGCCATCGTCAAGCGGAACCTTAAGAAGACTCAAAAAGCTGTTGTGAGCGAGAAACAGTTCATGGCAAACTGGCGTTCTGCGGCGAATAAAGTGGACAAGGAGGCTGTACAAAATCTTATGGCAGGTGTTAAACGAAAGACCCGGCAATTCGTATTCGGTAAAAGGGAAGCTTAGCTGAATATTTCTCCTGTATTCTGTATTAACTGAACTTGAAAAATAATTTGACTTATTAATAAAAACTTTGATCGACTCACACACATTACTGTTTGACCAAATTTTGATTGGAACACCCTTTACTATAGATTGTATGGTATTGTATGGTTGTATGGTGTATTGTATGGTTACAGTACACTTAATTGTAAACCTATGAGAATTTTTTTTCGGGAATACATTCTTGCGCATTTCTAGAATCTTTGTTTTTGTTATGATTTACTGTGTTATTTTGACAAAGTATTTGTTCTTTGTAAGTTATGTTTTTATGGATGATTAATTAAGCTTTGAACCGCCCTTAGTACCGATGTGCTCCGGAAATATTTATTAGGAAAACCACTTCTCCCACAAATTCATATGAACCAACATTACTCGAACATGCGTATGCAATGAGAAATTCGGTTCAACTCGTATGATCAATAAGATATGAAGCTGCAGTGAGATCACTGATGGCATTGGTACACAGAAAAACTTAATGAATGTTAACAGAAGGCGTAAAATTTCTCCTCGTTTAATTGCAAGCCTAAGCAAGCGTAAACAACGTAATTGTTTGCAATCTTTCAAACAGTTCACACCTTTTTTGGTTGTTGTTAATATTGTTAAAATAATCCTATTGCACATTATAATACTAAATCATTTCAAATTTCTTTGAACAAAAAAATCGCAAAGAAAAATATTCCGAATAATCGAGTCTAAAATTCCGGATAATCGAACTTAGGGATAATCGAGTCAAACCTGTAATGTTCAGTTGATTTTCAATCAGCAATATGGTAAACGAAAATTGGCCTACTTATGAACAATTGAATTTTGTTTCTAATCAAGCAAGCATAGATCCGTTTCCATTTAAAATTACATCAGATGTTTTCAATTCGTGTAAAAAAAAGTCACGTGCGGTTTCCAATTCGTGTAGTTCAATTTGGACTATAATTATGAATATTTGTCCATTCTCCAATTGTGTGCATGAAAATCAATTAACATGTGTATGTGCGACGCTTTTTGTTTCACATATGTTCAAACAGATTTACCAATGCAAAAAAAGGAAATCATTGATTTCTGTAGCCCTCACTGCTTATCGAGTATTTTTTTTCTCAAGCGTATCATACAACATCAAACTAAACTGATCGTATTATTTCGGGCAGACTTTGTAGGTGTCACCTTAATAGAAAGTAACAAGCAATGATGTATAACAAATTCACTCAAAAAGTTCGAATAAACCTATCCCCAATTGCTCAGATCTGGGAAAAGGGAAAAAAAAACCCAAAGTTTTCAGACTAAGCCATATTTCCAACAACGCAAATGTTGGTTTCCTTTTAGACGTGACTTTTCCAACAAAATAAAGCCTTAAAGCAGCAGAGTGAGAGCTTATTTTTTTATGGGTCACCAGAATGTCCCACGCAATAGGAAGCCACATGTTTCCCCTTTCCCATTCATCTTTTTCTTTTCTTTTTCTTTTTTTTTTCATTATTCCGCAGGTTCGATAAAAGGGGTCTCCGATAGCCTAGTTGGTAAAGGCACAGGAGAACCATTGCGGATTTTTGGTTTCCAGCGGATTCGATTCGCGATCCGGCCGAGGAAATCTTTTGAGTTGGACATTTTAGGACATTGATTATCATCATTGAGCTTGCCACATAATACATATACAATTTTATGCATTGGTATTGGCATAGAAAGTTTTCAATACAAAACTTCGGAAATGCAACTAGACCACTAAGGCGAGAGCCGGCAAAACACTCGGGACAGACGTGTAAAAAAAAAGCTATAGGAGTAAGAAACAGACTCGATAAAAACGCGTATCTGCTTTTCCCGGGATCATTTTGTTCCCCATCATCGGCTGGCGCACGGTTCATTGACGACGCAGACGACGACGACGACGACGACGACGGCAACTGCGACAACACGAACACGGTTGAAAGGAGTACGGAAACCATAGAACCCAACTGGTCGTAAAAAGCAAAACATTCTGCTAACTTTCTTCGGTCGGATATTTTCCCGTCCCTGTGTGTCAAAACAGCCGAGAAAAGCGACATTTATTATGCGTGTGAATGGTTCTCGGACTCGAGCGGGCTGCATCCAGATAGTCTTGACCTAATTCTTGAGCCCGCGGTTATCTTCTCTTCGTGCATCGTACCTTTAAAAGTAGAAAATTTTTACCCTTTAATGTATTAGATTCGTGAAAGAAAGTCAATTAGTAGATATATATATATATATGTACATGTATTACTGGAGTCTCACAGCCTGCTTGGTTGGATGTGTTTTCATTCGAATCAAATTGATTCGGATGGGTAGGCGTAAAGATTTAGAATTTAGTAGCAAACGAAGGAGAACGCTTGAGCAGGGAAACGTGGATTGCGAAGCAAATGGATAAACCAATTTGATGGGGTTGATTTATCGCTCCCGGGAGAATCGTGGAAGATTTTTTTTTTTTTAAATCATTTATTTGTACAGGCTCAATCGAATCAACTTTACAGAGCCAAGTTTTCATATTTATATACATCAGTTATCTTAAAACTAAAGTTAGAAGGATAGAACCGATTACTCGCGGCCGTCTCGAGGTTAATAGGAATAACAATTTTAAGGATGGGAAGATGGGCGGGAATTTTAAGTATGGTTTTCATAAAACATTTATTTTAAATTCTACACTGTCAAAAAACTTATAACTATACAATATTTGGTTTTCTTTTTACTTGAACATTTTTGAGAAAGAAAAAACACTCACAAACACAGATAAAAAAAAACTTATAATAAACATACATGTTAAACTAACTACAGTCTTAGGCTAATGTTAGTCAAAAACACATAAATGAGTTTCATAAACTCCAGATCACGTACAGCCAAGATATCTCGAATCGGTACATTGGGTTGTCTACCTCGAGCCCGAAGGGAATCATAAAGCTCAGATCTGACTCCACGATGCTCAGCACATGACCAAATAATGTGATCTGCGTCCTGGTAACCTTGTCCACATTCACAGAGATTGCTGTCGCTCAGCCCAACACGGTATAAATGAGCGTTCAAAGAATAATGATTGGACATGAGGCGAGACATCACACGAATGAAGTCACGACCCACATCCATCCCCCCAAACCAAGATTTCTTCGACACCTTTGGGATGATAGAATGTTGCCATCGCCCCAAATCTCCTTTACCCCATTTATACTGCCAGCTGACGAGTGACTGTTGACGAAAAATAGTAAAAAATTCATTGAAGGCGATTTGTCGATCATAAATATCGCCTTCCATAGCGCCCACCTTTGCAAGCGAGTCCGCTTTCTCATTGCCCGGAATTGAACAATGAGATGGGACCCATACAAAGGTGATGATGAAATAACGTGAAGATAAAGCACTTAGAAGCTCCTGTATTTTCATGAGAAAATACGAGGAGTGCTTTACCGGCCTCAAAGAGCGAATAGCCTCTATAGAACTGAGACTATCCGTGAAAATGAAATACTGATCCGGTGTTAGTGAGGCAACAATTTCTAGCGTAAAGTGTATTGCCGCTAATTCGGCGACATATACGGAACAAGGAGCTTGAAGTTTACGATTGGCGCTATAAATTTCATTAAATATACCAAAGCCTGCTGACTCCTCTATCAATGATCCATCAGTGAAGAACGATTTAGTGGAATCAACTTGGCCAAACTTTGCAGCAAATATCACAGGAGCGATCATAGGACGATGATGCTCTGGGATTCCATGAAGCTCCTGCTTCATGGATAAATCAAAATGAACCGAACTGCCGAAGTCGACGAAGCAAACACGATTGGAAATATTCGGAGAAGGGCTGACATCCTGTGTTATGTACAAATGGTACAAAGTCATGAAGCGAGTTTGAGGATTCAACTCAAGGAGCTTCCCAAAATTTTCGATTACCTGAGGGTTCATGACTTCACACCTGGTGAGGAGCCGGAGAGACAATTCTGTAAACCGATCCGAGAGTGGCAACATGCCAGCCAGCACTTCAAGACTCATGGTGTGAGTCGAATGCATGCAACCTAACGCGATACGAAGACACCGATACTGAATACGTTCCAGTTTAATGATGTGCGACCGAGCCGCTGACTGAAAACAAAAACTACCGTATTCTATAACCGACAAAATCGTTGTCCGGTACAACGTTAGAAGATCTTGCGGATGTGCTCCCCACCAGGTCCCGGTAATTGTGCAGAGAAAGTTGATCCTTTGCTGGCATTTTCGCTTCAGATACTCAATGTGGGATCTCCAGGTGCACTTTGAATCGAACCAGACCCCAAGATATTTAAATGACATAGAATGAATTATCGGCTTACCCCAAATTTGAAGCTTCGGTTGTGCTGGGTTATGCTTCCTAGAAAAAACTACCAACTCAGTTTTCTCCGTAGAGAATTCGATACCTAGCTCTAGAGCCCAAGTAGACAAATTGTCTAAGGTATCCTGTAAGGGTCCTTGCAGATCGACCCCATTGGATCCCGTGACAGATACTACGCCGTCATCTGCAAGTTGTCTCAACGTACAGTTGTCAGTTAGACAACCGTCAATGTCTTTGACATAAACATTATACAAAAGGGGGCTTAAACATGATCCCTGGGGGAGACCCATGTAGCTAAATCGGAAAGCTGTAGAGTTTCCATGAGAAAAGCTCATATGTTTCTCTGACAGCAAATTGTACAAAAAATTATTCATTAATGGAGAAAAGCCACAAGCGTGGAGTTTATCTGAAAGAACTTCTACAGATACTGAATCAAAAGCCCCCTTGATATCCAAGAATACAGAAGCCATTTGCTCTTTTTTAGCAAAAGCTAACTGAATATCTGTGGAAAGCAACGCGAGACAGTCGTTCGTTCCCTTGCCCCTACGGAAACCATATTGAGTATCTGAAAGCAGGTTGTTCGTCTCAACCCATTTGTCCAGACGGAAGAGGATCATTTTCTCCAACAACTTTCGAATGCAGGATAACATCGCGATGGGTCGATAGGAGTTGTGGTCGGACGCGGGTTTGCCAGGTTTTTGAATGGCGATAACTCTCACCCGCCTCCAATCATCCGGTACAATATTGTGTTCCCGAAACTGATTAAACAAGTGCAACATGCGCCTCTTTGCGACGTCTGGGAGGTTTTTAAGCAAGTTGAACTTGATTCTGTCAGCCCCTGGAGCCGTATTGCCACACGAAAGGAGTGCGAGAGAGAGTTCTACCATTGAAAAGGGTTGGCTAATCTCATCTATCGAATTCGTGGTTTCGCGGGGAATCAACCGTGCCGGCACAGAATCTGGACAAACTTTTCGCGCGAATTTAAGAATCCATTGGTCTGAGTACTCCTCGCTCTCGTTGTTCGTAGTTCGGTTACGCAATCTTCGCGCCGTGTTCCAAAGAGTACTCATCGACGTCTCGCGCGATAGCCCGTCCACGAATCTTCGCCAGTATCCGCGTTTCTTGGCCTTGATGAGGCTCTTAAGTTCGCGTTCGAGAGCCGTGTATACTTCGAAGTGCTCAGGTGTTCCACGTCTACGGAAAACTTTAAACGCGTCGGACTTTTTACGGTAAACCTCGGTGCATTGCTGATCCCACCATGGAGAAGGAGGTTTCCTGCGAAATGACGTTCCTGGAACTGGTCGAGTTTGAGCTTGAAGCGCGCTGTGCAAGATCAGGTTGGAGAGGAAGCTATATTCCTCTAGCGGTGGAAGCTCTTCTACCGTCGTTACGGCTTCACCTACTGCTGTCCTGAACTTTGTCCAATCAATGTAACGGGTAAGATCATAGGTGACAATAATGGATTCCAACGAATTGAACCTTGTAGCAATCGAAATTTGTATGGGCAAGTGATCACTACCGTGGGGATCTTGAATCACATTCCATGTGCAATCCAACGATAATGAATTCGAACAAAGTGTGAGGTCTAATCTACTGCCAAGTGAGGATGGACCAGCCAAACGTGTTACTTCTCCATTGTTAAGAACTGTCATATTGAAGTTGTCACAGAGGTCATATATCAAGGAAGACCGGTTGTCATCGTACAGTTCTCCCCAGCCTGTACCGTGAGAGTTAAAATCTCCCATGATCAACCGTGGAGCTGGAAGGACCGAACAAATATCTGAAAGTTCTTTTCGGTTTATTGAAACTCTAGGAGGAATATAAACGGAAGCAATGCAAAGGCTTTTATTTTTAATAACAGCCTGACATGCGACAACTTCAATACCTGGAATTGGAGGAAAATTCACTCTATAGAAGGAGTAGCACTTTTTGATCCCCAAAAGTACTCCTCCTCCACGTGAATCCTCACGATCAAGCCGAATAATGTTGAAATCGTGAATCGGAAGATCGATTTCGGAAGAGAGCCATGTTTCACAAAGAGCAAATGCATCACAACCGGTATTGTGAGCTAAAAATTTGAATGATTCTAATTTAGGAATTAAACTTCGACAATTCCACTGTAGAATAGTGATCAAATCCCCGACCTCATTTGGAAAATTATCCATCGAAGGAGATGATTGCTGCAAGGAGGGGCCACTTGATTGTCAATTTCTTCAAAAAAGTTTTCACTGTGGGAAGCATTGCCATAACAATGCTTTTGAGAGGGTCAGAAATTTCGAGGTACTTGAAGATACCTTCGGCAATGTCATCAAATGAGAACAGCCCAGTAGAGGAAGGGGCTTCTGTTCTTAAAATTGGGGCATCAGGGGTTTTGGATGTCCCCGGAAGAGATGGAAAGTCCTGGGTGTAGTTAGTGCTACGAAAACCAGGTGGAATTGGATTTTCCTTCTTTCCACCTTTCCTTGAAATGGGCAGGCTGATTTGGGGCTTCTGTTCAGCAACTTTCCGTGGGCGGACGCGTCTTCGCTTCCTTGAAGCACCTTCCGGAAAGCTGAATGATGTTCCCTCTTCAGCCAAATCAAAGTCAGACTCGTCATCTGACAGAGGAGCAAAGGGATTTGTATTGGCATCGGGTGATGGTGAGGCTTTGTTCACCATTTCGGCGAAAGATTGCCTGGAACGCTGTTTTAGCGAGCGTTCTAATTTTTCCCCGCGTTGTTTGTACGCCGGGCACGACGAGAGAGCGTGAGGAGGTGTTCCCTTACAGAAAGCGCATTTTGGTGTGTTGTCTGCGCAGGCGCCATCCTCATGTTTCTCCCCGCAGTTGGAGCAGCGTGCCTTATTGCCGCAATGGGAGGTCGTATGCCCCATCTGCTGGCATTTTCGGCAGATCATGACCCGAGGTACAAACAACCGCACAGGTAGTCGAAGTTTTCCCAACTCGACGTATTGAGGGAGGGCTGAACCAGAGAAGGTCACACGAAACGAGTCTGACGGTGTGAACTTTTTTCCATCTTTAGTGATCGATACTGTGCCTAATTTTTGCACATCCAGTATCTTCACTGGAGAAAGCAGAGGGTTCTTGAAACGACCAACCGCCTGCTTCAAAAGGAGCTCAGGGGTCAAACTCGCTTCGGTGACCACACCTTCTATCTCAATACCTCGAGCTGGGATGTACACTCTATACTCGAGAGTAAAGAACTGAGAGACAGCAATCTCGTTAGCCTGTTTCAGGTTGGACACAACGACCCGGAGTTTATTGGGTCTTATTTTAATAATGTCAGTCACGGCCGAGAAACGCTTCGTCAGATCGTTAGAAATCTGATAAACATTCAGAGGTTTCGTTTTGGGCTGAAAGTAGACAACCCATGGACCAGCTGAATCATCTGGATAGGCCCGTGACCGGGCGACGTTTTGAGACACCTCATTACTTGGCGGCATGGATGAATCATCTTCCAACAAATCATCCATGTCGCACCCGTGGGAGCTTATGACGCTCAACCACTGAGGCAATTACAAAAACAAACTTTACAATACAATTCAAAACAATAAAGATTAAGCTTAACACAAACGAAAACACAAAATGGAAATACAATCTATTCAGGGGAGAAGAGGAAAAACAAAACACTTATCTTATATGTATTGTTGAGCTGCTACTGCTGCGCTGCTGCGGCTGCTGCTGTCGGGTGACGACCTTGTGTGATGATGATGATGATGATGATGATGATGATGATGATAGTCGTCGTGGGGGAGAACGATATTTTTATCACTTTCTGTGTCGATGACGGGTCGTTGGATGGTCCTTCACAAGGCTCGCCTGTAAAGGCCACTTCCTTCGTTCCGAACGTCGCACTGTGGCACTATTGAACTAGCTGTTACACCAGCTGTAGTGCAGAAAAAAAAACACGATCGCGGAGAAAAAAAACCAAAACGTAATTCGATTACGGAGCTACCAAGAGATGAACTTGCTCTCTCGAACGTTCGACAAGGAATGAAGTTCCCAATTGCAGGGACTTTTTAAAACCATGCGAATTGCTTTCCGATCAAGAAAATGTTTTCTTCAGCTCCGCAATCTGTACATAAATTAACAATATTGTATGAGTGCGATTCCGTGCATGTGTGCGAAGGCGAAATGAAATAGGCCAGTTCACGATTTGCTGCAAACGTCAATTTCCTCAACCCGCTCCCTCGTTTTACCCATCTGCTCTCGAAAATAATCAACCAAAACATGTCGGTTGCTTCGATCACAAACTCGTCTAATAGCAGGTTGTGAGACAGACGTTTGTCATTGATCTTTAGATTGGCAATGTGTATTTCTTTATTCATTTTCTCTCACGCAAATGTTAGCCAAAGCGACTATGACGACAAACGGGATGCTTCGTTTAAAAAAGAACAAATGTAAGAGATAGCAGGCTACACGCTACAATACTGGTGCGCTATATCCATGGTTAACAAAGAAGAGAGGAAACATGGGCTCTCTCAAAAGTAACAGTGATGCCATAGGTGCCGCTCAACAGCGAAGCATTATTTATCGTTGAGTACTGTTGAACAGCTCTGAAACGTATTTTTATTGCATATGATAGTGCCAGATGATGGACAATATAATCATAAGCATAGATCAATCTCAAATTGCTGGAAAAAACATGACATAAATAGTGATTTCAGATCATCTAACTATAAAAAATATAACTCAATGTTTAACATCAAATTCTGGCAATAAGCCTAGATGTGAGAAGGAGCTGATGAAGACATTCCCTCCGGTGCACTCAAAGAAATGCAAAATACACAAAGGCAAAATTTTAGCGAACTTCTTCAGCAGGTAGGAAACTGATGGTTTTCTAGATGATGTATTTTAAATCTACAAAATAACAGTAATAAATTGGTACTCAATCATGATTTATGCATCGAATCATTAGTCCGATAGATAGAGCTTATGATCATATCATGAAAAGTGAAATCATTTGGAAAATGTAGAAGTTTTAAAACTATTTCCTAATAACTGATTAAAACAGTCACCCCTGATTCCTACCCTAGTTCAATGTAACATCAAAACGCAAGTTATTCATCTCTTAGGTTTCATCATCTATCAAGACACATCCAATTTCGTCAGCACGGGTTCTGATCTTTGGTTATTTTTATGCTTCGGTTAGGTTGGTTGGTTAGGTCGGCTCGGTATGATTTGCAGCCTTATTGGAGACGGATTCGCCACACAGTAAGGCTTGTTCGCGACAAAATCTGGACACATTAAATTTGGAATAAAACAAATTTGCTGTTAGTTCAATCCAAGATTCATTTTTTATTCAATTACACAGAAAATCAATTTTATTTTATATTACGAAATCGAAGGAAGAACTAACAAATCTATTCGTTGTTTTCTGCAACGAGACTGATTTGTACTATTTATTAAGCTTCCTTCGTAATTAATGGCACACTCGCAACTGTCAAAAGCACGAAGCATGTGTTGACACAGAAAAAACATTCGTGCATTTTACAAAATTAATGAAAAGAGCTACGAAAATTTTGTTACAAATTAAAAAATAAACGTCTCTCTTGGTTTTGCATGAATGACAGACAGATCTACTATATCGATTTGAAAGGTAATTGAAAGAAAGCGCAACCACGTGGAGGAGTTGCCTAGCGTTTTTTTTTTAATATTTCTGTCATAGGATTCAATCCTGTATTTTTGAATGAGGAGTGTATCGAATATAAGCTATCCACATACATTTGCGTTGTACGCATGTATTTGTGATGGTTTTTCATGCTCTGAACACTGCATGCTGTGCGTTTGACTGTTAGCTTTCTTTTGTTTACTTGTTTGTGCGGTTCAAATTCTGCGTTTTCAAAATGTCGCGTATTGAAAAGGAAGTGAAAATTAAGATTCTGGACACATGGCTAAGTGAGAAGGGTATTACTATGCGAAAATTGGCGAAGCGGTTTGGAATTCATCATGCGCGTGTTAAAACCATCATTAATAAGTTTGGGGAACACTATTCTTTGGATGAGCTACCAGGAAGAGGCAGAAAACCCGGTTCTTCCAACCCGAAACTGGAGCAGAAAGTGGTATCTCTAATCATGAAGATGTCAATACGTGATTTGGCCAAAAAAGCAGGAACGAGTGTCGGAATGATCCAGCGTATCAAGAGGCAAAACCACCTGAAGACCTACAAGAAGCAGAAAATCTCTAAACAAAGTGCAGAACAGAAGAAGCGAGCAGCAACAAGGGCCCGGAAATTGTATTCGCGTCTTTTGCAGCGTCCGGATGCATGCGTTTTGATGGACGATGAGGATGTAAAGGAGGACTCAAAAACCCTTCCAGGTCCACAATACTTTACTGCCGTCGGTGGGGAGGATGTGAGCGATGCGGACAGGTCGATTCAAGTGGAGAAATTCGGTCGAAAGGTACTGGTATGTCATGCAATATGTTCCTGTGGTTTGAATTCAACCATTTTTTACACTACCGGAACTATAAATGCGGAAATCTATCGATCTGAGTGTCTCCAGAAGAGATTGTTGCCTTTATATAAGAAGCATAGTACACCTCCACTGTTTTGGCCAGATTTAGCGTCGGCTCACTATGCCAAAACCACTCTCAATTGGCTTGCGGAAAAGGGTATAGATTTCGTTGAGAAAAATATCAATCCACCAAATTGCCCTCAGCTTCGACCCATCGAACGTTACTGAGCAATCGTGAAGAGGGTCTTCAAGAAGACTGGTAAGGCAGCTGGGAACATGCAGGAGTTCAAAAAAATTTGGGCTCAAGCGTCCAAAAAATGCGATGCAACACTTGTCCGGAACTTGATGAAGAGCATTCGATCTAAAGTTCGAAAATTCGTGAAGGAATAACTTAAATTTCATCCGGTCTTCATTATGTTCAAGTTTAACCTCGTACAGCAAAGGATCAATTTTGTGTATGAATAAAATATCGGTTTTCAACATAATTTGAAAGAAAGTTTGTGGATAGCTTATTTCCGATACACTCCTTATCAACATGGGTGTGCAGATTTTTTTCTTTCCCTATCGGCTTCCAACTGGAATAACTTTTGACTCACTGCACGAGACACCATGAAATTTATACCACAGAAAGCAGGCGCCCAGTTAAACAAACCGCTGTAAAAGAATTCTTGCATCGGTCACTTTCCGTGCCGCTGCAACACAATAAGTGATTCCGGATTCTAACTGGACAGAACTTTAATATCTGTTTCATTTTATAGATAAATGTGATACTCAACACAGCTGTATATAGATTTATATGGATTTATTTCCATAAGCTGTTGCGTGCACTTTCTTAATCACTCCTTTCATCAATCTTTGCACGGTGTCCTTGTCAATTTTCTTCGAAGCAATAAGCCACTTAGAACGAAATTCTTGGATCGTTGATACCTCTCCACCAAGCTGTTTGAGGTTTCCCTTGACCATTGACCAGTATGTTTCAATCGGGCGGAGCTGTGAACAATTTGGTGGATTACAATCCTTGGGAACGTAAATAACGTTATTTTGCGCATACCAAGTGATTGTATCTTTAGCGTAATGACAGCTGGTCAAATCTGGCCAGAACAAGAATTGAGTTGCATGTTTTCTCAAGAAAAGGTAAGAGCCGCTTTTTGAGGCATTCTTGCCGGTAAATCTCAGCGTTTACGGCACCTGTGGTTACGAAAATCTGAGATTTTAGCCCACAGGAACATATTGCTTGCAAGACCAGATATTTTTCAGGGAATTTGGTTTTATACTTCCATTTCAGATGTTCGGGGGCATCTTTCCGACTAGTTTCAGTGGAAAATTTCGTTCCCGATAGATATTTGAATCTGTTGATGCAGTATGTTCGTCATCCATGACAACACAACGGAATTTTGTGAGAGCTTTATGGAGCGTGTTTTTATCGATTTTTGTTGCTTTGCGTTACGATCTGGGAATGTTTGAGCTTTGAATGATCTCAATCCAGCCTTGGACTTTACTTTTTGCACAAAACCGGTTGACATCTGCACTTTTTTTGCAACTGTCCGTGTTGACACCTTCGGGTTTGCCTGAAAAGCAGCAAAGACTCTTTTATCTTTCCTTGTGTTGCTTTAATCATGTTCACCACCACTTCCAGCTTTCCTTTTGTCAGGAAGATCCTCTTTATAACGTTTAATCACATCTGCAACAGTGGATTTTGGTAAATTTAACCATTTTGCGAGGAATCGAACAGTAGAATTGAGATTTTCCAATTATTGGTGAAAGATAGATTTCCTGCGTGATAGTTAAAACGGCGCCATCTTGAATACAGAATGCGCTTTTGTAAACAATGTGTGTGATTCACGTTTGTCTTTGTATTGGTTATGTACATAACAAGTTTCATTGCATTTCGTAGTGATTTGACTGAGAAACAGGATAAATATAATACTTTGTCCGGATTTTTGTGTGAACGACTTTTATGTGTAAAATTTTTTTGCTGCTATTATTTTGGTGTCCGAAATTTAACGAGGATAGGCTTTATGACCACAAAATATAATCCAAGGTGTTTAGATCTGGTGAACTGGGAGGCCCGTTTTGAACCAAATTTGCTGAATAAGAAGCTCAGTCCTGCTGCAACACGTAATCATCCTTCCCGTACATTTTTTCTAAGCTTAGCTTCATGAAATTCTGCAAAACTTTCGTTTTATAATATAAAGCGTTGATTTTAACGTCTTTCTACATGAAAACAAGGGGAAGGTTGTCGCGCTTGCAAATACAGTCACGTAGGCGCTGTCCGTGACCTATTCCAGAAAGTCTAGTTAGGAAATACGTTCAAGCTATCTTTGCATCCTAGTTTTCATAACTCATAACACCAATTTAAATGTTAACGGTAGTTTAGGGGTTAACAAATAGTACGGCAAATTTTGCCCCAAAGCTAACTCAGAACCTCAGACATTAAGAACGGTAGTTGAAAACGGTTTGACATTGTGATCAAAATCTACTCTATTTTCCCGCAGATAGTAAAATCGACTGTGCAAATTTTGCAAAGTTGATTCTTATACAATTTAGAAGGAATTTTGTCATTTAAACATTAGAAAACTAAGACATAGCGCTTAAATATAACATCGAACTTTTATTTTTATAATTTAGTTAGAAGCAATTTTTTATATTTTGTTTAGAAATGACTGAAAACTATGAATAGTATCGCCTAGTTAGAACGAAATATCCGCGTCCCTCATTTTACCCCAGGGGTGCTTTTTAAACCATAGTCCCCTACACCGCCACCGCCACCGACGAAGTTTCTATCAGTTGCCTCCTCTAGCCATTGTTGGAACCGAATGATGGAGCTTTAATTAAAAAGTCTTTGGGGAAGAATCATCAGGCAGTACTACGAATGCTATGCGATGGTTAACTCAAAAATTAACAACCGATGTTTTCGTTTCAACTACTGTCTGGCTGCCGGCGAGCGGGCTTTTCTTGACTTAGCATTATTGTATCATTCAATTGCAATCCCAGGAGGAGTTTGTTCTCGAGTTGAACCGAGACCAAGACGAGAAACCAAAATCTTAAAGACAATGCTATTGACACGGTTATTCAATAGACCGTCATCATGATGAACTTTTATCCCTCTTTGAGCCTTTGCGAACGAGCGAACCGAAGGATAATGGTTAAATGCTACTTCTTCCGTTGGTTGTTGGTCGCTATTGGTGTTTCTTGAACAAACTTGAGCCCCATAAGATTTTCTGGAGCTCTCGGCAAGAAAGCTGAAGGCTGACAGCCTTCTTCTGCTCAACATCAACGGTAGGAGTTTGTTCCTTCCTACGTGCAGTAAGCTTCACATGTTGAGTTATGAGAGCAGAGGTGCAAAATTTATGAGAGCAATTAAAATCAACATTTCCGTACAGCATATCCGAAGTGTGCAGTTTTCTTACAACAAGATGGCTTTTAATGAATTTCATTCGGTGACATGATTTGTGCATCAATTCAGGCAGAGCTTGGTGGAGATAATTGATACTCTGGATTTATACTGCAGCAGTATTTAATTGGAAGCTGAAGATATACATAGGTAGGCTGTATGTATGGTTAGGGTGCACCATTTTTGCAACTATCAAACCTCTGGTTATTCTATGTTGTTTTGCGTTGCTTATTAAATGCTTTCAGTGTCATTATTCTAAAACACCGCGCAGCAAAAACAGCCCGAAACACTTAGTCGATTATGCCTTGAACTGCTGCCAAGAACGATGAAAAGAAAAACAATTAACAATTTCAAGTGCATAGAGCAACCAAAGTTTTTAATTGAAATTGCCCCCTTCGTCAGAGGACCCTGTATTTCTCCCGCTGGAAACACCGCACTAAGCAGAACACATTTCAAACAATTTACCCAACCGAAACCGGGCAACCTTCACAGTCAGAGCTTAGTTGAGTGGGACAAAACGATAAATAGTTTTTGTTTTTAACTAGCTTTTCGAAAGCGAAGCAAAATGGCACTGTTTGCGTTCCTGTTGTGCCTTCCCTCGTCGGCTTCCGGCTGAGACGTGTGCATTTGGTTTTCAATCGAAAATGCATTTTCATTTGCTGCTCTCCGTGACCAGAGCGGATGCAAGATTTATACTCACCCAGGGAATGCACTTATGCTGAGTATTTCTGATTTTTATTTTTTTTATTCTGCTTCTTCTATACGTCGCTTTGCGGCATCAATGTCGGGAATGCCACGAGATTCCAATTGTCGGAGGGGCACCAACTAGCGCCCAGTGTGTGTGTTTGTGTGAATATAGAGTGCAATGTAGAAATATTGCACATTGAGAGCTTCATTTGTTATTGCAGTCAAAGAGAATCGAAAAGCTGGAAAATTATGTTTCCATTCGATTTGCTCCATCTCCAGGAATAAGGTAAACATAGGACACACTTGAGAGGTCCTGACTTCAGGAAAGTGGAGTGTAGGAGAGCACGTGCAATATGAATTGCTTCTCAGAAAATCTAGAGTGATTCGTTTGCTCGGTGGAATTATTCCTTTTGTACAAGTTTGACATCGAGTGATACACCGAGAGGAAAGAAATGGGGATAAACTTGGAAGCATAATATGGTTATGTTTATTTATGTGTGCTTGATCCATTTTGTCGTGCAGGAGACTCCAGAGATTGCAGAAAATGACGAAGGTTGACAAATAGCAAAACATTGACTCATTCTATTGAATATTGATTGCTTCTTCGGTAGAACTGGTGCGTTATCTGGATGCAATGCAATTGAAAATATATGCCATTCGAACAAGACAATATTATACCCTACCCAACAGTAACACACAAAACATTTATTTTAGAATGAGTTATAATTGTTTTTTTAATAATTAAATGTATTATCAATGTTTTGAACGCATGTCACGGTCTTAGTCAGTTCACTTTGACTAACAATTGAGCATGAAATACCTTTTTCACAGCTGCAAATGTCTGATTCTTGGTTATTGTTCTTAAAATCATCGTTCTATACATTTCTAAAATATACACAGGACATAACATCAACTATGTATTGGAAAACTTGTTTTGTGACTTAACGATGGATTTGCTATACAAGATTATGGTTTCACTGCCAACGAGCAGGAATTCATATATATTGAAGCCGTTTTCAGCGGTCGCGGTCTTTTCTAAATTTTGACAATTAAATAAAGTTTTTACTCAGAAAAAAATGCAACAGAATAAAATTATCACCAAAACTTCATTTTAAGTCGAATAATTTTTAAAATCTCAAGGAATAAATAAACACATTACTCTGAGGACAACCGTGGAGTTTTTTGTTCTAATGGGTATAGCCGCTGCCAATCTGGAAAATCGATCACAAAAGGTCAGAGAGTTCTTTATAATGAAGTGTTTTACAATAAAAATATACAAATGTACTATTTGTAGTGGTTTTGATGGTGTTTCGGTTAGTTAGTATTTTAACTTGTATGGATGCCTCTCATATTTGGATTTCTGACATTAACACATGTAGTTGATAAATGATTTTTAGGAATATTGATTAAAATTGCTGGACTAATAATTGTTATTTTTATTATTAGTACTCTTGTTTAGTTACGGAATATGGTCAAAAACTCTCTGCCTTCTTTATTTCTTCTTTCTTCGGAATTCATTCAAAGGCCGTTCAGTACTGTACATATAATCACTGTCATCGGTATCGGCTGAATGTTGAGTCCTACCGTCAGAAGAATCAGTTGAAGAATTAAGGTTAATTTCCGTGATCTCCTGTTCGGAATCAAGGGTTAATCTTGAAAGGGCATCTGCATTTTGATTTAAAGTGCTTTTTGCACTCGAGATCGAATTCGTTTTCAGACGAATTTCACGCCAACTCGTCTTCGTGGTTGGCAGCACCCTCTCAGAATCGAATGAAACTTTGTGGGTGTATAGACTGTCTTTTCAAGCGACTTTGCATACTTTGTTTTTTTTTTTAATTTGCCTAGACTACAGGGTGCGGCAGAAAATAATGCGAAAATTTGTTCTATTTCTTTCAAATCCCATTTTCAACTAATTCATGCAATTATATCAACATTTTCGAGTGCAGTTATCTTTATAAAATCCTTTTAAACAAATTGATACAATGTGTCCTCCCTTTTTATTAATAACATCCTCGAGCCTACGCCGGAAGCCAGAGCATGCCTTTCGGACGTAGTCCTCCGACATTGACTGCCATGTGCGTGTTATGGTTGACTTCAGCGTTTTCACACTAGAGTGTGATGTTTTGCAGGCTCGTGCTTCAACATATGCCCAAATCGAATAATCCAACGGATTAAGATCTGGACTGCTAGGGGGCCACAAATCCTTCGGCCAAAACTTCATGTTATCGTTCAACCATTTTTGGGTTCAATTGGGCGTGTGACACGGCACTCCATCCTGCTGTAGGACATCGTTTTGGTCCTCAGAGAAGTTTACCTTCCCCCAGGGAAGCACTTGGTCCTTTAAAATACCGATATACACTTCGGTATTGATTTTAACTCTAGCATCAATGAAAACAGGCGGCATTTTCAAACCGTTGGACGCCACCAAGCCAAACATCATGACACCAGCCGGATGTTTGGTTTGAAATTTGAATTTCACTTTTTCCGGAACGTTCTCCATTTTCTGCGGTGAAATGAACCGGTCCGTGCTGCTGTTGGCCACAGCATCGATGCTGAAAAGCTTTTCGTCGGAGAACAGGATTATCATGTTTTCCTTTTTCAACATGGAAAGCAATCTCTTTGAACGAGTCACTCGTAGTTCCTTGACCCGGTCCGTAATCAAGTGGCGTTTCACTCTGGCTCTGGAAGATGCATGCAGGTCTTCTTTGATGATTCTCCGCATGGATTTCTCCGAAATATTGGCTTCATTTGCAAGTTTTCTTATGGAACGCACCGGGTTGCGAGCAATTTTTGCACGGACCGATTTGATCACGTTCGGCGTGCGTGCAAAGCGCGGCCGTCCGCTTCCCAGCTTCCGCAGTTTAGGACCATCTTGCAGGGACTTTTTTATGCGGTAAACTGTTGCCAAATGGCACCCTACCACCTTTGCAATCTCTTTCGGCTTCTTCTGGGCGAGCAACAAACTGGTGATCACTTCTTTCGCGAACATTTTGACGAATTTGCAATAAAACAAACAGAATGTTTAAATGCAGCACTTTAAAGTAAACATAAACAAATACACTTTCGACAGAAATTAGTCACTAGCTACACGAATTGACCCAATACTCAAGTTTGAACATTTTCGCATTATTTTCTGCCGCACCCTGTACCATTTGAAAATGTAAAGTTTTTTAATCGTTTTTTTTATAAATCAACATAACTCAAAAAGGACAATACTTACAAAAAATTAATATATGGTGAATTTTAGAAAATTTTCTGAAATTTTATGAAAAAAACTTGTAAAAATTGTGAAATCGATTCTAAAAAAAATTTGAAATTTAAGTCAATTTGCAAAAAATGACTATACTAGAATTGGACGAAATTTTTTCTTAAAAAAGGAAATATAATCGTCTTAAAGTTCGCCACACATTGCGAGATGGGCACTTTTAAGGAAAAAAAGTTTTTTTAACTTTTTCATGTCCTATTTTTACCGTGTATCACGCAAACTCGTCTAGTTATGGTTTTCAACACCCCTATAGAATCCAATAAAATTTAGCAGTCATAAAGAATTGAATGTTTTGAACATCTTTACCAAAAACAATAATCAACAATAAACTAGACTAACATTTGAAAAGGGTCAATAATATTCAATTTTCCTTCAAATCAGTAAAACAGAACCAAAAATGTACGTTTCAGTAAACGTAATTCATAACTGCTTGTTCGGATATCCTTATTTTTAGGGGCGATTCAAACATGGCGTCGTATATTTTTGGAGGAGGGGGGGGCGTACGGAAGGTTAAGATTTGTTACAGTACGTGTAAAATATATGGAAAAAATTGTGACAGAAGGGGGCTGCTAAATCTAAAAAAAATAGCGGACGTCATATTTGAATCGTCTTTAAATGGATATGCAACAAGGCTTAACAAATTAGAAAATTCCACTTAAAGACGATTCAAATATGACGTTATATGAATTTTCGAAATACTGTTTATGTCAATGTAAACTCATAGATTTTTGCTTGGTAAGGGTTTTATTTTATTTTATTTTTTTATGTACATTTTCACGTAAATTTCTTTGGATTATCCTTTGAATCAAAAAAACTTGTTAGCTGAAGTTTGACTTTCTGAAATAGGTACAAAGCAATGAAACATCTGTGTGCCTGATATTGTCCTTACGTGGCTATATAGCTTCTTAGGTTCTTCTGACATTTTTGCATACTGTTCAGCTGATATGAAGCAGAAATTCAGTTTTGTAATACTTTTATTTGTCTGTTCAACTGCCCAGTCATATAGTTCCCGAGGAGTTTTGATTGTGTTTCCATAATCTTGAGCAAGGCTTGCTCTCTTTGCCATTCGCTTGAGAGTACCACCAATAGCATCACATGGACCTTTCCCATGAAACGTTGCAAAGAAAAGCCATTCTGCTTCCAATCCATACTTGGACTTGAAATTGCACAAGCTGGCAAAGTTCTATTTGTTCTTATAATGGGCCGCTGCTCCATCTAACATGAAAAGAATTTTTGAGCAATATATTGAATTTTGTTTAATGAAATCTAGCAATTTTGATATAAACAACTGAACTGCCATTTAGTCATGGGTCAATACCTCAGATATTATGATAAATCTTTTGTTTTCCAATTTATTGCCCTTCTTGTTATATACTTCAAAAGGCTATATAGTTGCTTGAGCATTAGTCCAAAGGTAACCCTGAGCTGCATTTTGAATGATAAAAGAATAGTTTTCTGAAAAGTCACAAATTACAATTATTTCACCCTCTTTAAGGGATTCTTTTTTGTTTTGCAGAAAAGAAGATTGTTCCTTGTAAATAAAATTATGAGTTATAAGCCTACCAAATTTTTCAGAAAAAATACGGAACAAACTCGTCTACAGGCTTTTTCATTGTTTCCAAGTTACAACGATCAGTTGTTAGCCACTGCTTCTGTAGAAATACATTTTTCACATGCACGGAAATAACAATTTTCATGAATAGTGCAAACACATACATTATGTGTGCATGTACTATCCAGAAGTATGGAATGTTTAGGTCTGAGCTGAGTGAATGAAGTAAGTCCAATTTTAATGTCTTTTTAAAAAAAAATCATGTATGCTTCTTTCAAAGACATCATTAATAAACGCTTCTGTACATGTTCTGATTATGTTTCTAAAATCCGGAATGGTAAGAGATTCCGGATTTCAGAAACATGATCATTAGTTCCTGACATAGCCCTACTGATTTCATCGCTGTCGAAGAATTGTAAAACTTTTTGCCTATCGCCATCACTCAATCCATGACCACTTCGTGATTCAGCAGTACAAATAATACCCTGAGCTCTCACAAGGCTTTTCATTTGTTTCACTGTGTGATGCGATGCATTGAACTCACTAACGATTTTATTCACTGACCATGACTTGGGAAGTATCGATTAAACTTTTGATTGGTCACTGCTTATTGTAGTAGGTGAATTAAACTTCTCTATCAACTGCATCATCATTTCTTTATTCCACTTTATCGGCATCGTTTGGATCCATACCAAATATAATTTTACGAACTGCTTTGGTTTATTTTATTTTTTTTAGAAGAAGGTTTACTGGTGGGACTCTGAATAGATTAGAAACCTCTACGCCAGGCCTTTGATGATATCGTTGGAGAACACGTCGTCCAAGAAGACGCTGTTGCAAATGACTCGGAAGGAGCCACGTTTGGGAATTTTGAGTCCTTTCGTCTGTGTTTTTCAATTGTTAGTCACTTCAATTCACAGTCAATTTTTTTGTTAGTCACTGTTACGTATGCAAGTTTAATACGGTGTTTTATAATTTTCTTGCCCAAAATATGGCGTGTGCGCTCAGTACTGGGTCCTCCCTTAGCTCAGTCGGTAAAGGCGCAGCTACAAAGCAACACCATGCTGGAGGTGGCTGGGTTCGATTCCCGGTCTGGTCTAGGAATTTTTCGTTAAGGAAAATTTCTCGACTCCCTGGGCAAAGCGTATGATTGAATTTACCACAAAATCATACTAGTGCAAAAATGGTACCTGGCATCGAAAGCTCTTAATTAATAACTGTGGAAGTACATTTAGAACACTAAGTTGAGGGCAAGCAATAAGCTAATTGCGAAAACAATAAGCTTGAAACGCTTAGAAAGAAGAAGAAGCGCTCAGTACTAATCTTGGCATCTGCTAGCTCACGCACCTCCACTTTCCGGTCAGCCAACACTATTTCATGAACTTTTTTTACATTGTCCTCTGTAACCGCATCGGAGGGCCTGCCGTTGCGGACTTGATCGGTAGTGGAGTTGCGGCCACCACGAAACTCTCGAAACCAATATTTAACGGTGTTATCTGACGGAGCATTTTCCCCATAATACTTATCCATTGTTTCCTTCGCCGTTTTGACTCTCAAAAAATAATGTTTTATGAGAGAACGAAAATAGTTTTTATCAATATTTAACATGATGCCAAATACGTCAACAACAATCAGTTGTCATAACAAAACTAAGGGCAGTATCACACTGAAAATTGGCATGTATGCCTAAATATGAACGGACTACGAAGCACTATAACCTTTTTTGCAGTACCATCGCATTTTGGTTGTCAAGGAGGTTACTTTTCACCCAACCTAGTATGATCCATGTTTTCATGCCAAATATCGCAATTCAGGTTTGATTTTAAAATTATTAATTTTTTTTTTCAAAATATAGTATCTTACTATCTTTCATTTAGCTGGATAGTTCGGCCCAAAAAAAATAAATTTTTAAAAAAAAAAATAAAAAAAAAAAAAAATTTTCCGCACCCCCCAACCCAAAAAGGTTATTCTATAAAAAAAAAAAAAAAATACCTCTCGAATATTTTTTAATAAACAACCAATTACAGGTATACCTCGATAGTACGTACCCTCGATAGTACGTACCCTCGATAATACGTACCCTAGATAGTACGTACATTTTGCCTCGATAGTACGTACATTTTGATTTGATAGTACGTACAGTCACGAGCTAAGATTTTTACCCTTAAAAAGAAAAAAAATTTTACCCTTCCTTACAAATTAACCTTCAAACAGGTTAGGGCGATATGACATTATTTTTATTAAATATTTGTAATGGCTTACTTAGGACTTGGTCTTGAATCTCCGTGAACCCATTTAATGCATTATCACTCCGATGAGCTGGATTACCCGGCAATTAGTGCACTGAAGCATGTTATGCAACTTCCTGTTGCCTAATTTCTACTCGGCTTCCAAGAATGCTTGGATGACAAGGTTTTTGTATAAACAATGTTTTTTGAGGAATTTGTGCGTCACCAGATTTTTGAAAAAAATAATCTAATCGGCCTATTACGGCCTTGAGTTCTTGATAATTGTTCTGCTTATTTCAATGGCGGAGAATTACAAACCGCAGATGTTGTTCAACCCATGGACCAGAGTATAATTCAAATGGTCAAAGCACACTACCGATAAACTCTTATGCAAGAGATGATAGGCGAACTGCAGAAATCCACGAAAATGTAAAACATATCACCATTAAAATGCTAGTTTCTGGGTGGCTTAAGCATGAGATTGCGTTCCAGGGGATGCAGTAAGAAAATTCTGGAACATCCTGTATAATTCGGTGGATAGCGATGATGAAGATGACCTCCCATTATCTGTACTCCAGGATAAATTGCGGAGGAAAAATAAGACGAAGATTTCGAATTTCTGAAGAATGATAGAATGATGATATTGTACAGGGTGTTCTTAACCTTGATAAGGGCAACAGTACATACACCGGAAATTATTCGACGTTACCAACAATCGAAGAAGAAATAAGTTTTTTTGACGATACTGCTTACTACAATGTAGGTTCAACAGTTGCCCATGAGGCAGCAATAAACAAATTGAATTTCATTCTGAGGTTCGCAGAAGAGAACGGATGGCCGCTAAATACGCAATTAAGTTTGCGTCAAATGCGGCTTGACATTTTTGAAAGAGTAGCTGGTACATAACGAAATGCACTGATTGACCGCGTGCATTTGATTTTGTTTAACGTTCTGAGAAAATGGATTTTATTTTGCAAATTATCCGTGTTACGTATCCGATAAAAAGGATTTTGTTTTTAAAAACTAACTAGAAATAAACTATTAGAACTACAAAAAAAATATATTTTAGAATCTTTAAAAAAAACCTGAATTTATCCATCTGTAGTTAGATCTTACCCTTTTCGTTTTGATTTCATTTCATTTTCATTTTAATACATACAATACTTGAGAATCGAGCTGTTTCCAATTCGGTACCAGAAACATGGCAAAAATGGGGTTAGTTGATCCTGGGCACTCAATTTGGTTATAACTGATCTTGTTTTCGAAAGCTGATGTAATTTTATGTGTTGCTTGAGATGGTATGGTCAAGTCAGAAACTCGATTCTTACCCGGAAGTGCCCGTATATCACTGTGAGTTACCAATGTGGTCCAAGACTGTCGGAATGACCTTTAATGAACTTATTGTTGTATGCATATTTGATTTGAGGTATCCTATGGTGGGTTAGGAAAGTTTAATGTAACCTTGACTCATGGTCCCGCGATATTTTTGGAATCATTCGTTCGATACCAAATCTATTGAATTGCGTTCTATGGACCGAAAGACCACACAATAGGCGATTGTTGCGTTGAAAACTCTCCAGTAATTGCTAAGAAGTAATCTTCTCAAATTATGATGCACAAATAAACTAAGCACACACACACACACACACACACACACACACACACACACACACACACACACACACACACACACACAAACGCAAATTTTCTTATCTCGTGGAGCAGATTCGATTGGTATATGACATGACAGTGAAATCATTTCTTTTGCAGAATTGACTGCCTTAATAGGACTACCTATTAATTTACTTAGTAAAACATATTATTTCTTATAATTGAAGCAATTTAAAACGTAATAATACAAAGTTTATTTTAATTATTGTGATTCGATAGTACGTACGTTTCGATAGTACGTACACTAAACGAGGCGCAGGTGTACGTACTAAAGACTGTATTCGATGAAATTTGGACACACAAAATAGGTCACCAAATTTTTTCCTTGAGCCCGATTCTTTTCAAACTTTCTGGAAATAAAGTACTACTAAATGGTTAAGTTTTGACATCATTGGTTTATTGAACCTCTTCTCCCAACCCAAATGCCCGCACCTTTGCCTTGACCCCTTTCATCAAATTTTGGGCAATGATAGGACCGACCATACTTTTAAACACACTTTCTTTAGATCAAGTTCATTTTCTATCATTTTTGGAGTTTTAACGAGCTTTGCCTTCATGATTGCCCAAAATTTTCAATTGGGTGAAGTTCCGGAGTGTTTGGAGGGTTGACGCCTTTTGGTACACAAACTACATTATTATCTTTGTACCAGTCTAAGACGGGCCGGGCATAGTGGCAAGATGCCAAATCCGGCCAAAACAGTGTCGGGCCATCGTGAGATCTCAAGAAGGGCAGAAGTCGTCCTTGTAGATTTGTCCGTTGACGGTCCCAGAGGTGATGAAGGGCTGACTGATTTTGCCACATCCGCAGATTGCTTGCCAGACAAGGAATTTTTTGGCGAATTTCGACAGTTTCTTCTTCCGTACACTCTCCGGAACGGCCAACTTAGAGGTGGCGACGTAGTGTTCCTGTCCTGGCATTTGTTTGGTGTCGGCTTTAATGTAGGTCTCATCGTCCATCACAATGCAGAACGGTTTTGTGAGCCACTCCCTGTACAGTTTTCTTGCAAGAGTTTTGGCCACCGAGTTCTGTTTATTGCTCCAGGTCGGTGCCTTCTGGACCTTGTACACATGTAATCCAGAACGTTTCATTGTTTTCTGCACAAAATAAACTGAAACTTTCGCCTTTTTCGCAACATCCCTGATCGAAATGTTGGGATGACGCTTAAATTGGTTCAATACCATCCTGGCCTTCTCCGGATTTGATGTGCCACGTTTTTTTCCACTACCATTTTTCCGCTTGGTTGTCTTACGGTCCTTGAACGTTTTGATCACATGAGATACGGTTGAATGTGCGATTCCGAGCTGTTTTCCGATCCATCGATGAGAAGCGTTTGGGTTTTCGAAGTGAGTGCCCAAAATTTGTTGGCGCACTATTTCTTCATTCGAAGCCATCACTGAAATCACTCGACCAATTTTCACGAAACTTATTACACAATTGACACAACACAATGAAATACATTCAGTTAAAATTTCAATAATTTTTACCCACACGCTAAAAAGTTACGAACAATTGCGTGTGTCCAAAACACATAGAATATAGTCATATAATATAAAATTACAAAACAATATATTTTTTTTCTCTTTTAATTTAATATTTATAAAAAAAATAATAATTTTTATAAAAGAATGAAGAACCAGACGATTTTTAAAAAAAAACAACCCACCACACCACCCAACAAAAAAAGGAGAATTTTATTTCAAAAAAAAAAAAAAAGCTGTTTTTCCCAGCGCGGCGGGGTGTTATTTTTTCTTCTCCCCCCCGTTTTTCCTCCCCGTTTTCCATTTACTTTATTCTCAAGTGGATCCTTTGGAATGTCTTTGCTCTCCAACTGGTGGTGTTGATGTTACACGTATACCTCGATAGTACGTTCATCAACTTTCTCACTTCAAATCGCAATTGCATAAAAACTCCAGATTGATCTGAAATCTAATACAACCAAAAGAAAGTGCAGAAGGTGGCTCTTTCTTTTGGTTCTATTAGATTTTAGATACAACCAGTAGTTTTTATGCATTTGCGATTTGAAGTGAGAAAGTTGATGTACGTACTATCGAGGTATACCTGTATTCAAAAATCTAATCGTTGCGCCATAATTGATTATGTGGTGCTCTGTTGAAAAAAAAACGGTCGATTGTTACCATGTCCGATTGGACTATGGAATTGTGGTATGCTGAGTTGACATTGTCGATGAACTGAGGTTAGGCTGCTAAGTGGTTGTCGTCAGGTATGGCTCAGAAATCGTTCGATAGCTTATATATTTCTTTAATTATATAGAGTTTAAGGAATGTAGCCCCGATAACTGTTGTGAAATATTATATTTTCAGTTAAACCTAAAACTCATTGACTTGCCACTAAAATCATGTTCGTTCTTTTTCATCCTTCAGGGAAGAAGCCATCGTCATGGCCAACCTACGGAAACGGGTCGCTGCCGTGGACCTGAACAAGGCCCCTCGCAGGGTCAATACCGCCACCAATTTGGACGACATCAGCTTCAACGACACCGGTCAAACCCAGGACCAGCTGGACAATCGACCACTTCTTCCGAAATCGCTGGGAAATTCCACGCCGGATCGAAAGGATCGATCGAAGAATGGTGCTGCTGAGGGTGGTGAAGAATCGCCCAAAGTGAAGGTGGTGATGGATAAGGATTTTATCTTCGAGTGTTTGTGCTGGCACAACGAATACCGGATGCGACACGGTGCTCCAGCATTGAGCATCTCCTCGGAACTGTGCGAGTATGCCACGGCGTGGGCGAACCATTTGGCCAGCACCAACGAGCTGTACTACCAAATTGGTACAAACTATGGGCAGAACATTTTCTGCTGTCCCGCCAATTCACTACTCACGGATCTGTCAGGTAAGTGTTGTTGTTCTGTGAGAAGTTTTATTTATTCTGAAACGGATTGCCAATCAAATTAGGTCAAGAGGTAGCCACGTACTGGTACAGCACCAGTCGGAGGTACGACTACTTCAAGGAGAGCCACCTACTGCACACCAACGTCAACACTGGCCACTTTAGCCAAATGGTGTGGCGAGCAAGCAAGTACTTCGGCGTCAGTAAGTCCATCTCCAAAACAGGCAAACTGTTCGTGGTGGCATACTACTACCCGTCCGGCAACGTGATGGGTGAGTTCCGCCAGAACGTCCTGCCACCAATCGTGGCCACCGACGATCCCCACCTATCGCGACCGCCCTCGAGCAAGGATCTGGAAAATCTGAGTGCTTCCCACTGAGTAAATAAGAAACGGTGTTCCATTATGTAACATATAAGATACTTCCTAAGCCACAAACTAACCGCATGGATTTCATCGTTTTTAAAGAAACTAGCCCAAACACGTGTACAGCAGTCGTTATAGCAACGAAGCAACGTTGCACATAATTCATTGCCACGCTTTTCCGTTCGCTCGCTTAGATCGTTAGTGTGACAAAGCCAATGCAAACATGAGCTTGACAAACATAATCGCAGCCACTGCAGTACCAACTCTATAAAACTAAAGCTACCAAACAGGCCAAATAGTGAAACATTATTAACGGCTTCCGCTAACCGTAACAATAGTTATTTATGACGACAAACCTCGCGTGAAACTACACGCACCCATTCACAAATGCGTCTTTCTCCATTTAGGACCGATCATCTTCCAGCTCTTTTTTTAAAGAAATCATAGTAAGATATAGCAGCATACAGGAAGCGTAACAAGCATTACTGGTAGGGAAATAATCGCATCAAAACTCATTAGACTGCTTTGCCGAGTTGTGAACGTTGTTAGGGAATGTGAATCGAAGTTTAAGCTGATGTAGAGGAATAAATGATAAATCTGGAAATAAGGTAAACAGTATTCGGTAATCTAGCTACAAAGGATCATGGACAGAGATCTGAAGAGGTGCATGTAGTGTGAAAGCGGGGAGATGGCAAACAAAATTGAGAAAAATGTGTGGTTAAGGCTGGTTTGTGATTGGTTCATGAAAAAATTACCGTGGTGGGATGTTCAATAAGATAAATCAACTTTCCTAGTGTGATAAATCGGAAAACAAAATCTACAGGCAGAAGCAATCGTTTGATATATGTTTGTCCTATAAAATCCAAACTACAAATTTTAAACAACTTTCAATTAGTAGAAGAACCAATTTTTACCCAAGTGCTTTTTCAACTTTTAAGCAAACTTCATCAGTAAAACTCATCTTTGGAAACGTATAATCAGACAATTAAAGTGACTTCAAGATATGCATGGTTTTGTAAATCTTACTCAGCTGCTGAATACAAAGCTAAAAAACTTGTTTAGTGCGCTGTTATACAGCAGCTACATAAAAAGGGCGTTATATAGAATATATAGATGCTAATAATATTTGTTGTTGATTTTTATCCAAGAATTTGTAGCGCATCAACATAAGATTAATTATTTCCTGAATAGCCTAAAATGGTTACATTTAACTATGCTTCAAAATACTGCAATAAGTATGTTGGTTGAACTTTGAAAATAATTAAAAAGTACGCTTATTCGAACACTCTAAGCGTTTTCAAACTTCCCACGTCACTAAAAAACGGAATGACAACAAAGAAACATCGAAAGATATGAAATAGGGACAGATTAAAATAGTCAAACTACTTGTAAGTTGAACCAAAGTACTCGCATATTTCTTAGATGTTCCGGAGAGTTTAATAGAAGTTCTTTTGAATTGCGGAGATTTTCTGGGATACTTCCCAAGGTGGATTATAAGTTCTTCAGTTCCAGAGACATTCTGAGTCTAGCGTAACAATGATACCTAGCCAACACAAATTCATATTTGGTAATGGATATGAGTACAAAACGGAGGTCCACTTTGTACTGATATACGATATCATATACGAATTTATGTATTCTAGATATACTAGGAACATCTTAAAAATTGCCCAGCCAACACAAAATTGTATATGATATCGTATATGAGTACAAATTGGAGGCGACATACGATCACATGTAGATCAAGAATGCATGTACGATATGTACGATGTACTGATAAAGGGTGGAACGGTAAAAAATTGGTCAAAAATGATTAAGTGCACACTGGTTAATTTATTACATAAATGATCAATCTTTATTTCTTTTTGAACTTCATCGTCCACAAAACACAGAAAAATTATTTGATTTGGCTTCCGATTTTCCAAATGCGAGCTGTCGGGCTTAACGTTTCACACCTTTCATCATGTTTTGTACCGCTGTTATATCCACCTTATTTGATGCTGAACGTCAGTTTGCCTTCAACTGTCTTTCACTTCCAACTGTTTTTTGAGTTCTTTTGATGTTTCTCTTTACGATTGCCCAATATTTTTCAATTGGGCACAGTTCCGGTGAGTTTGGAGGGTTTTTGTCCTTGGGTACGATTTGCACATTATTGGCGGTATACCATTCCTGAGCCATTTTTCTGCATTGGCAAGAAGCGAGGTCTGGCGAAAACAGCACGGAACAACTATGTTTCTTCAAGAGAGGCAATAAGCGTTTTTGAAAGCATTCCTTTACATAAATATCTAGGTTGATAGTGCTAGTTGTCATGCAACTTTCGCTTTTTAGCCCACAGGTGAAAATCGCCTGCCAAACTAAGTATTTTTTCGGGAACTTAGTCATTTTTTTCTGCTTAAACTTAAACTTGAACCGTACTTTTTCCGGTAGCCGTATGAAACTCTGGACCTGAGAGCTGCTTGAAATCAGCCTTGACGTATGTTTCATCGTCCATTACGATGCAATCAAACTTGGTCAACAAACTCGCGTATAACTTACGAGCTCATTCTTTGGCTGTAGTGATTTGCTTATCATCTCACCTTATCATCTAACCTTATATATTGACAGTCCGGCTCGTTTCTTTGCTCTTTGCACTGTTGCGTGGGACTTTCCCAATTTGTTTCCGATATCTCTGATGGAAAGGTTGGGATTGCGTTTGAAAATGCTGGCCACTATTCTTCCGGCCGATGCGGCTTCCTGTTTTCGGTTTCCTCCTTATCCTGGCTTCCTGGCAGTCGTCAGACGTTCTCCGAACACTTTTATAACATTCGTCACGGTTGATTCGGCAATATGAAGTGGTTTTGTCAATTCACCGTGGGAATAATTTGGATTTTGATTATGCGAGTAAAAAATTTGATACGCTGCTCTTCTTGCTTCGACGCCATTTTGACAACTGAATAGAAAATGGCAAAAACAAAGGAGAGTCAAAATTTCGTACGCATACACCTACAAAATGAGGGGTTTTTAAATGCATGATTAAAAAAAATACGTTATATTCGAGTCAGCCAAGTTTTTACCGTTCCATCCTTTAAGTAGGGTTACTTGCGTTCATTCACTCATTTTTACATTGATTTCCATCTAACTTTTTTCATCAGCAGAATTTTGTTAAACGAAGCATGAAGCATCTGTAGGCCGTAATCGAAACTACAACTTCTTTGACAAATTAAAATCTGTAGTTCTAATTCATAATGAACTAAAAACATTTATAATGACAGCAAACTTCAATTACATTTACTAAGAGCCTTGATAGGGTTTGTTCGCTCTAGTTCGCTATGAATTAGAGGTAAAAAAATTAGTGACGGACATTTTTGGCAAATTCAGCACTCATCAGGATTCAGCAAATTCTTTTCAAATCATGTAATGTAATACTGTTGATGAAAAAGATCAAATGTATGTAATAATGAACGAATAAATGCAACCATTCAAGCTGATAAATTTCCTTTTTTTTTCTACGATACTGAGATTTTTCAGCTAACTTCTGATCAGATTCGGAAGCGATCCAAATTTTTTGGAAGATCTGGCAGCTTCTGAGTATTTCTAAAGTAGAAAAAACTACTGACAAAATTTATGTATTAATCTTTTGAACTTTTGAAAAGTTTCAGCGATCTTTTGAAAAAAAATTGAACTTTCTTAAGCGTCAAATCAAATTAAAATCTTAATCTAGAATGATCCAAGATCATCTGAACAGCTGAAATATATTCGGAACAACTTCTGAGTACATCAGGAAAATTACTCTACATGCACATTCCAATTTTGTTTTTTTTTGAGAATTTAATGTCAACTGGCTGAGAATCTCTGATGAACTTCTAAAAAGCGCAAAAAGCTTCTAAGAATATCGCCTATCATTTGTGTTAGCTGGGCAATTTTCAAAAGTTTCAAGTATTTCTGAGAGCACTGATACTTACTGATAAGCAGGAATGGTTTTCTTCATTCATTATTTTTTACATTCATTTGTGTCTAAGTTTTTACGTCAGCTGATTTTTGTGAATTGATATTAGACCGTAATTGAAACAACAACCTTTTTAAAAAATTAAAATCTGTGACTCTAATTCATAACGAGCTAAAGCGATTGTTAATTTCAGTGATGCTGTCATTGCTAAGAGCCTTGATAAATTTCGATCGCTCTAGTTTGCTATGAATAAAAGATAGAGATTTAAGTTTAACTCTGAAATTTTTGTATTGATCAAAACTAGCAAACTAGACTACTATACTAATTGAGACCAGCAAACTTCAAAGCATACAATGTAATTCTGGTGTTGTTCAAGATGCAAATATACGAAAACATGAACGAATGAAGAAACCCAATCCAGCTGATGAAGTTCAATCTTTCCTTTGATACTGAAATATTTTCAGCTATCTTCGAATCAACCTCGGAGGCAATTCAAAAACATATTTAAAGATTCGGCAGGTTTTACATTAGCCAAATCTTCGGAGAAGATTCACGTTTTAACCTGTTGAACTTCAGAGAGGTTTCCCTGATCCTTGAAAAAAATGTTGAATTTTCTGAAACGTCTGATCAATTTTTGATCTTAAATGAAATTCTGAAATTGTCTAGTATGATCTAAATCCAGCTAAACAGCTGCCATTAGAGGCAACTTCTGAGTAGATAACAAAAAAACTGTTCTACATTTCCGAAAAGATGTTGACTGGCTGAGAATCTCCGGTGAACTTCTAAAAAGCGCAAACAGCTTCAAAGAAGTTCAGGAGACTTTGAGTATTGGAAACTTTGGTTAATTTACTGAGCAATAGTTGATGTAGCAAAAGCAAGGAGTATTGAAGAATTTTTAGGAGCTTCAAGGTGGTCCAAAAAATTCTAATGTGTTCCAATATCTTCTAAGATTTTCTTTGAAGATTTGAGTGAAAGTTCCCCACGTCCAAATCGCTTAAAACTGATCAAATGATTCGTGAAAAAATTTGAACTAACATTAGATAAGTTTTTGTGATTTTGGACAGCTTTTTCGCAGTTCTTTAAAACATCAGCGAACTTCTGAAAAGGAACCAAAGAAATTCTTAAAATGTCTAGGAAATTCCAGAAAACTTCAGTTATCTTCTTTGATTCGTTTCATCAGTTTCTTACCACTTCAAAGCTGATCCAAGGACTTTTAATAGCCTCCAAAAGCTAATAAGAATCAATAATAAATTTTCAGTAGTTGTAGAGGAATTCCCAAATTAAGATCATCAATGAACGTCTGAGAAGTTTCAATAAGCAATTGAATCACTCAAACAATAAAAACATATCGTTAATGTAACTTCCAAGATTGTCTGAAATAACCTGAGATCTTCGGAGTTTCTGAAGGAACTTTTCGATGGATTTTGAGAAGCTTTAAAATGTTCAAGAAAGTTCGGAATAGCTTCTGAGAGCTTTTTAAAAGAATTTCTTATAAAATTTTGAAAATGTCATACACAAAAACCGGAGCATTTCAATAATATCCCGAGAATCTACACAGAAGATTCAAATCCGAAAACTTCGAAAAAGTCCCTTCAAAACTGATAGCGTGTGATCTTCTTAATCTTCTGATCTGCACTTATAACTAAATCTATTGAAAAGTTTCTAAGTTGAGATCATCCAAAATTCTAAAAAATACTGAGAATAGCTGTGCTACCTTAGCTGTTTCAAAATCTCAAATGATTTAATGATTTTCTAAAATAAACGGAAGTCTTCGTAATTTCTGATTTATTTTTGAAAGAAAGGACATATTTTGTACACTCTTGAGAACTCTTAAAACGTTTCGAAAACTTTTCGAAGAACTCTAAGATGTTCTTTAAATTCTTGAGGAGTTTCCAAGATGTATCACGATTTTCAAGTAGATTAAGGGGAAATTCTCTCCCTAAAATATCCGAAGACTAATAGAAAGCTACTTAAATTTGACTGAAGCTATGAGAGCTTCTTGAAATAATTGAGTAAACGTCTGATATGTTTTGATGACTCAGCAAAATTTTTCATCTATTTGAGAACTGTTCCAAGAATTTCCGGGATGTTCCGGAGAAATTCAGTAATGTTTCTAGAATCTTCTAGAAACAATTTTTACACCTTAAAAATCAAAGAATCTTTAAAATCCTGATTTCAAATCCGAGGACTTCTGGAAACCTGTAAGAACATCAATGAGGCACTGATAATATCTAAGAAGTTTCAGAGAAACTCAGTAATGTTCCCAGAATCTTCTTAAGAGCTACGAATTAATTTCAAACAGATCCGAGAACTACTGGGAATCTCTAAGAACATCTGAGAAGTACTTTTAACATCTAAATAGTTCCACAAAAGCTTCTGAGAAAATTTAAAATATTTTTTAGCCACCTATATTATTACAAAATTTTTAATGAAAATTACAAATCTTGTGAAATGGACAGTGATCTAATTAAGTTTTTTTCTAAAAAAATTAGGAAGAATTTTTAAGATGTTTGAAAAAATGCCTGAACAGTTTATGTGCACACTTAGAAAATTTTACAGTATTTGGTAATTTTTTACCAAACTTTCAACAGCTGAACGTTTGGTAATCCGATTTAACGGATTTCAGTAAAATTTGACAAGTTCCGGTAATTTTTTTACCGAAATACTAAAATGTTGAAGGGCTCTAAAACTAAGACCTCCGAATCAAATTATGAAAATTTCTGGAGTTTTTCTACGAAGAAATTTTAAGCAGTTCCAGAAAATTTGAAACGTTTGGTGAGCTTCTGAGGAGTTTCAAGAAGTTCTTCATAGACGTTGTCTTTTAATTCTTGACTAATTTCAGAAGCTCTTCAATCGCTGCTCAAATTAAGAAGCATCTTAAAAGTACTTGGATATGTTTATTCTCTCTAGTTTTCTCGGAAAATTACGAAAGATTTTGGAATTGTAATCAAGTTGTATGTCAAGCTCTATGTTTGGACCTAAATATTTTTCGAAAGTTCTTTCGAAATTTAGTTTCCAGAATTTCTCAAGTCCTGTGAAATTCCGAAGTTGATGTTTTTTTTTGTGACAATCTTGTAGAATTACTAAAAATATTAGAGAGCTTCAGAAAAGTGTCGAGAAGTTCGGTGTAACTTCTAAGAGGTTTTAATAATTTTGGAGTGTTTTGAATACGTTTCGGAGAAGTTCTGAGAAAATCTAAATAAGATTAGAAAAATCTGAAAAATTTCTTAGATGTTCAAAATTCACGTAACAACCCAAGATATTTCCTAAGGAGCATTGAGATCTTCTGAGAATATTTATTGGAGATTATACTGAATATACTGAATATCATCATCTTTGAAAGTTCAAAAGGTTCAACGAACGTATGGGAAAAAATGTGAGAACTTCTGTGATGTTCGTGGAATCTTCTGACATCCATTGAATAAACTTTCAAAAACCTTCGAGAAGCTCTAAAAACTACTGAGAGACACCGAGAACATCATAAAAGATCCTTTATTATATACCAAGCCCACGTGGGATGCATTGATATCTTGTAAAATCCTAATTTTAGGAAATTAAGGAATCAATCCAATCCGCGGATTAAATGTAACTGCAGGAGAATTTCTGAGAAGTTTCATAGAATTTCTATTGAGAGCTTATGGAAAGCTCCTTGATTTTTCTTAAAAGATCTATTATATTTAAGATTATTCAGAATGATTTCTGGTGAGATTTTGGAGAGTTTCCAGAGCCCAAAGAACTTTGACTGTATAGGCATTATTGTAAAGCTTCGAGAAATTATAAGAAGGTCTAAGAACTTCTGAATAGTTCTTAGAAGTAAAGGATTATTTTTAATTGGTTTTGAAGATTTTGGAAAATCAATATCAGTATCTGAGAAACGGATAACTTGTCAAAAGGAAAACTTTGTTTAATTTCCAAAAACATTCAAGAAATTTTGAAAATTTCTTAAAAGACCTGATTAACACCGAGAACAGAAGTTTCGAGATTCTCTGAACTCCGGAACTAGGTTTAAAAAATTAAGAAATCAATCCAATGTTACTTATGGAAATTTTTTGATGAGTTTCATAGAATTCCTGACGAGAGCTGATGAAGAGCTCCGAGAATTTTTCTGAAAGATTAGATTCTATTATATTTAAGATTATCATGAAGGACTTCTTTTGAGGTCCGGAAAGGTGGCTTATTCCGAGGAGCTGCAAGCTTAATTGAAATCATAAGAAGAACTGAATACTTCGAATAGTTCTGAGAACGTCAAGATAGTTTTTAATAAGTGTTGCAGATTTTGAAGAATCTGTCATCAGTTTCTTAGAGGCTAAGGGGAGACTTTCTGGGTGAATCGGATTACTTGTCAACTGAAAGGTTTTTCAGTTCAAAGAAGGTCCAAATACTTTAAATAAGAACAAAATGGAATATTAGCTACTTCCCAGAAGTTTTAATGAGCGTTGCGAAACGCGGAATGTTCTAAGTTTCTGAATTTTTCAAAGACCTTTTTTAAAAAATATTCAAGCAGATCGGAGAAATTCAGTAGATTGCGGGAGACTTTTCAGATACTGTGAAAAATGGGTGAAGGAGATTTCAGATATTGGGAAAAATATTTGCAAAATCTCTGTATGAATACAACAGTGCGCTGGAAAATTTCTGGTTTGTGCGAACGGCTTCCAAACTTCTCAGAAGTATCACTGAACGTTGAGAAACAAATTTGTTCAGGAATTCCAGGAATGTTCTTTACTTCTGAGTTTTTCAGAGACATTTATTAAAAATATTCTAGCAGGTATATATAATTTCAGTAAATGTTGGAGGACTTTTGAGATATTGTGAAAAATGTTTGAGAAAACGCTCTGGAAATACTTAGATGTGCCGGAGAATTTCTGAACTGTGCGAACAGTTTCCGAGATGTTAAGAGGTTTTTTCAGTGCTTGAATACTTTTGTGACATTTTTGTTCTGACCTTTCAATGTCAAATAACCATGAATTTCTGAAAGATTCCAAGATGCTTCATCAGGTTCTAATAAGAGCCTAATGATTCACTTAAATTTATAACAACTTCTGAGGACATACATGAAGTTCTGAATTGTGTTTTTTTCTGAAATGATCGCATTTTCAAAAGGGTTGCAAGATATTCTGGGAAATTCTATGCCTTGAATTTGAGATCCTCTGATCGTGTTGACGATAGCTTTGGCAAATTCCCTTGAAAGTTCAAATGATTCAATAATTTGTGAAAACTTCTGGGATGTTTGTGGAATCTGGTTAACTCCATTGAATAAACATCGAAAAACCTTTGAGAATCTTCAAAAACAGCTCAAAACACCAAGAACATCAATAAAGGTCTTTCATGAAATACCACGCCCCAGCAGAAAGTTTTGAGATCTCTCGAACACCTGAACTAGTTTTAGGAAATTGAGGAATTGATCCAATCCCGAGGTTAAATATTACTTCAGGAGAGTCGATAAAAGTTTCATAGAATTCCTTATGAGAACTTATGAAAAACTCCGAGAATTTAGGAGTGTCGGATTTTTTTTCTGAACAGATCTATTAAATTAAAGACTATTCTGAAAAAGTTCTGGTAAGGTTCGGAAAAAATTTCAGTCCAGAGGATCTCCAAGAATTTTTGAGAAGCTTCGTGTAATCAAAAGAAGGTCTGGGAATTTTTGAATAATATTTGAAAGTTCAGGATGATTTGAAATGAGTGTTGAAGATTTTAGAAAATTTCTTATTGGTTTTTGAAAGGTCTGGATGAATATTTTCCACCTCTCAGAAGTATCAATGAACTTTGTGAAACAAAAGTGTCCAGAAAGTCCAGGGATGTTCTAATCTTCTGTGTTTTTCAGAGACATTTATTAGAAAATGGTCATGCAAAACTGGAGAATTTCAGTAAATTGTGAAGAATTTTTGCTGGGCTTTGGGATATTGGGAAGAATCTTCGAAAAAATCCTGAAGAAAGTAGAAAGATGATCTGGAGTATTTTGAATTGTGCTTCCAAAATGTTTTTTTCAGTGCATGAGTAATTTTATCAAAATCTTGTTTTGATTTTTCAATGTCAAACGACGTAAAATTTTTGAGAGTTTCCAAGATTCTTTATCCGGTTTCAAGAAGAATCTACTGATTTACTTCAATATATAAACATTTCTGAGGAGATTCCGGAAGTTCTGAGGGTTTTTTTTTCAGTGCTTGAAGTGATTTTGTGAAGTGATCATTTCGACCATTCAACGTCAAACCATGATTTTCTGAAAGTTTTCAAGATTCTTTATCAGGTTCCAAAAAAACCTACTGATTCACTTTAATTTATAACAATTTCTGAGGAGATCCGTAAGGTTCTGCAATTTTCATAAATGTTTTTGGCTGTTCTGGAAAGATCCCAGTGTTTTGGAGAAGCCCCATACTTTTCAAAAGGATTCTGTCCTTAAACAAATAGAAATCCTCTGACAACGTGTTGACAACATTTGAAATTTTTCGGACCAAAAAAAAGGAACCCCTTTCTAATATTTTTTGATGACAGATTTGTCTATAGTGCACATTCTCTGTGTTCAAAGTAATGTATATGCATCATCAATAATTGCTCGATCTTACGTGAGATTTGTTTCGCGGCAAACTAGTGAGAAGATTGAAGAATTTTCAAAAAGTTCAGCGCTGTTTTGGAATGTTACAATAGAAAGTGATCTTCTGAAAGCAGCTGGACAACTTCTTAAGAGGATCGTAGAATTTCTTCAGAAAAGTTTCGAAGACTTCTGAACGTGACATTTTGAGCGATAAAATCTAATCAAGAGTTTTGAAAAATTAAGTGATTAGTAACGAAGCAAAATTCCGAAAATTTCAAAAGTATAAATTAAGGAAGTTTAAAGCAAAGTTTCGAAGATTATAGGAATAAACATATATTTCTCACTCTGTTTGTTTCATAATAAATATCTCAATTTGCTAATGTACTGCCTGATAATGTCCAATGACTTCCCTAATTTACAATCAGGGCCAGAGTTCTCAAAATGCATAAAAATTTTAATGAATTCACTGAAATTTACGTATGAAGTGAGAAATGGAGAGGTAATATGGAATTTTCCTGAGCGCATATATAATATTTGGCAGAAAATTTGGCACTCTTATAGGGCCTGTAGGGCACCTATTTAAATAAAGTAGGAAGGGAGAAAAGAAGAAATGCCACGTTTACTCATTGATAAATGCTTCTGCTTAATAGGTTGTATTCTACCATGCTCTGAAAACCAAAACTATTGTTACTTATTACTTTGTCGCATATTATTATTATTATTATTTTCTCTTAAAAAAATTAAGAGAAAATTCTTGAACCGTTCACATTTCAGCCGATATTCAACCGATATGCCATCTCCCATGGAACTGATAAAAAGAAAAAAAAACAAAAAAAGGACTTCAACAATCGAATCACGAAAGTCGGTGCAAGAAAAATACAATCCAAATTTTAGACAAATTTTAAGACTAACGTTACGTTTTCTACAAAAATGAAACAAAACAAAAACAACCAACTAAAATAATATCTAGGCAAAGGGGTAGCTAAATCATTACCGGAGGCATAAACAAACAAGAGGCTGGAATCGATTCCCCACCATCTTCACTCAATCGATCGGTTAACTCACGAATACTCATATGATAGCGACATTGTGCATTCCGTGCACACACACAAACACACGTAACTACATAGGTTAGATAAGTCATCGTTAATCATACCCAAAATACCCAGGAACGAACGGGGGAGAGTTCGTTCGGCAAACGAACCTTCTCCTTCAATTCCCTCAATGAGAAAGCAATTGGACACCGTTTTCAAACTCCCCTCCCCATGTAATGTAACTGTTTAAAGTCTACTCTAGGTACCGTGAGCAGAGAACAGGACTCGATAAGGATTCAGTCGAACGAAATAACGAGTTTTTTTTATATATTTTAGCATATAAGAAGAAATGGGAAAGTAGACCAGTTTATAATCTAAATAGAGTAATTCGTAAGAATGTAAACACACCACATTGTATGCGGCGCACGAAGTGATGGAAAGTAAGTTTTAAGGATTGTTATGCTACACGGTTGTTTCGGTTTTATATAGGGTAGTGAAGATTTTTATCTTCGCGCGAACAAGTTAATTTTTGAGCGTCATGCGTCTTCCCAGGGAGTATTCAACCTTTGGCCCGAATAATTACGGGCAATAAAAAAGCTTTCACCAGAGAAGGTGAGAACTGTTCGTCGGCAAACGAAAATGGAAACCCTTCAGCTGAACGAGGTCTAAAAATAAAAATCTTGACTATTTCAAGTGTTGGTTTTCCACGCAGGAATGGTAAAAGAGAAATGGCGGTACTTACGACCGGCGGGGAATTTTTCTGGACACATTTACATAAATAACTTTATGCGGATACTTAAGTCAGCCGGAGCAGATGGCAACGGGGTCATTTCGTGGAGGCCACGTGACTTTCGGTGATGGTCATGGTGCTGGAAAAGCTGTTTGAAGGAACTGTATTTCATATTTATTGTTATTTGATTTTCCTCCCGCTATCTTGAGGTGAAGGTGGCATGAATACAAAAATAGCCACCATCATGGGCGGCTCACTTCGCCGCTTTGAGTTTACTATAAGGCACTGATCTAAGAAACTACTGCTGCCCAAGTCTTAATCAAATGGCATCTTATGATTTGGCATGTGCAATCTCTTAAAAATCAAAGTGGCGATATTAATCGGCTATGTTGGAGCCCATTATTGTATTCATGCGACCTTCACCTTAACACATTCAAGGCCATCAACTGCTTTTTGAATTTCTGAAGTATGCTGTAAAATAGCATATTTAATCATCATCAAACGCATCAATTACATTCTCCGAGTGTCTATATAATTGAAGCACAACAAGGGAGTTAATTTTAATTGCCAATTCAATATTTAGCAACTCCCAGCCAACAATATTGTTCTCCTATTCAAACGTGTTATTGTTGTTCCAGTAGAACATCATCTCGTGGAAGGGAACGTGAAAGCATAAGCGCATCTGTACTCGCAGGGTAGTACAAGCAATTAAATTGTGATTATCATTGTTGCAAAAGACGACTCCAGCAGAATCACGGGGGCTTATGACAAATAGATCATGTTGGATTGTTTGCTTATTTGAAATTTACCGGAATCGACAAACGAGCAAACATTTTGTTTAATTAAATTGTGCGCTTGTGTTAAAGTTTGCTCCTGGAAACAAGGCTATTGCATCCCACATTTTTCCTACTCATGTATCGAGTGTCTAGAAGGTAGAAGGTAGAAAGGTGGAGTGTTTTTTCCTGTTTTTGAGCAAACACATCTGGTGAAAACAAAGACCCAGACAAGAAGGATAGGGGTTGATGTGCAACGCAACGTGTCCTAAATAAATCTAACCCGTTTGCATTTATATTGCACCCTTCGATGCTTCTTATTCACATGCACTTGCACGCCACATAAAAGGTATGGCAGTTCATAGCCGGCAACTGCACTGATGTGAGCCAGTATAACTTAACGCAGAAGAAGTGTGCACCGAAAAAAGGTCAAGGCAGTCTGGCAGTAGAACAAAACGTGGCCCCGCCACACGTGGCTCCCCAACGGCGGATCCGAACTCAGTACTGTGATGTGTTCAGGAGAGTAAACAGGATTCTGTTTGCGTTAATGAAATGTCTACTTGGCTAAAGGTCAGCTCAAAACTAGAAAACACTTGAGTCTAAAAGAAGAAAATGAAGTTTCCCAAGAAACACAGAACTGCCATAATTGGTTGCAGCAACTTGATTGTGACTTAATTGAGTCACACTGAAGTTGCTTCCACTGATTTGTAACAAGAGTGTTACTAGGGTTTTGCTGTTGTTTCTTATGTGGAGAGCTTCGATTTGACACTAGAAAAAAAATATCTAGGGTTTTTTTTTCATTAGGGCGAATCTACAATTGAAAGATTCTCTCCGGACTCGCTCTCTTTCATTCATAAACCAATCACCTATACGTTTTTCATTCTAATATTTGTAGAGTATGCTAGCCGGCACTGTTGTGTTTCGATCTGTACTAAAGAATCCCTCGAAAGTTTTATAACGGCGATGTAATGAATGAAAGAGAGCGAGCCCGAAGAGAATCTTTCAACTGTAGATTCGCCCTAATGAAAAAAAAAACCCTAGATATAACCCCCACAAAGTTGAGATGTAGTTTAAATTTTCGAAAAACTTCTTTGCGTCAGATTTGTAACTGCTCGACTTTGGACTACTTAGAGCATCCGCACCAGTCGTTGTTATTTGCGGTGCTATTTTAGTTGCGCAGGGCAATTTCTCATTTTTTTGGTCATCCATATCTAAACCAGTCGTTACTATAACAGTAATCTGTTTAATTATTGTTTTTCACACCAGTGACATTCAGTTAAATACCATTTAAAATTCGCTAACAAGTTTAGCAATACGTTTTTAAACATCTAATTCTTGCAAATCGTTAAATTATTTTTTAAGAAATAAAGATTACACATTTTAAAATTATTTATTTAAATTTTTATTTGGAATTATTCCTTCGTTTTTTTCGCTTTCGTTTTGAAGTACAGAAGTACCACTGTCCTGCTGCAATAGGGTTAGAGGCATAGATTTAGCATCATACCAACCATAGTAGGTCAAGTTAATCCTGCTAAAGATACCGGATACTAAAAAAGCTATCGAAAATAGGGAATAATCTGAGTAAAAGTACTAGTTAAGGGTGTTCCACATCAAATTTCATCACGGAAAAAATGCTGTAGAAAATTACCAACCCTCGAGCATCTTGACAAATTGTAGATGTCTCTACCGTGTGTAAACAAAAGGGCCATCCATTCTCGATACTACCGCTTTTTAGCTTTGGAATACATGTTTTCGTTTCCTTATGTGTGGATGTAGAAAGCAGTGCAAGAACAAATTTTTATTGAGGCGTAATGATGATGTGGCTTTCTTTCCATTAATTTGATTTAAATTGTATCGAATGTAAATCATCATTACTTCAGAATGGGAATGTATGAGAGTGAAACAGAGAGAGAGAGAGAGAGAGAGAGAGAGGGGAGAGAGAGAGAGATAGAGAAACGGGAGATAAAGAATGCAGAAGAGTAGGTTATTTTTATTTAATGTATGAGTTACAATTCTCTTAACACCAAGCATAAAACTTGATGAAATTTATTGACTTTTCTGTGTCAAGCACACAGCGATGAAAAAAAAGATCCAATCCGTTATGTGTGCTTGAAAAATCAAAGAGAGCAAGTTCTAATGCTACCATTGCTTCACGGAGCAAAAACAGTCCCGTTTGAAGCAATAAACTGTTTTTGTTGAAATCCAAACTAAACAACGTGTTTTTTTAAACCAACGATTTTGTTTCGATTCAAACAGGCAGGTTGATTGTTCTTACCTTAAGATATTACCACAATACAACACACATTATGGTTGTTCTAAATTAATATTTTTGTTGTTTCCACCTAGAAAGGGATTTATTATTACCAAAACACAGTTTGCTTTGACCCAGGGGAACAAATTTTAATTTGAGATTGATTCTACCAAAGCGGCGGGTAAATCAAACTGATATTTAGTTTGGAGAAAAAATAATCAAAATATTTAGTATGACACAAAATTTTTTTTTTTTTTTTTTGGTTATTTTATTTTCCGTCATCCAGTCGCGCTGCATGCTCTGACGCTGTCGCTCAACAATAGGTGAAAATTTTATATTGTACTTAAAAAAAAACCTGAAAATAATAGAAAGGCTCGCATTAACATTTGTAGATTTCTCTTAGACTGAGAGATGTCTATAAATGTAAATGTGCACTTTCTTAATGTTTGTTACACACATAGAAAATAATGCCAAACTCGGTTCAATTTCAACCGATTTTTCATCTGCTGAACACTTGGTAGTCTGTTCGGTTCAAAATGGAACAACCGAGTTCTCGTTAAATTTTTACTTTCTCACAATCTGTCAAATTTACCGAAAAACTCGGTTGACAAAAATAAATCCAATCAGCAATAACCGAACATCGGTTTACTCAAATATTACCGACTTTCCTGTTGCAATTACGGAATTTTCAATAATTCGAATAGCTTCGAATCTAGCTTCGAATTGCATAGTAATAAAACCAATTTTGTCAATTACATTGTTTATTGATGCAAGAAATCCGCATACATTTTCCTATTTTCAAAATGCAAGCCAGAGACATAACCTGCAACGTGTTCATGGCAGTAAAAACAGACTATACACACTACCAAAATGCCATGTAAATTTCTGTCCCCTGAGACCGACACATGCAAGCGTCCTTTAGCACTAGAGAATAAGTTGAAAGAGATGAGAAAATAAATTCAATCGAACACATTTTTTGTTAAATTGCGTGTTTTTCAGTTTCAGGAGACACAATTTTACACGAAATCTTTGTTTACGTTGCCCGGTTTTTTACAAACATGAATTACGTCTCCTGTGAAACTCATAATTTCTAAGTGTGTAGCGAAGGATGCCTGCAAATATAATTACAAAATTAGTCTAAAATACTTACACAAAATTTCAACTAAACGTGCATCCTCCTGCTCTAGTCTCTTGGTTATTTTTTTCCATTTTCACCTGACAAAAAAAAAACACAGTACGATGAATTTTCGCGCCCCAAACGCGAGCTAAAATGGCTAACGATTTTTCAGACCATATCGAGTCAGATAAAATGACCGAGTTTTTCGGTAGACATAGCCGTCGCGGAATTGACTCGAAGAGAATTATTTGACGTTTAAGAATATTCAACGAATGCTCGGTTCAGCTTACTGAGTTTTCTCGGTTTTCGTGTACCGAACTCTTGAATATCCCTACTTTACCGTACTGTTCGGTTAATCTTTCATTTTTATCTGTGAAATATATCATATAGTAACCGAAATTCGGGTCTGACTCAAAAAATACAACCGAAAACACTATAAATAAACGGTTTATTCGATTTCTTGTTGGTGTGGTTCCGATGTGGTTCAGTAGAAAATTGAACCGACTTCGGTGTTATTTTCTAAGTGTGTAGCTTTTTATACAAATAATTGAAATCACAGAAAAAATTTAAGGTGATTGTAAACGGAAATGTTTGTTATTTTAACCGTTTTTGTGTGTTTGTTTCAAACAGCATTTCAGTTTAAAGCATACTAAAATTTGTTTGAAACAAACCATAAGCGTTGGTAAAATCAACCAACAAATCTGTTTGTTTTCGTAGCTGTCAAAAAAAAACATGTATTATGGAGATTTTCAGTCTCGGGCTGATTCATCTCCAGAGGTAGTTACTGAAACACCACTTTGGGTGTTTTTCGTAACTTGTCCGGGGTGAGATTTGAACTCGTGACTTTGGTGTGAGAGGTATGGATTTTAACCACTACGCCGGGGTCGCCCCCCTAATGGCAAATTCAGTTGAACTTAGCTGCTTAACTCCCGAAACAATTGCTCAAAATTTTAGTTTGTTTTAACCACCGTACTTAGTCAAATCAAACTAATATGATGTTTGTGCCCAGTTCAACGTGGAATTCCTGTTGAATGAAATAGAATATGTTTGCGTTTACCAATCTTTTTTCTCAGTGTGCCCTTAGCAAAGTGATTTTTTTTCTTAGCTTCAGTTTGCTTCTTTCCATTTTGCTGAAGGTCACACATTGAAAAGTATAGTGCGCCATTTAAAAGTGAAGTAAGCTGCCATTTTATTCACGTCTTGCTAGCTTACGGATAATTTTAAAGTGCTGAAAATTTCGGAGTGTTTTTATAATTAAGTTTTTTAAATTATTCAATCTTTTGGTAGTAGTTTATTCTCGAGTGTGTTTATGCTTCTGTATATTCTCTGTAAGAAGGGTAAAAATATCCACCATTTAACATTTTGGAAACATTACAACACATCGTCAGAGAGTACATCAAGTACGACATTGACTCTACTCTGGAGCTGTCAAGTTATTACCGGGTTGAAAATTACCTAGTTGACCGATCCTTTTCAAACTTTCAGGCAATAAAATATAACCCATTATTAAGTTTTTTGCCTATTTATTTAATTCAACCGCAAAACCATACCTATATTTTCCCACCCTACCCCCAAACCCCCCCACTAATTGTTTTACAAAAATCGGCTGCCGGCTTCTTCTTCTCGAAAACCCACTTTTTCTTCATCTCTCCCTCAGATTTGACCTCTTTGGGATGTTTCCGTAGTGCTTGCTTCATAATAAAGCTTGCTTCAGATAGAATTGGAACAAAAACAATTGCCTGTATTTCAGTTATTTATTATTGCATTCAAGATCTTTTTTCATACAAATGTAGCGTTTTCTTCATACTTTTAAGAAAAAATACGGATAAAATAATTCGTCACGGTTTCGAAGGAATTCTCGAATTTTTCCTGTAACACGGCTCATTAGGCGGCGCACACCTTTTTCGTCCATCGTTTTAGCTATCTTATTCCACCAGGTCTTCATCTGATTGATGTCTTTGACAACCTTTCCCATTGCCTTGAGTCTCTTCTTCTTGATTGCCCAGTATTTCTCAATAGGGCGGAACTGGGGGCAGTTGGGTGGGTTAAGGTTTTTCGGAACAACCTGGACCCCTTTCTCTGCATACCATTCTTGAACGACTTTGCTGTAATGACAGCTTGCCAAATCTGGCTAAAACATTACGGGATGGTCGTGGGGTCGAATGAACGGCAAAATTCGTTTTTGGAGACACTCTTTTTGGTATAGTTCCGACGTCATTGTCTTATTTGTAACGAAAACTTTTGTTTTTTTTTGCCACAGCTGCAAATGCTCTGCCAAATCAAGAATTTTCGTGCAAATTTGTCGGCAAAAACAAATTTAAATTTGGCTGGAACATCCCCCCGAGCCGTTGCCAAGTAAAATTTTTGACCTGGGATTTGCCCGAAGTCAGTCTTGACATAGGTTTCATCGTCCATCAGAAGACACCCGTCGAACTTGGTCAGCACCTGGTCGTATAGCTTCCGAGCACGGATTTTGGCCACACTATTCTGTTTTATGGTCCGATTTGGCTGTTTGCTAGCTCGATACGACTTGATTCCTTCCCGAGTCGAGTTCTCCTCACGGTACTATGGGCAGCACCGAATTTTCTGGCCAAATCACGGTCGGACAGATTGGAATTCCTCTTAATCTTCTTCAAAATCTTACCACGCAGTTTCCGGTCGACAGTTCCACTCCGACGATTGGCTTGAGGCTTCCGAATCTTCGTCAATGTTTCCTTATACCGTTTGATAACGCACCATACGGTATTTCTGGGCAATTTCAGCTGTTTAGCTAGCCTAGATGCAGACCACAATGGATTTTCCAAATAACTGTGCACATTTTTTTCCCTTCTTTCGGCTTCCATGTCGGAATGTCAAAAATACATACGTGAAGCTGACAAAATTCCCGACACGTGGGCGCCAAGAACTTCCAAATCCGTCCACCAGTAGCGCCAAATATGAGCAAAAGTTTGTTCCAATTCTAAATGAAGCAAGCCTTAGTCCAGTATTTTTTGATGGGCCTTAGGCCCGGTGCGTTGGGGGGGGGGGGGGGTCATGACCTTGGGTACGAAAGTGACCCCGTTGGTTTCGTACCACTCCAGGACAACATTTGAATGGTGGCACGAGGCTAGATCCGGCCAGAAGATCGTAGGGCCATCGTGTTGCTTCAACAGAGGAAGCAGACGCTTCTGTAGACACTCCTTGAGGTAGATCTCCCCGTTTACAGTCCGGGTAGTCACGTACGGCGCACTCCGTTTGCCACGTGAGCAGATCACTTGAAAAATCATGTATTTCTTGGCAAACTTTGAAATTTTCTGCTTCCTTACTTCCTCCGGAACATCGAACTTGTGCTGGGCGGTGAAGAACAGTAGGCCCGGAAGCTGCCGGAAGTCCGCCTTGACGTAAGTTTCATCAGCCATGATAAGACAATGAGGCTTCGTCAGCATCTGGGTGTACAGTTTCTGGGCCCGTAACATTCCCACCGTATTTTGCCGTTTGTCACGATTTGTAGCCATGCGCACTTTGTACGTATGCCAATCCTCCCGGTCCTTGGTTCTCTGAACGAAAGACTTGGACATATTCAACTTTTTGGCCACATCCCTGACCGAAGCATTGGGATTCCGCTTAAACGCTTTCACGACACGCTTGAGATCCTGATCACTTATAGAGCATCCATTCTGACCGCATTTCTCCTTCCGTTCTATGTTCAGAGTTTCGTAGTAACGTTTAATCACACGACCGTTGACTGCACGACTCCGAGTTGTTTTCCGATATCCCGATGAGAGAGTTGAGGATTTTCCAGGTGCAAAATCAATTCGAGACGTTGCTTTTGGGTGACGCTTTTTTTTTCAATTCCAAAACTGACAGCGATAAAAATACAACAAAAAGGGGGCGACCCCGGCGTAGTGATTAACATCAATACCTCTCAAGCCAAAGTCACGAGTTCGAATCTCACCCCCGGACAAGTTACGAAACTACCCAAAAGAGGTATTTGAGTGACTACGACGACGGGAGATGAACCAGCCCGAGGCTGAAAATCTCGATAATCAAGAAACAAAAAAAAAAACAAAAATACAAACACTCTAAACCACTTCTACTCAAATTTTCAAGAGAAAATACCCAATGGGTAATTTTCTACAGCGTTTTTTTTCCGTGATGCAATTTGATATGGGACACCCTTTAGTGAAAGATTGGAAAAGTAGCAAATAGATAGAGATGGACGATTTGTAAAACCTGTCGGACGCGTTCTGTGCCTTGCTGAATCAAAATTCAAATTTAATGTTGTTTTATTTCGCGCTTGTTACTACTAACTTTACTCCATGAATAAGCAAGTGTTATTGTGTGTGTGTGTGTGTGTGTGTGTGTGTGTGTGTGTGTGTGTGTGTGTGTGTGTGTGTGTGTGTGTGTGTGTGTGTGTGTGTGTGTGTGTGTGTGTGTGACATCCTCTACTCCTTACCCACCCGGGGGCGCTGAATGAATAGAATCTTTTAACAAATAAGTGTTATTGACTCTTAATCCCACTACTTTCTTTTGAAATAACGTTGCAAAAATGTTTTAAACTGATTTAGTTTTACTTTTGCCTGGCATACTTTAAAGAAAAATATTTTTGACACCGTGTATTTGATTTGTAGTACCAAACAGCCCTATTCTGTGACAGTCATAAAAAAATCAGATTCCAGTTCTACACAATCATCTCTAAAAATCTAAATAAAATTTCATCGCCTCTCAGTCTACACACTCACGAACAAATAAAAACGAAACAAGGAGATTCATATGAAGACAATGACCCTATGATAAAGGATATGACTGAACACTGAACGTAAATACTGTTATTAATATAAACTACATGGATAAGGACACTCTACGGCAGCCATGTCCAAACACTACACTGCACGCCGAGCTATTTTTTACCACGCTAGCGCGTGTATTGAATTCACCACTTTGACTTCGTGCTTCCAGACTTACACGCCACGCGGTTGGTACAACACCAATGCCAGTGCTCCTGTTTTGGCTTCAGACACCGTGTATGATGATTCGGCAAACACCACAGCCGAGTGTTTCCGATTGTGTCCGATTGCGGAATACACGAGTGGTTCATTTATTTTACTTCTACCTATACCGTGCTTGTTAAACTCAATCAACTTATGCGCCCGTCACCGAACGGCCAAGAAAACAAACCTATAAGTTAAATTATCAAATTTTTAGAATTATCCGACGAGCATTGCTCTATCCGTGGTAGCCAGTGTCATACTGGGTGTATGTTGAGAGCTTTCTTGTGATCTTTACCACTCGGCTCGGGTGTTTTCTCAAAAATCAAGACACGGACACGGTGTCTAAAGCAAAACACGAGCGTGTACACTCGTGTCGCGTCCATTGCGTTGCGGGTTCATCTATAAGCACGAAACTGAAGTGGTAAATTATAGCCACATGGTGGTGTGTTTGCAGTCAAGTTCGGCTCTCGTGCAGCACGGTTTGGTGTTTTCACCAAGGCTGCTCTACGGCTTCAGATGGTCCAAAGCGGGTCCTCAGCATCCTTTTTAGAGTATACATCCTTGCCATCGTGAGTCTCAAGTAACACTTTTCTGTGACTATGCGCTTCATTTCGAACAGGCAGCTAATTGTCATGATCAAAACATTCACCCTTTTCGATAATGGTGCAATTACTTTCAAATTATTAGACCATGAGCAAACCAGGTTGACCCAGTTACTGCCGTTTGCTTTTCGACTAACTATCATTCTGCATTTGTGAGCTGCAAACGCCCTTGCAAAACGCTTTTTTTTATTTAGTTCATTTATTTTGTAGGCTCAATCGCGTTAGCTTTACGGAGCCGATATTTCATTGTTTTGTTCGGTAACAAAATTACTTAATACTACGACTAGTAGGACTTGCTATACTCAAAGGAAGGAAAGGAAGATTGCGGAGCGAAGTCAAGGGCACGGAAAAAAACCCCATGATTACCAATTGCATCCGGGAGCTACGAGTCGAGCAATGTATGAAAATCTTGAACTTCTTCAAGCAAAAAAAAAACGGTAATCCTGTTCACCGGAAGAAAGCATGTTTAACGTCGATCTAATTCCAGAACCGATCGCTCTATTAGTTCTCTCCCGGTTAAAGGCGAGGCCGACGATCATAAAAACGTATATCTGACCAAGCATCCTGCTAGCGATATGGTGTTCGAATTGAGGGCTTTCGAAGGCAACAAAAATGAACCCGGTGTTCACTCCAGAAGGCGACAAAGTAAACACGGAGAGGATCAAAGAGCAGTATGGCCCGAAGCCAAATGTTGTATTTCCACACCTCAAACCGCACTCAGAAGTGGTTGCAGGAACATCTGCCGTTCTGGGCGAAGGATATGTGGCCGCCATCCAGTTCCGATCTTAACCAGCTGGATTACTAACCTTGGCGCGTCATGAAGGCCAAGGCCTGTTCTAAACGCCACCCGAGTACAGCAAGTGCCAGACATACATTGACGCGTACCTGGAGAGAAATGGATCCAAGCTACATTATTAGGACCTGTCGTGCATTCCGGAAGCCTGTGGAAGCCATAATTGTAGCAATTGGAGACTCAATCAATGATTAACATAGTTCAAGACTCTCAGAAACCTCTCCCTTTTGAATAAATAAAAAAAAATCGAAACCGAGATTTTTAAGAATTTTGTAAATTTTGACATTGCTCAATGGTGCAAACATTATCACGCATGCGGTAGTTATGAAAAACGTAACCTCTAGAACGGCAATGATAGAAACTATCATCAGCTTGTAATTTTCATAGAAAATCCTTCACACACCTCTGGCAACCGCAGGACCCAGCAGGACGGCAAGCGTTCCAACTTTCTGCATGAGTTGTGAAAACACTTATTCGATTATCTATGCTTTGCAACCCACCGTAAGCTACAAGGATAAGCGAAATGTGTTTTACATGTGGGACACCTTCTATGCTGCGAGCTTGTTTTGAATCCAGGTGCCATGGAACGGTGCCCTGTTCTGCTTGTAAATGAACATGTATCACGATTGTAGGTCAACACCATAGAGCCATCAGCCATGGGAATCTGTTCCCATTGAAGCTGTAAATTTGAACATCAAATTTCAACTCCGGTTCCATCAACGGTAATCGGCCCTTTGAAAAGGGTACACCTAATTACCTAAACAAGACCTTTCTGCTTCATTAACATTATCAGCTCAGAGCTCCCCCATCACTCACTTAAAAAGCTCTAACTTTTGCAATTTTCATCACCTCCTTCATTGGCATCGTACATTTTAGGGATTTTGGCTTTTCAGTGACGTCATGAAAGAACGTCACAAATTTTCGCCGTAGCATGATTGTTTGAAACCACGCGCAGTCTTCTGATTGATGGCAGCGCAGCCGCCCACACGCAAAAGTCGTTTACCATCATTAGCATAATTTTATTCTTCTTTCGTCAGTATGCGGTTCAAAGCACTTCGTGCCGATTTTTCCCCAATTTCTTCCAATTTATTTCCATTTCTGTTTTTTTTTTTTTTTTGCGGAGCGCTCTGAATGAACAGCCGAGCGAGCAATTCGAGTACATCGAGCTCGTGACGGACGACGAGAGCTGTCGTTTGCAATCGGATGCCTATTTGGGTGCTTTGCATTTCGCGTCTCGAGGGAAACAAAAATCACTTGAAGAAGAGGGAGGGTTTGTTGGCGGCGGAGTCATCTGTGTCGCTACCATTTTATCCTTAAAGCCGAAGTGTATTGCAATTGAGTGTTGAGGGCGGTTGAGGATTTCATATATCTGGAAATGGCACTGTCCCCATGGATGTAAATACTTACGATATCAATATAGAAATTTGATGACTCCGATGAGATTTCGAGAAATATTAATCAAAAGGGACAATCTGAAATCAATAGATACTGTTACCAACAACCCAACACGATGGTGGTGACGACTTCATAATATGGCTTTTGATTTCTGAATGAAGTTTTCATATTAGCCATACGATCAACTCCACTGTGACACTGTCCATCCATTCAAAACGACAGCCCTATTGAGCCGTGAATTGAGCGTCCTTCCGAGTAAATAGTGACACCCACAGAGGAGTTCAATAATTGTGCTGCATTCATTGAACGAACCATGCCGGCATTAATGCCATGCCATCCCCGGCCGAAGCTTAGTGACCCAACGATGAATCTACTATTCAAAGCATGGGTGGTGCTACCTTGAATTGAACGCTTTTCACATATCGTGTGTTTGTGTGAATCATTTCCCCATTCATATCTCGCTCTATTCAATTACGATGAGGGTCGTAGGAGCCTTAATGAGGGCTTCTGAAGCTTGAACAGATTATAATGGTCGATATCAGTTAACAATTAGGAATTCGCTCTGGTTGATGTGTTATCAAAGCAATTGGTTTGAGTCGTTTTTCTGTTCATTTTCGTAAATCAACTTAGTTAAATGATCTGTGATTGATATTACACGCTTTCACGGTGGAAAATATTACATGTACTTATGTACATGTCTCAACTGAATGAGCATCAACACTATAGAAGCAATTAATGTCCTCCACATTGAGTGCCAAACTTGGATATAATTTATTCTACCCTCGATTTTTATAACCAATTCCTTCAGCTTAATGGAGGAAACACGAAAATGATCACCCATTTTAGCGAACCACCCAGCAGAGCCGAGAAGCTTTTTCGAATGAGCCAAAAACTCGTAAAAGTGCAATTTATCTAACTCGCTGTTGATGGTCTGTTGCTCGAATCTGTACAGAATTATTAGCAACCGCTATAAATACAGATAAAAGTTTTCCATTCCTCCCAATATTCTCCCGGCATGGGAGGGGAGTTCAAATGGGATTTTTTTTTATTTTCATCAAATATGTATGCCGTTGAACGGTAGAAAACGATAAATCAGAATTCGACGCGACCGACGATCGAAATTATTCATTTGAATACATAAGAGTGGCGAAAACTCTTGAGAAAATTTATTCAATGAGATCTGAAGGTGGCGGCATCTACTCGGTAAATTCACTCTCAAGCTTCTATCGCAATGGATGGCTCGTAAGTTTCATATTTATAACCGATTTATTACACAGAGAATCCATTAAATACGGAATTCAGTAACGCACGATCTCCAACTAGATATAGTGTGAAACTTACTATTGTTGTGTTTCACTTAACGATAATAGTAAGAATTTGAATGAAGTTTGGAGACTGTATGGCAGCTGTATAATTTGGCAAACGGTAATGGTAAACGCGGTTGGCTCTCCCGCCAGGGCATATCAGCATAAGAATTTAGATTGAAAGATACATTTTCAGCCTATGTTTTGAAGATTTAGTTGCCTTCCTTCGTGAGTTCCTATTTTGGTGTTAATTGAAACGGAGTTGGTCGTTCCCTTACAAATAATTACCATAAACGAACAATAATCAGAATCCTCACACTAATCTACAAACGGTTTGGATGATATTTTGAGCTAGTTTTTGTACCAAATAACAATAAGAAATGTATTGGGATTACTTGCCTATAAATCAAAAACATTTTTTGTTTTGCGGAAATAAACACACCATTCTTCGAAAAAAAAGTTGCAGGTGACCAAATTCGAAGCAACATGAAATATTTGATCTTCAAATTTTATGCTTCCTGTAGCCAGAGTTGCCACATGCACAAATTTATCTTGATTGATAAAGATTTTTAGATTTTTATTCAAACAGATTACAGATTTTTCATAAAGATTACAGATTTTTGAGATAAACTAAGATTTTTAAGATGTTTGGCAAATGCTTGTCCACACTAAAACCTCAAATTTAAAACAATGAGTACATTTTAGGATCTAAAGGATCTTAGGCCCATGAAGCAAAAGAAAACAATTGACACTAACACTACAGTGACAGATGACAGTCTGAAACTCAGGTTGTGTGTGTGCCCCAAGCATAAATGTTCGATTGTAGTTAGTTACCTTCCGGCCCCCAGAAACACGATCATTCCCTGATGTGCCCCCAAATGATTTCTCCATAAATTTTTTGAGATAATTTTTTAAGAACATTCTATAGAATTTCCCAAAGATTCTATGAAAAGTTCTCAGACATTCCTGGAGATATTCCTTCTGGCGTTTCTATAGGTATTCTTCAGGAGTTTGTAGGTATTCCTCCTGGGATTCTTTCAAGAGTTTCTTCTGGCATTTCCTCGGCAGTCTTTCTAAACTTTCTTGTGATTTTTGGAGGAATCCCACAAGTAAAAAAAGCACTTCCGAGAAGAAATTTAACTTCCAACCACCCCGCCACACCCCAACCCCCCACCAAACTAGCAAACAGCATACGATCGTATATGATAAGGGATAAGAGTGTGAAAAGTGGAGGCGATATACGTACATTTAATATGAAGTCAAATGGACGCATGTACGTATATTGCCTCCACTTTTTACTTATATCCGCTGTCGTATATGATTTTGTGTTTGCTGCGCCCCGTGCCCATCGGTTCGTTTTCGAGAATAATTTTTACTGAGCTGTCGTCCGAAATTCTTACGACATGCCCAGCCCATCTTAGACGACGGATTTTAGCGATGTGTACGATGGGAGGTTCTCAGCAGCACATGCAATTCGTGGTTCATTCGCCTCCACCACGCTCTGTCTTCCATCTGCACACCACCGTAGATCGTACGCAACATTTTCCCTTCAATGACACCCCCCTAGCAATGTCCATGTTTCGTGGCCGCAGAGGACTACCGGTCTAATCAGTGTCTTTGTAGATGGTCAACTTTGATAGTTCGGCGAACTTTGTTAGATTTTAGCGTCCTTCGGAGCCCAAAATGGGCACGATTGCTAGCCATAATGCGCCTTTGTATTTCTCTGCTGATGTCGTTATCGGTGGTTACTAATGATCCCAGATACACGAATTCGTCTACTACCTCGATTTCATCACCGTCGATCTGAACTCGTGATGAGAGGCTAACATGGTCTTCTCGTGAACCTCTTCCCTTCATATATTTTGTCTTGTATTAATCACAAACCCAATCCTACTATCTTAAGCCTTAATATACGTGTCTGCCATCGTCTGAAAATAACGTGCTACGAAATCAACGTCGCCGGTGCAGCCAAAAAATTGGACAGACTTCCTGAAGATCGTGCCACTCGTGTCTAAAAAAAGTTTTTTGAATTTCATCCCTCAGGCGACCCTTTTTTGCACTTGTGGCGCCATAAGTGAGAAATGTGGCAACTACTAAATGCACACGCTCAATCTAAGCTATCCAGCTTTTGTTATACCTAGCGTAATATTCCAAAAGTAAGGAATCCTTGGAGAGCACCAGAAAGAACAAAAATTATAACGTAATTCTTGAAATGAGTCTCCAAGAAGATTTTTTTTTGCACGAATTTCATAATACTGAACTTTTAAAATTCCGCAAGGGGTTTTTGTAGAATTATTTTTTTAATTTTGTCTAGGATGTCTAAAAGGATTCTAACATATGGTTTATTTCAAAAATTCCGCTGGATATGTTCGAGCGTGGAACTCGAATTGCCGGCCACCGAAGGTTTTACTTCCCGCTATTAGCAACAGCGGCGCATCAAAACATGGGAACAAGGCGGATCACCACTCATACACCACACTACACACTTATCGATAGATCGATGATGAAGGCACAAACAAACTTCGCACCCACGCCTGTTCCGAAACCGATCGACGGTACGTAATGTTGTCACAGTAGGCCTACACAGAAATCTTGGATCTTGTGATTCGAATTGCGAGAAACTTAAACACACTTGGGTTCACTGACGACTTTCTTTATTCGCGACAGAACGATATCGAGAGGGGAAAAACAATGGTTTGCTACCGGTCGCTTCAACTGTTTATTTGGAACTATTGAGTTTTGCATAATAAAGTGGTTTGGAATCTTTAGTTGGTTCTTATTGTGTACAGTGAGCCGAATTATTGTTGTGATGGGTTTGATTGGGTTTTGGGTTGAATTCATAACAACTTATATCTAGGGCTATTTACAAATTTACACTATATACAAAATATTCATATGACCAGGGTACTGATCATTCCGGCCACCTTGAAACAGTCACACTGTTTCAAAGAATCACCAGTTGGATGCTGTCTGAATGAGCTCCTTCAGAGATGCGCAGAGCTCAGCGTACGAGATGCGAACGAGATCGACGATTTGATGCAGCAGCGAGAAGAACGATTTCTGTGAAAGAAAGACCCGGTAGAACGAACGGAGGCTAGTAGAGATGTTGGAACGCTAATCACCTGTAAACTATCCAAATATGCGTTGAGACAGTTTCGGACTGCTCTACCGATCTTTGTAGGATCTGCTTACATTTCGATTGGTTGAACATCGACATCGGTTGAAATTGGTAGAAGTGCCACCTTGGCAACTGGTCGGACGAGATTCTCCACTGTAGCTGTCTTCAGACTGACTACACGGACGATTCCGTCTTTGCCTGGATTTGCACCAACAAGAAAATGCCCTGGTGTACGTACTTTGAGGTTGGTAGAATCGATAGGAATTGGGGTTTAGTGGACGTGAATTCGGGCACCTTTTTATGTGCGGCAGAAACGTTGTCATATCGTCCCAAGTGAGGGCCGATTGACCGAATTCTCGTAGAAGGTAGAGTTTTTTACATGATTTCACGGCCGCTTCTTACATTCTCCTGGAGTGTGGATCGCGTGGTTGAAAGAATGTCCACTGGATTTCTTGTTCTACTCACAAGCAGAATATTATCTCCCTGTCAATCCAGTTGAGTTTCAACTTGTCGTAGATGCGGTGAAGTGAATTCGTTGTTTTGTCCATGACGAGCGGCAAACCGACGGAGAGCGGAAAGATATGCTGGTGTTGAGAGGTTCGATACCAGTTTGATATCAACGGCCCTCGTGCTGATGCACTCAAAAATTACAATGTATGTGGTAGTCGACATACAATTACGCACCGAGGGCTTCAAACATATTGGGTCACAATAATCTAAGCAACTGAAAAAAAAAAAAAATGGACGTGATTGTACGACACGAGACCTTGGTAAAACAGCGGTGCATTATTTGGTGCGGAAACATTTGATGCAACGGTCATAAGTGTAGCGCACAACATCTCGAGCCCCAATAATCCAGTATTTCTGGCGTATGATTGCCAACATCAGTTGAGGTCCAGCGTGGAGGACAGGCTTTTGGTAGTATTCAGAAAGCAAATGGGCCAGAGAATATCTGGACGACAAGGGGCTTGCTTGTTTCAAGAGCTCATAAATTGCAACCATATAAGTGGGAGAGTCTTGGCGATTTTTGAACTACTGAGCCAATTCCTCTGCATAAAGTTCGTGTTGAGCCTGTCGGGCCAACACACGATCGGAAGCTTTGATATCAGCAGTTATTGGAAAAAGTGATGACTTTTCGGTGGACTTCCGTACTGCGGCATGATCAGAATGAATATACTTGATGCAGTAGGCAATAACTCGGCGAATTTCGGAAGAACAATCGAGCTACAAAATGACCCTTTTTTTGGGCTAGCGATGCAAGAGGGGTGACCTGATGTGCTTTTTCAGCGATTGACAACGATTATTTCTCAAGAACTCTCGCATGTGGCCAGTAATATAAAGGCTGTGACAACCATGGTGGTCCTTTCCACCATCGTAACTGATTTTGAAGCTCGGTAGGTTTAAGTCATCAGCTAGATTTTCACAACCGGCAACGTGTCTCCAGTAATGTCCCTCTGTATTCGACTGGATCATTGACACTCAGTTCGCGACGAATGCATCTACTGGTTTGGTGATGAATCAAGCCATTGTAGTAC